>OX402002.1:9017467-9625372 GCA_947859395.1 Eupithecia insigniata
CTCCAGAAAGGATAGACAAATTTGTGGGCAGTTTAACTTATTTAGGTCCATTGAGTGACGGAGTTTCAAGAGTTTTGTCTAAACATAAAGTACACGCAGCGTTCAAAACAAACAATTTATTAAAACAGATTTGTAACGGTAAAGATAGGTTAGATAACAATAAAAAATCGGGTGTTTATAAGTTGGTATGTGACGAATGTAATGGTATTTATGTAGGTCAAACGGGTCGTAGTTTTCAGGTTAGGTATAAAGAACATTTAGCTGCTTATAGAAACAATTATCCAGAAAAATCTAACTTTGCAAAACATTTATTGGAATCTGGTCATTCTTTAAGTCAAAATCATTGTTTTTCTATTTTACATACTTGTGATAAGGGATTTAGGATGTCAGTCTTAGAAAATTTAGAAATTACAAAATATAGTAATAATACACTGTTGAATGAACTTAGTACAGGTTTGCCTCGGTCACCGTTATTACGAATCTTTTCAAACAATAGTACTGCCACACACACACTATGAACTTTGTGTGCGCACTGTTTGATCCGTGACTATATAAAGCGGGATTTTGCGGGCATTGCTTCACTTGGCGCGCGGAGCTCGGAGAGGCAACATCACTGGCGGGACTCTGTCGGTGTTGCTGTGCTTACCAATCTCAATGTCAAGGTCGAGTATTGTGGTGTCCTGAAGATGTCTCGTGGAGAGACGAAACTAGTAGACAACTTACTTTGATGAATACTATCAGAGAAGGTTATACGCGGAATTGTTACTAAATATTTCTTCATTCTAATATTGTGCAATGGATTTCCGCAAAGTAACGCCTGAATCTATTATTTATCTTAGATCAGCAGGTACAGCTGAACAGGCAAAATTATACATCAAACTCACTCAGTCACATCGTATTGCAGCTCAAAATGTATGGTTCAATCAACAGTGTAAACATTTGGGGGTTATTCCATCTTACATTAAATTTGAAGTAATACAAATAGTAGGGCAGCTAATGTTGCTTTGATAAGGGCTAGGAATACTTGGTTAAATGAGGAAATAAAACATTGGTTTACTATCAGAGACAACTATAAAACTCACTTGGGAGTTTTACACATGGAGTTAGCTTATTCCTTACACAACATAGAATTTGATTTACTAGATAATAAAGCTAGGGAATACGCTGCTGAGTTAGCCCACAGGAAATATATAATTCAGACAGGGAAATTAGATCGATTAGTTAGAGACAAACAGAGGGCAGACCGACTAAGGGGGAATAGTAATACTGTGCAGCAATTATGTCCTCATACGTTCTATCAACGCGTAGAAAATCATAGTGGCGTCCAGTTCACAACTTCAGAATTATCACTGTTAGAAAAGGGTCTTAAATACAACTTACAACCAGTTTTAAATAAGAAAACTTTGGAGATTTTGGCTGTTGATTCAGAGATGGCAATTGTTAGGGGTAAAGCTGACGAAGGGGTTAAACATGAGGTAGCCTTTTTAATAAAGAAACCAATTAGTTCAGCTATAGTTCCAAGTTTACCAAGGGAATTAAATGTTTTTAAATCTTTAAGGAATAAGGTAGATCAAAATAGCTTAGTGATAACAAAAGCAGATAAGGGTAATACTGTAGTTATCTTAGAAAGGGGTACTTATGTGCAGAAGGTTAATGAGGTTATACAGGGCAATGATTTTGAATTATTGAATTCCGACCCAACCAAAGTTTTCACACAGGAATTGAAAGAAATGACAAAAAACTCATGCTTTATTTCTCCAAACTCTCTTAAATATTTAATTCCTATGAATCCAAGAACACCAATGTTGTATGGTTTACCTAAAATACATAAAAATAATATTCCAATCCGGCCCGTTGTCTCTTACATAGGAGCACCAGCATATGGTTTATCAAAATATTTAAATTACGAATTAAAAAGTAGATCTAGATTCAATCCAAAGTATAGCTTAAAGAATAGTATGGATTTGGTCAACAAAGTTAAAGATGTTAGCCTGCCTCACAATGCAAAGTTATTATCGCTGGATGTAGAAAGTTTATTTACAAACGTACCTTATGAGGAGAGTTTGATAATATTGGAAGGACATCTTGAGCGACAACGAGTACTTCCGGCAGAAAAGGAGGAGTTAATATCTTTGACTAGAACTTGTATGCAAC
Source organism: Eupithecia insigniata (assembly GCA_947859395.1). Taxonomy (NCBI): domain Eukaryota; kingdom Metazoa; phylum Arthropoda; class Insecta; order Lepidoptera; family Geometridae; genus Eupithecia; species Eupithecia insigniata. The sequence goes on from OX402002.1 coordinate 9,019,622, forward strand.
AAAATTACTTCCAATTTGGCAATCAATATTACAAACAGAAAGAAGGGTTAGCTATGGGTTCACCACTAAGTCCACTTATGGCAGACATTTTCATGGACAGTTTTGAGAATAAAAACATTATAGGGGAATCAAACATTTTATATTATTATCGTTATGTAGATGACATTATCATATGCTGGACTGGAAGTTTGCGTCAAATAGAACTGTTCGTTAACAAACTTAATGCAATTCATCCAAAAATAAAATTTAAACTTGAATTAGAAATTGGTGGGTCACTGAACTTTTTAGATTTGACAATAACTAGGTTAAACAATAGGCATGATTTTCAAATTTACAGAAAACCTACTTACACAGATATTACAATACCAAATTCATCTTGTCATCCATTCCAACATAAGCTATCAGCTTACCGTAGTTTTGTCCATAGAATGATGTCAGTCCCCTTATCTCAGGAGAACTTTAACAGAGAGCTATCTATTATTTACCACACGGCTGAAAGTAATGGATATAGTAGAAAGATGGTTGATGGTTTAATAAGAAGTAAACAACAAAACATTATCCGTTCCTTATTGTATCCCGTAGCTCCAGAAAGGATAGACAAATTTGTGGGCAGTTTAACTTATTTAGGTCCATTGAGTGACGGAGTTTCAAGAGTTTTGTCTAAACATAAAGTACACGCAGCGTTCAAAACAAACAATTTATTAAAACAGATTTGTAACGGTAAAGATAGGTTAGATAACAATAAAAAATCGGGTGTTTATAAGTTGGTATGTGACGAATGTAATGGTATTTATGTAGGTCAAACGGGTCGTAGTTTTCAGGTTAGGTATAAAGAACATTTAGCTGCTTATAGAAACAATTATCCAGAAAAATCTAACTTTGCAAAACATTTATTGGAATCTGGTCATTCTTTAAGTCAAAATCATTGTTTTTCTATTTTACATACTTGTGATAAGGGATTTAGGATGTCAGTCTTAGAAAATTTAGAAATTACAAAATATAGTAATAATACACTGTTGAATGAACTTAGTACAGGTTTGCCTCGGTCACCGTTATTACGAATCTTTTCAAACAATAGTACTGCCACACACACACTATGAACTTTGTGTGCGCACTGTTTGATCCGTGACTATATAAAGCGGGATTTTGCGGGCATTGCTTCACTTGGCGCGCGGAGCTCGGAGAGGCAACATCACTGGCGGGACTCTGTCGGTGTTGCTGTGCTTACCAATCTCAATGTCAAGGTCGAGTATTGTGGTGTCCTGAAGATGTCTCGTGGAGAGACGAAACTAGTAGACAACTTACTTTGATGAATACTATCAGAGAAGGTTATACGCGGAATTGTTACTAAATATTTCTTCATTCTAATATTGTGCAATGGATTTCCGCAAAGTAACGCCTGAATCTATTATTTATCTTAGATCAGCAGGTACAGCTGAACAGGCAAAATTATACATCAAACTCACTCAGTCACATCGTATTGCAGCTCAAAATGTATGGTTCAATCAACAGTGTAAACATTTGGGGGTTATTCCATCTTACATTAAAATTAGAAGTAATACAAATAGTAGGGCAGCTAATGTTGCTTTGATAAGGGCTAGGAATACTTGGTTAAATGAGGAAATAAAACATTGGTTTACTATCAGAGACAACTATAAAACTCACTTGGGAGTTTTACACATGGAGTTAGCTTATTCCTTACACAACATAGAATTTGATTTACTAGATAATAAAGCTAGGGAATACGCTGCTGAGTTAGCCCACAGGAAATATATAATTCAGACAGGGAAATTAGATCGATTAGTTAGAGACAAACAGAGGGCAGACCGACTAAGGGGGAATAGTAATACTGTGCAGCAATTATGTCCTCATACGTTCTATCAACGCGTAGAAAATCATAGTGGCGTCCAGTTCACAACTTCAGAATTATCACTGTTAGAAAAGGGTCTTAAATACAACTTACAACCAGTTTTAAATAAGAAAACTTTGGAGATTTTGGCTGTTGATTCAGAGATGGCAATTGTTAGGGGTAAAGCTGACGAAGGGGTTAAACATGAGGTAGCCTTTTTAATAAAGAAACCAATTAGTTCAGCTATAGTTCCAAGTTTACCAAGGGAATTAAATGTTTTTAAATCTTTAAGGAATAAGGTAGATCAAAATAGCTTAGTGATAACAAAAGCAGATAAGGGTAATACTGTAGTTATCTTAGAAAGGGGTACTTATGTGCAGAAGGTTAATGAGGTTATACAGGGCAATGATTTTGAATTATTGAATTCCGACCCAACCAAAGTTTTCACACAGGAATTGAAAGAAATGACAAAAAACTCATGCTTTATTTCTCCAAACTCTCTTAAATATTTAATTCCTATGAATCCAAGAACACCAATGTTGTATGGTTTACCTAAAATACATAAAAATAATATTCCAATCCGGCCCGTTGTCTCTTACATAGGAGCACCAGCATATGGTTTATCAAAATATTTAAATTACGAATTAAAAAGTAGATCTAGATTCAATCCAAAGTATAGCTTAAAGAATAGTATGGATTTGGTCAACAAAGTTAAAGATGTTAGCCTGCCTCACAATGCAAAGTTATTATCGCTGGATGTAGAAAGTTTATTTACAAACGTACCTTATGAGGAGAGTTTGATAATATTGGAAGGACATCTTGAGCGACAACGAGTACTTCCGGCAGAAAAGGAGGAGTTAATATCTTTGACTAGAACTTGTATGCAACAAAATTACTTCCAATTTGGCAATCAATATTACAAACAGAAAGAAGGGTTAGCTATGGGTTCACCACTAAGTCCACTTATGGCAGACATTTTCATGGACAGTTTTGAGAATAAAAACATTATAGGGGAATCAAACATTTTATATTATTATCGTTATGTAGATGACATTATCATATGCTGGACTGGAAGTTTGCGTCAAATAGAACTGTTCGTTAACAAACTTAATGCAATTCATCCAAAAATAAAATTTAAACTTGAATTAGAAATTGGTGGGTCACTGAACTTTTTTAGATTTGACAATAACTAGGTTAAACAATAGGCATGATTTTCAAATTTACAGAAAACCTACTTACACAGATATTACAATACCAAATTCATCTTGTCATCCATTCCAACATAAGCTATCAGCTTACCGTAGTTTTGTCCATAGAATGATGTCAGTCCCCTTATCTCAGGAGAACTTTAACAGAGAGCTATCTATTATTTACCACACGGCTGAAAGTAATGGATATAGTAGAAAGATGGTTGATGGTTTAATAAGAAGTAAACAACAAAACATTATCCGTTCCTTATTGTATCCCGTAGCTCCAGAAAGGATAGACAAATTTGTGGGCAGTTTAACTTATTTAGGTCCATTGAGTGACGGAGTTTCAAGAGTTTTGTCTAAACATAAAGTACACGCAGCGTTCAAAACAAACAATTTATTAAAACAGATTTGTAACGGTAAAGATAGGTTAGATAACAATAAAAAATCGGGTGTTTATAAGTTGGTATGTGACGAATGTAATGGTATTTATGTAGGTCAAACGGGTCGTAGTTTTCAGGTTAGGTATAAAGAACATTTAGCTGCTTATAGAAACAATTATCCAGAAAAATCTAACTTTGCAAAACATTTATTGGAATCTGGTCATTCTTTAAGTCAAAATCATTGTTTTTCTATTTTACATACTTGTGATAAGGGATTTAGGATGTCAGTCTTAGAAAATTTAGAAATTACAAAATATAGTAATAATACACTGTTGAATGAACTTAGTACAGGTTTGCCTCGGTCACCGTTATTACGAATCTTTTCAAACAATAGTACTGCCACACACACACTATGAACTTTGTGTGCGCACTGTTTGATCCGTGACTATATAAAGCGGGATTTTGCGGGCATTGCTTCACTTGGCGCGCGGAGCTCGGAGAGGCAACATCACTGGCGGGACTCTGTCGGTGTTGCTGTGCTTACCAATCTCAATGTCAAGGTCGAGTATTGTGGTGTCCTGAAGATGTCTCGTGGAGAGACGAAACTAGTAGACAACTTACTTTGATGAATACTATCAGAGAAGGTTATACGCGGAATTGTTACTAAATATTTCTTCATTCTAATATTGTGCAATGGATTTCCGCAAAGTAACGCCTGAATCTATTATTTATCTTAGATCAGCAGGTACAGCTGAACAGGCAAAATTATACATCAAACTCACTCAGTCACATCGTATTGCAGCTCAAAATGTATGGTTCAATCAACAGTGTAAACATTTGGGGGTTATTCCATCTTACATTAAAATTAGAAGTAATACAAATAGTAGGGCAGCTAATGTTGCTTTGATAAGGGCTAGGAATACTTGGTTAAATGAGGAAATAAAACATTGGTTTACTATCAGAGACAACTATAAAACTCACTTGGGAGTTTTACACATGGAGTTAGCTTATTCCTTACACAACATAGAATTTGATTTACTAGATAATAAAGCTAGGGAATACGCTGCTGAGTTAGCCCACAGGAAATATATAATTCAGACAGGGAAATTAGATCGATTAGTTAGAGACAAACAGAGGGCAGACCGACTAAGGGGGAATAGTAATACTGTGCAGCAATTATGTCCTCATACGTTCTATCAACGCGTAGAAAATCATAGTGGCGTCCAGTTCACAACTTCAGAATTATCACTGTTAGAAAAGGGTCTTAAATACAACTTACAACCAGTTTTAAATAAGAAAACTTTGGAGATTTTGGCTGTTGATTCAGAGATGGCAATTGTTAGGGGTAAAGCTGACGAAGGGGTTAAACATGAGGTAGCCTTTTTAATAAAGAAACCAATTAGTTCAGCTATAGTTCCAAGTTTACCAAGGGAATTAAATGTTTTTAAATCTTTAAGGAATAAGGTAGATCAAAATAGCTTAGTGATAACAAAAGCAGATAAGGGTAATACTGTAGTTATCTTAGAAAGGGGTACTAATGTGCAGAAGGTTAATGAGGTTATACAGGGCAATGATTTTGAATTATTGAATTCCGACCCAACCAAAGTTTTCACACAGGAATTGAAAGAAATGACAAAAAACTCATGCTTTATTTCTCCAAACTCTCTTAAATATTTAATTCCTATGAATCCAAGAACACCAATGTTGTATGGTTTACCTAAAATACATAAAAATAATATTCCAATCCGGCCCGTTGTCTCTTACATAGGAGCACCAGCATATGGTTTATCAAAATATTTAAATTACGAATTAAAAAGTAGATCTAGATTCAATCCAAAGTATAGCTTAAAGAATAGTATGGATTTGGTCAACAAAGTTAAAGATGTTAGCCTGCCTCACAATGCAAAGTTATTATCGCTGGATGTAGAAAGTTTATTTACAAACGTACCTTATGAGGAGAGTTTGATAATATTGGAAGGACATCTTGAGCGACAACGAGTACTTCCGGCAGAAAAGGAGGAGTTAATATCTTTGACTAGAACTTGTATGCAACAAAATTACTTCCAATTTGGCAATCAATATTACAAACAGAAAGAAGGGTTAGCTATGGGTTCACCACTAAGTCCACTTATGGCAGACATTTTCATGGACAGTTTTGAGAATAAAAACATTATAGGGGAATCAAACATTTTATATTATTATCGTTATGTAGATGACATTATCATATGCTGGACTGGAAGTTTGCGTCAAATAGAACTGTTCGTTAACAAACTTAATGCAATTCATCCAAAAATAAAATTTAAACTTGAATTAGAAATTGGTGGGTCACTGAACTTTTTTAGATTTGACAATAACTAGGTTAAACAATAGGCATGATTTTCAAATTTACAGAAAACCTACTTACACAGATATTACAATACCAAATTCATCTTGTCATCCATTCCAACATAAGCTATCAGCTTACCGTAGTTTTGTCCATAGAATGATGTCAGTCCCCTTATCTCAGGAGAACTTTAACAGAGAGCTATCTATTATTTACCACACGGCTGAAAGTAATGGATATAGTAGAAAGATGGTTGATGGTTTAATAAGAAGTAAACAACAAAACATTATCCGTTCCTTATTGTATCCCGTAGCTCCAGAAAGGATAGACAAATTTGTGGGCAGTTTAACTTATTTAGGTCCATTGAGTGACGGAGTTTCAAGAGTTTTGTCTAAACATAAAGTACACGCAGCGTTCAAAACAAACAATTTATTAAAACAGATTTGTAACGGTAAAGATAGGTTAGATAACAATAAAAAATCGGGTGTTTATAAGTTGGTATGTGACGAATGTAATGGTATTTATGTAGGTCAAACGGGTCGTAGTTTTCAGGTTAGGTATAAAGAACATTTAGCTGCTTATAGAAACAATTATCCAGAAAAATCTAACTTTGCAAAACATTTATTGGAATCTGGTCATTCTTTAAGTCAAAATCATTGTTTTTCTATTTTACATACTTGTGATAAGGGATTTAGGATGTCAGTCTTAGAAAATTTAGAAATTACAAAATATAGTAATAATACACTGTTGAATGAACTTAGTACAGGTTTGCCTCGGTCACCGTTATTACGAATCTTTTCAAACAATAGTACTGCCACACACACACTATGAACTTTGTGTGCGCACTGTTTGATCCGTGACTATATAAAGCGGGATTTTGCGGGCATTGCTTCACTTGGCGCGCGGAGCTCGGAGAGGCAACATCACTGGCGGGACTCTGTCGGTGTTGCTGTGCTTACCAATCTCAATGTCAAGGTCGAGTATTGTGGTGTCCTGAAGATGTCTCGTGGAGAGACGAAACTAGTAGACAACTTACTTTGATGAATACTATCAGAGAAGGTTATACGCGGAATTGTTACTAAATATTTCTTCATTCTAATATTGTGCAATGGATTTCCGCAAAGTAACGCCTGAATCTATTATTTATCTTAGATCAGCAGGTACAGCTGAACAGGCAAAATTATACATCAAACTCACTCAGTCACATCGTATTGCAGCTCAAAATGTATGGTTCAATCAACAGTGTAAACATTTGGGGGTTATTCCATCTTACATTAAAATTAGAAGTAATACAAATAGTAGGGCAGCTAATGTTGCTTTGATAAGGGCTAGGAATACTTGGTTAAATGAGGAAATAAAACATTGGTTTACTATCAGAGACAACTATAAAACTCACTTGGGAGTTTTACACATGGAGTTAGCTTATTCCTTACACAACATAGAATTTGATTTACTAGATAATAAAGCTAGGGAATACGCTGCTGAGTTAGCCCACAGGAAATATATAATTCAGACAGGGAAATTAGATCGATTAGTTAGAGACAAACAGAGGGCAGACCGACTAAGGGGGAATAGTAATACTGTGCAGCAATTATGTCCTCATACGTTCTATCAACGCGTAGAAAATCATAGTGGCGTCCAGTTCACAACTTCAGAATTATCACTGTTAGAAAAGGGTCTTAAATACAACTTACAACCAGTTTTAAATAAGAAAACTTTGGAGATTTTGGCTGTTGATTCAGAGATGGCAATTGTTAGGGGTAAAGCTGACGAAGGGGTTAAACATGAGGTAGCCTTTTTAATAAAGAAACCAATTAGTTCAGCTATAGTTCCAAGTTTACCAAGGGAATTAAATGTTTTTAAATCTTTAAGGAATAAGGTAGATCAAAATAGCTTAGTGATAACAAAAGCAGATAAGGGTAATACTGTAGTTATCTTAGAAAGGGGTACTTATGTGCAGAAGGTTAATGAGGTTATACAGGGCAATGATTTTGAATTATTGAATTCCGACCCAACCAAAGTTTTCACACAGGAATTGAAAGAAATGACAAAAAACTCATGCTTTATTTCTCCAAACTCTCTTAAATATTTAATTCCTATGAATCCAAGAACACCAATGTTGTATGGTTTACCTAAAATACATAAAAATAATATTCCAATCCGGCCCGTTGTCTCTTACATAGGAGCACCAGCATATGGTTTATCAAAATATTTAAATTACGAATTAAAAAGTAGATCTAGATTCAATCCAAAGTATAGCTTAAAGAATAGTATGGATTTGGTCAACAAAGTTAAAGATGTTAGCCTGCCTCACAATGCAAAGTTATTATCGCTGGATGTAGAAAGTTTATTTACAAACGTACCTTATGAGGAGAGTTTGATAATATTGGAAGGACATCTTGAGCGACAACGAGTACTTCCGGCAGAAAAGGAGGAGTTAATATCTTTGACTAGAACTTGTATGCAACAAAATTACTTCCAATTTGGCAATCAATATTACAAACAGAAAGAAGGGTTAGCTATGGGTTCACCACTAAGTCCACTTATGGCAGACATTTTCATGGACAGTTTTGAGAATAAAAACATTATAGGGGAATCAAACATTTTATATTATTATCGTTATGTAGATGACATTATCATATGCTGGACTGGAAGTTTGCGTCAAATAGAACTGTTCGTTAACAAACTTAATGCAATTCATCCAAAAATAAAATTTAAACTTGAATTAGAAATTGGTGGGTCACTGAACTTTTTAGATTTGACAATAACTAGGTTAAACAATAGGCATGATTTTCAAATTTACAGAAAACCTACTTACACAGATATTACAATACCAAATTCATCTTGTCATCCATTCCAACATAAGCTATCAGCTTACCGTAGTTTTGTCCATAGAATGATGTCAGTCCCCTTATCTCAGGAGAACTTTAACAGAGAGCTATCTATTATTTACCACACGGCTGAAAGTAATGGATATAGTAGAAAGATGGTTGATGGTTTAATAAGAAGTAAACAACAAAACATTATCCGTTCCTTATTGTATCCCGTAGCTCCAGAAAGGATAGACAAATTTGTGGGCAGTTTAACTTATTTAGGTCCATTGAGTGACGGAGTTTCAAGAGTTTTGTCTAAACATAAAGTACACGCAGCGTTCAAAACAAACAATTTATTAAAACAGATTTGTAACGGTAAAGATAGGTTAGATAACAATAAAAAATCGGGTGTTTATAAGTTGGTATGTGACGAATGTAATGGTATTTATGTAGGTCAAACGGGTCGTAGTTTTCAGGTTAGGTATAAAGAACATTTAGCTGCTTATAGAAACAATTATCCAGAAAAATCTAACTTTGCAAAACATTTATTGGAATCTGGTCATTCTTTAAGTCAAAATCATTGTTTTTCTATTTTACATACTTGTGATAAGGGATTTAGGATGTCAGTCTTAGAAAATTTAGAAATTACAAAATATAGTAATAATACACTGTTGAATGAACTTAGTACAGGTTTGCCTCGGTCACCGTTATTACGAATCTTTTCAAACAATAGTACTGCCACACACACACTATGAACTTTGTGTGCGCACTGTTTGATCCGTGACTATATAAAGCGGGATTTTGCGGGCATTGCTTCACTTGGCGCGCGGAGCTCGGAGAGGCAACATCACTGGCGGGACTCTGTCGGTGTTGCTGTGCTTACCAATCTCAATGTCAAGGTCGAGTATTGTGGTGTCCTGAAGATGTCTCGTGGAGAGACGAAACTAGTAGACAACTTACTTTGATGAATACTATCAGAGAAGGTTATACGCGGAATTGTTACTAAATATTTCTTCATTCTAATATTGTGCAATGGATTTCCGCAAAGTAACGCCTGAATCTATTATTTATCTTAGATCAGCAGGTACAGCTGAACAGGCAAAATTATACATCAAACTCACTCAGTCACATCGTATTGCAGCTCAAAATGTATGGTTCAATCAACAGTGTAAACATTTGGGGGTTATTCCATCTTACATTAAAATTAGAAGTAATACAAATAGTAGGGCAGCTAATGTTGCTTTGATAAGGGCTAGGAATACTTGGTTAAATGAGGAAATAAAACATTGGTTTACTATCAGAGACAACTATAAAACTCACTTGGGAGTTTTACACATGGAGTTAGCTTATTCCTTACACAACATAGAATTTGATTTACTAGATAATAAAGCTAGGGAATACGCTGCTGAGTTAGCCCACAGGAAATATATAATTCAGACAGGGAAATTAGATCGATTAGTTAGAGACAAACAGAGGGCAGACCGACTAAGGGGGAATAGTAATACTGTGCAGCAATTATGTCCTCATACGTTCTATCAACGCGTAGAAAATCATAGTGGCGTCCAGTTCACAACTTCAGAATTATCACTGTTAGAAAAGGGTCTTAAATACAACTTACAACCAGTTTTAAATAAGAAAACTTTGGAGATTTTGGCTGTTGATTCAGAGATGGCAATTGTTAGGGGTAAAGCTGACGAAGGGGTTAAACATGAGGTAGCCTTTTTAATAAAGAAACCAATTAGTTCAGCTATAGTTCCAAGTTTACCAAGGGAATTAAATGTTTTTAAATCTTTAAGGAATAAGGTAGATCAAAATAGCTTAGTGATAACAAAAGCAGATAAGGGTAATACTGTAGTTATCTTAGAAAGGGGTACTTATGTGCAGAAGGTTAATGAGGTTATACAGGGCAATGATTTTGAATTATTGAATTCCGACCCAACCAAAGTTTTCACACAGGAATTGAAAGAAATGACAAAAAACTCATGCTTTATTTCTCCAAACTCTCTTAAATATTTAATTCCTATGAATCCAAGAACACCAATGTTGTATGGTTTACCTAAAATACATAAAAATAATATTCCAATCCGGCCCGTTGTCTCTTACATAGGAGCACCAGCATATGGTTTATCAAAATATTTAAATTACGAATTAAAAAGTAGATCTAGATTCAATCCAAAGTATAGCTTAAAGAATAGTATGGATTTGGTCAACAAAGTTAAAGATGTTAGCCTGCCTCACAATGCAAAGTTATTATCGCTGGATGTAGAAAGTTTATTTACAAACGTACCTTATGAGGAGAGTTTGGTAATATTGGAAGGACATCTTGAGCGACAACGAGTACTTCCGGCAGAAAAGGAGGAGTTAATATCTTTGACTAGAACTTGTATGCAACAAAATTACTTCCAATTTGGCAATCAATATTACAAACAGAAAGAAGGGTTAGCTATGGGTTCACCACTAAGTCCACTTATGGCAGACATTTTCATGGACAGTTTTGAGAATAAAAACATTATAGGGGAATCAAACATTTTATATTATTATCGTTATGTAGATGACATTATCATATGCTGGACTGGAAGTTTGCGTCAAATAGAACTGTTCGTTAACAAACTTAATGCAATTCATCCAAAAATAAAATTTAAACTTGAATTAGAAATTGGTGGGTCACTGAACTTTTTAGATTTGACAATAACTAGGTTAAACAATAGGCATGATTTTCAAATTTACAGAAAACCTACTTACACAGATATTACAATACCAAATTCATCTTGTCATCCATTCCAACATAAGCTATCAGCTTACCGTAGTTTTGTCCATAGAATGATGTCAGTCCCCTTATCTCAGGAGAACTTTAACAGAGAGCTATCTATTATTTACCACACGGCTGAAAGTAATGGATATAGTAGAAAGATGGTTGATGGTTTAATAAGAAGTAAACAACAAAACATTATCCGTTCCTTATTGTATCCCGTAGCTCCAGAAAGGATAGACAAATTTGTGGGCAGTTTAACTTATTTAGGTCCATTGAGTGACGGAGTTTCAAGAGTTTTGTCTAAACATAAAGTACACGCAGCGTTCAAAACAAACAATTTATTAAAACAGATTTGTAACGGTAAAGATAGGTTAGATAACAATAAAAAATCGGGTGTTTATAAGTTGGTATGTGACGAATGTAATGGTATTTATGTAGGTCAAACGGGTCGTAGTTTTCAGGTTAGGTATAAAGAACATTTAGCTGCTTATAGAAACAATTATCCAGAAAAATCTAACTTTGCAAAACATTTATTGGAATCTGGTCATTCTTTAAGTCAAAATCATTGTTTTTCTATTTTACATACTTGTGATAAGGGATTTAGGATGTCAGTCTTAGAAAATTTAGAAATTACAAAATATAGTAATAATACACTGTTGAATGAACTTAGTACAGGTTTGCCTCGGTCACCGTTATTACGAATCTTTTCAAACAATAGTACTGCCACACACACACTATGAACTTTGTGTGCGCACTGTTTGATCCGTGACTATATAAAGCGGGATTTTGCGGGCATTGCTTCACTTGGCGCGCGGAGCTCGGAGAGGCAACATCACTGGCGGGACTCTGTCGGTGTTGCTGTGCTTACCAATCTCAATGTCAAGGTCGAGTATTGTGGTGTCCTGAAGATGTCTCGTGGAGAGACGAAACTAGTAGACAACTTACTTTGATGAATACTATCAGAGAAGGTTATACGCGGAATTGTTACTAAATATTTCTTCATTCTAATATTGTGCAATGGATTTCCGCAAAGTAACGCCTGAATCTATTATTTATCTTAGATCAGCAGGTACAGCTGAACAGGCAAAATTATACATCAAACTCACTCAGTCACATCGTATTGCAGCTCAAAATGTATGGTTCAATCAACAGTGTAAACATTTGGGGGTTATTCCATCTTACATTAAAATTAGAAGTAATACAAATAGTAGGGCAGCTAATGTTGCTTTGATAAGGGCTAGGAATACTTGGTTAAATGAGGAAATAAAACATTGGTTTACTATCAGAGACAACTATAAAACTCACTTGGGAGTTTTACACATGGAGTTAGCTTATTCCTTACACAACATAGAATTTGATTTACTAGATAATAAAGCTAGGGAATACGCTGCTGAGTTAGCCCACAGGAAATATATAATTCAGACAGGGAAATTAGATCGATTAGTTAGAGACAAACAGAGGGCAGACCGACTAAGGGGGAATAGTAATACTGTGCAGCAATTATGTCCTCATACGTTCTATCAACGCGTAGAAAATCATAGTGGCGTCCAGTTCACAACTTCAGAATTATCACTGTTAGAAAAGGGTCTTAAATACAACTTACAACCAGTTTTAAATAAGAAAACTTTGGAGATTTTGGCTGTTGATTCAGAGATGGCAATTGTTAGGGGTAAAGCTGACGAAGGGGTTAAACATGAGGTAGCCTTTTTAATAAAGAAACCAATTAGTTCAGCTATAGTTCCAAGTTTACCAAGGGAATTAAATGTTTTTAAATCTTTAAGGAATAAGGTAGATCAAAATAGCTTAGTGATAACAAAAGCAGATAAGGGTAATACTGTAGTTATCTTAGAAAGGGGTACTTATGTGCAGAAGGTTAATGAGGTTATACAGGGCAATGATTTTGAATTATTGAATTCCGACCCAACCAAAGTTTTCACACAGGAATTGAAAGAAATGACAAAAAACTCATGCTTTATTTCTCCAAACTCTCTTAAATATTTAATTCCTATGAATCCAAGAACACCAATGTTGTATGGTTTACCTAAAATACATAAAAATAATATTCCAATCCGGCCCGTTGTCTCTTACATAGGAGCACCAGCATATGGTTTATCAAAATATTTAAATTACGAATTAAAAAGTAGATCTAGATTCAATCCAAAGTATAGCTTAAAGAATAGTATGGATTTGGTCAACAAAGTTAAAGATGTTAGCCTGCCTCACAATGCAAAGTTATTATCGCTGGATGTAGAAAGTTTATTTACAAACGTACCTTATGAGGAGAGTTTGATAATATTGGAAGGACATCTTGAGCGACAACGAGTACTTCCGGCAGAAAAGGAGGAGTTAATATCTTTGACTAGAACTTGTATGCAACAAAATTACTTCCAATTTGGCAATCAATATTACAAACAGAAAGAAGGGTTAGCTATGGGTACACCACTAAGTCCACTTATGGCAGACATTTTCATGGACAGTTTTGAGAATAAAAACATTATAGGGGAATCAAACATTTTATATTATTATCGTTATGTAGATGACATTATCATATGCTGGACTGGAAGTTTGCGTCAAATAGAACTGTTCGTTAACAAACTTAATGCAATTCATCCAAAAATAAAATTTAAACTTGAATTAGAAATTGGTGGGTCACTGAACTTTTTAGATTTGACAATAACTAGGTTAAACAATAGGCATGATTTTCAAATTTACAGAAAACCTACTTACACAGATATTACAATACCAAATTCATCTTGTCATCCATTCCAACATAAGCTATCAGCTTACCGTAGTTTTGTCCATAGAATGATGTCAGTCCCCTTATCTCAGGAGAACTTTAACAGAGAGCTATCTATTATTTACCACACGGCTGAAAGTGATGGATATAGTAGAAAGATGGTTGATGGTTTAATAAGAAGTAAACAACAAAACATTATCCGTTCCTTATTGTATCCCGTAGCTCCAGAAAGGATAGACAAATTTGTGGGCAGTTTAACTTATTTAGGTCCATTGAGTGACGGAGTTTCAAGAGTTTTGTCTAAACATAAAGTACACGCAGCGTTCAAAACAAACAATTTATTAAAACAGATTTGTAACGGTAAAGATAGGTTAGATAACAATAAAAAATCGGGTGTTTATAAGTTGGTATGTGACGAATGTAATGGTATTTATGTAGGTCAAACGGGTCGTAGTTTTCAGGTTAGGTATAAAGAACATTTAGCTGCTTATAGAAACAATTATCCAGAAAAATCTAACTTTGCAAAACATTTATTGGAATCTGGTCATTCTTTAAGTCAAAATCATTGTTTTTCTATTTTACATACTTGTGATAAGGGATTTAGGATGTCAGTCTTAGAAAATTTAGAAATTACAAAATATAGTAATAATACACTGTTGAATGAACTTAGTACAGGTTTGCCTCGGTCACCGTTATTACGAATCTTTTCAAACAATAGTACTGCCACACACACACTATGAACTTTGTGTGCGCACTGTTTGATCCGTGACTATATAAAGCGGGATTTTGCGGGCATTGCTTCACTTGGCGCGCGGAGCTCGGAGAGGCAACATCACTGGCGGGACTCTGTCGGTGTTGCTGTGCTTACCAATCTCAATGTCAAGGTCGAGTATTGTGGTGTCCTGAAGATGTCTCGTGGAGAGACGAAACTAGTAGACAACTTACTTTGATGAATACTATCAGAGAAGGTTATACGCGGAATTGTTACTAAATATTTCTTCATTCTAATATTGTGCAATGGATTTCCGCAAAGTAACGCCTGAATCTATTATTTATCTTAGATCAGCAGGTACAGCTGAACAGGCAAAATTATACATCAAACTCACTCAGTCACATCGTATTGCAGCTCAAAATGTATGGTTCAATCAACAGTGTAAACATTTGGGGGTTATTCCATCTTACATTAAAATTAGAAGTAATACAAATAGTAGGGCAGCTAATGTTGCTTTGATAAGGGCTAGGAATACTTGGTTAAATGAGGAAATAAAACATTGGTTTACTATCAGAGACAACTATAAAACTCACTTGGGAGTTTTACACATGGAGTTAGCTTATTCCTTACACAACATAGAATTTGATTTACTAGATAATAAAGCTAGGGAATACGCTGCTGAGTTAGCCCACAGGAAATATATAATTCAGACAGGGAAATTAGATCGATTAGTTAGAGACAAACAGAGGGCAGACCGACTAAGGGGGAATAGTAATACTGTGCAGCAATTATGTCCTCATACGTTCTATCAACGCGTAGAAAATCATAGTGGCGTCCAGTTCACAACTTCAGAATTATCACTGTTAGAAAAGGGTCTTAAATACAACTTACAACCAGTTTTAAATAAGAAAACTTTGGAGATTTTGGCTGTTGATTCAGAGATGGCAATTGTTAGGGGTAAAGCTGACGAAGGGGTTAAACATGAGGTAGCCTTTTTAATAAAGAAACCAATTAGTTCAGCTATAGTTCCAAGTTTACCAAGGGAATTAAATGTTTTTAAATCTTTAAGGAATAAGGTAGATCAAAATAGCTTAGTGATAACAAAAGCAGATAAGGGTAATACTGTAGTTATCTTAGAAAGGGGTACTTATGTGCAGAAGGTTAATGAGGTTATACAGGGCAATGATTTTGAATTATTGAATTCCGACCCAACCAAAGTTTTCACACAGGAATTGAAAGAAATGACAAAAAACTCATGCTTTATTTCTCCAAACTCTCTTAAATATTTAATTCCTATGAATCCAAGAACACCAATGTTGTATGGTTTACCTAAAATACATAAAAATAATATTCCAATCCGGCCCGTTGTCTCTTACATAGGAGCACCAGCATATGGTTTATCAAAATATTTAAATTACGAATTAAAAAGTAGATCTAGATTCAATCCAAAGTATAGCTTAAAGAATAGTATGGATTTGGTCAACAAAGTTAAAGATGTTAGCCTGCCTCACAATGCAAAGTTATTATCGCTGGATGTAGAAAGTTTATTTACAAACGTACCTTATGAGGAGAGTTTGATAATATTGGAAGGACATCTTGAGCGACAACGAGTACTTCCGGCAGAAAAGGAGGAGTTAATATCTTTGACTAGAACTTGTATGCAACAAAATTACTTCCAATTTGGCAATCAATATTACAAACAGAAAGAAGGGTTAGCTATGGGTTCACCACTAAGTCCACTTATGGCAGACATTTTCATGGACAGTTTTGAGAATAAAAACATTATAGGGGAATCAAACATTTTATATTATTATCGTTATGTAGATGACATTATCATATGCTGGACTGGAAGTTTGCGTCAAATAGAACTGTTCGTTAACAAACTTAATGCAATTCATCCAAAAATAAAATTTAAACTTGAATTAGAAATTGGTGGGTCACTGAACTTTTTTAGATTTGACAATAACTAGGTTAAACAATAGGCATGATTTTCAAATTTACAGAAAACCTACTTACACAGATATTACAATACCAAATTCATCTTGTCATCCATTCCAACATAAGCTATCAGCTTACCGTAGTTTTGTCCATAGAATGATGTCAGTCCCCTTATCTCAGGAGAACTTTAACAGAGAGCTATCTATTATTTACCACACGGCTGAAAGTAATGGATATAGTAGAAAGATGGTTGATGGTTTAATAAGAAGTAAACAACAAAACATTATCCGTTCCTTATTGTATCCCGTAGCTCCAGAAAGGATAGACAAATTTGTGGGCAGTTTAACTTATTTAGGTCCATTGAGTGACGGAGTTTCAAGAGTTTTGTCTAAACATAAAGTACACGCAGCGTTCAAAACAAACAATTTATTAAAACAGATTTGTAACGGTAAAGATAGGTTAGATAACAATAAAAAATCGGGTGTTTATAAGTTGGTATGTGACGAATGTAATGGTATTTATGTAGGTCAAACGGGTCGTAGTTTTCAGGTTAGGTATAAAGAACATTTAGCTGCTTATAGAAACAATTATCCAGAAAAATCTAACTTTGCAAAACATTTATTGGAATCTGGTCATTCTTTAAGTCAAAATCATTGTTTTTCTATTTTACATACTTGTGATAAGGGATTTAGGATGTCAGTCTTAGAAAATTTAGAAATTACAAAATATAGTAATAATACACTGTTGAATGAACTTAGTACAGGTTTGCCTCGGTCACCGTTATTACGAATCTTTTCAAACAATAGTACTGCCACACACACACTATGAACTTTGTGTGCGCACTGTTTGATCCGTGACTATATAAAGCGGGATTTTGCGGGCATTGCTTCACTTGGCGCGCGGAGCTCGGAGAGGCAACATCACTGGCGGGACTCTGTCGGTGTTGCTGTGCTTACCAATCTCAATGTCAAGGTCGAGTATTGTGGTGTCCTGAAGATGTCTCGTGGAGAGACGAAACTAGTAGACAACTTACTTTGATGAATACTATCAGAGAAGGTTATACGCGGAATTGTTACTAAATATTTCTTCATTCTAATATTGTGCAATGGATTTCCGCAAAGTAACGCCTGAATCTATTATTTATCTTAGATCAGCAGGTACAGCTGAACAGGCAAAATTATACATCAAACTCACTCAGTCACATCGTATTGCAGCTCAAAATGTATGGTTCAATCAACAGTGTAAACATTTGGGGGTTATTCCATCTTACATTAAAATTAGAAGTAATACAAATAGTAGGGCAGCTAATGTTGCTTTGATAAGGGCTAGGAATACTTGGTTAAATGAGGAAATAAAACATTGGTTTACTATCAGAGACAACTATAAAACTCACTTGGGAGTTTTACACATGGAGTTAGCTTATTCCTTACACAACATAGAATTTGATTTACTAGATAATAAAGCTAGGGAATACGCTGCTGAGTTAGCCCACAGGAAATATATAATTCAGACAGGGAAATTAGATCGATTAGTTAGAGACAAACAGAGGGCAGACCGACTAAGGGGGAATAGTAATACTGTGCAGCAATTATGTCCTCATACGTTCTATCAACGCGTAGAAAATCATAGTGGCGTCCAGTTCACAACTTCAGAATTATCACTGTTAGAAAAGGGTCTTAAATACAACTTACAACCAGTTTTAAATAAGAAAACTTTGGAGATTTTGGCTGTTGATTCAGAGATGGCAATTGTTAGGGGTAAAGCTGACGAAGGGGTTAAACATGAGGTAGCCTTTTTAATAAAGAAACCAATTAGTTCAGCTATAGTTCCAAGTTTACCAAGGGAATTAAATGTTTTTAAATCTTTAAGGAATAAGGTAGATCAAAATAGCTTAGTGATAACAAAAGCAGATAAGGGTAATACTGTAGTTATCTTAGAAAGGGGTACTTATGTGCAGAAGGTTAATGAGGTTATACAGGGCAATGATTTTGAATTATTGAATTCCGACCCAACCAAAGTTTTCACACAGGAATTGAAAGAAATGACAAAAAACTCATGCTTTATTTCTCCAAACTCTCTTAAATATTTAATTCCTATGAATCCAAGAACACCAATGTTGTATGGTTTACCTAAAATACATAAAAATAATATTCCAATCCGGCCCGTTGTCTCTTACATAGGAGCACCAGCATATGGTTTATCAAAATATTTAAATTACGAATTAAAAAGTAGATCTAGATTCAATCCAAAGTATAGCTTAAAGAATAGTATGGATTTGGTCAACAAAGTTAAAGATGTTAGCCTGCCTCACAATGCAAAGTTATTATCGCTGGATGTAGAAAGTTTATTTACAAACGTACCTTATGAGGAGAGTTTGATAATATTGGAAGGACATCTTGAGCGACAACGAGTACTTCCGGCAGAAAAGGAGGAGTTAATATCTTTGACTAGAACTTGTATGCAACAAAATTACTTCCAATTTGGCAATCAATATTACAAACAGAAAGAAGGGTTAGCTATGGGTTCACCACTAAGTCCACTTATGGCAGACATTTTCATGGACAGTTTTGAGAATAAAAACATTATAGGGGAATCAAACATTTTATATTATTATCGTTATGTAGATGACATTATCATATGCTGGACTGGAAGTTTGCGTCAAATAGAACTGTTCGTTAACAAACTTAATGCAATTCATCCAAAAATAAAATTTAAACTTGAATTAGAAATTGGTGGGTCACTGAACTTTTTAGATTTGACAATAACTAGGTTAAACAATAGGCATGATTTTCAAATTTACAGAAAACCTACTTACACAGATATTACAATACCAAATTCATCTTGTCATCCATTCCAACATAAGCTATCAGCTTACCGTAGTTTTGTCCATAGAATGATGTCAGTCCCCTTATCTCAGGAGAACTTTAACAGAGAGCTATCTATTATTTACCACACGGCTGAAAGTAATGGATATAGTAGAAAGATGGTTGATGGTTTAATAAGAAGTAAACAACAAAACATTATCCGTTCCTTATTGTATCCCGTAGCTCCAGAAAGGATAGACAAATTTGTGGGCAGTTTAACTTATTTAGGTCCATTGAGTGACGGAGTTTCAAGAGTTTTGTCTAAACATAAAGTACACGCAGCGTTCAAAACAAACAATTTATTAAAACAGATTTGTAACGGTAAAGATAGGTTAGATAACAATAAAAAATCGGGTGTTTATAAGTTGGTATGTGACGAATGTAATGGTATTTATGTAGGTCAAACGGGTCGTAGTTTTCAGGTTAGGTATAAAGAACATTTAGCTGCTTATAGAAACAATTATCCAGAAAAATCTAACTTTGCAAAACATTTATTGGAATCTGGTCATTCTTTAAGTCAAAATCATTGTTTTTCTATTTTACATACTTGTGATAAGGGATTTAGGATGTCAGTCTTAGAAAATTTAGAAATTACAAAATATAGTAATAATACACTGTTGAATGAACTTAGTACAGGTTTGCCTCGGTCACCGTTATTACGAATCTTTTCAAACAATAGTACTGCCACACACACACTATGAACTTTGTGTGCGCACTGTTTGATCCGTGACTATATAAAGCGGGATTTTGCGGGCATTGCTTCACTTGGCGCGCGGAGCTCGGAGAGGCAACATCACTGGCGGGACTCTGTCGGTGTTGCTGTGCTTACCAATCTCAATGTCAAGGTCGAGTATTGTGGTGTCCTGAAGATGTCTCGTGGAGAGACGAAACTAGTAGACAACTTACTTTGATGAATACTATCAGAGAAGGTTATACGCGGAATTGTTACTAAATATTTCTTCATTCTAATATTGTGCAATGGATTTCCGCAAAGTAACGCCTGAATCTATTATTTATCTTAGATCAGCAGGTACAGCTGAACAGGCAAAATTATACATCAAACTCACTCAGTCACATCGTATTGCAGCTCAAAATGTATGGTTCAATCAACAGTGTAAACATTTGGGGGTTATTCCATCTTACATTAAAATTAGAAGTAATACAAATAGTAGGGCAGCTAATGTTGCTTTGATAAGGGCTAGGAATACTTGGTTAAATGAGGAAATAAAACATTGGTTTACTATCAGAGACAACTATAAAACTCACTTGGGAGTTTTACACATGGAGTTAGCTTATTCCTTACACAACATAGAATTTGATTTACTAGATAATAAAGCTAGGGAATACGCTGCTGAGTTAGCCCACAGGAAATATATAATTCAGACAGGGAAATTAGATCGATTAGTTAGAGACAAACAGAGGGCAGACCGACTAAGGGGGAATAGTAATACTGTGCAGCAATTATGTCCTCATACGTTCTATCAACGCGTAGAAAATCATAGTGGCGTCCAGTTCACAACTTCAGAATTATCACTGTTAGAAAAGGGTCTTAAATACAACTTACAACCAGTTTTAAATAAGAAAACTTTGGAGATTTTGGCTGTTGATTCAGAGATGGCAATTGTTAGGGGTAAAGCTGACGAAGGGGTTAAACATGAGGTAGCCTTTTTAATAAAGAAACCAATTAGTTCAGCTATAGTTCCAAGTTTACCAAGGGAATTAAATGTTTTTAAATCTTTAAGGAATAAGGTAGATCAAAATAGCTTAGTGATAACAAAAGCAGATAAGGGTAATACTGTAGTTATCTTAGAAAGGGGTACTTATGTGCAGAAGGTTAATGAGGTTATACAGGGCAATGATTTTGAATTATTGAATTCCGACCCAACCAAAGTTTTCACACAGGAATTGAAAGAAATGACAAAAAACTCATGCTTTATTTCTCCAAACTCTCTTAAATATTTAATTCCTATGAATCCAAGAACACCAATGTTGTATGGTTTACCTAAAATACATAAAAATAATATTCCAATCCGGCCCGTTGTCTCTTACATAGGAGCACCAGCATATGGTTTATCAAAATATTTAAATTACGAATTAAAAAGTAGATCTAGATTCAATCCAAAGTATAGCTTAAAGAATAGTATGGATTTGGTCAACAAAGTTAAAGATGTTAGCCTGCCTCACAATGCAAAGTTATTATCGCTGGATGTAGAAAGTTTATTTACAAACGTACCTTATGAGGAGAGTTTGATAATATTGGAAGGACATCTTGAGCGACAACGAGTACTTCCGGCAGAAAAGGAGGAGTTAATATCTTTGACTAGAACTTGTATGCAACAAAATTACTTCCAATTTGGCAATCAATATTACAAACAGAAAGAAGGGTTAGCTATGGGTTCACCACTAAGTCCACTTATGGCAGACATTTTCATGGACAGTTTTGAGAATAAAAACATTATAGGGGAATCAAACATTTTATATTATTATCGTTATGTAGATGACATTATCATATGCTGGACTGGAAGTTTGCGTCAAATAGAACTGTTCGTTAACAAACTTAATGCAATTCATCCAAAAATAAAATTTAAACTTGAATTAGAAATTGGTGGGTCACTGAACTTTTTAGATTTGACAATAACTAGGTTAAACAATAGGCATGATTTTCAAATTTACAGAAAACCTACTTACACAGATATTACAATACCAAATTCATCTTGTCATCCATTCCAACATAAGCTATCAGCTTACCGTAGTTTTGTCCATAGAATGATGTCAGTCCCCTTATCTCAGGAGAACTTTAACAGAGAGCTATCTATTATTTACCACACGGCTGAAAGTAATGGATATAGTAGAAAGATGGTTGATGGTTTAATAAGAAGTAAACAACAAAACATTATCCGTTCCTTATTGTATCCCGTAGCTCCAGAAAGGATAGACAAATTTGTGGGCAGTTTAACTTATTTAGGTCCATTGAGTGACGGAGTTTCAAGAGTTTTGTCTAAACATAAAGTACACGCAGCGTTCAAAACAAACAATTTATTAAAACAGATTTGTAACGGTAAAGATAGGTTAGATAACAATAAAAAATCGGGTGTTTATAAGTTGGTATGTGACGAATGTAATGGTATTTATGTAGGTCAAACGGGTCGTAGTTTTCAGGTTAGGTATAAAGAACATTTAGCTGCTTATAGAAACAATTATCCAGAAAAATCTAACTTTGCAAAACATTTATTGGAATCTGGTCATTCTTTAAGTCAAAATCATTGTTTTTCTATTTTACATACTTGTGATAAGGGATTTAGGATGTCAGTCTTAGAAAATTTAGAAATTACAAAATATAGTAATAATACACTGTTGAATGAACTTAGTACAGGTTTGCCTCGGTCACCGTTATTACGAATCTTTTCAAACAATAGTACTGCCACACACACACTATGAACTTTGTGTGCGCACTGTTTGATCCGTGACTATATAAAGCGGGATTTTGCGGGCATTGCTTCACTTGGCGCGCGGAGCTCGGAGAGGCAACATCACTGGCGGGACTCTGTCGGTGTTGCTGTGCTTACCAATCTCAATGTCAAGGTCGAGTATTGTGGTGTCCTGAAGATGTCTCGTGGAGAGACGAAACTAGTAGACAACTTACTTTGATGAATACTATCAGAGAAGGTTATACGCGGAATTGTTACTAAATATTTCTTCATTCTAATATTGTGCAATGGATTTCCGCAAAGTAACGCCTGAATCTATTATTTATCTTAGATCAGCAGGTACAGCTGAACAGGCAAAATTATACATCAAACTCACTCAGTCACATCGTATTGCAGCTCAAAATGTATGGTTCAATCAACAGTGTAAACATTTGGGGGTTATTCCATCTTACATTAAAATTAGAAGTAATACAAATAGTAGGGCAGCTAATGTTGCTTTGATAAGGGCTAGGAATACTTGGTTAAATGAGGAAATAAAACATTGGTTTACTATCAGAGACAACTATAAAACTCACTTGGGAGTTTTACACATGGAGTTAGCTTATTCCTTACACAACATAGAATTTGATTTACTAGATAATAAAGCTAGGGAATACGCTGCTGAGTTAGCCCACAGGAAATATATAATTCAGACAGGGAAATTAGATCGATTAGTTAGAGACAAACAGAGGGCAGACCGACTAAGGGGGAATAGTAATACTGTGCAGCAATTATGTCCTCATACGTTCTATCAACGCGTAGAAAATCATAGTGGCGTCCAGTTCACAACTTCAGAATTATCACTGTTAGAAAAGGGTCTTAAATACAACTTACAACCAGTTTTAAATAAGAAAACTTTGGAGATTTTGGCTGTTGATTCAGAGATGGCAATTGTTAGGGGTAAAGCTGACGAAGGGGTTAAACATGAGGTAGCCTTTTTAATAAAGAAACCAATTAGTTCAGCTATAGTTCCAAGTTTACCAAGGGAATTAAATGTTTTTAAATCTTTAAGGAATAAGGTAGATCAAAATAGCTTAGTGATAACAAAAGCAGATAAGGGTAATACTGTAGTTATCTTAGAAAGGGGTACTTATGTGCAGAAGGTTAATGAGGTTATACAGGGCAATGATTTTGAATTATTGAATTCCGACCCAACCAAAGTTTTCACACAGGAATTGAAAGAAATGACAAAAAACTCATGCTTTATTTCTCCAAACTCTCTTAAATATTTAATTCCTATGAATCCAAGAACACCAATGTTGTATGGTTTACCTAAAATACATAAAAATAATATTCCAATCCGGCCCGTTGTCTCTTACATAGGAGCACCAGCATATGGTTTATCAAAATATTTAAATTACGAATTAAAAAGTAGATCTAGATTCAATCCAAAGTATAGCTTAAAGAATAGTATGGATTTGGTCAACAAAGTTAAAGATGTTAGCCTGCCTCACAATGCAAAGTTATTATCGCTGGATGTAGAAAGTTTATTTACAAACGTACCTTATGAGGAGAGTTTGATAATATTGGAAGGACATCTTGAGCGACAACGAGTACTTCCGGCAGAAAAGGAGGAGTTAATATCTTTGACTAGAACTTGTATGCAACAAAATTACTTCCAATTTGGCAATCAATATTACAAACAGAAAGAAGGGTTAGCTATGGGTTCACCACCAAGTCCACTTATGGCAGACATTTTCATGGACAGTTTTGAGAATAAAAACATTATAGGGGAATCAAACATTTTATATTATTATCGTTATGTAGATGACATTATCATATGCTGGACTGGAAGTTTGCGTCAAATAGAACTGTTCGTTAACAAACTTAATGCAATTCATCCAAAAATAAAATTTAAACTTGAATTAGAAATTGGTGGGTCACTGAACTTTTTAGATTTGACAATAACTAGGTTAAACAATAGGCATGATTTTCAAATTTACAGAAAACCTACTTACACAGATATTACAATACCAAATTCATCTTGTCATCCATTCCAACATAAGCTATCAGCTTACCGTAGTTTTGTCCATAGAATGATGTCAGTCCCCTTATCTCAGGAGAACTTTAACAGAGAGCTATCTATTATTTACCACACGGCTGAAAGTAATGGATATAGTAGAAAGATGGTTGATGGTTTAATAAGAAGTAAACAACAAAACATTATCCGTTCCTTATTGTATCCCGTAGCTCCAGAAAGGATAGACAAATTTGTGGGCAGTTTAACTTATTTAGGTCCATTGAGTGACGGAGTTTCAAGAGTTTTGTCTAAACATAAAGTACACGCAGCGTTCAAAACAAACAATTTATTAAAACAGATTTGTAACGGTAAAGATAGGTTAGATAACAATAAAAAATCGGGTGTTTATAAGTTGGTATGTGACGAATGTAATGGTATTTATGTAGGTCAAACGGGTCGTAGTTTTCAGGTTAGGTATAAAGAACATTTAGCTGCTTATAGAAACAATTATCCAGAAAAATCTAACTTTGCAAAACATTTATTGGAATCTGGTCATTCTTTAAGTCAAAATCATTGTTTTTCTATTTTACATACTTGTGATAAGGGATTTAGGATGTCAGTCTTAGAAAATTTAGAAATTACAAAATATAGTAATAATACACTGTTGAATGAACTTAGTACAGGTTTGCCTCGGTCACCGTTATTACGAATCTTTTCAAACAATAGTACTGCCACACACACACTATGAACTTTGTGTGCGCACTGTTTGATCCGTGACTATATAAAGCGGGATTTTGCGGGCATTGCTTCACTTGGCGCGCGGAGCTCGGAGAGGCAACATCACTGGCGGGACTCTGTCGGTGTTGCTGTGCTTACCAATCTCAATGTCAAGGTCGAGTATTGTGGTGTCCTGAAGATGTCTCGTGGAGAGACGAAACTAGTAGACAACTTACTTTGATGAATACTATCAGAGAAGGTTATACGCGGAATTGTTACTAAATATTTCTTCATTCTAATATTGTGCAATGGATTTCCGCAAAGTAACGCCTGAATCTATTATTTACCGTCATAATTTGTGTTTTGTCTAATCATCTTGAAAATTAAGGAAGTATCATCAGCAAACGATACAATCTCGTGATTATTTTTAACGAGATGAGGCAGGTCGTTAATATAAACCAAAAATAGGAAAGGACCGAGGATAGATCCCTGCGGTACACCCATTGTAACTACAGATCCCGATGACCGTTTCCCATTTACGTCAACTCTTTGTATCCTGTCACTCAAATAAGTAGCAAGAAGAGGTGTCAATTTTCCATAGTGATGTAGTTTCCTGATTAATGTTCCATGTACACAATCGAATGCTTTTGACAAGTCGTAAAAAACACCTAAAGCATCTTGCGACTTCTCTCAAGCATCAAAAATATGCGATACCAACTCTACACGGCATCAGTAGTTGACCTGCCGCGAGTAAACCCGAATTGCTTACGATGTAGCAGGTCATTGCCATTGAAATGCCTAAGCAATTGATGCAAAATAAGTTTTTCAAAAACTTTGCTGAATGTAGGCAGTACTGATATCGGTCTAAAGTTAGTGGGGTCAGACCTACTACCCGATTTAAATAGTGGGATTATCTTACTATGTTTCATCAAATCAGGAAAAACGTCACAATCAATAGATTCATTGAACATAAAAGCTAGATCTGGTGCTATACGTTCGTTATTTTATTACATTTTTACTGTTTTTAATTTTTGAGCTAATATAATTTGATTTTGCCATTTGACAAACTTTTCTAAATATTTTTGAGCGATTTTTTACTTTGTCTTTGAACTCCAGGCTAAAATTGTGTTGTTTTTCAATATACAGTTCATACAATTTTTGTCTACTCTTATATATATATATATATATCATCATCATCAGCCCGTACACGTCCACTGCTGAACATAGGCCTCCACCAAACGACGTCACGAATAGCGGTCCTGAGCCGCCTCCATCCAACGACTCCCTGTGACCGCTACGATATCGTCGGTCCATCGAGTGTGAGGTTTTCCCACGCTCCGTTTTGCATTGCATCGCGGTCGCCAATCGAGAACCTTTACTTCCCAACGGTTATCGGTTCTACGAGCTATATGGCCTGCCCATCGCCACTTCAGCCATATATATATATATATATATATATTATAATAATTATAACAATTACGTCAATAATTAGTAGGTACCTAACCCCCGAATACTCAAACGAATCTCAGATTTAAGCACGACTCAAGTGACGATTTTTTGACAGATTTTCATTGAAAACTGTCAAAATATTGCGACATAAGACGTGCTTACATCTGAGTTGCGTTTGAGTATTCGGCCGTAAGATACGTAACTATTAGGTACTTAGGTAAAAGTTGCGCCACAGATTAGGTAATGTTACTTCGGTTGCGTGTGTAAAAAGTTGGTATTGAAACACGATGCTAATAAGTCTCTGTAACAGCACTACTCTATGCATCGATGCATCGATATTAGACTATGCCTGAGAACTTGACTAGGGGACTAAGCAATTATTATTTATAAGGGCCACCATACCAACCATACTACACGGACTGCTTGGAGCAGTCATTCATACACACATACACGGAACCACTCGAGCAGTTGAACTCCTTCGGAAGCAGTCCGTGTATGTTGATCAATGGCTAACTGCCCGAGTAGTCCGTGTTTGGCGGCCCTCAGATATAGGTAGCGTGGTAGGTACAGGTGTTTCAGCCCTTTTTTGTTTCCCATATTCTTATTGTTTCACTAAAACCCAACTCGAGAAGAAATACTAAAGACAAATCACAACACAGAATTTTAGAAAATCTATTAGGTAGGTACTTCATTATTTTTGAAACTGCTTCAGATGATATTATGTAGGCATGATAATGCAAAAAGAAAAACGCGTGACGGCTGCGACAACGACGAAGACGACGGCACGATTGTTTTGTTTGGTCTGGCAACCTCGCACTCGAGCCGGCCGCTAGCGAGCTTGCAACGTCGCGTCTTCGCCTAGCGCTGAGGCCTAGCGCGCGCCCTCGCTACTAACATTGCCTAATCAAATTTTGCGAGCAATCGTTCGTGGGAGAGAGACGTTTTAGTAGGCGCAAATAGTTTTTTCGTTAAAACTTCTTATTTTGAGTTTATTTCAAAACAAATGGACCGGCAATTGAAGCATACGAGCTACATAAATAACTATACTGAGTTTGGTAGTAAACGAATAAGACACACCGCCAAAAAGTGTGCTCATTCACCTGAAGATATTGTTTCTCTAAACTTTTTCTGAGTGATTACTATAACTACTGGCAAGCATTTGAAACCGGCACATAATACTTTAAGATATGTGTTATCGGATATATAAATTTCAAAGGTCCATGATCTATATTTTCGTCAAATACATGTTCGAAAAAGACGTCGTTTTCGTCTTTTCCCCTTATAATTCGCCTTAATGGACACTGTCGTATTCAAAAACTATTTTAGATTAATCGTTAAAATTATTCGTACGTCAACCTCTAAAATTCTACCTACAATCTCTTTCGAAATTGTGACGCAAAAATATTTTTACTTTGACAAGGTTCCCCATTTTGTAAATACTGTATGGTAGGTAAATTGTGAATAACATAACTCTGTTCATTAGTTAAGAAAGCGCCTAAAGGAGGAAAATGAGCAAATTAAGCGAAAACGAGTCTTGATTGCGCTGTCTCAAATAATAGTTCATTAACTGCCAACACGCAAAGTATAAGAGCAGAGCATTTTCGACCGTCATGTCATAAAAACTGAACTAATATTTTAGTTGAGATAACTTATTCCTGTTTCAGTAGGTACAGGTATGTGAGAGTTGTGTAGCCCATGCTGTTCAGATAAGCTATTGTGCCTTGGACGTAATCACTACATAGTATAAAACAAAGTCGCTTCCCGTCCCCATATATTAGATCTTTAAAACTACGTAACGGATTTTGATGCGTTTTAATAGATTTGAATAGAGAGAGTGATTCAAGAGGAATGTTTATCATCATCATCAGCCATACACGTCCACTGCTGGACCTAGGCCTCCCCCGTACGACGCCACAAATAGCGGTCCTGAGCCACCTCCATCCATCGACTCCCTGCGATGTCCTCGGTCCATCGAGTGGATGGTCTCCCATGTACGGGAGGATTTGCCATAATCACCACGCTTGGCCAGGCGGATTGGTGATCGCAGTGTTGGTGTTTAAAAATACTCAGAAGGAAGCTGCTGCCCTTCCTCTGGTAGGTTCCCTTAGTCGGCTCTTACGACATCCACGGGTTGAGTTGGAGGGGTCGATATTCGTACGCCGCGGTCCCACGGCCATGGGAATGTTTATACATGATGTATAATTTAGTAAGTATCAGCATTCGGGTCGCTAGTTACCTATATAAAAAAATTGTCCTCAATGCATTAAATCGATTTGAAATTCATTGGTGGCAGTCTTAGGCCCATAAATTAAGTTGACCTAACATCAGATCCGAATAAGACCTTGCAATACCTACCTCCTTTGTAACTTTTAATAAGGCCAATAATATTTCTTCCTGGTAACAATCAAAATAATAAAAGCCGCAGTTACTATTATCCTCCTCTAATAGGTTGGTTTAGTACTAAGGCAAGTTTCTTTTGGAAATAGGACCCCAAAAAGTAATACCGGCAGAATGTTCACAATAACGCACTAGTAAGTGAATAAAATGTTATACTGCTGGCCGTTTAGTTCTGTACGATGGCAATTCCCGGTAATCCGAGATCTAGGGTGAGTTTTAACAGAAAACAGGTTACACTCCTTTTAACCGGTTACCTACACGTGCTATCGGTGTTTCGTCAGTTCAAAAGAACACAATGACAGGAAGTGATAAGACGAAACAATGCAGGTAGTACAAGAAACAGGACGTAGGTTTACGTCCTAAATATTTAAAGTTCTAGAAAATTCTAATTTCAGTAGGCATTGAAAATTAAGTGGGGAGTTAACATTCCTTCCTATTTAATTTTTTACTTCACTAATTAACGTGTCTTGTGTTGCAAACCAAACGATAAAAATACCTACAATTTGTAGGTCTCTCTATCTAGCTAGTTGAATATTTTTCTCAGGCTACAGTTATACAAAATTCTGAATGTTTACTAATAATGCAACATGGCATTTTACGAAACACATTTTTTTTTTAAATTCAACTGTGGCTTTACTGTTTTCATTGTAAATGTTGCCTATGAAAACGTACATTGCAGCCCAGGCACAGAATAAGCAAGAGCACCAATCTAAATTAACAGGAGGAATGCAATATATCTCGGGGATTTGCTACGAGGATTTAAGACGATGGATCTCTTTGGGAGCGAATTAGAAGCTGGGATAGATGACCGATATCACCTTTAGTTTTGTACCTCCGACTGACTTTTTATATACGTGAAATATTGAGTAGGACAATTTAGACTTGGTCTGGTTTATACTCAAACGTCCTCAGGGTCTGTAGTCTGTAGTGTAGGGGTCGGTTGTGCCTATTTTATGAAGAAAATAACCGCTGATGGATTGATTGGTGGAGTCTAATTTTATAGGTAGACAAATAGGTAAGATGTTTTACTTCAAACATACTAAGGTAGGTTCTGTTACCAGCTCAGCTAGCAACGCACTGTTAATCTTGGCCTCCAATACAAGATTGCTCACTTTTTGTTACTGGTTGTCTCTTGCCAAGCATGAAAAAAATAGTTTAAATCTGCATCATAACATCTTGCGATAAACTCAAGACAGAGTGCTTATAGCACTCATTAGAGGAAGCCTATGTCTAGCACTGGACTAATAAAGCCTAATAAAGGCTGATTTATATAGTTTAAACAAAAAATTGCTAGCTATTCTATTAACTAATACATTCTTAGTGCTAGTTCTCATAAAATTAATCTCTTTACAGGTCATTCACCGGACTTACACGGGCAGCACAAAGGACGAGCTTCACCACAGCGGCTGGAACGTCTGCTCTAGTTGCCACGGTGATAGTTCCTTGAAGAGGAACCTCCTCATCCTTCCCGCTCTGCAGTCTGGCAATGTCTTCGCTGTTGATGTTGGCACGAATCCGAGGAAACCTGAGCTGCATAAGGTGTGTTTGAAAGAGAAAGCTGGTTGGTTGACTTGATTCCAGATCACAATGGTTGAGCCCGTTATGTTGATTTGTAGACTACACCAACAGACAATTTCACTGTTATTTAAATTATAGGTATTTTATAAAAAAAATGATAAAAACAATGTAACAATGACCCGTAAAAACTCTCTGCTACAATCCAACAAAATGACATGCCATGCAAGAAAGAAAAGGTAAAAAAGGGCGGAAGAAATGCACGCGAATTGCAAACTGTTGGTT
Organism: Eupithecia insigniata; assembly: GCA_947859395.1. NCBI lineage: Eukaryota > Metazoa > Arthropoda > Insecta > Lepidoptera > Geometridae > Eupithecia > Eupithecia insigniata. Next base: position 9,050,973 of record OX402002.1, read on the forward strand.
CATCAGAGAAGGTTTTATTTATGTAGCTTATCGATAACATCACCCATAGAAACACGAAAGAAAAAACACAGAAATATATAATTAAAACAAAAATAAACATATTGTTAAAGTAAACCTAACTAAAAAACACGATATCTACCATCGAAACCATTTATTCATTGTGATTGTGGTACATAATACATCAGGTCTTAATTATATTTTTTGATCTACTCAATCTACACTTTCCAGCGTACAAAAATTTTAAAGTTCGATTTTAAATAGCATGCAGTCATAAATTGTAGAAATAAATTGTTAATTGTTTGCCATAATTGTAAAATTTAATTTAACTTATAATAAAATCAAAACTTAAAATGAAAACAGTTATTAGGGTTACAATACAATAATCATAATAATGAGAAGTCACAGTCTAGATACAAAGGGTCGGATAATACCAAATATTTTTATTTCTACCATATTACAGTCCGTTCCCACTTGTCGGATGTTTGGCCCGACAGAAAATCGGCTGTTCAAGTAGCAGAACATTTTATATAAAGCTGTTCACAGTTACCGACACCGTTTTTTTTGTCGGCGCCGACAAGAAATGTCGGGAGTTTTGCCAGCCCTCTGCATCCGGAAAAAAATCGTGTCGGGTCTCGTTCGCCTATGAGTAAGTATGACGCTGTTCACATTAGTCGGATGTCGGGCCCGACAACTCTCTACCCGCACTTCTTTCTTCAGTACAAATGCAGTCTCTATATTTTGTATTTGGTAATAGAAGCTCATTGTTATTCGTGCCAAGATTGATGAATGTAGTTATCGAAATTCTAAAATAATTTAAAAACTTCATTTCGTCATTTATCAATTCAGTTATTAAGTTCTGAGGTGTCCCATAAAGTGTCCAAAATAAATTTTTCCCTCTAAGTAGTGTGCACCCAAAATTTTCTTTCCTCGGTTTTTTGTTTCTTTTCTGCTTAATGACCATGACCACAAAATTTTCGTTACCATCCATCGTGTACAGTAACTTCGCGTAGAGTAAACAATTGGTTGATCGAGTCCGACAACCGACAAGTGTGAACAGAGGCGGCGACACCCGAAAAAATACGGCGCCAGACATCCGACAAGTGGGAACGAGCTCTTGATGGATTTTGCAGTAACGCCTAAATCAATTATTAAATAATATTATTAGATTTGCAAATTGTTTTCAAAACTTGCCTTAATAACCTGAAATCCCAAAGCTTCGTAATTTTTTTTGATGTGACATGCTTGCACCATTTCAGATAAAATAGCGTAAGACTGCATTTTATGTCAGTCACAAACTCGAACTTTTTTAATTTTCACTGTTTTACTACCTTGATTTAACCATGCGCTGTCGTAAAACTTTTCTTAAAATTTTACTATTATCGATACGTTGAAGTAAGATAAAGCTCAAATTCCAAAGATAATTCAGAATTGAAAGTTCCCGTTTTGATTTTCTCTTTAGCGAAACTCTAAACAGCTAAGATCTACCTATTAAATTTACTGATATTTATCGTCCCATTTATCCTATTGTTTTAACGAGGTCTTATTTTATCTCCCAATCTGGCATCCTTTTAACCGACTTGAGATTTAAACTTGTTAGATTATACGTAATTAAATTTAACAGAAATGATCGAACAAATTCTTTGTTGCTTTTTGATAACAGAAATTAAGAAAGATTATTTATAATTTTAAACACAATCATGTGATAGAAATTTAAAAAATATTTTTTGTTTTTAGACGTGTATTTATTAACCTTAAAGTGGAGTGAGACGATTTTGTTATTGGATTCAAATGATTCAATTTGACATATAAAAATTTAGTTTAAAATTGGACTTGTCTATCACATTATTTTAAACCGAAATATAAGTAATTGATTTAGACCTACATATATTGCTAAGTATGTAGGTACACTTATAAAACGACGTGACCTATAACGGTAATAACCAATAACACGTTCTTTCGCTGAGATCCTGTCGTCATTTGCGTGAGGTGTCTGACACCAAAAGATGTATTTTGCTACAATAACGCCCGAATACTCAAACCCAACTCAGATTTAAGCGCGGCACAAGTTGTGATTTTTTGACAGTTTTCAATGAAAATGTGCCAAAAATTCGTCACTTGAGACGTGCTTTAATCTGAGTTGCATTTGAGTACTCGGGGGTAACCATTGATTTAAGATGAAAAAACAACTTCTAGGTATAGGGGTAACAACAGTATTTTGTTTTACTACAACACCTAAACAAATACAAAAGCTAAGCAGTTTACAAAAAAAAGCAAATGAATGTATTAAGTTCATTGAGCTTTATAAAAGTAGAAGTCCTCAAGTCTTACAAAGTATTACTACAGCTCATAACTGATTAAAATTATCAAGATCTAAAAACTGAGGTTTCTGAAAGTTGCTTAAATTTGTAGCTAAAATTAACAAAACACTTTGACGCAAACTTGAACCAAATGGTGTCAAACTTCTTGGAGAACTGCGAGCTTTTAGCATACTGTTGCATACTGGATAGAGTTTGCTAATTTGTTATTTGTTTCTATAAAACTTTGTCTCATTTGTAATGAAAAACAGGACTTACTTGTTTAGTTTTTAATTTCTTTTCTCAAAATATGTACATAATACCAACATGTCTCTAAATTTTCGGAAATGAAACCCTTTGTCGAGATATTTACTCAGAAACTAATTTTATTCTTAAGTTTCTCTTATTATTTATTAATGTAACTCCCCGTATCAAGCTGATTTTTATAATAATTACGATTATATTAGGGACTCTTGCCAGCTTCACTCTACAACTATACAGCAGTCAATTACCTGAATCTTATCAGCATATCTTGAAAACGACAGGTGATCGAAGGCTCGGAGATGAGGTCATTCAACTGCACCTTCCCCCATACTACCCACTGCCTCGCTACCGGGGAAATCATGATTTCCACGATGGGTGATAAGGAAGAAAATGGGAAAGGGGACTTTGTGCTCATTGATGCGAAGACGTTGAAAATGAAAGGTGAGGAATGTTTATGATTCGATTAAAGTAGCCTTTCCTTTACTTATTATGTACCTATCTTAGTAAATAGGTACATATCACACGATATGATATTGATCCAAGTTTCACCTTGGATCAAGAATATATGTACATATTCTTGATCCAAGACCAAGAATATATTCTTGATCCAAGTTTCACTATCGTGTCTAAGTAAGTCTAGTGACTTCAAGGTATTTCGAAGGTTTATCTGCTATAGAGCCAAGACCAAGAATATATTCTTGATCCAAGTTTCATCGTATTATCGTGTGCTATGAAATTTGTATAGATTATACATAGGTACCTAATAGTACCTATGTATAATCTATGTTGGTTGAAATAAAGGTATTTGAATTTGAATATGGACGTAGGTACATTCATAAGTTTCTTAGTCGATAGTAAAAATAATTCCTATTTAGTGTTCACAAAAAATCTGTCAGTGAACATTCTGTAAACAATTTTTATTGTCTTCTTAGAGTTATCTTCATTAACAACGACATAGTAGCCTATGCTCCACAACTCTTCATTACGTATGTAAACTATAAAAAAAGTTACGTTTAAGCGTTACGTATTCTCGATGTGAAAACAATCTATTTCTTACTTGCATCAGCAATAGAACATGAGCAGATAAATCTGGAATTCTATTCGTGGGGAATTTCCTGTTCAACGATGCGAAGACTTTGAAAGTGACAGGTGGTTCTGCATGCGAATAGGAAAGTAATGAGAAATCTAATAACAGTCTAATGTTATTAATAATCTGAGATTTAGGGAGTCAATATTTCTTGAGAGGTTATGGCTCTACTAATCTTTTGAATTCCTTTTCGAGAATAGGAGAATACCTTATTGATCATTGATTAATCGACTTGAATTTAATTTTCAGTAATCTACTTTATAAATCTAATTTACATACTATCTTTCATCAATTTATTGTTATTTTGACTTATCAATGTAGTTAACGAAATGGTTTAGTAAATAAATCTGAAATTATGAATAAATATTTCAAAATATGTTACTGTAAAAATGAGAATCTGTCAATAGATATGAGTTTGTTATTTTGATCCTCAATGTATTGTAAGACAATTTAATTTGAAGGAACATGGACAAAGGGGAGCAAATTGGCGAAATTCGGTTACGATTTTTGGTACCAGCCCTACCATGATGTAATGATCGCGTCGGAATGGGGAACGCCGAAGCACTTCAAATCGTGAGTTATTTCCGATTAATTGTCATCCATTTTTGTTTCAATTGATTCTGCTTGATCGACCGTAAAGTTGTTTTGCTTCGAGGGTATTGGAATTTAATAATGTTCGTGATTTTCCAACTTGAAATAACAAATTTGTGGATTCTATAAAGGTTTTACAATATCTTTTTGGAAAATTTTTAATTTTGTCGTGTAATTTCGTTTTGGAATCTTTTACTTTGCGAATACGATGAAAAAATAATTTAACGTGACTCTGGTTTTTTTTTATAGTGGATTTCATCCTAGTGATATCACTAACAAGGATCACTATGGCACCATGCTAAACGTGTACAAATGGTCAACACAGGAGCTCCAGCAAGTCATAAATTTGGGTCAGGAAGGCTGCGCGCCCCTAGAGATCAGATTCCTCCATGATCCGAGATCCGCACAAGGATTTGTCGGGTGCGCAGTCGAGGCCAACGTTTACAGGTATAAGATTTGTAAGGATTTAGTTTATTGTGAGAAATCCAGCTTGTTTAGAAAAAGTTTAAGTAAAGAATTAGTTGTTGTTGTGTTTCTTTAACATTAATTTAACAAAGTATCAATCAACGTATATGACTCGTTTCTAACTAGTTGATAAAATAAACTTACATTGGAAGACTCTCTTCAAAATAATAACAGTTAGAAAATAAACTTAACGGGAGAGAAGAGAGGTTTCCTAGTTAATTCTCGAATTGGAAAACTCAGTCCCCACATAGTTTTTTATTTGTTTAGGTTCTACAAAACTACGGACGGAACGTGGAAAACCGATAAAGTCATCGACGTTCCTGCAAAAAAAGTAGCCAGAGATGGCGTTGTATCTAAGCTCAACGGTAAGTTTATTTTGTTTTTCTTTTACTTGAGCACATTGAGACCGGATGATTGTTTTTCAGTCACCGTTCCAATGGTTGTTATTACTGGAACTTCTTGACTCAGCTCCACTGCTAAGTTGATTGGAAATTTATCTAAATAGATAGGAACTTCCATATGGACTATCTACTTTAATTTACCAGATCGACTAAGTAATTTCAATAAGGAAAATGTGGACGATAATTTTCAATCGGCTTTGGTCTTTATTATTCAATCTCCTTTCTTTTCTGTGTAAATGGGACTTTGTTTTATTTTATTTAATGAACTCTTTGTTGACATTTCATCTAATACTTTTAGTTAGGGTCAATAAACGTAACTCCTAACTCACTTACGCACCTACATACATTGATTCTAGTTTTTTGAACTTCTTCTATCTATTTTTCTTTGTTAGAGTGCTGTTTGTCTTTGTCGGTAATGGACTTCATTACCGAGATCAATTTGTTGCCTCTTAAGATTTGAAGGAAATTTTATCGTTTTTTTTAACTTAATTTACTTAATTTAGGTACCTATAGGTACCTACTTGTCACCGCTGGGGTTGCTTGAACGCAGATTAAAGTAATCAATGATACTACTTCCTGTCAAATTCTTAGGGACTACGCTAGATTGTCATGATTTGATAGAAGTTTGGTAAGCTAATTATTTCCATAATATCCTAGTAGGTAGGTTATATAGAATAGCATAGAAGAGAATAGTTTGGGGGTGGGATATTATTCCAGCTCTCCCCTACCGTACCTATAGCGAATCAGGTTTTTTAAATAATTTCGTAACCTCATCCTTCTTTCAGGACTTATATCCGACATTATCATATCGCTCGATGACAAATACCTGTACCTATCATGTTGGCTCCATGGAGACGTGAGGCAGTACGACATATCGGACCCAGCCCACCCGAAACTTGTCAGTCAAGTGATACTCGGCGGAAGGATAAATAATGAAGACCTAGAAGTTATTGAAGATATGGAGTTGAAGGTGAGACTTTTTACTTATGTACAATATGTACATACGTACTATACGTACTTTTTATCAACCGAGGTGGACACGTCCTAAGAATCGACTCCTCAAAGTCAGGCTCTACATGTTCAGAAAGGCGACTAAGAGCGCGCACCCACGACGACTTTTTGTAGCAATGCACACGCGCGACGGCATCGCCACTGTTGCGATTCAGTCGCGTTTGAAACGCGCGACAGAAGCGATGCAAGCGCGCTACAGCATCGCGGCTGTAGCGATGCCGTTGCGCGACCGTATCAATGCAACTGCGCGACCGTCTCAGATAACATTGGGGGAACAAAGAGTGGAGAGGGGTGGGGCAGTCAGTATATTATATAATGACATTCTGTAACAGGTTTTGAATTTTTCACTAAGCTCTTTTAGTATTTTAAACGTTGTGACATAATGTCCACTAACTAATCTTTCTTTACTAAATGGGTGCATCCAATATATGTATTTTACGCCGCGCACGCATCGCCTTGTTACGTTTACATAAAAGCAGCACGAAACACAACGAGACCAATGTTGTCTCGACGATATCCATCTTGCGACTGTATCGTTCACAGGCATTTCTGTATCGCGACAGCACGCGGCTGAAGCGCGACCGCATCGCGATTGAATCGCGACAGAATCGTGATTACGTGGGCAAAGGTATACAGCTTGCGACTGAAGCGCGACTGCAGCGCTACTGCATCGCTACTGACGTGCATTCAGATACAGTCACGATTCTATCGTGATTCAGAATCGATACAGAAATACCTGTGAATGCGCGAGCACCTCTCTCCACTCTTCAGTGCTCCGATGTTGTCTCAGACGGTGGCGCGTTTGCACCACCCTCAAAATTCTCCGTGAACGAACGCTCTAAGGAAGCCTACCAGGGAAGGGCAGCAGTTTCCCTCTGTATTTTTAACATCTCTACTACGATCACCAATTCGCCGGCCCAGCGTGGATTGTGGTAAAAACCCCCTTATTTGGGGGAGGCTCGTTTAAAAGTGGACGTATTAGCGCCTATCGGTAGATATTTTAAAGTATGGTTAATACATTTATACGACAGAAACAGAAAAGACCTTTAAAATAATAATTCTAAATTACATAGCTCTTGCGAAGAGTAGCGTTGTGTTATGAGCTTACTTATGTGCGCGTAGCAAAAGAGCTAAAATAAAAAAACCTTTTAAAAAATCATTAACCATATAAATTTAATAAAAGACAAAAATCTTTCGACCGACAACACTTGAGTTCGTGGCGCAATTGGTTTGCGCATCCAGTACTGAAGGAGTGTTACAGGTTCATGTCCAATCAAAGTTTCAAGATTTTGGTATATTATAATTTTTTTTTATGTCAGTGTGATACTTACGAATGACACAAACTACCTAATGGCAAAAATCATCAATCATACGTATAATTGGACTATTAAAGCCTTCTAGTCAAAGCATGACAGGATCTCACAATCCTCGCAATTTCAATTCACATACAGACATTCCGTGCGATCCTGATTGTAATGGGCTAAATGAAAGGCCCGTGAGTTGCAGAATTACCTTTCCGCGCTGTCATTCTTTTCATTTCAGTTTTTGCTGGTTCTACAATGGTATTGCCATTTGTTGTATGTTCGATTGTTTCTGGTTTTGTACGAGTAGATACTGTGAAATTTCTAGGATAATTGATTTTTGCTGAAGCTACCGATTCCCGTAAATCTTTGACAGATTTAGTTTTTTTCTTAAACTTATATATTATGAAAGCAAATTAGGTACAGTTAAATAACAGAAACAAAAATAAATAATATATTCAGGCGTTACTTTGCGAAAATCCACTGCAAAATATTAGGGTCGATCCACATCTGACGAATAATGCGTCGAGCGTTTCATTCTACAAAGTGGTTGTGTTGTGTGATATTCAATTTTAAAATGAAGACGACCATCGACATTGACCAACAATGCGTGGACGGAAACGGAACAGACGCTGTACGTTCGACGCACTAACGCATTATCGGTTGGGTGTGAAAAATTGAATATTTTATTATAATGAATATTTGTCGGTTCAGACGTTACACGCGACGATACACCGATTACACGCGACGTATTTTTCGTCAGATATGTACCGACTCTTAGAATGAAAAATATTCAGCCACTATTCCGCGTAAAAACCTGTTTTACGTGGAATTGAGAGAATTGAGAGAGAGAGAGTAACAATTCCGCGTAAAAACGTGTTTTACGCGGAATTGTTACTTGTTTTTTGAAGCTAATATTTTGCAATGAACTAGGTCCATACATATATAGCCCGTTTTAAACTGCGACTGGCTGAAACCCATATTGGGTTTAAGGGTTTTAATTTTTTTTTGGTTTTTATTTTTAAACACAAATTTTATTTATCTAGGAGCCCGCTAAACCAGTAATCCTGCAAGGCAAGAGACTGTACGGAGCACCGCAGATGCTACAACTCTCTCTGGACGGAAAGAGACTGTACGTCTCTTCCTCACTCTTCTCTCCTTGGGATAAGCAGTTCTATCCGAAAATGATTAGAGAGGTAAAGTTAATATAATTTTTGAATTTATTTGATCCTTTTATAATTTGGATCAATATTTCATCTATGGAATACACAGGTCCAAAGGCTGGCAGAAGCGAAATAAGGTCCAAGCAGTGGATTTTTCAGGCAAAAATCATGATGATGAATGTATTTTTAAACTTACGCGATCTGAACACATAATTATTAGTATAATTTAACCGTTAAATTACACTGATAATTATGTGTTCGAATTAAATTTCAAAGGGTATTTATCGCGTTTATTTACCTTTTTTTCAAATTTTTTTAACGCGATATATACCCTTTTTAGGACTAATAATGATGAATATATCCACAAATTCTTCTATCCGCTTCGCCTCGGGCTTATTCCTCAATCCACTTTCTACATAAATAAAGTTGAAATTAGTACAAAAGTAATTATATAATTTGGAACACAAAACTTACCCTACAACGATACTACACAATTCATTTTTTTCGTCCAAAAATTTACTAGTCCCAATAAAAACGATCACTATTCCGAGAATGTGAATCGTGAACAAACTATTTTATTAGATACCTCCTTGGTCCCTTAGCCCTTATAGCTTGCAATAAACAGGTCTCTTCTTATATCAGAACCTTTTGTCTTATTTATGCGGTTACCTTTATAAAGCAATTTTTCTGAGACCCGTGTCACCTGCTTTTTATGAATAATTTATAAAGATACTACGCTTATATTGTATAACAAATAGGTATGAGACGCAGTAATTCTAAATTGTTTTTCTAAGAAGGTAGTTTAAGGTTACGAGAAGATTCTTTTAGAATTTTAAAGAGCTAGACTGTCTGAGAAATAATACTTGTTCTTGAGTAAAATGGAACATTACCGTTAGGAAAACAAATAGAAGCGTTACTTTACAGGATACCGACACAAGCATTTTATATATTCCTCTATGTTAGAATATTATTATGAAATCTTCCTAAACAATCAGTATATTATAGGAACAGGACGCGCAATAGACTCACGTGCAACAAACAAAGGCCTCGCCATTGTGCATCTATCATTCAAACAAATTTTCAACACTAAAACTAGTTCAAGCTTGAAAATTTCGATTCGAAAATTCCCCAAACCGGTTGAAAAATTGCCAACTCCGTTTAACCTCTAAAAACTCCACAGGGTGGGTGGATAGTAAAGTTGGACGTGGACACCGAATGCGGAGGCATGAAGTTGGACCCGCATTTCCTGGTTCACTTCGGAAACGAACCGGACGGGCCCACATTGCCGCATGAAATAAGGTATGAGTTGAGGGTTTTATTTAGTGCCGTTAGTGCCGTGCTCGTGTTTGCGCGAGATTTTTTTTTGTGGCTTAAATTATTTTCTTCTTCCAACAAAGGATAACGGAATAATTTATTTGTCGCGAATCGTGAACTATTTTATATGAACCATCATAAAACAAACTTCGACTGAATTGTATTTTGGAAGCATTTAGGAAAATTTTGATGTTGTGTGAAATTATTTAATAGTTTTTTTATACTTCAATGATTGAGATAATGTTTAAAATTATTTGACAAAAAGGTCGCCGCGCCTCTGCCGGCCGCTTCCCTCTCGGTATGAATTGATCCTACGTTTGGCCTGTCCTATTTTCATTGCCCCAAAAACTTGACAAAAGGCAGAATATTCAATAGACTCAATAAATGTTCTTTTACAGATATCCGGGTGGCGATTGCTCTTCAGATATTTGGTTGGCCGAAGATTAAAATATATTTGACTCAAAAGTATAAGATGATATAATATAACCTGCATAATAATTATTAGTGTGTGCCAATATTTTTATACCAGTAACAAATGTAAAAGAAATTACATTTGGTACCTATATCATTATAGTTTTCCTTTTAAGGTGATGCTGTTAAAAGTCTAGCATCCATTATAATAATTATTATGATTACCTACATATGCAAAGTAGCATTTAAAGTTGTAAAATAATAGGGTTTAACTAAGAAATGAATTATTTTGTACATTATCTTAGTAATTAAACTGATAAATAATAAATTATACCGTAATATTAACGTTTTTTTTTCATGACATTAGAAAATATATTTGTTTCAGGTGTTCTGGTATTTTTTAAGTATGTAGGTATAATAAAAGTCTATTTAGGTAATATAATTATATTGTTTTAAGTATATCAGTCATCAGTCACCCATAACATAAGCTCTGCTTAGCTTGGGGTTAGATGATGCTGTGTGGATTATCCAACATTATTTATTTATATAATCTAATCTAATATCATCAATTTACTTTGAACAAAACCACATTGTGAACACCTGACGTTTCGTCGCGTCGGGTTTATAGATAATGTGATCTTGGTCATAGAAAAATTTATACGATTAGATTCACCTCAACGCGAATCACTTGCGTTGGGTCGTGTGGCGTTTCAATAAATAGGGCATGGATGGATCCCTTAATACATATAACTTTGTATGGCCAGTCTATCTGTCTATTACTATCTTTCTTAGCATTGACTTGCAATAAAAACAACGAGTTAATGATTTTATTCATGTTGAACCAAGTTTAATAGTCATCTTCCTCATCATAATTTTAATATTAAGGTAAGCAGGAACTAAAACATTAAACAACTATCCACAACATTGTTCGTAATGAACGTAATTTCCAATTTTGAACTGTTCTGAAAACATTTAACATTTAATTACGTGAGTTTCTGTAACACGTGGGTAGTTCTGACAGTGGGAAATGGAAAATTAACAACTTTTTAATTTTATTACTGTTTGTATTCGCGATTCGCGTTTAACTAACTTATTCTGATAAATTCACTCATACAACACACACACACACCTCGCTTTTTCACATTATTTGAATATTAGCTACCAGGTTAATGTATAATATATACCCTATATATAACCTGGACTACGGTTGGGTATGTGCTAATATTATAAGATAACAAACAGACTAACAAGACTGACAAAATTACTTACAAGAATGTAATATTATAGCATATTTTTTTAAATTAAGAAATAAGATGTATTAATTGAATCAGAACGTTTAGCTCGATAATCAGTAGGAGGATAATATTTTTCGTACTGAAGTCAACAGTTAACAAAGAAAAATTACAATCAAATTATAGAAACCAAATTAGAACAAAAAAACTTAATAAAGTGACAGGTGACTCCCGCTCCAGGTCTTTCCTGGTGCAAAGGATAGCCATCGCTATTCACCGAGGTAATGCTGCAAGCATTATGGGCACGTTTGCACCGGGAACAGTCAGGGGTGGGTTATTTAATGACTAATTTTTATATGTATTTTTTGTACATAATGTGCTGTGACTTAGTGAATAAATTAGAACTAGTATTTACAATTGAAACAATTGAGCTAACTACAGACTGACAAACACGTTAGGTAATCTAAGACAATACTTCTAAAAACCAACATATACCGTTATACACACATACTACCACATAATACCATCCGTCTTATTGCCCAAAATATAATTCAGCGGGATCAAATTAGAAAGACGTAATATATTGCGAGACAGATGGTTGGTCCGATGTTCTATAAAACAAACGCGTGACAAATGTTCAAGGGCAGCTTTCCTTTATTTCTTACAAATCAGAGAAGACAGATAACATCAGATATTCAAGACAGATTACAGCTTAGAAATCAGATATTCAAGTCTTTGCATTGGAGTGAAAGATGGCGGTCCATTATCGATAGACCTTTGTTTGACCATAATCTCACCTGATGACAAGGTAACGAAGTGGCCTATGGTGTATCACAAAGGTCCAGAAGACACCTACTTATTAACTTTTGTCTTGAAGAGATCCATTCCTTCAGCAGCGAGTTACATTCCTTAGCGGTGTGAACCTAATAGGAAATCGTTCAGACGATGCCCATTATGTGGATTCTTCTAAACATATTCCTGAATGTAAATCGTTCAAACAGCTGCAAGATACTGTTTTACGGACTGTATGGGCACATTTGCTAAAGTTTATACCTCTCCTAATGTTCGGATCACGACCTTGGCAGCATAATTTCGCAGCTTACAAGATATCTACTGTTCGGGGTTAGTAAAGTTTAAGTGTCTAATAAAATTTAGTGCAAGATTTTAGTGGGGTGTGTGTAGTTACAGAGGTTAAGCGCAGGGTTAATATGCTACGTCAGCGAGGGAGTTTTTATTCAGAGTGATCGTGCTATTTATTATAATCATTGCGATGGCGTTGGTAGCCGTGAGTCGGCGTTGTTGTTGGTGTTAGACTCACTCAATATTACCAACAAAGCATTATGTACAGTCAACGATAAGATTACTAAATTTACACGATTTTCAAAAACGTGTACTTAAAACGCCCTGCGTTTATGGGCTGTGGATTTTGTTTAATTAATAAATAAATGAAAAAAGTCAAAAAAGGTTTTGAATAATTCTCTGTTCAGGAGTTTTTATCGTTGAAGTACTCTATTTTTATCATTGGTTTCTTCCTTTCATTCGTTGTTTGTTATGAGAAGAGTTTATTTGGGAATTACCAATCAAAAATAGGATGCTAAATTCAATAGCTAAATTTACTCTAGCATCTTAGTCAAATGAAATCCCAGAGCAAACATGGGGATTCAATTGATATAATAAGAAGTCCCCTTCGGCAACACTTCGTTTAATCCACACTTTAATAAAAACCATGGCAATATAAACGTAGACAATTATTGATTCTCCGTAAATTGTTTCAGTTTATTTTGTGCCACAGCAATCTTCCAATTTCGCAGTTTCATAATATTTTCTGTGGGTAAAGAAACTTAACTTTTTAGAGATAGATACAATATCTCGTGCCAGAAGGCGTCACGATAAATCTTTCTGCAGTTTCATAACTCAATTTCGTTAGTTTCATGCGGGAACAAATAAAAAGTATTACGGTTCCGTATTACTATAAAATATCAAGAGAACACGAAACAAGATAATTCGTGGTTTTTTGGGTATTTTTATAGTTTGTAAAACGATTTGTATTGGAACTTAACTTACCTACCATTACTCTGTTATAGAATCAAAGATATTTTATTTGAAGAAAGACATGAAAAAAATTTAATATAGGTACATAATAACTGATAACGATATCAGAAAACTACAAAGTAACAAGTTTGTCCGACTTTACGACTTCCGTCTGGTATTGATATGGACCAGTTGAGCTACCTGTAGATTGTTTGCAACAGTCTGCAGTTAGCTCAATTGTTAAAACTAGTTCCTTTATAATAATTCATTCAATATTTTGTATTCGAGTAAGAACATTATTTCTCTCTTACTGATTTAAGCTAAACGTTCCGAATTCAATTAATACAACATGATTGCAGGACTAATTGCAATAATAATTACTACGCGACAATATTGAATTCGAATCAATTTACCTACATACGTGGATCATAATAACATTTCTGGTCAGTAGGTAGAACAACAATAGTACGATACATGCCTCGGCCTCGGCCTCGATGTACATCGAGGCCGAGAGCCTTACAACGCACGAGGTAGGAATCGCCTTTTCTCCATAGCGCTATATTGCACACCTACGAGAAAATCATCGTTTTAGAATCTTCAGAATCACGCCACTAAATTCAAATCCTCCAGCAAATTGTTAACATTCATATGGCAATGCTTGCGTAATTTTAATCTGCTTCTTTTTTTAAATTATCGTTCCGAAAACGGAAGAGGCCGATATCATATGGCGGACTCAGAGTAAAAACTTTTTGTCGTTTGACCTATACCTACTAAAAATAACCATAGCTACCAGCTGATATTTAAGAAAATAAAAAAAAAGGTACTTTAGAAATGAATTTCTATCACATATTTACAAGATACTATAGCTGCCAAGAAATTTATAAACCATAAGCTAGCTGCTGCCCGCGCCTTCGCCCGCGTTTTATCGGGATAAAAAATAGCCCATATGTTATTCCAGGTCCCAAACTATACCGATACCAAATTTCAGCCCAATCGGTTCAGTACCTAGTTTTTGCGTGAAAGAGTAACAAATATCCATACATACATACATCCATACAAACTTTCACATAATATAATATTAGTACGATTTCTTGACAGCTGCACCTAAGGATTTCCATCACAGACAATATGATACTAACTGCACCTAAAGATTTCCTGACACTTTTTCTCCCGCTAAGCGCGTAAGAAATGAAATTCCATTGAGTTATTCATTCCACATTTTAGTACGCATGCAATGATGTACTTTCTACCTCATATTTGGAAAAGGAATAAGTCACTTTCCGAGCAGGGCAGCATAGTAAAAATCAATATTATGTATCAATCAGGTAAGACAAATTCTATTATATTCTAGGAATTATGTAATCTACAAACATTAAAGTCGGCGGGCCAACAACAAGTTGACAAAACACTGTTGGCTGCGTACAATAAGCTTGCTGTCAGACTATGGAACGAAATACCAGTGGATATAAAAAAGGCTACATCAAAGTAAAGTTTCAAAAGGAAAATCTACAATTATTATTTTAGAAAATTGAAATACGTTTATATGGTTCTAATATAAAACAAAGAAATGTGGGTTTTGCAATAACGACGCGACTTTCTGCCCACTGATACAATAATTTCAACTTGAAAACCTAGAGACGAAATTAGGTGACGTCTTAGTAGGTACTTTGATAGATTTTTCTATCGGCGATGTGGTTTTCTCCTACAAACTACTTTGTTGAATCTTATCAGATAAGGTTTATTCTGGATTTTCTGCTGACTGATCCAATAATTTCAACTCGTGACAAAACTAGGTGACGACTTAGTATATTTTGATATATTTTTTCTATTGGCGATGTGGATTTCTCCTACAAACTACTTATTTGGATCTTATCAAAGAAGGATTTTCGCGAAATCGTTACCAAATATTTTCATCCTTATATTTTTAACCGATTTCCTTAAAGTAACGCCTGAATCTATTATTTTGAAAATCTTACTATGCGAAGTTAGTGAAGTAGATCATACATTTATGAAATATTTTTTAAACTGCCGGCATATGTTTTTATGTGCCAACGCTATTTTTGCTTATAAAATAGCATCTTTTAAGTATGATCTAACTAAATAAATAACAACCAGTAACGGTTATCCCTTGCGCTTGGACATTTCTGAACCCTCTTGAGCCTATTCATTACCTTGAAAGCCTTAGAACTGTATTTTACTAGTCGGAATGAACTAGACTAGGTATGAACAACTGCTTATAACATTTTATGATCTATTTATAATTTTTCTGTCAAGAAATCCCAATAACAAAAACTAAAATTGTCATGCTTGGATTTGGAAAGATAAAATATAATAGTGAACAATATTTATTGAAGAAAGGATCTGAAAGCGGCTCGTTTTTTTATGATATTTAAAAATCAACAACAAGATCATAAATTTCATTTAAAGTACTGCGGGATTTTCATCCTTTTTGTAGATAATGAAAGAAATAAAATATATACATATATTATGGAGAAGAGTTTTCTCCCTTGGCGCCGCTCTTCCTATCAGCACTAATATGTCCACGGCTTAACCTGACTTCCAGAAACAAGGGCACGTCATAATCATCATGTATGGCAGGGGGATTGGTGATCGCTCTGAAATAAAACCAAAAGCTACTTCATGAAGACGTTTTATAATTGTATTTTTTTGTAGACCTGAAGAGATCTTTGCGCGTAAATATTTTATTATACCTAAATATAATTCTCTGTGGATCCTTTTAATCGTTAGGTGTCTATTGTATGTTATTTCGGGCTATAAGGTGTGCGTGTGACATGGTTGTTATGCTCGATAATGTAAAACTGTATTTTGAACTGTGTAATATAATATAATACATATAGAATAGAGAATAGGAAGGTACGGTACATACAGACAGGTTTCTGTATTTACCGTACCTACCTATTCTATCAAAGTGATTTTTCTTTTGTAGATCCGTTACTTCGTTGTTCATGGTCGTGCATACTCATCTTGATAATATTACTCTGTTTAAGTGTAACCTCTATTCAGTCCATTCCCATCGATTGGCATAAAGATTACAATTTGGGTCTACTAAGGACTATAAACCTTGGCTAATAGTCTTCTTAAGCCTGAGAAAGTATAATTAAGAAAGAATCGATGAAAGTAACTGTCTTTTCTGTGTGGATTTTGCAAATGATTTGGTTGGATAATTTTACGAAATTATGTTGTTAAAGTTTAGTTGTTTGTTTAGTTAACAGGATCCAAAAACTTATTTAAGTACTATCCCAATTATTCTGCAATTATTACGATTTACTTACTTGGCTATGAATAATATTTATTAATAATAAATAAACATTCAAACAGCCATTCGTCTGAATGGCTGTTTGAATGTTATCTCTTTAAGCCGAAACAAATAAATAAATTATGCTGAACAATTCATACAGCATCATCTAGCCCCAAGCTAAGCAGAGCTTGTGTTATGGGGACAAGATAACTGATATACATAATATAATACACTACATAGAGAGATATTTTTTATTATGCATAGAAACAACCAATAACACCTAAATGGTACTAATAAACGGATAAGACTTCGCAAAAATGCCATTCTAGATTTAAATAAGTGAAAAAAGGCGTGGTTAAAGCACTTGCTCTCCTCCATAGACCGAGACAAGTTCTCGGTGACCCCGTTGACCCAATCACCGCCGCTAACCCAGAGGTGATGGCAACCGATTCGCTTCCGCACAATACACCACCTACCAAAAACCGACCCCGCCGGATGGGGGGTCGAAGAATTCCCCGCTTCCGGCCTTAGGTGCATTCGTGCAACTAGGTGAAACCTCCATTACCCTCTTGTAGCATCTGGCGACAGCCCAAGCCGAAGCTCGCACCTAAGTACCTAACTTAACCGGCGAGCCGCCCTCTGCGCCCGCCAAAGGTCCGGTAACGCTGTCATCGCCATCTGCGGTCAAAAAAAAAAGGTTAAAGCACTTGCTTTGACCACACCTTTTTTCACTAGTACACTAGTAGGAGATAGTACTTTGTCCGACCACAGCAGTAGCTAGTCCAAACAGTCATCCCAATCCGTTTCATATTGAACTTACGAAAACGTGTTGGTCACGTAACTGCTCGATACATTTAAAAGCGGTTCGATTCCATAAAACAAATAACTGGCCTTATCTCGACCAGAACTTGGTACACGACTTTGGCTTTTATGTACTACTGTAATATGCTCAATAATGTAGACCAATATATTTTCCCGTGGCTGTGTTCTGTCTGACTTACTCTTATACAAATACAAAATATTTTTATTCAAGGACATCCGTGAGGGCTGGTTCGGCGGCAGATTTGGCCGAGGATCTCAAGAGGCGCAAATATGCAGGTCTCGACAGAGCCTACGCATTTACTCCCCTTGGAGTCGAGACCCTAGGTCCGTGGGGTACCGAGGCTCTCCGGGTTTCCAAAAAATTATCTGAGCGCCTGGTCGAAGCGACGCGTGACCCGAGAGCTGGTGAGTATCTGGCGCAGCGCATTAGCATTGCCATACAGCGGGGCAATGCAGCCAGCGTCTTGGGGACGCTTCCGACTGGTATTGATATGGACCAGTTGAGCTATCTGTAGATTGTTTGCAACAGTCTGCAGTTAGCTCAATTGTTTCAATTGTAAATACTAGTTTAATTTCTTTATATTATTTGATTGTTATTTTCTTTGTCAATAAAGGTTCAAATTATACAAGTAAACTTAAATTATTATACATTGCATGGGTTTGGGACCCTCTTTTTAGTATAGAGATACCTGTGTTAGAGGGTTCCGCTCTTCTGTTATATAGTTATGATATTATAACATTTTAAGGTGCGAATTCGAAGAATTAAAATTAAACAGTTAATAATGCTTTGCAAACATTATCACAACATGTGATTGTTGTGGTGTGTGCTGTGTGTGTGAGTTTGTTTGGTTTGTGTGCACGTCTGTAAGTGTGTATGTGTTGTGTGTAAGTGTGTGTACCTAGTGTGTTGAGCTTGGTTGTATGTTACGAAAAAAAATATCCAAAAGTTTTTCAGCTTCCTCAAAGCATACTGTTAATAGCCATTTATTTAGGAATTTTTTGCTTACTTACATACTCAGACTTAGGTAATCTGGCTTTCAACAGTTAAATGAATCATCACTAGCCCGTATACGTCTACAACTGAACAGTAGTTGCTGCCCGCGCCTTCGCCCGCGTTTTATCGGGATACATAATAGAATATTTTGCGTTAATAGATAGATGAAGATATTAACCACGAATAGGTAAAAGCCAATTTATTGGAAGTAAAGAGCAAGCTTCCTTTATGATACTGAAAATGGTAACAAATTAATAATTAAGTAATTATCATGGTCATAATGGTCTTCTATTTTCAGAGCTAAGAGGAAAAAGTGGGTACGCGTTGAAGGCTTTTGTATGCTACGCCGCGCCGGCCCGTAGTAGCATCGTAGCACGTGCTACGAAGCAATTTTTTTTATTTTTATGGGCCTGGAATGGGGAGGCTTATGGAAAGATGAGATTTATCACAGGAAAGAGAACAAAATCCTCTACATAATGGTGAAACTGGTAACTCTCTGCAACGTCTATTTCGTGAGATATTCGGAGTTTTGTTATTTTTCACGCCCTCTCGCTCAAGCAGCCATTGGAGCAAACGGCCACTCGAGCACTCGTGCAAACGTCCACTGGCGCAAATGACCTATCGCGCATACATATGTCTCTCTCGCAAAATTACAGTCGCGCAAGTGTACCCAGGGGGCCTACTCGGAACAGGAAAATCGAAGTTTCTTTTTCGTGTTCGTGCAAAACGAACTCTTATGTCCATTGCATAAGATTAGCGTTTGCACGAAAAAGAATCAGAAACTTCGATTTCGTTTTTAAGAGTACGGGCCCAGATCCAACAGTCAACTTGTGGGTGGCCCGCCAATTTTGGTGTATAGACTCCAGACAATTAATTTATTTATTTAAAGGAGTGTACACACTGAACTCTTCGACACAGCCTATTGGGTTGATGAGTGTACGATATTGCACGCAGCCGACAGTGATTTGTCAACTTTTTGGCACGCCGCCTTTGATGCCCATAATGGAGTCTACACACCAAACTAAAACTTTAGTGTGTAGAGCCCACACATAGCAAGCACTCGTGTACAAGCATAAGTAAGTAGGTAGCTCTTTAGGAGCTGCATCTGAATATGTTTTAGTTAGATTGATAATCCTCATTGTGTATATTTCAGCTTTTCCATTAAATACCAAAGTACTTTGGTATTTAGTTCGGAATGCGTATCGGAAAAGCTGAAATATACACAATGAGGTACCTACACGTATTTTAATTTAATTAGTGCACATAATTTCCTATGCAAAGCCGCTATTATTCAGTCCATTTCAGATTATTAGTGAGCCTACACACCAGACACACATTTTTATTACGAAAATTGTGGCGCCAAATATGAAGCACGACCCATTTATCGTCCTTATATATCTACGCACAGGCACCCACACCAAGGATACATTTGTAGCGGATGCAGTTATTAAATTTGTTCGGTCGCTGTGAGTCGATAACCGAGTGTGGTCTTTCAAACAGGGCATTTTAAAGCACTTACAGGGTTTGCAGCACTCGTGTAACGTCTCTGACGTTGCAGGTGTCATCAGTCGGACCACAGGGTAGAATGCTAATATTGTAGTCAAAAATTTTTTTTATTCTAAAACTACAAAGAGTTTCGCTTATTCGTAAGAGCCAAGCGACTCGCTTAGTGCCTGATAGTAGCGAACAAACGTATTGCATACTATAGCGGTGGCCACACTGCTAGCGACGCGCGTAGCTATGGCTTGGTTAGCCAGCAAGCGAGTTGCTACACGAATGAACGTACGAGGCACCTTGTTTGTGACTACATTGTGTCTCTTTTACACAAGCATAGCTCCTAGCTTAGCTCTAAGCTTAGAACGTTTAGTGTGGTATTAGCCTAATGTAGCGTCCAGGAGGGCAATTCTGGCAATATATCTACTCGATAAATATGGCAAAAACTGTCAAAATATCGAGTGATAAGCAAGCGTATTTTCAAAAACTGCAATTCGATATGTAATTTTCGGTTTTTCTCTAATGAGTTGCTCGATAAGTCGCACGAGAACGCAGTTTTTGGCGATACTCGATATTTATCACATGTAATTTTTATCCCGTGATAATGAGTATCACTCGATATAAAATCACGTAATGCAGAATTGGCCCCCAGGTAAATGTAGTGCGGTGTACGGCCTCAGTTATCTATTATGCTACACAACGCATGCTAATTATTATTGCAGGCTGGACAGAACGGTACGATTGTGAATACTAAATTTGATTCAATTTACCTACTTAACTTTGATTAAATATATAATGTTAATTCCAACATTCATAGTACTGGAGTGGCTAGTAGGGATGTGTTTCCAAAATACTGGAACGGAAAGAATAATGAACGTTTTTGAAAATGCGATAGTTTCTGTAGATACTGACATGTTATTGTTGTCAAATTCGTAATACAAAAAATGCTACAAATCACTCAAAATCATCCGCAAACGAACCGAGTAGTGTTACAAACTTTTGGATCGCCGTCATACTATGACGAGGGGGAAGTCTATGAGTACGAGAAATAGTTCATTATCTATCCAATAGGGGCGTTGCAAGGCGCTAAACATATTATATCTATGGAAAGAAAAGAACAATTTTCTAGTTTTCGTAAGCTTTGCAAAACTACTACTAAGGTTTCAGACCTAACTACAGTACCTAATCCCTGTGTTTAAAACTCTAAATTTACCTTTATCATCTTTGCCACTCGGATTTATACATTATATCTACATAAACTGGGTATCAATGCATCCCAATGTAAGATGTTTGTGAGATCCACCACGGGTATTATTAAATCATCATAAGCCCGTATCGCCCCGTCCACAGCTGAACATAAGCCAAACGACACCATGAACACCGGTCCTGGGCCGTCTTCATCCAACGACTCCCTGCAAACGCTACGATATCCTTGGTCCATCTTTTTAAATAGGCTTAAATAATAAATAATTTGTTTGTCAATATTGTACCTTCAGTTTGGCCTATCATGTCTATGCCTATCTGTAGCAATGGAACATTACGATATCGTAGCAGTCGCAGAGGTCGCAGGGGGGGTACAGATAGGCATAGACATGATAGGCCAAACTCAAGGTGCAATATTGACAAACAAATTAATTATCTATCTTTAGCAAAGGAACATTACCTTTGCTACAGATAGGCATAGACAGGTAAATGTTCAAAAGGCATACCTCTTTTCCTCTTTTTTACTCCCTCGCCAGTTTTGCATGATAAAAACACCACGATTGCCTGCGAGCATAGCAATCAATGTACCTATATCACTGAATATTTCAATGTACTCGGTTCTTTTAGATAGTATTTTGTGTTGATTTTTTGAGCGTTGGTTGGTATGTTTTATTTTATACCGCGACCACTTTAAGGCGCATAGTAATGCGACACTAGCGCCACTCTTTATTTTTTCTTGTATTATCGTTATGGAAAAGAATTACCAAAAGTTCTCACCGCCAATTTATAATACCCAGTATAAACTATTTTTTGATACCTCTGTAACAGTTTTGTTTCATTTATTATTTACAGAAAATGGTTTATTGCGTTTGATGGCCACCAAAGCCGAGGCGGAGAGTGGCGCTAGTGTCGCATTACACACATACAGCTGAATATAGAACTTCCTCTTTTTCTTGTAGTCGGTTAAAAATAAGTCCATATCGGGTGAACCATAGTAAATATTTAAAAGCTGGTGCTTTCGTTTTTTATTTTTCATACAATTATCCACGCTGACATCACGAATACAGGCCTCCAGAATACAAAAAACAGAAAGGGAGCCAGTTTAAAAATTAAAATTTACCTTATTTAACTATAAGAATCAAAAAAAAAACAATATTACGTCATTGATTGGGGCGAACCATCCTCTACATAAAAATTATGACTGTCCCGTTACCAATTGCAAGCTTTGGTCTTCAACGTTGACATTTACGAGGTCATCAATCAGGTGCTGGTAATAGGAGTTAATCCACCGGCCGTACCAGTATGTACAGTCAACAACGAAATGGTTATGGACTAAGTTTTTCAAAATTGCGTTAAAATCTACGAATAACCTAAGACATGTATCCAAATTCATTAATTTTTTGTTAATTAAATTGTTTTGTTGCCAATATGCACGGTCAGCATATTATGTAGGTAACATTTGTTCTAATTACATAATTATAATAAAGTTGAGTTGATGACCCAACACTTCGGATGATGAATGAAGCGTTGAAAGATATGAGATGAATATAGCTAATGTTTGTCCAAGAGAGGTCCATGTTAAAAACCATTCGTAACAATTGCAAATCAGCGTATTTTTTTAAAAGCTGGCGCTGGGTTATTTTTCGTATATAATTTTTTGTCGGCCTGGATTTGTGACTTCAGCGCAGATAATTGCGAGAAAAATAAAAGATAATCGCGGCAGCTTTTATAGGCATAGTTGAAAATACAATATTTGATTGCCGGAAATTATCGATGCATAAATAAAAAAAAATGTAAGACCCCATTTTGTGTTATGTTCAGCAGTGGACGTGTGCCGATGAGGAAATACAAGAATGAAGTAGCGGAATAAACCCTTCATTCGCATTTTCGATTCCATGAAATAACACGCAGAGCTGATTAAAGAAAAATTCGATTAAAGAAAAAGTTTTCATAATTAATCTCCGCCAAAGATCACAATTTCCGCAAACAAGCTTACGCAAGAACACCAAAGTAAAATAAATTAGTTGTTTGCAAAAATTCGGCAAAGGGGTTTTAATGAATTTTTTAACGGGTTCCGGCCGTATCGCACCGACAAGTTTAATTAAAACCCCTAGAAGCGTGAGAACGACGATTTCGAAATAAACGGAGGAAAAACGCAGAATGATTTCATTTAGTTTTTGTTTTGAACTGCGAACAGCTGTCGCATTTAGCCGACACTCATATTTTAGAAACTCTTTCCTGGAATTTATGTAAAACCAGATTATGAAAGTCACATTATTCATTGGTCGAATTTAGTTTGTGTTTTCGTGTCAGTTCCGTGGGATTTTTTCCATTTGTTGAAAGTTTCCAGACTGTAATGGTAAAAACGAGTCTAGGTTGCTGCTTTAGTCTGTCTGTCAAGTCTGTCATGCTTTGAAATGTTTTATATAATAATATTTTATACAAACTGTGCTTTACCAAATAACTGAACTGAGTACTAGCCACTCAGTTGGGGTCACACATTTATAAAACTGAAAAAGTTATTGGTTACTAAAGCTGACCTGTCAATGTTGTACTGATAAAATGCAAGAAATCTCTCAGAATCATTCAAGTTTGTATGAAACTATTGAATCGCTGTAACATCCGGAAAAAGGGCGAGACACTTAATTTATGGAAGGAAACAAAAACTTTTATAAATTGTATAGTTTTCATTAACTTGTTACACAACTGGTACCAAGGTTTCTGAAGGCCTGATTTGAGCATATCAGCCGTTCTCGCTACTAAATAGAAATGTTCCACATAGATCGAAGATCAACGTCTAACATCTAGGAAGGAATGTCGGAATGAGGAAATTCCATCGGAACTCGGTACGTAATCTAACTTGATTATGCAGTAATCGAACCGACGAGACGTTGCCAAAAGTGGATCTCTAGTGCCCATTTCACACAGTCAATATCGAATTTCCCTACATACCTACAAATTTTAGGTATTCTAGGTGGCAACATTCAGAAGTGGATACCTCCAGAACTTTGCCTTATCTTCCAAAGTGTGACCATGGCTCTGTAACACATTTCAAAATGCTAAAAAACCTTTAGGTATATAGAAAAACATTCAGCTGTCACAGCAGATGATGTCATCGATAATTTTCTTGATTTTGAAGCCACTATTGAATCTACAATGTATGTGAGTTATAACGACATCGTAGCGTTCGCAGGGAGTCGTTGGATGGAGGCGGCGCGGGCCAAAATTGGTCCATAATTGGCGGCGATATCGCGTAACACACATACAAAAAAAAAACAACATACAGAAGAATTGATAACCTCCTTCTTTTGATGTTGGTTAAAAATGAGACATATTTTTCGGCTTCTGTGTTTCCCTAAGCATTCTACGGGCTTCTAGATTTTTGAAAATAATATCTGTTGTCGACGAAAACACTTTTCTGCTACCTACGTTGTTTCATTATTATCTTGCTCGAGCATCTTCATAGTGCTTGGCCTGATTTATTAATAAATAAACGAATTTTCGACTTGGATTGGGCTTTTGTGTGAAAGAACCCTTATCCAAATAAATCTCTTGAAGAATTCCCCTTGCCGCTACCGACGTTAATGCACCTTGCATTAGATATCACAGCACACGCGCTACATGTTGGATGTTGCCATTTTAAATACATCCACTTCCTGGATGTTGCCATTTTATACAACTAAACTTATATCCCTCTTTTGAGGCAAAGTTGCCTGTTAACACGTAAACTGCAATTTCCGGCTTTTAGCGTCGTAAAAGAAAATACTTAAGCAAAAAGGCAGATTAAAATCTGGAAAATAAACTAAATATTTAGAAAAGTTTGCTTCATTTTTCATTATTTATACACACATCGTCTTCTTCTTGTTTAGCACGTTCATTGCCTATAACTGTTACACATCTTCTCTGCAATAAAGCTTTTAATTGATTATTTTTATAACGCACATTTAGTCACTTAAGATGACATGACTGCCGTTTAGAGGAGCGACGACGGCGTTAATTTTCTCTATTATTTATTAAATAATCACTAAAACCATTTGAGTTCGTTAAAATGTTAGTAGACAGCTTTATATCCTAGTACTGTACAGCTTCTTTAAATTTTTCATGTTTTTTATGTTTTTCCAAATATGTGTAGTATGCTCAACGCTCAACCTATTTATTGAACCTAGCTTATGAAGTTTTGACACACTTATTAAACGAGTTATATCTACAACTAGTATATTTAAATTACTGGTATTTATAATCTAGTTATCTAGTCTTCTTAGTGAACTCCAGGTCTCCCTCTATTTATCCCTAATTAAACCTGAATGGGGCATTACGTACGCAATCTCAATTAGGGAGGCTTATATCAAGGCTTAACTGTCCCGTTTTAATCATCAAGGGGTTTGAAGAAGGCAATTATGTGCCTATTAAGTATTAACAATATTCGCAACAAAACTGAGAAGGGCTTTAGTTATCAGATCACAATTCCCCTTTAATGGACTATATGCAGTCGGATTATTTCGCATTGAATCGAATTTTCGTTTGAATATTTCCCGCTGCTTTTGATATTACACTATTCTAATGCGTATCCCCCCAAAAGCTTACTAGAAAATATCAGATTATTAAGAGGATACATCGCTTGGGACGAGTTTTGCTCCAACTCGAAAACTAACAATCTAACAAGATAAAGGTTTCTTTTTCGCTTCTTTACTTTACCATAAAAAGATGGAAGTGAACAAAAAATTTAAGTAAACACTTCATTTCCTAGTTTTACTTATGTAATATGAATTTTGTGTCGTGTCCAAGAGGACTCTTCGTAAATTCTACCTAAAGGAAATAGAGCACTTTGATATTTCTATTTGATACATAAGGATTAAGTTATTTGGAATACGCTCAATAACTTCCCAGTATCACCAACTGTCAGGCTCCATAATCCAGTAAGAAAATTGTCTACGCTCTCAAAAAACCGCTAAAAAAGGTATCGCGACTGCGCAGTTGCGCAAAGGGCTGATGCGCGACAAGCCTGACATCGAAAATAGTCGAGGCAGGACAACAAACTGCATGTAGTCCAACGTCTAAGTGGGTGGTGGGTATGTCTCGCTACCTGAATCTGTATTAATTATTGAAATGATTATAAGTAATCCTTTCATGCCTGTCAATTAATTATTAAAAATGTTGCCAGATGATTATAAAAGTCTACATTCTCTTTTTCTGGGTAAATGTACAGATCTTTTTACGTGACACGTAACCATTTGTATTACTCACGTGTCCCTTTTCGAATACCTACTTATGAGATATAGAAGCCATGAAAGCCAAGGGCTTGTAACATCCACAAACTTGGCACCACAAAGTCGTAAAAGAATCTCTATCGTCGTCATAAATATTTTTGAGCATTCTCGCATTTAGTGCGGAAGCGGGGGAGAGACTTGAAAATTAAACGGAAATAGTTAACCGGAAATGAGTTCATTTGGATTCTTGTAGAAACTCAGACGTTTCAACTGGAGACTACGGAGTGTCCGATATTGGCAAAACTTTTGTAGACAATCTTATTGCGTGGGTCGCCATTGTTTGTTATTTACTAGTTATTGAGATTCGTATACCTGTGTCGTGTATGTTGTCTTCTCTTGAATATTTTTGAACTTCACTATAGAAATGAGTAAACTATGGGTACGTAAGTATTCGATTTACATATATACCTACCATTCAGGTAGGTGAAATAGGAATGAAATAGTCTATCAATCAGTCTACGTTCTCACAGAGTTTTTGTCTTCGTTTTATAAATAAAAGCTACTGCACTCCATTGAAGATCACATAACTCTACGGATTTCCCTCTTACTCTAGATCTGTTCTATTATTGGATCGTTTGTATAGACTTTTATCTGATACGGTTGAGAGAGTTTTACTACCGGAATAGAGCCAGTTTGGCGTAGGTAGTAAATTAAAACAGTGATTTCGCTGACTGAAACAACTCGAGGATCTCTCTCATTAGCACGTTACTTTGCTTTTGTTTTGTATTTGTGAAGATGCTACTAATTGTCTGAAAAGAACACACTTTGAAGCTATTATTAGAGAATTTCTTGTGTATAAAATGTCTTCATTTCGTAACAAAAGAACGATGAAAAACATGCAAAAGGTTTGTGAATGGTAAATGGTTCTGCGTGTATCAAGTAAGGAAAAGGAACTAAAATTTAGAAATCTCATGGCCGACACGACGGTCAAGTCAACACAAAACTTTGTTTGTCGAAAGCCTTTATAAGCTTAAGCAAGTCAAGGCCGATTTGTGAAATTTTAGATCTTTTAACTTAAGATTTTCATCAGCAGACGCGTGTTAAAAGTGCCAAGGTTCCAATCTATCAATCTCTTCATGTAACCGCACCGCACGCACTATCTAGAGTTTCTTTCATCTGTAGGCGATTTTGAGACGATATCATTGTCATAGTAAAGCGATTGGTTAGCAGAATCCGGCCCTGACGTTTTGTTAAGTATCAAGTACGAGGGACGACAAGTGATTAGTAAAATCAGCCTGTAAACGAAAGTGACTAGAAAAATTACTTGACTGACACTACTCGCAGTTGGTATGTACATAACAAAGAGTAAGAGACCCGACAGTATCAAATTTTCATATTGGAACAAACGCACTTCAAATATTTATAGCGCACAATAGCGCTCAATTATGATAAAACTAAATTCAAAGTCCGCTTTCAGCCTACCTGCAAACCTTTGTGTAATATTTAACTTGATTACCTACTCCTGTATAATACAATATTTGCAACGCTGAAGGGAACTGTAAATTCAGTTAGCCCTTTACTATTCCCATAAAGCAAACAACCCACTGCGTGTTTATGGAACCCCAAACACGAATTTCTGAAGTCGTTATGTATAATTGTTTTACGCTTATGTGTCATCAGGGGTAGTTTGAAACTAGCCATGTGGAAAGTAAATTTTCAAACTCAAAACTTAAATAGTTTATTACTATCAAAAAATTATTCGATTTCCTTTATACAGTCTGTTTGTAGAATGGCTAGGTCGCTCACAAAACAAACGCTGATTTGTTTGTAAACCTAATTCGTTACATTCGACGAGTTTAAGTGACGTTTGACCTTAATGACAATCCACATAACATCATCCAGCCCCAAGCTAAGCAGCAGCTAGTTGTTGAACATTTATTGTAAAAAAATCGGTAAAGGCATTTCATTGAAATGGCGCTATATTATAAGCGGCCTAGCCATTTTACTTACGGGTTGATTCTACGATCCGGCGGCGATCTATATGTTTATTTTAATTAGGACTTTAATTTTAGGTTGAATATTCTATCAGGATTGTCCATCTGAAATTAAATAGCACAGCAAAGTCACCACCGCCGCCGGCCCGCTGACAAGTTGACTAACTATACACTACCTGCCAACAATATTCATATGAAAGATTTCGTTTCCGACAACAATGGGTTTGGATGCAATGGGACGTAGCCACTAAATATTCAATAAACATACATACTTACACTTTGTTTTTTCAATATCCATGTATTATGTTTAATTAATTACACTTTATTTTCATTATTATGTAACAATTTTCTTAATATTTTACCAAAAAATTTGGTAATATTTCTGTGTGTATTTTATTAATTTAAGATTTTACCAGATATTTTCGATTTCTATTGTTATAAGCTGTGTGTCGTAAAAAAAACATTGGATTAATTAATCTATAATGTTATTATTGTGATTATAAGTGAATTTAAATTTGAAATGTTGGACCAACCCGTCGGAAAGTGTCGTCGGGATCAGTGTCCATAAAGCTAGCACTTTTTCTAGCCACACTATAGTTAGAAATATACTTATTATAGTAGTTATATATGTAGTTAGCATATATATGTAGTTACTACTAGGTATTTACCAGGGAAGTTAAGGGCAAAACTATTAATTCCATTATATATTTTTCATAATTTTCGGCTGGATATTATATGTTGAAACTGTCATGGATATAAATTAGTACCAATGAAAATCTCCGTGGACACCATAGAAATATTGTGTTTAGAACTAGATTTTTTCTAGGGTCGTCTTGTCTACATTTCATTTGAGTCAGTTGTATATACTAATATTATAAAGTGGAAAGATTTGAATGTTTGTTTGTATTGAATAGGCTCCGAAACTACTGAACCGATTTGAGACATTCTTTCATTGTAGGGAAGCTACTCTATCCCCGGGTGACATAAGCTAAATTATATTTTTAAAAAAATTAGGGGTCTTGAAATTTTTGTTAAATACCCGTGCGAAGCCGAGGTGGGCCGCGAGTTCTTACATGTGTATGAACGTAGACATAACTTTTATCATATAGGATCAAATCAATCACATTCGTAATTGATTATTCCATCCATGTACCGTGGTCGAGAAATATTTCTCATCCCAAAGGGTTTTCGTAACTTACGAACATCAAAAGTTGTGGTCCAAAATATCTACTTCATTCTTATTTTTACCTCGACCCTTTTACTTTTGAACTTTCTGCACGTTTTATAAAAAATTCATCTTATAGAAATTTTGCTTATTATGACTATGCGACACGCACTTGGTTGCTTTGTTGTTACGGCATCACGGTTGCAAATCTAATTCAAACTCCATCAGACAAAAAGACTTTTAAACTTAAAATATGAGCTTCCACCTTGATTAACATCATGTTGCTATGTAAATAGGGGGCTGCATTTAGATAGAAAGCAGGCATTTGCTGTTGATTGCTACTCGGGAACCTGCTAAAAATAATATATGTAGCTTGACAGCAGGACATTTTAATTTCCGTAAACGGATTCGCGGTTTGTAGTTTAGTAAGATTTTCTTTATTTTGATTACATGTTTGAATCGAAAATAACTGAAATAATTAAAAATAGAGGTTCTAAATTTTTTTATGCACTGGAATACACTTCTATATTCTCTCTAAAATTTCAGAAAATACCTATTAATTTTTTATTTATGCTAAAACACTGTGATAATATTTCGTATGAGTAAAAAGTAAGTATAAAATCGTCAACAAGGTCATATTTTTGTAGCCGTGAAGGTCGCAGCGATCGACACCTCCAACTCAGCCCGTGGATATCGTAAGAGCTGACAAAGGGAACTTACCAGTAAAAGGGCAGCAGCACCTTTCTGTGTACTTGAACACCTCTACTGCGATCAATAATCCACCTGCCAAACGTGGTAATTATTGCAAAATCCCCATGTTTGTCTAAGGCACTTTGAGCAATGAACGCGCCCAATCGAATTTTTGATAGGGTAGAAAAGATAAAAATTACGTCACTTTGTTAACGAATGCGTAAATTGTTTGAAATTCATTCCTTATTCCTTCAACTTCAATAATGTACGCAATATATGAAGACGCAATGTCCAATACCCTAGAGAACAATCCCCGTGCTAAGGGGGCTGAACGTACATAATATATATATGAAACCCAGCAGCATACATGCTTGTAAGCATATCTGTCTTATGCTGAGCTTATTCCTATTGCCTGAAAAAGCTTTAGCTACTCATGTATAATAACTAATATTAGATACTTTAATTAGTTACTTAGCTCTTTTACTGTATTGTATACCTATGCGTGCAGATTTATATACATACTTCCTTTCCTTTCCTTTAACTGTAATGTGTCGTGTTGTGTTAAGTGTTATATGGCCAAATAAATATAAATAAATACATAATATTATTTACATACTTAAGGTGCTGAATTATTCGGAAAATAAATCATTTTGTATTGTATTATTGTACGTGTCCAGAAGAGGAGACAGTCTTTTTAAAGTTATGAAATATTTTAAACTAAAGCACGTAACATGCGTATTTGCGGCCAAAGGGTCGAGCCCTAGGGCGTTGTTGCGAAAATTGACGTAAAACATAGGGCTGCCGTAATGAGGTTAGAGGGGTACTTGGCCACGGCTCTGTTCCGAAGCAATTATAGGAAGGTGTCTGCGGCAACAGTCGGAATTCGATTAGTGAATACGAATGTCTGACAGTCCCAGATAGATAAGTGAGATGCAAATAGGTGACGCCTGTGGTCAGGAAAGGGAAATCTTTAGCGTATGTTGCTTTAGAAATATTTTTGCGTGTCATTATTATTTTATAAGCAGATACCTAGTTACCCAAGTATCAAAAGAAGGAAGAAAAACATATAAACTTTAACGTAAAGTCAGGAAAAACGCCTCAAGAGGAATACCTACGTGCTTAAGCTTCAAAAACTTGTGAAAACGCAATCGAGTTTTTGATAGGACAGCTTGAAAATTAGACTACACTAGTAGAAGTTATTTATTCTGAAAAAAATTTTTAGTTGATAAATTCAATGAACCACTACCTTACTTAGTCTAGTTCACAATGCAAAACTCTTTATTGTACACCACAAAGTTAAATAAAAACATAGACATTAACATAAACATGTACAATGGGCGGCCTTATCGCTTAGAAGCGATTTCTTCGAGGCAACCTTTGGATAGATAGAAAATTTACAATTTCAGAAAAGCAAGGGGGTATACAACATTAATACATAAAAAAAATATACAATAATATATACAGATATACATATATAATAGCAAATATATTATGTATATGTAATAAATAAATAAATACCATGTTTTTTTTTTTTTTTTTAAATAACTTTATTTAAAAAGAAAGTAACAATCAAATCATATAAACAAATTAAACAAGTATTTACAATGGAAACAATTGAGCTAATTGTAATTGACATTTTGAAAATCACTTAAAATCTATATAGCATCACAAACTGCAACTTACAATCCTACGCAACATTAATAAAACTGAAAAGGTTCGAGATTGAAATTCCTACCGTGCAGACTCAAAGGTCGAAATGAAACCCGAAATCAAAGGATACTAATGCATAAGTATGAATAGAATCTTTTAACCAATTATTTATTTTTATTTTCTTTTTCGAATTAAATAAGGGATTTTCAGATCGAGCTTTGTTTTTATGGCTTAGGAGTTTTATGCCTAGATTTATCTCCAGTACATGATGCTTGTTGTCTAGAGTATCATAGACAAAAAAATATAGTTAAAAACTAAAACCCGACTACATAAAAGTCTTAAACAAGCGTTCACCTATTGTCCATAGCATTTTCTTTTGATACTTAGGTAGTCGGAGGCCTTTGTTGCTAATTGTACCCTAGGTATATGGGGTGGGTGCCTCCGACTACCTAAGTATCAAAAGATAATGCTATGGACAATAGGTGAACGCTTGTTTAAGACTTTTATGTAGTCGGGGTTTATTTTCTAACTATATTTTTTTTACCATACATATGTCGATACAATATATGTATATCGATACATTTTTTCATTTGCCCATCCCTAGATGACCCGTTGCCATGGTAACAAATAAACAAGAGGTCTCCATGGCAACGGGTGTGTCATCCTTCACTCATCACATCAAACTAAATTAGACTCGAACTGTAACTAGATGTCGTCTCTTGCAAAATTTTATCGCGCTATCGAAGTGTTCCAGGTGTAATTTAGACCCAGCTATCTCTTAAGACCCTCAGTTTTGTCGGACACCATATAGCCTATAACCAAGGGGTAATGATACGAATCAATCCATACCTACCTCACTTGTTGAAATCGAAGTAGTAGTTTCAGCGCTACGTGGGAACAAAGAAATCGGCTACATACATACATACATAGGGTGCTAAAATCATAACCCTCCGGTAGTCGGGTAAAAATTACGTTGCATCGTCATCGAATGTGTTAAATACTTGAAATTAATTCCTTCAACTTTAATAACAGGTATATGCTATGTATGACGTTGCGATGTTATTTTTCTCTATTTAACAATCGCTGAGCTAAGTCTGCAGATAATGTAAAAAAACCTGCGATCATGCAGGAGGTAGCGGTTTCGATTCACGCCTTGAGAAAAAGGTTTGTACGAATGCAAATTGTCTGGGGTGTTCTGGATATTTTCTATGTATAATAAAAAAAACTATCCATGTCATTATTGTATTAAATATATCTGTCATCTATTACCCAAAACACTAGCTTTGTTTAGCTTGGGGCCAGATGATGCTGTATGGATTATCCAGCATTTTTGCATTGACCGCACCAAATCCATCACTGATTTCTATGATTGATAGAAATCGTTGGTAGAAGCTCTACGTACTCTTCCACATTAGCTTTATGTTCAACCATATTGATTAGTGTTGTTCTGGAAGTAGATAGCATACCATGAAAATCTCGAATCGAAAATAAACAGCATAAGAACGATGAACTGGTTTTAAGTAGTTTACCTTCCCAAATCTTAAAAGAGTGCAAAACAAACACTGAAAGTGGTGAAATAAGAACTAAGCACACTGTTATAAAGTCCAATTTAAAATAAAGTCATGAATAATTCAAGTCCCCACTGAAGGGTTGATGTTCCCCACGCAGTGAGGGAAGTATGTCTGGCTTTGGGGTTACTTGAGATAAATAGGGCTTGAGTATGCAATATAGGGAAAGATTTCGTTTAGTATTTTAGTATATAGCATTCACTGCCCGTTTCTGCGGCACGACTCGCAGGGGTGGCCTGCAACTAATAGGACTCGCAGAACTACAGGTGCGTCGTTGGCAATGAAAGTGTTAAGAAACGCATAAAAAAAGACCCATTGAAGCCATATAACATAGAAATAAACCTATTTTTGCACTTTTTCAAGCATTAAGGCATACTTGGCCTCATGCGGGTTCCAAACACAAGCGCTGGCAAGCGTACTACGGACGAGCGCGCAAAAGATCAGGCATATCACATGGTCATTACGGAAGTCGCGGGCATTCCTCAACACAAACCCCAGACGTCTGAAAGACTCTTTTGCGAGCGCAGTTATGTGAGCGTGGAAAGTTAACTTTCGGTCGAATGTGACACCCAGGTCCCTTATGGCATCTGACCTTGTAATCGCCACACCGTTGACGTCATAATTGAAAAGGATTGGTTGTCGCATTCGCCCGAAAGTCATCACATAGCATATACTGGCATTGAACTCCATTTTGTTGATGATACTCAACAGCAGCGTGATGTAAATGGATCGCATTAACATCACGCTGCAGCGCCCAGCAATCTGCATCTGACTTAATCTCACTAAAGAGCTTTAAATCGTCCGCATAGAGTAGGCTCTGTTATAAAGTGGTAAATAATACGTAATCGTAATGCAATTAGTAATGCAACTACAACTACCCCCTAGGTTCATAGACCGCGAAGTTCTTTATTTTACCCAAAAATGGCGCTAAAATCGCTTATTTATTTTGTTATTATAACATGTAGGAAAACCGATATAATAAAAAAACTAAGAATTTAAAGGCAACTCATTTTGTTATACAATAAAATAAGCAAATAAATGTCTTATTCCAGCCTCTGAGTCGTCAGGTGGTGAACATCAGTGGTTCGTAAATGAGGTGCGTTTCAGATATGAACCTTTTCCTTACGTCTCTGCTCGATAGCTACTCGACACGTCCACGATGGCTACCGGACTACCAACAGTCGAGACGCCTTGCCAGACTTGCCCCTCAGGGTTCAGTTTGACGACAGTATCAACACGTCATCGCGTCTCGTTTTGTATGGGAATTGCTTATTTCCATGTTTGCACGATAGAGGTGCTGCTGTACCAAATCCCATAGAAAATTAGATATCTTTGGATACCATCGTCTTGTAATTCTTTATTGTACACAGTAATAACTTGCATCAACTAATGTAATATGATATGTACATAGGCGAGCTTAATCCTGAAAAAGAGTTTTCTTCCACCTAACCTTAGATTTAGAGGAGAGGCAATGGAACAGGTAGAAACCATCGAAGGTCAGGAAAGGAGAATCTGTCCAGTTGGGAATCTGTCCAATTGCTACGGAGGCATTCATACAATACACCTACGTCTTCGTTCCCAGTTGATTGAAATAGCAAAATTGGTCCGATTAGGCTCATCCGAGATATTGTACACCATTGAAACCCGCAATTCGGAGTATCTTGATTGGAGATATTGTTGCTACACTTGAATGGCTCCTGAGAGCTTAATGTGATGGCAATTTGAAAACGATCGTCTTTCATGAAATTGATGGGGGATTGAAGGGGTTCTGGGAATTTTGAATCTCAGTAACGTTTGTACGTAATATGTGGATAAATGTTGTGCTAATGGTTTGGAAGGTTTTATATTTCATAACGACATACGTACAATTTTTTTTGAAGGTTTTGATGTCCTATCCTAATTTTTAGCCACAGCGTTTAGTCCCAACTGACTTAAGCTATGTGCGCAGGACAGATTAGAATCAATAAGAATTAGAATCAATAAATTTATTTCTTTAGGCTTACAAAATAAGCACTTAGACAAGTCAAATTGTATACTATAAACATAGTTATTATTATCAAATAAGAAATAAGGTGTTATTGATATTCTCTTCACTTCAATTTTTTGTGGTGTGGAAGAAGTGGAAGAAGTGAAAAAGAAACCACTAGCACATTATAATATCACTTAAGTGTCTAATACATGTTTTCTAAATCTACATTTAATACGATTTAGTTACATGTCAAAAATTTCCATAAAGCTAAACAGAACATTGAATTTCTTACATACTACTGTCAGTGCGGAACGGAGCGACATCTGGCCAAGCATTAACATCATGGATGTAATCATCTATGGAGTAAAAGGCCTTCCTGATAAGATTTTGTTTAATGTACTGTTTAAATTTACGAATAGGGAGTTCAGTTGCTTCAGATGGAAGCTTATTATAGAAGCGCACGCAATTGCCCATAAATGATTTCCCTACCTTTCGTAATCTATATGCTGGGATGTGTAATTTGTTCTTGTTTCTTGTATTTCTATTGTGAACATCACACTTTTTCAAAAAGCTATCTCTATTTTTGTGCGTATACATAAGATTTTCATAGATGTACTGCGATATTACTGTCAAAATATTTATTTCTTTAAATAATTCTCTCAAAGAGTCGCGTGGCTTTAATTTGTAAATTGCGCGTATCGCTCTTTTCTGGAGAACAAAGATAGTCTGGATGTCAGCTGCCTGTCCCCAAAGCAAAATACCATAAGACATAATACTATGAAAGTAACTGAAATAAACTAACCTAGCTGTATCTTCATCGGTAATATATCTAATTGTTCGAACTGCATAGGCCGCTGAACTAAGTCTGCCTGCGAGAGCATCAATTTGGGGTTTCCATTGAAGAGTGGAATCAATATGTAACCCTAAGAAAACAGTAGAGTCTACAAAGTCAACAATCTCATTCTTTAGCATTATCTTCGTTGGAAATTCTCTTACATTAGGTAACATGAATTTAATGCATTTTGGTTTTTTTAGCATTGAGTAAGATGTTATTGGTGGTGAACCAATCTAGTACGTGTGAAAGTGCATCATTTACATCGTCATAATTACATTTATTTCTGTCAACTTTAAAAATCAGTGAAGTATCATCAGCAAATAAGACTATATCACACCGATCTTTTGCTAAAAAGGGGAGATCATTTACGTATACTAAAAATAAGAAAGGACCTAATTAGTACTTTGGTTGAGATACCCCAGAGATCCTCAGTATTTTTGATGTTAATAGACTTAAACGTTTTGACTATATAATTGGCATTTACATGAGTAAATATAAAGACCTCTTTACATTTTTCAACAGATGATTCTAATAATTCAACCGCCATCGAAGGGGAGGAGTTTAGAGTCCGGGTAACAACTTTAGGGATATCGGAGAAGAATGCATCAAAAGCATCGGCAATATCCTTTTCATGTATAAGAATTGAATTATTAATTTTTAACCTTATTTCTCTGTTACGTTGTTTTGATTTACTAGTTTCGTTATTTATTAGTTTCCATGTTGCTTTTATTTTATTAGATGAGTTTACAATTTTTTTCCTCAAGAATAGGCACTTTGCTGTGTTGCAGACTTTCTTAATTGTTTTCGAGTAGTTGGTTACATACAAGAAAAACACAGGATCATGTAACATAGTAGTGTCCAAGAGTCCTGTAACGTCTAAAGGAAATAAAGCACTTTGATATTTGATTGAATGCATTCGTTTGTGCGCAAACACAGGTGCACTTCCTTCGTCCTCATAATCCGATGGGATAGCAGACACGATCGGGGTGATTGGTAAGGCTACCTAAAAGATAAAAAAATTGGTCTTGCTAGATAAAACGGAAAAATTCGTAGATATAAAAAATAATGTCGTAGCTTGCTACGGCGTAGACTTCACGCGCTACAAAACGCAAAAAGAACCCATAAAATATGCATTTAAAATTATCAAATAAGTATGTATTTATAATTACTTAATATTGACCTAGCTGTAGATTGTTTGCAACAGTCTGCGGTTCGCTCAATTATTTACAATTTTACAATTGAAATATATTGTTTTCATTCTTTGATTGTAATTTTCTTGGTTATTATACCTACAGATATTATTATTACCTATTACTCGTATTTCTAATATCACTTAGTATTAATGGCCGAAAACATTTTCATAAATAATTTTGGAGCTGTTATGCAGATTAACGTTAATTGTTGCGGAGCAATTAAAATGAGCAAAGTGTAATGAGGTCCTTACTTGCAGACCTCTTAGAGTATCCTGTTAAGGAAAAATAATGATGGACGCATCATAATATTAAAAATTTGGTAGATTTTATACATCTCTGACACGTAATGTAAAAAGAAATACATATAGGTACATTACAAATCCGTATTTTGGTCATAGATTATGTTTAATATAATGTACCAAATTTAAACTTTGTCGGTCCAGTAGATTTGAAAATAATTGGCTGTGACAGACAACCAGACAGACAAAGATACACTTGTGATCTTATAAGAGTTCCGTCTTTCGTTTGGGTGTGCGGAGCCCTAAAACATAAATTTAATTTTGCTTAACAGGTAAGTAAAGTAAAATTCATATTCATCACAACAAGTAATTAGTAGCAAGCAGTACTTAAAAAAATTACTTTTACCATTTAAATAAATTTGTATTTCACCTACTTGAAACAAAATGCCTCGGTATATTATTCTGGATATATTTATCCCAATTTTTGACCAAATTGTTTCTGTAACACAAACTTATTCCCAACTTAAAGCTTAGTGCGGCCAGATGAGCTATTCTTAAGGTGTCCCAGATAAAGGGCTGACCTAAAACGTATTCTATTTGAATATAAATAAGGTAAAAGTACCCTTGTCAAGATAAGATAGACACGCGTCTTAAGCAGCTTTTTCTTTTTATTAATATTTAATACCGTTTTTCTTCGATTTATGGAAAAGCTTTATATAAAATCACTGGAGAATAAAGCTTACATTAAGAAGTCATTGTATATGAGGGCAACAAAATAAGTGTTATAATTCATATTTTCACCCTCTTAAGTTTAAAAACCTTTCTGTATTAAAGAAAAACTTAGAAAAATAAGTTGCATTAAACTGCTTGACTTGGGTTAATAAGAAATTTGTTGCGGAATTTGTAAAGAAAATATGTCATGCAGTATATTTCTTACTAATATTATAAATGTCAAAGTTTATATGGATGGATGTATGAATATTTGTTACTCTTTCACACAAAAACTACTGAACCAATTAGGCTGAATTTTAGTATAGTTTGGGACCTAGAATAACATATAGGCTATTTTTTATCATGATAAAACGCGGGCGAAGGCGCGGGCAGCAGCTAGTAAAAAATACTAATCGGTTTTTGTCATGATAATGGCAACAATCTGTCAGGTTCATATTGATTTCTTTCGGTCCCATTATAGATAGAGTTAGAGTAGGAAAAAGCCAATACATACCCTTCAATTTAAAAGCTCTTCTCATTCAAAATGAATGGGCTCCATATTCACGTTTCCCAATGTCCTTCCTATCCACCCATCGAAAGGATAAGCCCTCAATTCAGACACGCTCATGATTCTCCTCAACAATTTCATACCATAAAAAGGCGTAAATGTTCACATTTGCGCATTAACACAACATTTTCACGCATAATATAACACTAAATCCGCTCCCTAGCCAGAAAATAAAAATAAACCGCTCCCGATACGCTAAGCGCTTTAGCCCCCATCAGCTAATGCATTACCGTCAATTTTTCTAGGCAAGCCAGTCGATGTGGCTCTAACATCTGTAAATCTCTATAAAATATCTACCTGCCCTTTATGGGTATTTTGGTCGGGTGTGGTAAGAGTGCAGCTGTTTTTGCGTTTGTACGCTCAGGCCAGAATTTTTTTAGGAGTTTTTAGATTCATCTCTGTGGAGG
The DNA here is from genome assembly GCA_947859395.1 of Eupithecia insigniata. Taxonomy (NCBI): domain Eukaryota; kingdom Metazoa; phylum Arthropoda; class Insecta; order Lepidoptera; family Geometridae; genus Eupithecia; species Eupithecia insigniata. The sequence continues at coordinate 9,090,506 of OX402002.1, forward strand.
AAACTATTGTATTCTATTAACTTTAAAGTCATTCATTATAGGATTCAAAATATTTACAGGCTAAATCGAGATAAACCTGTTATTTATACGCTTCTAGCAAAGAAAAGAAATTGTGAAACATATCCTTTGTAAAAAGTAATTTTTGCAACTCGCTAGGAGTTTTGCTTGGGATGGATTTTACCCCAACTCGAAAAATATCACCTCAAGGTTTCTTCATCGCTTCTTAATATAGTCTACATACCAAAGCGACCGAAATCAAAATATCACTTTATTTCCATGTCAGTGTTTAATTTTATGAATTTGACCTAAGTGTAGGTACATTTATTGGAAATAAATAATTTTTTACTTTTGTCTTTCCAATAAATACTTATATATACGAGTATATCTATCGAAGACAGAATATGAATAGTTGATTTGTGGGAAAGCAATCATAAAAAATAATCTAGTTACAATTTTTTTTTTTTTCAAGATTACCTGCTTTTTGCTTGACTGCACCCGAATGTTACCTACTCTAGAAAATATTGTTATTTATGTTCAAAGGGTGATTCTAAGGTTAGATTAAGGGGGTGATTGGGACAAGTAAGGAAATATTGCTATTCCTATTACGGTTATTACATTTACTGAATTTTTATCAATAAAATAGCTATATAGGATCAATTAACATTAGAAACCGTACCTAAATGTTATTAATGGTTTACATAAAGAATTTTTGAAACTATAAATAATAAATAAATAATAATAAATAAATATATATACACCTGATGTTTACGTTTATATTAATAAATAGTGTCTTGGAGATGCTTACTATTGGCATTGATTTGGATCTGTTAAGCTAGACTCTAGACTAGATGGTTTGCAACAGTCTGCATATTGCTCAACTGTTTCATTTGAACGTATGTATGTATAGTAAATATTTGTATCTTTAAGTTGTAATTTATAAATTTTTTGCTTATAAATTTCCCTATATGAAGTTATTCCATGTATCTAGTATATACCTTATAATTATGTAAGTAGCATCAATAACAATTTGTATGTATCTTTGACAAAACACCCATTCCACTCAAATATTTTTAAAGAACTTTCAAATATCCATTACAGTTTTCCCCAAAGATTTGAAGCCTGGAAGAATTGAAAAACCTTTTAAGCATTTCGCGCCGAAGGTGAATAGAAATGGCGACTCAATATTGCGGAAAATGGAGGAGGGCAACACCTATTTTTTGCGATGGCAATAACCGGCACAATTGCTTATGTTGCTTTCAAAAGGGAAGTAGCAGTCTCTTCCTGAGCTCACCCCAAGATAACTTTGTTGTTCAATCAAAGTTTTATCTTTTTATCGGTTACAAAAATGATTGTCAATAAATTCTTAGTAGTAAACCAAAATTAAAATAAATAAATGGGTTCAATATCATCATGGTTTGTTACGAAACCAAACATTCGACCATACTTGCTGGGTCAGTATTCAAAAATTATTTCAAAAATAAAAATAATTATAAACAGCAACTATGATTCCAGCGAAGCTTTAAAAATTTTAACAAAAATATCAAATCAATATGTATAATGTAGGTACTCCTTAGTATTTATTTTAGAATTCTGGTCATGTTATAAAGTGACAAGTTCCTTGAAATACGTTACCAACCACAATTCTAATGTGGCCTTGTGACAAATTTTGGGTCGGGTAAGGAATAAACCAAATGTAGGGCCCCTAGATTGCTTTCAAACCCTTGAGGTTGTCTGATGGGCTGGTTATTTACATCCTATTGGAAAAAAGTTTCTTTCTTTTATTTAGCCAACGAGGGAGAGGATGTGTTTTGCTCTCAGAGTGAAAATACGGTACGTAATATTAAGTCGAAGGTGTGTATGAACGACAAATATTTATTTGCTTGAAGTTTACCGTCTGAACTTGAGGTTTTAACAACAGGTGGCAAAAATCGTAATAAGAGGATCGTATAAGTCCCCCCTTAGGACATTTCAAGATCATAGTTGAAATTTTATTTTGTTTCTTCTCTTTTTGTCCAATAGGCACCCATGATGGGTGGCATTGAGTACTGACATAGTCTTTATTAACTAAGAAAATGCATATAATTAGTCATTAGAAATAAATGAGAACTGTTATTTACAATTGAACAAGTTCTACAGAACTTGTTCAATTGTAAAGTCTGGCGCAGCACGTCAGGATTGCATTGCCCCGCTATATGGCAATCCTGACGTGCTGCGCCAGATATAGTTTATTACATAAGTGATTTTCAAAGCCAGCATTTCCACTTCACACATTTGGTATAAATACTGAAGGGGTGGAATGGAAATGCTGGCTTGACCTTATCCTCAGGTAGTCGCTACCACTCTGTGGTTTTATTTATTAAACAGCGATGTTTCGGGTCACGGTCTGGGCTACAGTGACCCCAAATTGAGGCTTATTTGAAACTTGAATGGGGAAAAGTGATCTTTTGTTTATTTGGTTGTATTCTGTCCCTTTCATTTACAAAGTAGAAGTAAGTAAGTCCCGTCTATCACCAACTGGCCAATCACGCTGTCCACCTAGTTGAAAATAAATTATTTAAAATGTTGCTAGATCCTATAGTCCTCTCGGTGATCACTCACCTTCACCTTAACCAGACCCCAGAGATTGGATTTAGTCTATAATAACGTACTCCAACTACAAATTTGTTTCAAAGATACACAAAAAAAATGCCCCTGGGATCTGACTACGTTTATATTTTTGAGGTCGCTGAATCAGAATCCAAGGTCAGATTGATAAATAAACCGATAATTAACGCTGTTATGTCCTGTTAGTTTGTTATTCATACTTCCAACCGAAAAACGAATCAGTAAACCTTAACCCTATAACCATTTACCCTATAACCTTCATGCAAAACCCTAAACGAATTGAAAAACTTAAAAGCGCTGCAGAATGTATGTTATTGAGTCACTATGTCTCATTGAATAAGAGTATTACAGATACCGTTGCCATGACAACCAAGGCACTTAGACAAGGGGGAGGCTCTTATATGAACTGCACCATTTGAATTTCAAGAGCTATGCAAAGCAAGTCCGATCCAAACCCATTGAGATTGCTTTAATGCTCTCCAAAACATGGATGTTATTGTCTAAATAAGTTCCTACAGAATCCTGCATCTGGAGTGTCGACTAGGACAAAGCAATGTTGGAAAGTTCTTACCGTTTGAATACAAGCGCTTTTGAAATATAAAGTTCCACGTTGGAAACTTGTACTTCGATTTCAATAAAGACTTAAATGGAATTCTTCATACCTGGCATTGTTTGATACTTTGAGACTTTACAAATAAATGGAACAGGAAACAATATTACCGACACTAAAAGTAAAATAAATAAAAGTAAAAAAAAATGATCTTTATTGGTGTTATGGAGAAAAGAAAAGATCCGGAACACTATTAATAAAGCTGGCTCTGGACATGGATCAAAACTGTGTTTCAGGAGCCAGTGGTTTCTCTAGCTAGATGAACTAGCTTCCACTAGCGGTTTCACATGCGTTTTTTGGGTAGCCTATATTATTCCATATTATTCTACATATTCCATATTATATTACATTATATTCTTCCAGGTTTAGGTCTCTATGTGTGCAAAATTTCAACCCGATCCATTCAGTATTTTTGGCGTTTTCTGCGGCCACACATTTTTACAAAACGGTACAAACTTTCGCCTTTATAATATTAGTAGGAAGGATGATAAATATTTGTTTACCCTTGTAATGTAAGGTACAGGCCAGACAGAAGCGGCGCGGGGCGCATCGGGTACACAACTGGCACGCTACCAGCGCGCATCGGATGCATTCATGGCACGCTCACGACGACAACGGGACGGTGTGTATCTGTGGTATTCAAGTGTTTGATTTTGATCTCCGCCAGCGCAGCGGTGCACCTGCGGTGGCCCTGTAGCACACCCGCGTCGCTACCGTGGCGTGCCGTTTCAACGCCTTTCCAATGTTCTTTCATACAAATTGTAAGAGGGACGTGGTGCAAAACAGATAGAAGAGGTGCGCTGATGGCACGCCCATGGCATGATCTTCTTTTCGGCCCTGGTTGGGGGCACGGAGGGAGGCCTCGAGGCTCTCCTCTTTGCCCCGGCTTCAACTCGAGGGGTGACGACCCCTCGGTCCTTGGGTTGTAAAGCAGAATGCTCTTTTCTGCTTAGAGAATTACTCACACGGCGCATTACGGCACGCCCACGCCCGCGCCGCTTCTATCTGGCTTGCGCGCCTAAAAGTCAGACAACCAAAGAATGATTTTATGTTGAGAACCACTCACTAAATAAAAGAAACTAACTTGAGAAAACATGCGCACAAAAGAATCACAATGCAAATTCTGATCGTAATTGATCATTATACGTTGAAGCACTACTTATTGCAAACAGAGAAAAGGATCGACTTCGATTCTCGAGCAATCTCTATTGAAATTATGTTTAAATAATATTGGGAATTTGTAATATTGGAAATATGTAGACATGGGAATCTGTAGACATGGGAATCTGTAGATACGGGAATCTGTAGTTAAGGGAATCCGAAATATTAGAAATCGAGAGTAGGGTAAACCCTGGATAGATGGCCCACTTTTTGAATGGGCCTAGTGGTTTTAAAATTAATAGTTTGTCGTAATTAATTTCTATGAATAATTGGGATTCTGTAGACGTGGGAATAATTCCTACTATATACATGCCTACGCCTATTTGTTAGCAAGTCAGTACATAATTTTACTGTTGGAAAACCTAATAATTGGTTATCTTTACTCGAATGAGGCCATGCCAGCTAGCTATTAAAGTAAAATAAAAATATATTATTGCTGAACAATTCACACAGCACCATCTGGCACCAATCTAAGCAGAGCCTTGGCTCAGCTGTACAATACAATGGTACCGATTGTATGTAATTAAATAAATAATGTTGGACAATCCACACAACGTCATCTAGCCCCAAGCTAAGCAGAGTTTGTGTTGTGGGTACTATATGTATATGACTGATAATACAGACGTGTCTAAATATAAAAAATATATCTTTTTTTTTATTATACATAGAAAATAGAACACCTGGGACAAATATTTTCATATTGTACAAACATACATATATCACATGGCGGAAATCTAACCCGCAAACTCGTGCGTCACAGGAGTAACTTTGCCTGCTACGCTACATTTGTCATCGATAAATCATTAATCAATCATCACGCTTGGCAGGCGGATTGGTGATCACAGTGGAGGTGTTAAAATTACACAGAATGAAGATGCTGCCTTTCTTGAGGTATTTCCCTTAGCTCTTACGACATTCATGGGATAAGTTCGGGGTCGATTCTATGCCGCGCGCGCTTCAAAAATAGATAAATATAAATAAATTATTAATTTCAAAGCCTTCTAAAACATTCAGTAGTACATAATTAGGTAAACTTATCCGATGGAAAGGCAATGGAATCAGAATCAGAATCAATAACTTTATTTCTTTAGGCTTACAAAATAAGCACTTAGACAAGTCAAATTGTATACTATAAACATAGTTATTATTATCAAATAAGAAATAAGGTGTTATTGATATTCTCTACTGGCATTGCTTACTTGAAATTGGCTACCTTATCACTTAAAGTGATATAGCGACCAAGGTGACAGGAGAACATCATTGGATGGTAGTGTTTATGTTAAGCGAATACTAATATACCTAAATTAATTAAACTAATACATAAATAACAAAAATATTAATAAATTTAAATTTATATAACAACTAAAATATGAAAGTAACATTTAGGGACATGCTAATAACCTAATCCTGATGTGAGACTTAAGTAGTGATTGTAAGCTTTACTTTTGACAGTGTGCTGTGATGTAGCTTTTTTTAAATCAACTGGCAGTTCGTTCCATAGTCTGACACCTTGTCCCGTGAATGAGTCGATATAAAAAGAAGTTCGCTAAACTGGAGCCACCAGAAGCAGTGTATCAGATGACCTGGTGAGAGAGACCGTGGGAAGAGTGAAGAAACTGAAATCTCTCCTTGAGGTACGAAAATATGAGTGCTTCCCCTTTCAGCCCAAGATTTATCTACCGAATAGGTATTTTGCCCCGTTCAACCCAAAACATTTGTTTAAGTTCCCGTTTCTACCCACAACAACTTAAACCAAATTTCTATTGTTTAAATTCAAATAAATGGCACACTGAAACACTAAATAAGTTTGATACGGGGGAGGCCGTTGTCCAGCAGTGGACGTGTATGGGCTGATATGATGATTAAATATCATCATCATGATGATGATGATGAAGTTTGATACTTACTATACATATTTTTTTTTATAAATAAAGTAATAGAACCTGTGCCACGGTGGCGGCCATTCGCCCACGGCGTGGCGGTCTTTACTGTACCTGCGTAAATACCTAACTAAAACAACATTTACTCTATATTGTCTACGTATTCTTAATAAAGCATTGTTACTATACTTAAATACTTAATTGTATTTTATGTAACTAATTGGATAATATAATTGAATTTCGATGCTTTGAGCTGTTACAATGGTATTAAGTTCAATAGTTAATTCTAATAACATTGTTACTGACAGTAATTTAGCTAACACGATGTATTTTCTGCGCCGCTGAAACTGAAATTAATTAACAATTCAATTTTCAGGAGGGTAACTTTTGTTTTACTAGTTTTGTATTAGAAAATAAGTATTTATAGGCATATTCGATAAACAAAATATAAATAAATCAACTAAATAAACGGTTCATTCGTTGGGGTTAAGTTAAATTATAAATAATTAAAAAAAACTACTTGACAACATATTTATACAGGGTGGCTTTTTGAGATGGGAGTGTATATGTATGTCGTCGCCGCAGCCGGATCGTAAAATTAGCCCATTTGTAAAATGGGTACGCGGATTGCAAAACGGCGCAATTAAATTTATCGCCTATGCCGATTGTTGAACGATCAACGTTCAACTACATGGCTAAACGTCATTTAGCCATCTCTTCGAATAAAATTAATCAAAAATACCCAACAAATCAGCGTTCGTTCTGTAATCGTCCAAGCTATTTTACAAAAGAGCTTTTTTATTGGTAACGGTAAAGCATTTGACCACCATCACACTTGAGAACGAAGATATGGCCTAAGATGGAGCACGCTTTCCCAAAAGGAACTTATTCACTCGAGATTTGAAGACTCCAAGATTGTACTCTACCGGAAAAACAGACGCGGGAAGATCGTTCAACTCTTTACCGGTACTTGTAATGAGTGTAGAGCGGAAACATTTGGTTCGGGAATGTGGTATGTCGACCATGTACGGGTGATTCTACAATCCGGGAGAGACATACCAAAAAAATGGGAGACTGTAATCTATGCCCTAAAATCTGTACCCGCTGTAAACGGCTACCAAATTTATTCGTTAAGAATTAATAGATTTATTTATTTTTAATCGACTTCAAAAAGAGGAGGTTATAAATTCGACTGTATGTTTTTTTTTTTAATGTATGTTACGCGATATGTCCGCCATTTATGTATGGACCGATTTCGAAAATTCTTTCACTATTGTATAGAAAATGGCCCCGAAGGGGTCCCATAACATTTTTATCCCCAGGGGATTAGTATTTATCCCGCAAAACTTAAAATAGGTGTAAAAGTAAGGGAATTTGAAGTCGGTTTATCGTTTTTTAAAACACGCCATATTATATTTGTTAAGATTGAATAGATACTTAGCAAAAACTCCAAGCTCTACATTTCAGATTCTCATTAGAGTCAAAGTTATCGACATAGCTTAAAGAATTAGCAAGTTGAAGTGGCATTGGGTCGGAAATATCTCGCGAAGAACCTACAACCGCTGCTGGGGTAAACATGTTCATGAGTGGAGACCGTGACTAGGCAAACGTAGTGCAGGACCTTCCGGCCAGGTGGGACGACAATCTGCGAAAGACACTACTAAATAAAAAAAATAAAAAAAATCAGTTTAATTCAGGCACAAAGTTATATCACATAAAAATACAAAAGAATACAAAAAAAAAACAGTGCACAGAATAGAATAGAAATAACGGTTCGATACCGTTTTACTATTATCATCCACGTGGTGGAGACATAATCCATAGTTTAATATTAGTGCAATCCTACTAATATTATAAATGTCAAAGTTTGTGAGTATGGATGTATGGATGTTTGTTCCTCTTTCACGTAAAAACTACCGAACTGCTTGGACTGAAAGGTATGGGTATAGTTTGGGACATGGACATATAGGCTATTTTTTATCCCAATAAAACGCGAGAGAAGGCGCAGGTAGCAGCTAGTATTATAAATTGACAAAGTCTGTGAGAATGGATGTATGTATGTTTGTTCCCCTTTCACGCAGCTCGTTTAACAATAAATCTGCCATAGTCTCTACGCTGGGCATACGTTTGAGGATCGCAATACTTACCATCTTTTTTACCGACTTTGTAATGACACGCAGCCAATATCATAAATCGAAAAATTGGCAAACTAATAAAACAAGTTACCCCAGAAATCAGCACAATCCAGGAACAATCCAGGCTAATGGAATAAGCACGACGTCACTGGAATCCGAATCAATTAACGAGAAGCAATTCGGACGAAGTTGGACGATGCAATTAGAGAGTCTGTCGGGACAAGGCGTAATAACTGGCTGAGGGAATTTTATAGCCTATAGTGCGATTTTAGTGCCTGGATTATCAGCTCTATTATTATAATATAGTTGATAACCTAGCCGAGGCGACCGTTACGTAAAAATCGACCCCTCTAGCTCAACCCATGTATTTATGTCGTAAGAGTCTACTATGAGAACCTACCAGAGAAAGCTTCATTTCGTGTATTTTTAATACCTCAACAGTTATCGCCAGTAAATAAATAATGCTATACATATGTATATCCACAGAGCATCATCTAGCCCCAAGCTAAGCAAAGCTTGTGTTATGGGTATTAGATGACTGATATACTTATTACAATACATATACATTGCATAGATAGATATTGTTTTTAATATAACCGAGGCGATCGTGGCGTTAAAATCGACCCCTCCAGCTCAACCCGTGTATATCGCAAGAACTAGGTATGGGATGGAACCTACCAGGGGAACCTTCATCTTGTTTATTTTTAAGATCTGAACAGTAACAATACCTTATCTGGGCCTCAACTGCAATTACCAATGCTCGTCTCAGTTCCACCTGGGATGTACGAGGAGCTGAGTTATGATAAGATGAGTTAATGACCCAACACTTCGATGATGAAACGATGAAAGAGATGATATGAGCGAAAACCTCGTGCCAAACACCAATAACTGGCATTGCTGCCGCTGCGAAATGCTACATGCTACCAAAGAAACCAATGCTGTCACGTAATCCTTGATTCTCGTATAGTACTAGCTCCTCTTTGGTTCTGTCTAGTGAAAGTGTGTGCAGTTGAATAAATATTTTGTGCAAAGATCCTGTCAAACCTGGTGATCATAGCAAAACCCGGGGGGCAGGCACAGCACGAACTGGAGTATACGAACACACCTCACACACATGCCTGTGCTGAGGAGGTATTAATATTATATCATTATTATCCGAGAACTGGTGAGGTTCTAAAAAGCACCAGCATTGCATATCAGCGAGGCATCCAGCGTCTTGGTCAAGTCTGGCTTAAAAACAGCTCCCAATTAATGTTTTTAAGTACTCGGATTATATCATTCTACATCTTTTTCTTTGTATTTTTTTATTGTTAAGTTAGTAAACATATTTTGATATTGACTTCAGTGTCGCTTCCTTATCTTAAAGTGCTTATTTGAATAATTAATATAATAAACACCGCCATCGTATGATCTTCTGCTTTCACCTTGGCCCTCTGAAATAAATCGCTTTAAGCGATAAGGAATCTATTGCAAAGGCAATAGATAGATATAGAAAGCTATATGATACGTTTAATTATATAGGTACTTAATTTTTTATAAGGCTGTGAAATAAAGCATTATCTATTTCATCATCATCATCATCATCATATCAGCCCATACACGTCCACTGCTGGACATAGGCCTTCTCCAGACGACGCCACAAATAGGTGGTTTTGAGCCGCCTCCGTCCATCGACTCCCTGCTACCGCTACGATGTCGTCTATCCATCGAGTGGATGGTCTCCCATGTATGGGGGGGGTTGCCATAATCACCACGCTTGGCAGGAAATTGGTGATCGCAGTATTGGTGTTGAAAAATACTCAGAAGGAAGCTGCTGCTCTTTCTCTGGTAGGTTCCCTTAGTCGGCTCTTACGACATCCACGGGTCCACAGTTGGCCGGGACGATATTCGTACGCCGCGGCCTCACGGCCATCTATTCATCTATTTCATACTCAACACTAATTGACGACTCTCCTAAGTAACGTTGAATAGCCTATAACATGTCTGTGTAATGGTAGCAATCTGTAATGATTTACCAACAAGATGTAGTTAATGTTACTGATAAGCTATATGGGTCAGAGTTGACGGGGACGGCCGTTTGTACTCAGGGGCCCAATTCTGCCAGACAACGCTTTACTATTACAATGGTATCAACGCAGAATTGTTAAGTAGACGTGTATGTCCTTACATGAAAGATCTTCAAAGTGGATGCAGTACTATATGCACGAATAGAGAGATATGAATGTTTTCAACTTTGACACTGGTAACGTGCATCCCATCGTGCGTGCTATGAAGCCAAATTCCACGAAATTGATCGCTTCACCATAATAGTATAGTTTTATATAATCTGTGACCATTAATATTAGGTATTGTTACAAAATGATATAAAATATAATGAAAGAATCTCCAGATGGAAAGACGCGTTTCGAAAGTCGTCCCTCGTAGATTATTTCATCTACAGTAGAATAGATACCAAAACGTGTTTTTTTCTAAAATTCTAAAACGATAATATTGTCGTAGTGAAGCGTTAGGTCAACAGAATAGGGCCCTTGAATACAGAGGATGGTAATAGTTGTATATTTGATAGGGATAATAATATCAATTTGATAGGGAAGGTTGATTGTCCACGGTTTAAGCCGTTTCTAGATAAGGCTAAAACGTGGGGCATACATGATTTGATTTGTATGCAGATTTGTATATCTCTTGACAACATATGAGAACCAAACAATTTGCCAATACCAACTACAAAGACCCAATGTTTTTAAGGCGAGAGTGAATAAGATGTCTTCTTGACCTTAGTGATTCATCGTCGGACAAATCATCACTTACCAACGTGTGAGTGTGGTCAAACGAAGGTCATTTACCGATAAAAAAATTGCTGCCCTATAGTCTCATATAATAAATGTCAAAGTTTGTAAGTATGGATGGATGTATGAATATTTGTTACTCTTTCACGAAAAAACTACTAAACCGATTAGGCTGAAATTTGGTATGGGTATAGTTTGGGACCTGGAATAACATATAGGCTATTTTTTATCCCGATAAAACGCGGGCAAAGGCTCGGGCTGCAGCGAGTTAGAAAATAAATGAAGAAATAAGACTACAGACGTACAAAACTAATTGACCATCAAGATTATCAATTAGTTTTGTGACTAAATAGAAGCGAAGGTAAAAAATGTTTCTCAGCTCTTATTTGCATTTCAATAGTTTTATTCTTTTAGTTACCAAAATTTTAGAGGTATTTGCTTCTCTAGCTCTAACCTTGTTTGTCGTTTTTTTTTGTTTGTTTAGTTTCTCCATGACCTTGGCTAAAAATAACGATTCTTGTTTTTGTACATTATTCATTTTGTCTTTTACTTTTTATACGTTTATATGTAAGTGCACTTAAAAAAAATATATGCTTATTCCCAGTTGTCTTGACAGTTATTCTGTACTTTTGTCTAACTTTTGTCTCAGTTTAAACTACTAGTCACTGCCAGCGGCTTTGGATGTCCTTTTCCTGGATTTAAAGTGGCCTAGGTGTGTCCGTCCCCTGGCATCTACTTCTCTGATAGTTTTCAGCGTAACAGGTAACATACAAACAGACAAACATAACTAGATATTTTCAAATCGTAAGACGTAAAAGGCATAGACAAACAGATTATGGTACTTTCGATTTTATAATATTAAGTATGGACAGTTATCTGACAGACAGACAAACAGAATTGGTTATTAAGAGATATTGATATGGACCAGTTGAGCTACCTATAGATTGTTTGTAACCTTCTGCAGTTAGCTCAATTGTTTCAATTGAAAATACTAGTGCTGATGTGATTCTATTATTAACCAACAAAAAAGAGAAGGTTCTAAATACGTCTGTATGTTTATTTTTCTTAATTTTCTTTCTAATAATAAGTTATTAAGAATTATTATTAAGTTCTTAAGTGTTAGGTATAGTTAGACGTACGATACTTAGACATACCTCAAGGATACTTCAGTAGCAACACAGCCTTATATTTATACTGTGGTAGTATTTAGAAATATTCCCGTCTAAAATATCGTTTTAATCGAGTATCAGCGCTATACCTTCACAGTAAAGATCAGAGCCATTTCTTTCAGAAAAGCTTTTCCCTTCATAAACATACTCTGTGAAAGGTAACCTTAAATGAACTGTGAAACCTAATGCCGCACCTATTTTCTGTGTTGCAACAGAAGTTCCTATAGCCTGACATATTTTTGGAACTTTAGTCGTGACTTCTCTAGGTTTCATGTAGGCGTATTTTGTTCCTAGATCTTGCAAGCTGATGTGGGATACAGGTCCAGCTTTCAGTTTTCTTCCGAGGTCCAACGAATACTTGGATAGGAGATAGGCAAGTTTTTTCTGTCGGTGTTCACGAAGCGTTGCGAGGAACATTAGTTCAAGGCTGCATTCGACGTTATACCTGAAAAGGAGTTGTGATGAAACGTTGATTATTAAAACTTCAATTAATTATTTAAATGAAAATTGATGACATTGTTATGAAATACATAACAATGACGTGTAAACTAGCTTTGTCTCGTGGCTTCGCACGCATATTTTCGGTATAATGAGTTGTCTATTATCTAAGTTAGCTATATTCTAAATATACCCAAAATTTCATCTTGATCTGTTTAATAGTTTTGGAGATCTTAGGTCGCAAAATAAAATTCTCATTTCTCAAAAATTTATAGGATATTAAGATTACAATAACGACGATCTCAGATATTTCATATCAACAAAGGCTGAAAAATGTATTAATGAAAAATAAACCAAAACTGATGTTTTTAACAGAAAAAAACAATAGATCGACAAACTATTAAAAACTAAAAATACTAGTTATGTAAAATATTTTTCACCAATATTTATTTGGTTTTGTTACCCCTTTGTTTACAAAAAATACCTATGTAGAATTCAAGATCTGCGCGTGACAAAAATTTGAAAAACGAATATACATTACCTTTCGAAGAAATTACAGCGACCATCGAAGTCAGACATGAAATTAATCAAGGCTTTCGAAGAAGGTTGCTTGCAGCGCTCTTCAACGAATTCGTCAAAGAAAGTTTTCTCACCTGAGTTTGAACTTGCCACCTGGAACAATGTTGAAAATAGGGCAGGCAATTCGAGGCATACTTTGATAGTTATGAAAAAACTAATAAACCCGACCAGCGTTGCCTCGAACACGGAGGGTTCCGTACAATGGTACATAACTATTTCGCAAAAGAAGCCATAAAAAACATTTTTTTTATTAAAAAAAGCTAACATGTCTTGCTCACCCATCCAAGCACCAACGACGGCACGGGCGCCCCATAACATCGGTGATCGGTACTCAACTTGGTATGTACGTTGGATTCCACTGGACTAGTTGGATTACTATATTTTTATTATTTGTTTGTTATAGCGGCAATACTTGTAGGTACACACCCTGACAAAATTTTTACAGCGTACTTATTACGGTTGAAGAGTTAATCTTGACAAAAGTAGAGCAAAAATACCCAATAAAATCAAGCTGTTTTTATTGTATAAGTACACATTCTGTGAAAATTTCAATTGTCTACCTTTTGCGATTCATGATCTACAGCCCGCTGAAAGGTGGATGGACAGACGACGGATATAGACACCGGAGGCTTATTAAAGGCTCCAGTTTTCACCCGTTTTGGGTACGGAATCCTAAAAACCAACTTTGAACATGTTTTTTATGTTTTGCGGGGTAATTACGTATACTAATCCCTCGGGAATACACTTTTTATGGGACTGTAGGTACCTCGGAATCGTTTTCTACACCACAACAGCCCCCCTAGCCCAGGGATTGTGCTCTTCGGGGTAGAAAAGACAATAATGACATCGCATCGTCATACATTGCGTACATTATTAAAGTTGAAGGAATTAATTTCAAGTAATTACGAATTTGATAACAAAGTGACGTAATTTTTCTCTATTCTACTCTAGACAATAATCCCCGAGCAAGAGGGGCTGCAAATGAATATGGCTTAATTATTTATTGTTCTGTGTGAAACGTCTACAAATCTTCTTTGCTTTAATTTTCTTACCTGAAGTTTATTAAAACAAGCTGATGCCACCACTCCTGTGCTGATCTCGACAGCGATCAGTGATACACCATCCAACGCTGCATCAGCACAGAGCTCCAGCAACTCTTCGCCAGCTGCCGGGTTCGTGTTGACTTCGGTGCCGATGCATACAGTTTCATCTGGGAAGAATGCGTCTTCTATAACCTGAAATCAAATAAATACGGAAATAATGTTGGATAATCTACGCAGCATCATCTAGCCCGAACTAAGCAGAGCTAAGTTTAGGGCACTTGATGACTGAAGTTAGTACATAAATACAATACCTACATATGTAGATAGATATTTTTATAGGTAGATACATAGACAGTACCCAGAACACCTGGAACAAATATTTGCAGATCGTACAAACATTTGTCCCAAGGCGGGAATCGAACCCGCAAGCTCCTGCGTCGCAGGCGGACATTGGCTCGCCGCGCCACATCGTTGTCAAATTTGCACTGATTTTAAAAACCATGAAATTTTTATGTGTTTTTAGAACAAAACTGGTCCGCAGACAGCGTATGTCTGCTGAGAAATTTTGTCAGGCGTGGTGATTACGGGGTACCCCTTGTTTGGGGATCCAAACAAAGGGGTTTCATAATCACCACGCCTGACAGGCGAATTGGCGATCCGCAGTGAAGGATACACAGAATAACGGAGCTGCCCTGCAAACTGGATCTCGGCAACGGTCACAAAACTTCTCTGTAATATTTCAGTTTAAAATCTTACCTTCAATGCCCCTGGAATAGTAGCAGCTGATAGCGACTGTATACTGTATTTTCCTGGAAGTTAATACAAACGAATAAGAATTCAAACAGATTATTATACGGAGATCCGTATAATAATCAGTGTCATTAGACAAGCTAGACATACATAATCATCATCATCATCATCATAATCATCATCATCAGCCCGTATACGTCCACTGCTGAACAAAGGCCTCTCCCGCCTTTGTTCAGCAGTGGACGTATACGCCACGAATAGCTGTCCTGAGCCGCCTCCATCCAACGACTCCCTGCGACCGCTACGATGTCGTCGGTCCATCGAGTGGGAGGTCTTCCTACACTCCGTTTCGCATTGCATCGCGGTTGACACTCGAGAACCTTAACCCCCCAGCGGTAACATACATACGTTATAATATAGGCATCATTGGTGTCTGAATTAACAAAAATAAAAACAGTCAAATAATAGAAACAAATTATAACTAAGTAGTATTTACAATTTAAACAATTGAGGTAACTGCAGACTGTTGCAAACAATCTACAGGTAGATAGCTCAATTGGTCTATATCATTACCGGTCCCCCAAGACGCTGGCTGCATTACCCCGCTGTATTGAAATGCTGATGCGCTGCGCCAAATATTGACCAGCTCTCAGGTCACGCGTCGCTTCGAACAGGCCCTCAGATTTTTTTTAAAAAACTAGGAGAGCCTCGTTAACACACGGACCTAGGGTCTCAACTCCAAGGGGAGCAAATGCCTATTTGTCTGTCGAGACGAAACCGAAAACTAACAACCTAACAAGGTAAAGGTTTCTTGTTCGCTTCTTTATTTTACCTTAAAAAGATTGAAGTGAACAAAAAATCAAAGTGAACACTATATTTCCCTGTTTTATTTACGTAATTTTAATTTTGTGACGTGTCCAAGAGTCCTGTAAGGTCTAAAGGAAATAAAGCACTTTGATATTTGATATTTGAGATCTGCATATTTGCGTCTCTTAAGATACTCGGCCAAATCTGCTGCCGAACAAGCCCTCACGGATGTCCTCGAAAGATGGGGAAGCGCAAGTGTGTCGATACATGTAGCGTCCCACACAATGGGCCTCCCCAGCTCCAAAGGAACTAGTGTCATACCGTTGGGCCTCTTACCAGCGTCACGCAACACAGTTAGCGGTGACAAAGGTCCGCGGGATGATATCAGAAATGTAATTATTGCATGACAGTTCAAACAGCATTATCTATCCCCAAAGCTAAGCAGTTATGGGCATTAGATAACTATTATTAAATAGTTTTTTTTTTAACAAAACACCCTGATCACCTGGATCAAATTTCTGCAGACCGTGAAAATATTTGTCTAGTGGTGGAAATCGAACCCGCGATCTCCTGTGTCGCAGGCGGACCTTAACCTGCTACGTCACTGAGGTCGTAAATAAAAAGTAAATTTATTTATATAATATAAATACATTCCTAGGACATCCAACATGAGATTAAGATCACAGAGCTGTATGACAACGCGTCACGTAATTACGTATAGGTATTTTTTTGTTAAATAAACAAAAAAATACCTAATATTGACAATGACAACAATGTATTTTTAGGAGGACGATAAAGTTGCACGAAAACATTAAAACTGTTGCTAGACGAAAGTTGGGCTTCAATGTTGATGGCTTCAGAAAGTCTGTTGCAGAAATTGTTGTATAAATAACAATGGCGTCTTTTAAAAAACGATAAACCAAAATATACCTTCAAATTCCTTTACTTTTACACTTATTTTAACTTTTGCGGATTGATACTAATCCCCTGGGGATAAAAAAAAATAAAAATATGGAACCCCTTCGAGATCATTTTCTATACAATAGTGAAAGAATTTTCAAAATCGGCCCATAATTGGCCGAGATATCGCGTTACATACATAAATACAAAAAAAAACAACAACATACAGACGAATTGAGAACCTCGTCCTTTTGAAGTCGGTTAATAAAGACTAGTTTTTACCACATTCTGATACACCCCATTCCATTTTGACACCAAAAGTCAGGAACACAAAACTAGATACAATACGAAACCAAGAAACCAAACCAAAGTAAGTACTTCAACACAAACGTGCGCTTGCGTCGGTGTCGGTCGCTTCACTATCATCCGGTAATCCGGTTTATCAACATCAAATGAAAACACAATGTGCTATGCTATTGCTACGCTGTTATCAACGTTATTTGTCAGGAAATAGGGTCATTTCGATATGTTGATTTGGGACTGCATAATGACCTATGTACTTACAATGATTGCCAAACGTAAGATTTGATGGAGGAACATAGAAACTGGTATTTTTGCGACCATTCAACCCTTTTGGTTTAATAAGTTGTATAAAATATCATTGTTTTGGTTATTTTTAACCGAGTTCAAAAAAGGTGGAGGTTCCCAATTCGACTGTATGTAACGCGATCATTCCGCCAATTATGAATCGATTTTGATGATTCTTTTTTGTTTGGTAGATCATACTTCAGAGGTGGTCCCATATAAATTTTATCGAAATTGACATAGCACTTTTTGAGAAAAGCATTTTTTGTGCGTCGATTTCTCCGTCAATTATTGACCAATTTGAAAAGTTATTGCCCGAAGAATTATCCCGAGGTGGTCCCAGTAAATTTTCATTCCCGAGGGATAAGATTTGTCCCGAAAAACTTAAGAAAACAGTGTACATTAAATACTAAGGAATTTAAAGTCGGTTTTTAGTTTTTCAGAACAATCAAATTATTTATATTTGTCGTAGGTAGGTAGCTAGCTATACCTATACTATAATAAATAAAACGTTAGATATTACTGCGAATTCATTGCAGGAGGTATACCGAGTATCGCCTCATGTTTCATTTCTTAAATTAAGGAATTGAGGGATTTGACGTTTGGGATATTTATTTATTATTAATTTATTTATAATTATATCTTGAGAAATAACACGGTTGAGAAGGTCCTACCTGGTTTAATTAAAGGGCTGTAAAGGTTAGAGTATATGTAAGTAAAGGTATAATAACCAATTATAGGTATATACAATATAAGATTTGTACCTGGGGGCCAATTCTGCGTATCACGTGATCTTTATTGAGCGATACTCATTATCACGGGATAAAAAGATCATGTGATAAATATCGAGTACAGCCAAAAACTGCATTCTCGTGCGAGCAACTCATCAAAGAAAAAGGGTTAGAAGCTTTAAGACTACATACATCTTGATTTGACTAGATAGCAGAAATGACTAAATTTTTCTCAATTAGGCTTTCTGCCTAAATCTCCATATGACCACATAACAGCGTCAGGACTAAATAGCTATATGACTATAGTATATGCATATGACCTGTTATCAGATTGACTGAATATCGATAAGACGTACCCTCGATAAATATAGAACTGCAGATTTTGAGAGTTGTTAACATTCGATATTTTGACAGTTCTTGCCATATTTATCGAGTAGATATATTGCCAGAATTGCCCTCCAGATATCACCACAAATCACATATATATTCAGCGACTACGGTAGGGTATCCATTCTACCACTTAACCTCCAGACAGTTTGACACTTACTAAAACAGTGACAGCGGGTAAGATAATGTCAGAATTGGCCAATACAGCTGAATCAGTTGAGAGCAATCAACAGTCCGGACACGGACAGAATTCAATTTCAAGTGCGCTAACAGTCGCTCGTCGATATTTTAAGCTGGAATTTTAGTACTCGTAGGAAATTTCTAAGTGAAGCAATTTTTAAGCACACTGGGTCCCTTGGCATCTTTTCACATTTAGCTTTTTTATAGTTTCTCTCATATTAGGATATCATTTATGACGATAATGGACAGATTAATTTTTTGTAGATCGCGAAAGCAGAGTTAGGACAGCTGTTGGTTTTGCTATTTTGTTCTGTGAGTGATACGCTTAGGAATACATCTAAAATTCTGAATTGACCAGCTGACTGCTGCTATAAGTAAAATAATTAAAAATAATAAATAATGTCGGACAATACACACAGCACCGTGTGGGTGCAGATGACTGATATACATAATACAATACATAATATTGTATTATGTACATATATCATACACATATGTATTATTATAAATAGTCGTAGATCGTTTTTTTGTATACATAGAACACCCAGAACTAATATTTGCAGATCGTAGAAACTTCTGTCCCAAGGCGAGAATCAAACTCGCAACCTCCTGCGCTGCAGGTGGATCTTCGCCTGCTACGCCACATCGGCCATCTATGATCACAGAATGTGTTCGTGATCGGCTCTTACACGAAATATCTGGAATAGATTATTTAGGATAAGGCTTTGTCACCTACTAATCGTCCTAAGGTACCTACGTGTTTGTTCAAAGGTCAAAACCGGCTAAGTAGAGGTGAGTAGCTCCCAGGCACATTCGTTTCAGATATTGGCCAAAAAGTTCGTCTGATTGGTTATAAACTCACTTTCAATTTTAGCATTGTAGCTGCACTAGGAACAAGGATAAAAATTATAACTATGTAGTATATTTGACGTAGTTTTTTTTTATCAGGATCTACTGGACCGATTTTTATGAGAAAAATATACATGGTAGTTCACAAAAAAAAAACAATCCCATAACCGGAAACTACCCGAAAAAATATATTTTAGTTTTGATTATTTTTTTCGGTCACTTGTTCACGAGATACAATTACCTTTTTCTATTAGACAATCGGACTTCTTTCTACAACATAATTTTTCCAAGACGATCGAAGAGCTGGAGCATAGCTAGAAAAATTTAAATACCTACCTACAATTTTTTGCACACTTTATATCGCTGATTACTAGTATTTCGCTGTAGTAATTTAGTATTGACATACATTTATTACATCATACATATATATATATATATTATACACATATATATATATATATATTCTCCTGTAACACAGCTACATTGTAGCTACCACAGGAGACAGTGTTCCAACCAATGATATTCTATATAAACCGAGGTAGATACGTTTCACCGAGGTCTGCGTGGCAATAGAAACTCAAGCTAATTAGCTTGAGTTAACTCAGTCGGCCCTGCGTCCGGCTGCGACGCGAACATGCATTGCGGGCTTTTGGAGTGCGAAAAAAATAACAAAATGCCATGTTGTGAGTTCAGAAAGTGTAGTACTTATACTGGGACGGCTGTAAAAAGCTGGTAGGATGTTTCTTTTCATTTATAAGTAACGTTTAGTCTATTTAAAATTAAAAATTAAAAATCATAAATTTTATTTATTCAAAAATTACTCCTGTACTGTGTCTGCCACCTACACGAACGAGACAAGTTAGTGCGTTGTATTTGTGAGTGACAGAGAGAAGGAGATAATGGGAGCGCGATGTTGTCAGTTCGAACGACGCAGAGGAGGTTGGGTTGATATGGCACATCGGCCTTCCTAGCTTGCTACAATATTATTTTTCACCACTGGTATCCAATACCTATTTTTTATCTAAGATATAAGATTTTTTAACATTTGACTATCAACATTAATTTCATTTTATTTAAGATTTCCTAAAGATGGACTTGTTAATTAAAAATGGGTACAAGTAGCATATGTGTAGACAAGAACATAAGTAGAGCGGAAACTTGCGCCCGGGACCGGTTCAAGGTCACGGCTAGACGTTAAAGCCCGGCTACACGCTCAAACATCGTGTAACCATGCATGCACAAACACAGTTTGCGCAAGCATGATGGAGCGTGTGGCCGGGATCTTGCTTGCGTAAACTGGTTTGGCAATTTATGTGTTTGTTTGGGCCAAATGTCTTGTAGGGTTTACGTTACATAAGTGAGCTTAGTAATAGTAACTATGCATAACCTATGCAATGTCATATGAGTATATACAGATTAGGATGTAGGAGGTATCGC
Organism: Eupithecia insigniata; assembly: GCA_947859395.1. Lineage (NCBI taxonomy): Eukaryota > Metazoa > Arthropoda > Insecta > Lepidoptera > Geometridae > Eupithecia > Eupithecia insigniata. The sequence continues at coordinate 9,111,537 of OX402002.1, forward strand.
TACACCAGTTTGTGCAATCAAGCATGCACAAATATTTGAGCGTGTAGCCGGGCTATTAAAACAGAATACTCAGTCTATCCCAGTGGGGTGAGTATTTTGTTTGCGACCTTGAGCCAATCCGGGGCGTAAGTCGCTCCACCTATGTTCTTGTATGTGAGAAGACAAGAACATAGGTACACGAGAAGATGAATGGATCCCAACGACATACTCAACAATTTCTTCTCAACACTTTGTAGAAAGTGCGTTACGAATTTTTTTTTCGCAAACTTTTAAGGACATGTTTATTTGGTTCATGCTACATGCTAGGTCCCTTTTTACCCCAGTTCACTCTAGCTGCTAGCCAATGCGATGTCATAGGCTGTCATTGGCCGTCAGCCGCTCATGTAAATGTAAACGTATGTTTATCTCTTTCCGACACCGGGGTCCTATATATCTCTGTGATTTTTTATCCTGCCAAGTGATAGAAATAAAGTTTCATAGGTCCTATGTAGGTAGCTATAGTAAAATATTGCCACGTTTTTATTTCTTCATAATGAGTATAACGTCTCTATTTGTAAAAACTCATTGGTTCCAACACCATTGTCAAACATAATTTTGAAATTAACGTTTTTGTATTTTGTATTTGTATATATACATTATATTATATACACCATCAGATTGTTTTTATATGAAAACATTGCACTGCAGGTTTTTAGACCTTTAGTTTTTATTACTGAAGCTTTGCAGTGATACGCCAAATAATTCTCTTTATACAGCAGAAATGGTTGCTTTTAACGCTGTTCTGCAAATGGCTTTTATTCGAAAAAACAGAGGCGTGAGAATTCAAAGTGTTTAGAAGTGAGTTGAGACTAATTTCGTTGAGTTGCCTTTGTGCTCCATTCCTTACTTGTTCCCAGAATTTTCCACTCTAGATGGGCGTGAATTGAAACTGGTTTTTATTTTGGAAAAGAAAATGGTTCAAAGTGATGCTGATTTTCTTTCCACGCTGACCCAGAAAACTAACCTAAAGATTGGGAAAAGTAAGGGATGTGATAGGACAGAATTATATAAAATGTACCTAATTTTATGAACCTAGGAGATTCAGGTATAAAGTATAATATTGCTTTGAATTTTTCTGTTATTTTCCAGGATAACACCTACCCACCACCACCATCATTCAACCCATTGACACCCACTACTGTATAACCTCTTCATTTAAACTCCCTTCATTTAATATCCTACTTCCTACTAATATTATAAATGTCAAAGTTTGTATGGATATTTGTTACTCTTTCACGCAAAAACTACTGAACCGGAAAAACGGCTGAAATTTTAGATGGGTATAATTTGGGACCTGGAATAACATATAGGCTTTTTTATGTAGGCGCGGGCAGCAGCTAGTGTATAATTTTCGTAAATAAACTGCCCATAGTTAAATTAAGTTTTACTCTGTTACCGTGTATTTTATATTCCCTGTCGATTTGAAATCTTTCCTTCGAGAAATAGTGCTTACAATTATATTTGAAACACGACGCCGCCGAGAACGTGAGTTGAAGTTTTTTGTTGTGGTTTGTTCGCAAACATTTCACATTGAATTTGGCTGGAGTGTAAATACCGATATTATGCAGGTTCATACAGATATTTTGAGAGTGGAAAGCTATGTAACATTTACCAACACGTCACTATTGTGTCTTCTGTGGGCGTCGTCTCAAGTGTTCCGTCACTTGGCAAATTTCATGCGAAACGTTGAATCGCGGAAATTCTTTGTAATGTTTTTCGTATAATTTGTCTCAATGAACTTTTTTAGTTGACTGAGCTTTGAAGTTCATAATCGTCCTGTTTTACTACTTGAATTAATATGTTCTATGGTAAAAAGATGAATAGATTAATATGTTCTATGGGCCGTGGGACCGCGGCGTACGAATATCGACCCCTCCAACTCAACCCATGGATGTCGTAAGAGCCGACTAAGGGAACCTACCAGAGGAAGGGCAGCAGCTTCCTTCTGAGTATTTTTAAACACCAACACTGCGATCACCAATCCGCCTGCCAAGAGTGGTGATTATGGCAAATCCCCCCTTACATGGGAGACCATCCACTTGATGGACCGATGACATCGTAGCGGTCGCAGGGAGTCGATGGATGGAGGCGGCTCAGGACCCCTATTTGTGGCGTCTCGTACGGGGGAGGCTCATGGCCAGCAGTGGACGTGTATGGGCTGATGATGATGATGGTAAAAAGTTTTCCGATACTTGTAAGAAAATGCAGTATTATATAAAATTCCTAATTCAAAGTGCTTTATTTCCTTTAGACCATACAGGACTCTTGGACACGTCACAAATATATTTTTCCTCCAAGTCGTTGAAGGCCAAGTTGAATGGTTTAACTTCAGGAGGTCTATTGTATATCCAGCATTGGGAAAAAGGCAACTATGATGAATGATGATGTAGTGTGATCCAAGGCTGTAATTTTTTTTATTAGCCTCGTGCCTTGGGTATGTAGAGCACATCACATTACAAGATCGAAGAGCGCTCACACTATATACAAATAATGCTGGACAATCCACACAGCATCATCTAGCCCCAAGCTAAGCAGAGCTTGGTTATGGGTACTAGATGACTGACATACTTAATCTTCTTCCAAAAGTGAACAAAAACTTTAAGTGACGAGAATATCAATAACACCTTATTTCTTATTTGATAAATTATTATTAACTAGGTTTATAGTATAAAATTTGACTTGTATAAGTGCTTATTTTGTAAGCCTAAAAAAGGTATAGATTCTGATTCTGATAGAATACATTACATTATTACATAAATATATATATATTAACTATATGTACATCAAAAATACTCGGAAGACCCTGAAGAAATATTTGCAGATCGTACAAACATTTCCCTTGTGTCGGAGGACTATACACACCAGAATCATTTACCTCCACTTTAAATAAATCACAATAATATTCCAGCAGCACATTTTAATAGTACAGTCTACTAAAGCAGAGACGATAATGCACCCCATTTAAAGCCTGATAATAACCCATGAAATGGGGTGTCCATAATATTTCACCGATGTTAATGGTCCAACGATTAGTGCTGTGACAGCCTTTTATGGACCGTATTTGGACAGGAATGCACATTAATTCATGGACACACGATAGTGACGTATGTGTCTAGCCAGTTCGATCTTTCGTGTGTAATGCAATACCGTTGTCACCCTAACAAGTACCTATTAAACTTGTAAAGTGATAGGGTTTGGTTAAACTGAATTTCAAAGTAGCCACTAACTTGGAATATGTAAGCACTAGGTATAATTTAATGGTTTTTAGCCAACTTCAAAAGAAGGAGGTTATCAATTCGTCTGTATGTTTTTTATTGTAACGCGATATCTCCGCCAATCATGAAACAATTTTGAAAATTCTTTCACTATTGTATTGAAAACGATCCCGAAGTGGTCCTATAATTTTTTTATCCCCAGAAGATTAGTATTTATCCCGCAAAACTTAAAATAAGTGTAAAAGTATTATTAGTCATCATCCTCATATCAGCCCATACACGTCCACTGCTGGATATAGGTCTCCCCCATACGACCCCACAAACGGTTTTTAGTATTAAGAATTAATTCAAATTTATATACTAACTGCTGCCCTGCCTTCGCCCGCATTTTATTCGGATAAAAAATATTTACTATGTTTTTCCAGGTCCCAAACTACAGCCGATTTCACGCAAAAACGGCTGAACCAATTAGGTTCAGTAGTTTTTGCGTGAAAGAGGAACAAAAATCCACACTCACAAATTTTGTCATTTAGAGTGTCAGAGAACATAACTACACATTCTTGCAGTAGCTAGGTATATCTAATTTGTTTTTTTTTTTATGGTCTTCTTTAAAAACACAAGTTGAAAATCTAGCAATACGCTAATTCAAAATGATGAACACACCGACTAATTACAATTTCCAATCATTACAATTTGTTTACTCCTCAAATCCGCTCTTCATTTTCAAGTCCTAAAAGCAGACAATTAATCCGAAAATGCCACATCACAAATCCCTTCTTTCAGACTCCAACATCATTGAAATAGAGTTCATTCTAGTTTGTATTTGTGGTTGCACTTACGACCTTTATGTTTTCAATATGCTAAGAGACGTAGGCTCTGGCTGCGGTCTAGGAAATAATGTAGCGTGTCTAAAACCTAGCACGCACCTCTTCAAGCTGATGTTTTCCTTTGTTTGAGTTCGTAGGCACGTTCCTTACCGTGAGTTTTGCAAAACTTTTCATTGACATGCCGGGTTTTCATTCAAGTTCTAAATCTGTTTGCATTTGGCATGGAATACTTTTGGTCTCAGAAGAAGGCTTATTATGATGATATTTGTATTTTTATTTTCACGATGTATGGATATTTGTTACTCTTTCACGCAAAAACTACTGAACCGAGTAGGCTGAAATTTCGGTATGGGTATAGTTTGGGACCTGGAATAACATAAAGGCAATTTTTTATAAAACGCAGGCCAAGGCGCGGGCATCAGCTAGTATGTGTATATATGCGTTTGTGCACATAGACATATGTATATCTTTTACCTATATTCCATACCATATACCTAAGTCATCTAAGCGAAGTAACATTATCTAATCTGTGCCAAAGCTGTTCAATTTAGTAACTTAAAATGGCATACAGCGCGGAAATGCAGCTAGGCATTACCTCGCTGTATGGCATTTTAAGGCGTATAGGGGACCGAACGCTTCTAACTGGTATTGATATGGACCAGTTAAGCTACCTGTAGTTTGTTTGCAACAGTCGGCAGTTAGCTCAATTGTAAATACTAGTTCTAATTTGAACTTTTTTTAAATATTATTTGATTGTAATTTTCTTTGTTATTAAAAATGTCTAGTAACTTAGGTTTTTGGTTCGGCCAGTAAATAAAGTTTTACTTTGCAAACAGTGACTGTAATTATTTTAATACCTAAAATGGTTCACATAAGATTAATCTTGTCTGAAATTGATACCGATTGCATTCTAATTAAACTGTTAGAATAGCTCAGTTTGCGATGGCATCAGCTAAGTGCCTATTACTGATTGTATCTAGCTACCAAGCCTAGGTACCTTGATATCCATAATGGTCGGAACAGTTTGTACCTAATGTTATACTAATTGGAAATTCTACGAAACGGCTTACTTAAATTCCACACAATGTTCTATTTATTCCGCTTTTAATTTATTCTTTTATCTCTTACGCTTTTAATTTTATATTTTTAGTCTATTCAATTTTTGTTTCTGGTTGGCATTAAGCCCATCTTATGTACTTTTATATGTTTTATATGTTCAAAACTAGATTGAGAAAATGGCTTGTTAATAGCGTACACATCAGAAAACTCCTTTAAATTATATTAAAGAAGTTTTTTGATAACTAGGTTTCAATTGTTAATCGTTAGTAAAATAATAGAAGCGGTATTCGCTGGATACCTAACTGTACAATTTCTATTATTGTCTTGTTAAAGTATTGTATGTCCGAAACGGATAAAATTGTTGTTACTAATATAAGATTTTAAGACCATCGATGTTTTACACAATTTTACAATAAATATTCTCTTATTCTTATAGTGCGTTAAAGTTTTAAATATGATAAATCAAATGATATATTTTCACCAATCAGCAGTGGGATGTCAACTGCAGCAATATTGTTATGTCAGACATGTACAAACAATTATTGATATGTCAGATTATAAAAAAATATTAACCAACTTAGCAATTATGCAACATTTTATTCATCATCTATCAATAACCTCTTTCAAATGTTTCAGAGCTTCGTCCAAAGCTACATAAACCTCCTGAGTATTCAACGGTCTTTCCTCAATAGAAGCAGTTTCGCTTCTCAACGCTGACTTGTGGAGTATGCTCTGCGTTAATGGACAGAAGACATCGGGGTTCATGGACTCAGATTTGGACTTTCCAGTGAGGTAGCTCATTGGTACGCCGATGAGAAGAACGGAGATGGCTCCGGCGAAAGGACAATAGGTGAAGGCGATCTTGAAGAGGGATTTCAGCGGCTTGGTTGGGATTTGGCTCCTGAAAACAAAGAATAGCGAAGTTATAACTCTACAACAAAGACCAAGCTTTACGAAGGTACCTATTGTTTCTTTTACCTATAACCCTATAAGCTACTGGAGAACGTCCAAGCAAATATTATATGGAGGAAACTTTTATACGTTCTTCTCGTGGCTTACTTGGATAAATAAAAAGAAGCATTTTATGTTAGTCTAGGTCTAGAACTACTCCATATTAACAGTCACTGCTGGTCAATGACCAACAACTGAATGCAGTATGTGTGACGTCATACAATGATGTCATAAAATGATGTCATACATACTGCATTCAGTAGTTTTGCCTCAAAGAAGTAACGCACTACAAACAAACATCGGATATTTCGCCTCTAAAATATGAGATTTTCATATAGTCAATACTTTTTAGCTAAACCTATAGAAATAAATTTTCTCCAGAGAAAACCGAACAAAATTCCATTCATTCGCGTCGTAAATTTTATCACCGCGTTCATGTCATATTTGAAGCTCATGCCTTCTTTCGCGCCTCCAGTTCGTATTACCCTCATATCGCCTTATCTTAACCGAACATCTTCCCTCCCAATCATTCGCTCGCTACATCTTTGCGACATCCATATCTCTGACTTTACGACGAAACGTTTTTATTACAACCGCAATGGGTTCACACTCGGTTAGAGATCCCCCGTCTAAGTTTTAATCTTCGTTCGCAACTTTGGTGATATCGACTTTAGGTCTTTTATTTCCCCCTTATTAAAACTTTTCCCATATTACTATTACTCCATTCTAGCAGTTTTATGACTTTTCTTGGTTTTTCTGGGACATGTTTGTTGGTGTAATTAGATTGGAGTTCCGTAACTTGTAAATAAAGGTCAACCAACTTGTTCAGTCTCACACGTACTAAGTATTGCCAATTAGCTAGCACCTGCCAACTTTTACCATAACTAAGTTGCCCATTATGTACAAAATTTACCTGATATCTTACATCTTTGCTTAGGTACAGGTCGCGTCATGGTTTAATAGAGCTAACCTTGATGCGCAGAAGTCGATTTTTAGATTTTTACACCGCTATTCATTTGCGCAGAACCCTCTTATACTTGCGCTGAGCGCTATTAAACCGTGACGAGACGTGTACCATCACATCATAGAGTAAAAACTCGCTGAGTACCATGGTTTCGTGTTTGCCATCAAGGATGTGATCATCAGACTATCATCTATCTTGCATCTTATTTATTAATAATAGGTAGGGGGAAGTCCCGTAACGCCGGACGGCACCCAGCTTCGGACAAGCGTACTATCTCGGAAAGTCACAACACGTTCGATTCAAAAACGTTTGAAAGGGACGCGGGAGCGTATTTTGATACCCCCGAGACGCGGTGTGCTACTGACGCACGAGGCCATGGTGGGAGAAGTTATTTACTACTTTTGGCGGGAATACGCTGTACGTCACATAAGATATAAGTAAGTTTTATTGCGATGTTTTAGTATTTGTGTTTATACAAGTGATCCATAGATATTTGATATTTATGATAGTTTTTGTTGAGTAACGAAGAGGTTTTGACCTAACACACGTAATTCTGGGGATTTTATGTCCCCTGGCACCGGACACTAAGTCGTCCCTTAACACCGGACAAAAATTAAGTTGCGTTTTCTCATAAGTATTTATGCTTTTGATTAAATATGTAGGTACCTACTTAATAAACACACTGAAAGACCTACCTTGATAGTTAGGTACCTGTACCTACCTATTTATAGATATCTTTGTGATAGGTGTATAATAAATAAGACAGGCACCTGCAAGCAATTTTAAAAACTATTGAAAGCACAACGCGACCGCCTGGGGTCGGTAGGTTAGGTACCTACCTAGGTATTTAATGTAGGTAGGAACATAGGTACCATACCATAATCTTATTAAAACCAAATTATTATTCTAGGTACTAGGTACATAGATAGGTACTATACTTTATTAATTTATAATAATAATGCTGGACAATCCACATCAAGCATCATCTAGCCCCAGGCTAAGCAGAGCTTGTGTTATGGGTAGGTAGGTACTAGATGACTGATATAGGTATTTAATAAAATACATTATTACATAGATAGTTTTTTATTATACATAGATAACGACCAGAACACCCGGAACAAGTGTCTGCAGATCATATACACAATTGTTCCGAGATGCGAATAGAACCCGCAACTCCTTTTTTTTAATTGACAAAAAACCATAGGTGTCCGCCACTAGGGGACTTCCCCCTAAAGTTTATTGTTCACAAAAAAACAAGCATGAATATCCATGGTTGACATTCTTTGAAGGATTTTACCCATAACTATTAGGTATTTACTTAAATGCACAAGAATAATAAGCCTGGAAGAGATCTCTTCTAAGCGATAAGGCCGCCCATTGTACAAGTTTTATGTACCTAATGTCTATTTTTAATGTTTTCTTCGTGGTGTACAATAAAGAATTTTGTAATTTGTAAAAGTTATTTTACCACTGCGCTACAAAAGCAAAACAAGCCCGTTTAATTTATGTCATACTCACACAACATTGTGAACCGCAGTAATATTCGCAAAAGGATGCGTGAGGTTCCCTTTGCCGCATCCAGATGTAACCAAAGGCTTTCCCTGAAAGGTCAATGCTCCCGAAGCCACAGCATTTTCCGCGCCAATTAGAAGCCATCCACAGAATACCAAACTAAGAAGACATCCGCTCAGTGCACCCTTGAATGAAGAAAAACGATACTTATTATTACAGAATGTTTAAGTATTGGGTTAGTTTGGGCTTTTTCATCGTGTATAAGAAGTCAACATCGCCATCTGTTGAAAGTTTTATAAAAACTACCGCCATCTATAATATCTCAATGTAAACGGGTAGTGAACATACATATCAGCCACTGCGAACGAAGCATCTACCTTCTAGTCACAAGCGTACTAGTTAGTTTTACAATATTTCGTAAGATGGCGTTTTTCAGCAATTATTTTTGATAGGAAACAAAGACATTTATTTTTCCATAATGTCTGTTTCGATAGGGAAATGAATTTGTATGAACGTATCAAATTTAAGATTCATTATACTTACAGAGCAGTTGGACCTGGAAAAGACTATTCCCAAAGTAAAGACACCGAGCAAAGTTCCGGCTGTGACTCCAGTGACTCCTGATGCTACGTGCTGCAGCTTGTCCAAATCTTTCGAGAACCAAACCACGCTTCCGCTGTAGAGTCCAACCAAAATGCAGAGAAACTGAAAATCATAATGTCATTATAACCACATGTATGTTCTGTATATAGTAGATATATCTCGAGATATATGTTGTCTGATCAAAAATCGTTATTTTTGTGGATTATGTACAAAATAAGTCATCATACCTTCATTATTCTGCAGCATGCTAGTTCATTCGTGCTTTGAGGCATCCAAGGTCTTATAAACTCTTCGAACAAGACCCCAGATATTGAATTAATCAGAGAGGCCATACACCTGAAATTCATAACAAGTTTAGAAATGGAGGATAAGAAAAGAAACTGAATAAGTGTAGAAAATAATAGTAACAAACTTACCCGCAAGTAGCACTGAATGTAGACATTATGAAAATACCACAAATGCCAGGAAATAAGGCTGATAAACTGTTCAGAAAATGTGGTACTAACTGAAATAAAATAGTATTTATATGAATAAAACACGTACCTCCTTACATTATAAATTATAAGTACAACATTAGTGATTCGCAAAAATGTAATGTGAAAGTGTGTCTCGGATTAGAGAAATGACTATCAGCAATCTAGTGCACAGATACATACTTGTTCAGGTTTTTGTATCTTCCCAGAAGATAACGGATCGCATCCAGCGAACCACGAATACACTGCTAGTCCTAAGAAACATGACAGCAGCTTCATCAGTACAACGCCAACACATGACAGCATCAAACATAGCCTTGCTTTCTTTATACTGGGCGCTGCTAGAAGCTTCTGCAGTGAGGATGGACTGAGAGCTATCTTCCAGAGCCAGTTTGTGCTTAGGGCTAGAGTGACGGCAAAGAATGAGGTGTGGTGGGCCATTTCTGGGTCTGGGCTGCAGAGTTAACAAAGGAATGTTTATTGAACATTATTGTTTTTTATGTTGGAAACAGTTTGGAGACTGGTTTTTACGGAATGTTTTATACAATTTTGGATATAATTATTGATCAACCTCATAACTCTTAAATATTACGAAATTCATGCATGTTATATAAGTGGGCTCTTTCGTCGTTGAATCAATTCATAGTACCTGTTAATAATTTTATTTAGTCCTACAGCACTAGCCTTCCACCTTCACTCCATCAATTTTTTATAACACTTTGAACAAAATTATTATTGCTGCACCTCTTAACTCATAAATAAGTATTACGAAATCCAGGCACGAAATTTAATTGGACTCCGTCGCTGAATCGATATATGGTACTTATTAATAATTTACTCACTCATACAGGACCAGCCTTCCACCATCACTAGCAATCTCCCACATCCTCCTAAACCCCATTGGCAGCAAAGCCAAACCGCTTGGTAGAGCAGTACCGGCTATAGCCAGAAACGTTGTTCCAATGCTTATAGCTATTATAGCTCGCAGTCCGCCCACCGCACTAAATGTGGCACAAGCAACGCAAATTACTGATGCTATTCGACCAGCCAATGGGTTTGTTACTGAAAAAAAAAATGCTAAAAATTTATACATAGAACCTCCTGCCAAGGATGACTCATCAATATTCAATTGCATACAATAGCAAATCCGCGCGGGCCGTATGCAAATGATAGATAGAACTTTAGAAAAACAAGGTTTTTTTTCCTGGTGATAATTTTGTGGATCTAGGATAGATGATCTATGATGTTTTTCAAAAGAAAGATAAAGATAATGGAGTTGACTATCTGTACGAAACCTACTCTAATGCTTCAATTCGGCGTCAAATCACCTATGCTGGATGTCTGGAACTAGTTTACAGACGACAACTGGAACTAATTGTAGTTACTAAAAAAGAAAGCTTACCCAATCGAAAAGCCATCAACGGAACATAAGGCACAATAGGCAGAATCATCATCTTACTGACGATGAATAGAACTGCGGATAAAGTCCGCGTGTGAGTGGAGAACCTTATTTCTAAATATTCGAAACATGATGAAAGCTGCAGCTTGTGAAACACTGAAATTAGAAAATAATACAGATTCGAAATATATGCATTATAGATAAATCTAAAGTTTAAGTGCATTGAAAACATTACTGTGACAATATAACCTTTATGTAATGTTCTTGAAATTGAAATATTCAATAATGATAGATAAGCCATGAACAAAGTCTGTCTCGTTTGCGTCATAGTTACTCGTATGTAGTTTCTTCCTCAGACAATAAGCTGAATATTGTTTTATTTGCATAATAATACAATGACCTACTGTATAATATAAAACGTTATCAACGAAAATATTTACCAGGCAAATAAATGACAGCAGTTAGAAATGTGACGATGATAAGAGAGAGAGCTGAAGCCCAATACTGTGTTCCCCTGAGGTATATCTCTACAGGAACTCCTAGTAGGGTAATGCTTGTCAAGTGGCTGGAAAGTATAAAAAAAATCAATACTTATACTAAAGTTACATGAATAAATATTTACGGTACCAGACCTACTTATATTTTTACAATTTATTTATACAAAAAAAGTATTACAAAAAACGAAAGATATAATTAATACTTTGATTGAAAGTACCTAAATTTATCTGCGATTATATAATAATACGATACTATAATACCATATTACTAATACTATAATACCATGATTGTCCAGCATTATTATTTATTTATATTTATTCACATAATATAACAGTTAATTCGTCATTAGCACTTGTACGTAAACCGCTGAAAATGCCTCCTTCAAACAAGGGCATTTTGCCATAATCACAATCATGGTGTTTAAAATACAGTCGGCTCTTACGACATTCGCAAGATGACTTGGAGTGATTGTTTCTTTACTACGGCGCTCAGCTACGGCGGCTTGACTGTTACTTACCTTGCAATCAATGAAAGAGTGATTGATATAACCGACATATTTTTGCCGGCAAACAAGAAATCCGCCACGGTATTATTATATCTCCAGTTCACAACATTATAATAAAGAATAATCCCTATGATAACACACAGCACAATACCAAACAAACAATATTCAGCAATATTGAAGTATATTGGAGACACAGTCATTGTAATATTTCTCATTTTAATAAAATTGTTGTGTGTTCACCGCAGATGTCAAGTTGCGAATAATGGTTCTTGGTATCAGTGATGTAAACACTGAAGATATAGCAGATAAAAATGGATTTCAATTCAATCTTCAGCAAATACTCGTAAATGAGCAACAACTGTTTGATTAACATTATGTTTGTATTAGGTCGGCAAGTGGAAGTTTTTGCAGATGGTGCTTCAGGTAAAAATATTAATCAATTGCAATTTTATTTTTTGCAACATTAGCGCAGATGAGTGCTAGTGCAAAAAATCAGTTATCTTGAAGTTGCATTCCCAGCTCTGAGATGTGGTTAAATGCCTCCCTAAGATATAGGCTCTGTAGGTCGGAGCTACGAAGAAATTTTTGTTAGGCGTAAGTAGCTACCTAAAAAGATACCAAAATTAGTAAAACTAGTAAATACATATAGTCACTCACAGTCTCAATCACTTTGCTTTAGCACTTTAGTGTCAATTTACAACAATTTACACATACCTTCCACTCAACTTTATAGTCGTAAAAGATAAGGCTGTTATTAGGGCGACCCACCGCCCCGCCGCCGCCGCCCCGTCTGCATCTGGTGGTCGAATTGCATTTCCGATACGAACAAGAAGTGTACAGGGTGAGTGGTCCGACTTCCGGGGCACAAAGCTTCTCTCTCTTCTTTTCTTATCTTGTGTAGCAATATCAAAGAACAATATTATTATATCCTAAGCAACATTTGCTGTGCTTGAAGCAAAACCAGCCTTCTGTCATGATTAAAGTTGTAGGAGGCGCCATCTATCATTCTGGTTCACAACGGTTTAGAGAGTAATGTTGACGCTACACAACATGCGCTACATTCAACGCTGCCGTGGTTTGGCTGGGTTGGATTGGAACCAAAATGTTTCCCGCGTTTGAGCAAACTACCAAACGTATAATGTAACCACCACCAAATAAATAAATGTTTTTATGTTTTAATTCAGGCAAAAAATAAAAGATGGCGCTTTAATAAAAAAAAATGGTTGTTATTCTAGGTGGGATTGGTCTTAAATAAAGAAACCTAGATAACGAGTTTTGAGAATATTTTAAAAATAATGTGTAAAACACTTTACGATACTTACCGTCTACCTGAAAATAGAGGAAATAAGACTTGGCATGAAAATAAGTGGAGGGTGGTGTAGATTATTATGGATGGTGGGTCGCTTACATTACAATATTACTCTAACACCTGTCCCAACGGGTCGGTAAATACAGTTTTGCCTAGTTTTATGGATCAGGTTACTTTGTATGTTGATTTGAAGATGGTTGGGGAAAAGAACCATTAATCCTTATCACTTTCATATAGTTTTATACATATTTACTAGTGTTTGCACACGGGAATTCCCAAAATTTTTGGGCGATTTAAGATTCGGGAAATCGCAACTCCTTTCACGGGAAATTTCAAAAAACTACCTGATTTTACAATCCCTAATTTAAGTATAATAATTTGTGAAGGTTTTGTGTAAATTGGTTGAAATATGACGATAATTGTTGGAAGTGTCGATAAAACTCAAGCCGCCCGCACCTGGGAGCTTTCATCGAAAATACCTAATCCCTTTGAGATATATATATACTCTACTACCCATGCGAAGCTGGAACGGGTTGCTAGTAACAACTTATTTTGAAACACGAAAAGTATCAAGACAGAAAATCTAGGACTAGATATTATAATAATAATAATAAATTATTTTTTCATTTTCAGCATTCGGCAAGCCACCGTCTGCCGCTTGTAACAGTATTGAGAGTATGTTTATGGCAGGCGTCCATAGTTTCCCCCATAGCCCAATTACCCAGTCCATCCATTCACCACAATAACATGGCTTTTTTGTTATTTTCATTTTCCTTTGCAATAGTCTCTACACCTGGCGGATATCATCTTCGGGTGTATCATATTGTGCAACCAAGGATGATATCCGCTATGTGTAGCTCTCGCCTTTAGATTAATTCTCATAAAGGGCCTCTGTGCTGTTCGCTTCGGCTCCACGCATGCCTCCCAAAGGACCGGGTCACTATATGGCCCGTGATCATGGAAATGAGAAACAGAGTAATAATAAATAATAAATAAATCATTTATTCTCCTCTAACACAATGAGCTTAGATTTAAAACTAGAATAGTAACAATAAGTTTAACTATAAAGCAACATTGTGCGAGACTGGTGCCTGCGTTAGGTTTGTATAAAAACCTGTGTTACAGGTCACCAGGCTCTCACTCCGCGGCAGAAGTGCTTATAATCGTATCTCATCAAAAAAACCTTCAGGAAAACTATAAACACCAAAACTCCAGGACTACTTCGAAAGGTACCGGAATGTAATGCCCGATAAATTCCCACATATGTACATGCGAATACACAAATCATCTTATACACAATACCGCAAATATTTCTCGTCCAGAACATTGGGCGACACGGTGCCCGCAAAAACTTTACAGAGGTAAAGGCTAGTTCACTTTTACTGCTGCACTGCTGCAGTATTTAAATTGAACTCAAAAGTTAAATTTCAATCCCCGCATCTCCGTTCATTACTTATTCTGTTGTGCCCTAGACAATATTAGAGATGTATAAAAAAATTCGTATAATAACTTTTGTACAATTGGTTGCAATAAAACGGTTAAACTACGGAATCCCGAAGCACGATATCTGCACCAATAATTAAAAAGGGTTTACCCCTTTTTAATTATTGAAAAATTTTGAAAAATTCCGACGCACGGAATCTCGGTCAAAATACATAACGTGAACGTAATCTAGACGCACGGAATCTGGACAAATATTATAGATTTAATTTGATTTAATTTACTATCTGATGATACTTAGAAGATTTTACGTTTAGAATTGGACGTAGTTATGCAAAAAGGAACCAACCCACAACTCGGTCAAAATGGAGTTAAGTGCACAGGGAGGTTCCTAAGCATGTATTCTCTAGGTTCAAAAAAGATCCTGGCCATCTAGCGGCTCTTAGCAAAGATATGAGTATGTCACAAGGGAACTAACCCACATTTCGACATTTCATATTTTACAATCTAGAACCATGCTGCGTGATTTACTATAATGAGCTGATTTAATATGTTAAATGGAACCATAGCATATGGTACCCATAAAACTTTGATATTTTAGTTATTACAAACTAGACCCAAACCACAAGGACAAAAAGATTACCTGCAATGTAATTGCTAACAAGAACCGTGTGGCTTGGTACTGATTTGCATTAATAAAATTCTACAAATTCACAGGTGCTAAGTGGTTTGGTTCCAGTTTGCATTATGGAAAATAAAATAAAATAAAGGGAATATGTTTCTTGGTACCAGTTTGCATAATAAAACACCCAAAGTCTACGGAGTCATGTGGGTTAGTTCTTGATTGCAAAGCAAAATTCCGAAACTCGACCAGTAGCCTGTGGGATGGTTTTAGTTTGCATAATGGAAATTTGGATTTTTTATGGCACCATGTTCTATGGTTCCAAGAGTTTTGGTGGGAGTACTGCCAGAATACACATATGTATTTACGAAAATATTATTTTTATTCCGTCTTGCCACATTATTTATTTTGAATAAATTTTGAGTACCTAACTATTGTCAAAATGTAGGTACGGCATGCCGTACCTACATTTTGCCGTACCTACATTTTGACAACCGAAACCTCGAATGGATGCCCGATCATAATGCTATGGATCGGTCCGTATCGATAAAAACTATGTACTCCTATTCGTAAATCGGCACATCACAATTTCTCTTGCATTGAGTTGTTGCTGAACGGTTTATTACGCATGCAAGTTTTTGTTCTTAATTCAAAAAATGTATAAAAAGATGAGTGCTAGGACGCGAGCATTATTAAGTGCCTGCTTGAACGTTGAATCAGACAGAAGGCAACAATGAGAATAGTAAGTACACACTAGTAATTAAAATATTGTTACAAAAAAAAAAAAAAAAATTATCGTACACCACGAAGAAACATTAAAAATAGACATTACATAAAACATGTACAATGGGCGGCCTTATCGCTTAGAAGCGATCTCTTCCAGGCTATTGTTATGTTTGTCGTGCTTATAACCTCAAAGAGTTCTTTGACCGGCTGGCCGGATTATCATAATTAAAGCTTGTGTAAGTACATTATTATTAATCTGAGTTTGAAATGACCTTTTTGATACTCACAAGTACTTATAAGCTCAGTAACAAAAAAATAGATAAAAAAATACTACGGAACCTAAAAATGGGTTGAATAATTAAACATTGTCAGCGGTTTTGTTTATAAATTTTATTACTAGGTAGCATTTTAATTTTCATTGCTCAACACCGCCGTATTAGCAGTACATCTTGTGACAGTACATCTGAAAAATCAGTATCACTGATTACTACCTTGGCAGAAGTCCATCGCACACCTGACAAGAGCGAAATACAAACAACCAATAGCCAACCTAACCAAATACCATCTCAAAATTCACCTGAAACCAGTGGACCGTATCTAGGAAGACCAAAACAGGGCAGAAAACTAAAATATGGTGAATACAATCGAGAAGAGAGGAAAAAGAGAAAATATCTCAATTTATCGTATGTTAACTGAAAGAATAAAATGATTGAACCAAAGACATTCTTGGATTATCGCTGTGACTGTCCAAAGCGATGCAATGATAAAGTTTCAAGGCAGGACAGATTATCGGAATTTACAAAATTATATGAGCTTCGTTCTTATGTAGCCCAAAACCTTTACCTAGCAAACTACGTGAAAGAAAAACCCGTGAAACGTAGGTACCTTGCCAACACGGATGTTACAAAAAAACAAAGGCCAAGAACGTTTTCTCGAGAATATTACATAAAAGACAATCTTGTTTGCAAAGATATGTTTTTAAAAACTCTTCAGATATCTTCAAAGAAGATAAATACAGCTCTATCCAAAAAACGCTCCTCCTTGACAGATGGGCGGGGTAAGCAAGCTGGGCACAATAAGACACCAACAGAAGACGAAAAGTTCCTTATGGATGTGAATAAAAAAATACCCACTTATGCGTCTCACTATCGGCGAGCAAATTGCAACGATGCAAAATTTTTGAGGTCAGATATGACGTCCTCAAAAATTTACGAACTCTACAGCGAAGAAGCTAAATCCGCTGGAAAGAAACCGCTCTCTTCTGCAAAAGTAAAACACGTGTTTCTTACCAAGTTCAATCTTCGCACGAAACTTTTAAAAAAGACACGTGCAACAAATGCGACTATTATCATAGTAAAAAATTTCAAGTATCAGAAGTAGAGAAGTTCTGTCTCGAAGAAAGTCACGAAAAACATACACAAAAAGCCCAACTATTGCAAAATCAGCTCAGAATGGGCATGAAACGCAGCTCATTCTTTGGAACGACTCCTGCGGGGGTCAAAATAGGAACATAAAGCTAACATTGATGCTAAAAGCCTTATTGAATGACCACCCTACCCTTCAGCAAATAAACCTGCGATTTTTAGAATCAGGCCATAGTTTCCTTCCAAACGACACAGACTTTGGGAGAATTGAGTGCGCCCTCAAACAACAACAGCGACTCTACACAGAAGTAGATTACATGAACATCATGAAAACAAGTAAGAAACATAATATGTGTGTCCATATAATGCAAAAAGAAGATTTTGTGTCATCAGCAAACCTGGAAAAAAAGATAGTTAATAGGAAAAAAACAGTCGATGGAGCCAAGGTGAAATGGCTCGATACAAAGGAAATAATGTTGAAAAACAAAAATATGTTTTCAATCTTTATGAGAGATGATCTTAATAGTGAGTATTCTGAAGTTAATATTAAAAAAACATAAGATGTGGTCCTGTATCTTTGACAATAGGTGCAATGAGCCTGCTTTGGCCCAAAGGTAAAGACATACTTGTGCCCGAAGATGCCCAGTATTTTTACAAAAATCTTTCAACGCCAATATTGAAGACGATATCGAAGGCTTCTCCGGAGAAATGGACTTTATTTTAGAAGATGATAACATTGATTAAAAAGTTTATTATTGGAGCTTTAAAGTGCTTCCAGATTAATAACAAGACGTTTTATAACACGTCCACATGATTAAACTTGTTGTTTAACATTGTTACTTAAAAAAAGCCCAGTATTAAAACTGTGCGATATAACAATGTCACAATATAACCGGCGTTATATAATATAGTAAATAACAATGTTATATAACGCCGGTCAGTATCCGATTTTATAAAGATATTAAAATAAGCCTAAACTATTTAACTTAACTATATTTTAACTTTGAATAACGTTTAAATTATAAAAACATGTTTAGCATGTACCTGAATGAGAAGATTGTTTGTGCCACTTTACTTAGCTGTGTTCAATATTTAGTTTGTTTAGTAGTTAAGCATTTTTTTTAATAAAACATGAATAAACCTAATAATTTGCTTTCATTTTTACACAATGCAACTAGAAGAACTTTTTGTTACAGGGAACCAACCCACAAAAACTGCATTTTGCATTGGAACCAACTGCAATTTAATATAAAAACAACTACTTGTGCCCAAAAAAATCTTAACTTTTTCGGCTCTGTATAAAGCCCTCATTACCCTACACAAGACTGTAAAACAATAAAGCTAATAAAAGCTACCTAGACATTTCTACACAACTTTATTCTTTAAACTCAATTATCTCGAAAGTAACATCTTGAGGGTTGGTTCCTTTTTGCATAACTACGTCCAATTCTTCTACACTTTTTTTTACTTTAACTGTCTTTTTAGTTGCCGTGGCGATTGTCACGCTATCCAAGGAGCGCGAAACAATTATCTATAAGTACAATCTCTAACATTTTATTGTAAGAACAAAACTTATTAATAGTTAGAGTCTAATAGTTATGATTTTTTTAACCAAGTGTGCTAGCTTTTTTACTTTGTCTCAACTCACCGGGAATGGGAGTCTCAACCGGGAAATTGTGAGACAAGGATGCAAACTCAATTTTCCAAGGAGAATGAACAAGATGGCAATATAGAAAAATTAAATTATATTTCCCAATGGTGTCAGCCAGATATTAAGTAGCCAGACGCCATTTTGAATTATTACTCAAGAGTATTATTTCAACGCCGCCGTAGGTTTTCCCTATGTGAGAATTATTTCTATTTGTTAATATAATAGTTGAATGAGTGGATTTATTGCTAATATAAAAAATGAAATAATTTCAGAAGGCGATAGATCTACTAACGTCTTCCTTCATACGCAATCTTTGGGAATTAAAAAACAAAACATGATTTCAAAGAATATTCCATCAAAACACTTAACAGAATTTCAAAATTTGCTTCCAGATAATTTTCTTGACGCCTCTCAAACAAAATGACGCTCTAGATGTTACGGCCGGTTTGCAATTTCAAATTCCTTTACCAAAGAGTGCAATCATGCGACCACGGCTTTGTTCTCGCCCCTTCCGGACTCTGCTCTTTATAATTTCCCACTGTGCCTGCTTTAGGTTCTTTGGTCTTGAGAAAATATGCAAGCGACAAAGGTTTCCACATTTTGTTTTTCAAAAATCTCAAAGATAACTGATTTTATATTTGTTTTTATAGACACGACAATTACGAAAATCCGTATCAAGATTAAGGGAGGTCTATGCCAAGCAGTGGACGACGTTGGCTGATATAATGATGATGAATCATGATTATATTCTAAGTCTTGATGAGATCCAAAAATCTAATATTACCAGCATACGGTATGCAAGGTATAGTTAAGCAGTTTGTAGATAGACAAGAGCAAGGCGTTAGTGTGTCAAGATATAGGCACTTCATCATCATCATCATCAGCCCTTTTACTTCCACTGCTGAACATAGACCTCCCACAAAAGACGCCACGAATAGCGGTCCTGAGCCGCCTCCATCCATTGACTCCATGCGACTTGTAGAAAATACCAAACCAAAACAATACGCAAATTCTCATAATATTACTAACGAAAGATAGAACAAAGATCATCCAATGCCAAGATATCATCAGAACAGTCAGAAAGCGTCTTTGTATACCGACGCCAGCAATGGCAGTAGATGCCCATTTAATCAAACGTTTAGGGTTGAAGCTTAAAATAATCTCGGTAGAGTAACTGTGGGCCCCGGGCGTATGATAAACCGGTGATAACCGGATATGGGGACGAATGAATTGCTCGCTTCCAGCCACGTTTTTTGCGTGCTTTTGTAGTTCTTGGGTGAGTATTCTCAAGGCATTCTACTTTAGTAGGCTACTAAATAGGAGTTGAGATTAAGACGGACGCAATATGAAAACTGCAAGATTCACGACTAAGGGAAGACACTATTTTTTTTTACTGCAGAACTAGTGCTGGTATTGTATTGAATCAGGAATTCAGATACATTAGTAAAGAACGATCAACCAAGAGTCTTGAATAATGTTAGAAGCTAAAAGGCTGTTCACAGAATGACTATAATATCGAAAATTCTAGGGAATCTTCTCCAAATCTCCAAAATTATGTTAGTGCAGACTTGTCTATTGTTAATAATTTTATTAATTATCAATCTAGTATCGAAGTTTCAGAACTTGCTTATATCGCAAGGTCCCTAAAATCCGAGGCAGTACAAGAATAGGCCCCGTCTTCGCTCATTTAACGGGGACACGTTATAGGAGGATGCTTTCTCCTTTGGTTTAACGCTATGCTATTTTCCTTTGTGAGGATCATTAACATAAATTTTACGCTCTCCCAAATAATCTTGGACAGCTGCCCGGCCCTCTTATTAGGTTCTTTCTAGAATTTACTGGATATTATTACAAATGCTGCTAGGAAGTCGTGAAATATCATCAAAGTGGCTTTTTACGTGAAGATTATGATTATACTCATATCTCCAGATTGTGACAATGAGAAATCTATAAGTATGAGTTCATTTTAACGGGTAGATATTTTTCGCGTTTATATACCTATTTTTTCCGACGTTCCAACAGGTTTCGCTGCTGTCGTGTTCACAAGATGACATCATCCCATCATGATGACTATGACAGTGTGTAAACCTGTTGAAACGTCGGGAAAAATAGGTTAATAAAAGCAATAAATACTAGTTAAATTGTACTGATAATTATGCATTCAGATCTCGTATCTTACTAGATTGATGACAGCTAGAGCTCCGTGTGTTATCAAGTTACCGAATATGCACCTAGATAAAAATGTTCCTATCCTACGTACGTAACGCACCTACGTGTGTTTATGTAAGTATTTGAAAATAAATCATCTATGTAGGTATCCCAGTAGTTCAAGAAACATTTCTCCTTATTTCATCTCAAGACCAGAGAACATTCGTAAACAAATTCGATCACCTACATACCTACATAATTCAGCTATTCCGTATATCCCTTGAATTAGGCGCGCCACGTCTACCACACGCCTTAGGGTCATAGCACACATATCAACTTTGAAAAGGATCGTAACCGTATCAACTCGAGCTGTTAATAAATAATAATAATAATAACCTGCAGCTTGTAGCGAGCTGTTGGTGAGTGGTTGTTGTTTTTAAGTTTTTAATGTGGTTTTTAAGGTGAGTTTTAAATTGACTTAGAGTTTTTAGGTCTTTGATATTTTTAGGTAGGTAGGCTATTATATAAACGCGCTCCTTACAACATTATATTTTTCTTGCCATAGTTAGTCCTAGCTTTCTGTAAACGTATATTATGTGCATTTCTGAGGTTCCGTTTGTGAATGTGTATATTTTTTGTAAATATTACTTCTGAGTGAATGTTTTTGTGTAATATTTTTCTTATAAGTATGCATGTGTTGTAGTGATATATTTTCATAAGTTTAGTTTCGTTGTATATTTTTTTAGTTGAGGTTAGGTAATCATAAAATAATAGTACTTTGATTAGTTTATTTTGTGTAATTTGGAGAATTTTAAGGTTAGTTTTTGCGGCCGTGCCACATGCTTCTGTAAGGTAGTCTAGGTGTGGCTTTACGAGACTATTATTTATGTATAGTAGAGATGAGTCCGGTATTCAATAACTAACTCAGTACCTGTTAGCATGGTCCTAAAATATCTAACGCTATTGTAAAATCCGCATACCGCTAGGGAATAACTGTGCAAAGCGAGCATCGCGCCTAACCGACCGTGAGCCATAACTACCCAACGCTTCAATACCTATACTTAGCTAACTATCATCTACGCATAGGTACGCATAGGACCGTTCACCCGTAAAGTTATGTAGCTGCAACAAGTATTTGGTATTTCTAACCAAATCGGTTAGATGGTATTTCTAACCAAATCGGTTAGATGGTATTTCTAACCAAATCGGTTAGAAATATATTGGGTAGAAATCAGAACAGGTATAGAGTATTGTAACGTTATTGGGTACCAGTTGGTACTAGCGGTATTGAAACAAAATACCCAACTAATAACCGGTAGCCAAAATATCCAATAACTCCCATCCTTAATGTATAGTGTAGCGAACGTTCAGAGGTAGACATCTGACTATACTGCGTAGATACTGCGTAGATTATTATTTTCCTTTGCAATAGTCTCTACACCTGGCGGATATCATCTTCGGGTGTATCATATTGTGCAACCACGGATGATACCCGCTATGTGTAGCTCTCGCCTTTACATTAATTCTCATAAAGGTCCTCTGTGCTGTTGGCTTCGGCTCCACGCATGCCTCCCAAAGGACCGGGTTACTATATGGTCCGTGATCATGGAAATGAGAAACAGAATAATAATAATAAAAATATTTATTCATTAAAAAAGGTTAAAAAGTAGGTATTTAGAACTATTGTACAGTTTAAGTAGGTATTCTTTAAAATTAACTTTTCAATGTCAAGGTGACTCGCTCTATCTAAGTTTAAACTAGTGTTTAGTCGCGAGGGCTCATTACCTGCGGCTTCTTCAGGGATGTGTAAGTTTTATTGATATGTGCCTATGTTCAGTCGTTCAGTATTCTTTGCATGAAACTCCCTACTGCAACGCACACTAATCAAAATCGTAAGGTAATCGCCTCGCCTCGAACCAAGCTCACCGTCCTCGTGCTTATAGCTCGTCGTCCACGCGCTTACGTCTGTCCCTCAGTACCCGAGCTTACGTCTCTTCGTCCACGCTTGCCCTTCGGACTTCAAGTTCGGATTCAAATTGATTGAACTGGTGCCGCCGCCTTGCCGTCAACCAGCGGTCGGCGTGCCGTAAGCATGGAATCGCCTAGCCGTAACCGAGTTGTCTCCCGGATCAGCAACTGCTGATCCGCTTTGGTTACGGGCTTACGTTAGGTTAACGCCTGGTTGACGACAAGGTGATACGGTGTCGATTCCTTTCCGAGTTGATATGCGTGATATGACCCTTACGGGTGCGAATAGAAAAATGGTCTTACCACACGACACTGGAATATATTATGTAATCGCACTCCAGTTTCTCTAGTTCGTAGTGGTGCTGAATCAGGGTTTGAAACTGCACAAAACTTTAGTAAAGTTTTTATAATGAAACGTTGTGATATCCACAATATTACTAATAAGTCTGTCGCTGCCTCGACGGTACTCTGACGCATAATAAAACGTATATATTAAACATACATAAATAATATATAGACAGCCGAGCATAGAACCTCTTTTTTTTCGAAGTTGGTTAACAATGGATGCCGAGTTACTAACTACTATCTAGGTAGATAAAACTGTTTAAGCTGAAGAAAGGCTAATTACAAAAACTTATCGTAATCACGATCATTCTGCTAAAGATTTAACCTGTTCTCATTTTACAACAGATTAAAAAAAGAAGCATAGCTTTACATTCTCAGTCATTCTAAAGTCCAGCCCTGTCTGAAAATAAATGTGTCCGTTTTATACCGCCTTATGTCGAACACTGATAAATAGAACATCCTAATATTTTGTTCTGAAAATCGCTAGATAAATTCAATTTCGGATGGGTCGGGTAGTGTTAAGTTTCAATAGGCTTATGAGAGGTGTAAGTACGTGGGTAAATTCTGGAATAGCTTTTTTGAGGTGAAATGAAATGGCGAGGTCATTCCTAAATTGGCCATTGATTTCCGATACCTCAACAATGAAGGTATCTTCCCACATTGAAATGTAATGAAACAAATTCAAGATTTTTATTTACCTTACGAACTACTACAAAGGGAGTCTAAAATATTTAATACTAGGTTTGATGATTTTGATTTTGTGCGTAGCAGAGCGCAAGGCAAATGTGGCTCCGATCAGCATTGTACTGGATACACATTGATGTATATGCACCCGACGACGCTGGTTTTCGCCGGGAACCAAACGAATCACGTCACGACTCTCAAATAAAATTAACAGTATATGTATAAATAAAACATTGCCTATCCGCCTATTTCTCTATCGTCAAGATAACCTTTAGCAATGGACTGAGAATAGTCACGACAATTTCCATCACAGAAACTAACAAAAACAACAGCCACTAACCGCGCCGCTTCACCTTTCAACGTCGAAAGTGTGAGGAATGGGTAAACAAATCCTCCTATTTCCATCACATTTATTCACGCCTGTGACGTCACCTATCCCCTAGAGGCGTGTGTAATTTTGTCGATAGGCTCGGCATAGACAAAATACGAACTGGCAGTGTAGGTATATGATATGCATTGTCAAAATTAGATTTTCAAATTTGCTTGAATAAGAGTTCTGTCTATAGGAGGGAGTGTTGAAGAAACGACCAAGAAAACAAGGTCTGCTCCTCCGGGAGTGACACAAGGTGACGTCACTGTCCAGTTGCCACTTAATTTCAACAAAACTTAGAAAACACGAGTCAATTTCACTACATATTATTAAACAAAGTCCTCCGCCGCGTCTGTTTGTCTGTTCACAATAAACTCAAACACTACTGAACGGATTTTCATGCGTTTTTCACCAATCAATAGATTCATAAGGAAGGTTTAGTATGTATATAATTTGTAAAGGTTTTTTGTAAATTGGTTGGAATAGATTATGGTTGTAAGTGTCGGTAAAAGTCAAGCCGCCTAGGAGCGAAAACGCTACCTAATTCCTTTGAGATATATCAATAGATCTACAAAAAAAAGTCCGCGATGACTATTTATCTATCTTTCAAGAATAGCTACCTAACCCATTCTATCATAATAGTATACAACCCGTGCGAAGCCGAGGCGGGTTGCTAGTGATAAATAAATGGTAAATACGAAACCACATAGTAGTTTTATCAGATTCATATAAGGACCTCGGGGAGTTACAATTTTACGCTATTGGTAACACCAGAAAACCAGATTCGTCTTCTCATTCGCCGATGGCGTCGATGACGTAGGCTTGTGTCACCCACGTGACCGTCGTGTCTCAGAAGACCATACCTTATATTGGAACCCCTTTCAAACCTACTTTAGCCAATTTCTCCATAATATCATTAGCATCTACTCTACTCGGGATCGAATAAAATAAGAAAGGTAAAGTGATACGTCACAGGTATTACTATCTCGTCAGTAAATTGAAGTTCGTATTCCCGCATGTAGATATCCTCTTAGGTTGAAAGACTATCGAATTTACTGTAGAGTGTTTCTAGGATAGATTCTGACATGGGTTTATTGAAAAAGGTACAGAACCAGTTTCTAGGCGGCATTTTCTAACCAGAAAATTAAAAGTAGATATGGAGATCGTCCGTTGTCCGTGGTCAACCTGGGTGGTTAACCTGGGTGGGGCTTCAGAAAAAAAAATATTATCCGATTCAACAAAAATCTCCAAATGACACGATGGTGACCAATGGTGACCTAAGATTTTTTTTTCTTCTGTAAGTATATGAAAATGTTCTTTCTATAACGATGGTCTGCAAACTTCTGGTTATGCAAACCATGCAACATCGAAAAAGGCTAAAACTAATTTTGTACCTAAAGTATGGAAAGAAAGTATAAGAACAAAATAAAGGCTTTAAAAATTATTGATAACAAAAGACTGTTGAACAGTATTTTTTAAGGGGGCTCCGTGAAAAATTCCCCATTGCTAGTCATTTATTAAAGGATCATGATTTGAGTTTTGAGTTTTCCACATCCATCCATCATTTAAGTTTATTGTTTTTTTTTCTCACTCGGGCCTACATTGAACAGAAGACATCAAACAGATTATACCTATTGCATCATCAACTATTAAATTTATAACTAAGCAAGAGAGAAAGAAAGTACTTGTACATGAATCATGTACAAATACAGTTCCAGCAAATCTAAATCTCGCCTTAGATTATTAAAACCCAACCCAAGTTCCGAAGGCAGCCGTAGGTACTTACCGGTGTCCTCAGTGCAGCAGAAGTTTGAAGCAGCAAGATGTTACTTTAATGAACGCTCTTGAGAGCTGCGGCTCGGAATTTGTACCTCTAGTGTCATCAAAATAACAGCAAGATAGCTGCTTAGACTGCAGGTTTCTTTAAATAAGATTTTATCGTTTCTTGAGATTATCCGAAAAATTGTCTTCTTCATCAGCTTACATAATTAGATCTAGATTTTGAGATTTATTTTTGAGCAACTAATACGATTTAAATACGAGTAAACTTATTTGAACCTATGTTCCGCAGTGTACGTGTACGGGCTGATGATGATGATATAAACTTATTTAGGATTTAAAGTTATAGAAAATAAAATAAATATTATCATATGTACGTAAATCAACGAATAAATAAATAAAATTGATAAGGTAACAATTTTAAATAAGCATAAACAAAACAAACAGGTAGGTATGCCTTCATTCATAACTTTCGCGAAAGTAATCGGGATAACTTCGGTCGGACATACCAACATTGTTTTCTTTCAATCATCTGCAAAGATATCAAAGTCTGTTTTCTGGTCAAGAAGTCTGTTGAGGGTAGCTGTAATGTTCATTGCTGTTTATGTCTTACTACAACTAACAAGGAGGTTTAAACCACCCCACGGGGTGATTAAGACAAAGCCTCTTGTACTTTTTGTACCTTGCACATTTACCATTATTCTACTATATTTACTAGGCGGGCGGTCTAATTTATCCGGTTACTATTTTACCATTTAGTGGTAAAATAGTAACACGATTTTCAAATATTTTCTACACTTTCTATTTGACTCTTAATCTGTAGGAACCTTTTTGCGAAGTGTTTAGGCTGAGTCCTGAACAAATCATTCAAAACTGTTAGATTTTTTCCATTTATTTTACGTTCAAACCCAATATCCTGGCTGGATATTTATTCAACATACAGCATTAGCTTGATATATAGGCTTTGATCCTACGTGTTGGTGTGGGCAGGATGGTCCATGATTTATGTATCGGAATCAAAAGAGGTGCCTGTAGAAATAAATTTTCACTACCACTTCGATACAATCACTATTTTGTTCAAATAATAGTATAGTATGAGTAATTTGCATAAATAAGTATTAGGAAGGTACTTAACTAGGCAGGACCTAGACTTATTTGAGTAAGTGTACATACCTACATATATATAGATATATTTTCATTTGAGACTGAGGTAGATTCACGTTTCCCTGACTCAGTCAGATTCAAAGCCCATTTGATTTACCTTTTCCAACATTAAAACATACCTAATAAACAAACTTTCCGTATAAAACCAGTTGTTCATGTTTATGTATGCAAATATCTTAGCCCAACGACTGAAGCAATATTTCATACGAAGGAATCCTCGAAATTTTCATCCAATTCCAACATGGAAACTATCATCGCGCTGTAGGCCACACATACGAGTATCTCGCGACGAATTTTCTAATCGCGTCCGCTTGGGATGGGAAAACATCATATTTCACCGGAGGCTAGGGGTTGGGTGGCATAGGGTTGTACTAAGAGATAAAGCGGGGGCAATATAGGCTATAGAATTTATAAACATTTTGTCAGGTACATCTTTTCTAGATCTATCATACAGCTTCAATAACTTTTAACTAAGGTTGGGAACCTACATAATTAAATAAAACAAAGCGAAGGCACGTATCCCATTGACTTAATTCCCTGGTATTTACTCGAAGTAGGTTTTAGCTTTGGAGTACGTTCTGTCCCATTCAGTTGCCTGCCAATTGTCAAAGGGGGCAAATAGGAGGTAAACATTAGAATCGTGAGTATCTAATGTTAATTACAAGTGATTGTAATTGATATTTTTAATTATATTTAAGCTACGGCTGGCTACAAGGTTCCTTTCCATAGTAGAGTACTTTACTGCTTTGGCCCTGTAATACCTCATCCTGAAGTAGACTCTGTGCCGGGGGGTCCAAGGGGTCGTGGGGTCGGAGATGAGTTTTTTACGCATTATTGCTACACACGGCACAAAATTGAACCCCCACTCTTGTAGGTACTAATAAATTCTAATTTCGATTATTTGTGACCGTATCTCGCACTGTTTGATTTAGTTCTAAGAAAACAATTTTGTTATTGTCCGAAAATGTTATATATTGAATTCTTTGTTATTGGTAGAACTAAGAGAGGGTTACCATTTATGATAGGTACCTACCTATGTTGTGTAGGAGAAGGCAGGTAGATAGTATGTGGAAGGTTTAAAAAAAAGGGTAAGTAGCAAACATACTTCACAGATCTAGAGTAATTACTTTCTTTCCCAGGAATAATTCGGTACGTTATAATACTTTATTATTTATGTATGTATTCTTAAGTATCTAATAGTGTAAGTAGTATATTTTATTACGTCTCAATGTGTTTTTATGATAATGGTAAACACACGAATTATTAATTATTAATATATATGTAGTATATTTTTTGTATGTTTCTTGTAATTCTCGATATCTAGCACTACCCTAGATTGTTGTCCACACTACCCAAAGGTTAGCAGGTAGAGAATGCTATCCAGCATTATGTTCGCCTATGTACAAATTTTGTGCGATAAAGTATATTCTGTTATATTCTACACTTTGAAAAAAATAATGTTCTGAAGGTAGATTAGTTACTTCTTAATATATTCTTTTTAACCGAGTGAAATTTATTTGGTAGATAGTAGAGATTTTAGTTGGTTTAATCTGACTTACCTACCGTGTTTTCAATAAAAATGCATCGTTCTCGTACAAGAACGCTTACTACAGAAAATGTATTAACAAACAAATTGAAAATAGTCTACGACCAGAAGATAGCTGCGTTTCTAATACCCAACTTCATTTCACAGGCACGACCCGCTGATCGAACGAAAACATTGTCGTGGGTCTTATTACAAGGAGGTAGAGTCATCTAGAACTACTGGAAACACGTCGTTCTCAGTTTAAAATGTTATCCCACATTTTGAAATAGGAAGACCAATGGACGTAAAAACCTTCGTAAATTAAAAAGTATTTTATAGAAGGAGGTAGACTCGTAGTCCTTACTTGAAATAAAAAGTAGGTTAATGTGTCAAAAGGTGTAGGTTGTGTAGTGTGTAGGTTAATGCTGTAACTATTATAATCGTACTAAATGAAAAAAAAAAAAAAATCTTATACGATAAGAAATTAAAAACAAAGGCTGTGGGGCCGCGGAGGCCGTGGGGCCGCGGCGTACGTATATCGACCCCTCCAACTCAACCCGTGGATGTCGTAAGAGCCGACTAAGGGAACCTACCAGAGGAAGGGCAGCAGCTTCCTTCTGAGTATTTTTCAACACCAACTGCGATCACCAATCCGCCTGCCAAGCGTGCTGATTATGGTAAAACCCCCTACATGGGAGACCATCCACTCGATGAACCGACGACATCGTAGCGGCTCAGGAAGTCTATGGATGGAGGCGGCTCAGGACCGCTATTTGTGGCGTCGTATGGGGGAGGCCTATATCCAGGACGTGTATGGGCTGATATGATGAAGGTAAAAGTTTAAAAGCTGCCCTGATTTGCTTTTGTTTTTTCATATATGTATGCGGTGATGTCCAAAATCTTTGCTTTTAAAAATTACGACCAAAATTTTCAGGCATGTTCAGGTAAATTTCAAAATCTTCTCACTTCTAGAATTTTAACTCTTCCTTTTATATCATACAGACATGAGGTGTATTTTTATTAATAATGCGTTTATACCGAACGCTCATGAAAACTTTTAAGCTATTTCGCTGAAACGTTCCTAGGAAAATGGTTACAGATATTTTGTTATTGCTATATTTAAGCAAGCAGATTCAGTAGGCATAAAATCGTCTTACACAACGATTTTTAGAATTTCCTACCTTTCAAATAAGCAGGATGGTAACTTTTTTTTTTTACCGATATGAAATATGTAGCACGTCTTTTTTACAAAAAAAAAACTCCTGTAGCTTCAAGAATTCATTGCGGATGTTAATTAATTGTTAATGTTAATTAATTGCGGTTAACTTCTGATTTAATTTTGTAAAGTGAATTTGGAATATAATACTAATTTTGGTATGTCCTTTTTAACAGGCAGGAAAATTTACCCAAATTTTATTGATCCTGTCTTGATGTTTTCTTTTAAATATTTTTTGAGTGTATCGTTTACCTTATTAGCTCTAACTTCTGCCTTGTTTCATGTGTATAAAATACCTACTTCAATAAAATTACGTTAATTTTTCGCTAAACAAATGGTGCCGTATGCAAAGCTGATGTCCAAACATCTACTGTGCTATTAGTTTAGGCCATAGAGAGACGAAAGTGTGGAGCTGGCGTCTAATGTAAACGCTGTACTGTGTACCTACAGCGATTTTTTGCCACAGTTGTAATGCTACAACTGTGGCATTATAATCTATTCCGATAGGTAAATATACTGCCACATTTACAAATAAATAAACACAGGTTGTATGTTCTTTATTTTTAAACAAAATACTTGTTTTAATGATTTCTTTCCGTTGAATTGCTTTGCTTAGCATTAAGTTTTGTTCTTAAATCTGCATAAAATTTAACAATAGCCTATATCAATAAATGCACATGATCAAAATCGTGTTCGTTACTGGTCTTAAAATCACAAAAATAAATAATTAGATTATTGAGCTATATATACATAATCATAATCACACTAATAAAGTGTATTTCCTTTAATCTGTTTTTCTTTTTCCAATTTATTCAGTTCATGTTTACCAACCAAGTATTCGTTTGGTTTTCATGCTGTGGAAACCTGAAAAATGATAATATTTATAAATAAATATATTATTCAGTCTATTTGACAAACATCAAAGGGTTTCTGAAGAATGGATACTAAACCATAAAACTGCAAATAAAACTTCGTCACACACACTTCTAAAACAGCTAGACCCAGGCTGGACCTAGATGCGGCCCTTGAAAATCATACAAGTATATGAAAAGTCAAAACAAAGCAACAAAGTTTAAAAAACTGATAAATGTTATTACAGGACTATTTATAAGCGACCTTAGTACATGTTTTACGAGATCCTGGACATAGAACAGTTAGTCACTGTATAAATAATGCCGAATTATCGCCAAATATCCACACAGTAATCCAAAAACAATTTGAGATATTGTAAGGCACAACAAAACTTACCGATGAAAAGGAATTTCGGGTGTTTTTCAATACGATGCCTTGCCGCACAAAGGTGCATTACACTTCACCATTTATTTCAGTCTTTTTCAAACATATTTCACAAGATTTATAAAAAATAAACAAGTAACAACACGCACAATACTTTCATAACATGACAATTGGCTGACATTTGCCGTTTGTTGCTTAGCAACAAATCATGGAAATTTGCTTCATCTTCAATTATGTCTATGGTGAGTTAGCGTTGTTACAGTAAAAAGAGGTGAGATAGGCTTATTCATTTTTAGTTAGAGAGAAAGTTACCAAAACATTATTTGATTCTTTTCTATGTAATTGTGAAAATATGTTCGGTCTGCTTTAGGCGTAGCTCTACGATGTCGGTGTTCTATGACTATTTCTTTTTTTTTAAGTAGAATGAAACCTAGCCCTACATGGTAAAAAATGTTATGGAAAAACTAAGGATTATTCGTACCTTAACGGTCACATACAAAGGTTGTTATGAACCATTAATTTCCGATCGAAGCTATGAACTTCTATTTCATTTAAATTCAAAAAGTAAAACTAAAATCATCTTTGGTTGTAATGTAAATATTGTTACGCTTGGCCTAAAGCGCATTAGCGCTTTAACACTAAAACGCTGTGAAAAGCAAAATAAAATCAGATTTATACAGATAGGACCGTAGTCAGAAGGAACAAATGTTATCTGCAAGCGACTCTTACCCCAAAAATGATGTCGTCTTTTAAGATTTTTTGCGGTGGCTGACATACTGACCTCGCAGATTATTTGCAGAACTGGCGACTTTTCTTGACCATTTCTAATTGTGGTCCTAAGCTACAGAAATCATTTTTAACACAGAATACACCCAGAACGCTCAAAAAAAATCTGCGGATTTATTACGGAGTGGGAATCGAACCTGAAACCTCCTGCGTCGCAGACGGACTTCACCTGCTATGCTACTGAGGCCATAAAAATGATAACAAAGCCCCACACAGCGAGTAAATAAAATGCCTTCTCCTCGTATCCTACTCCACACCATT
Organism: Eupithecia insigniata; assembly: GCA_947859395.1. Classification (NCBI taxonomy): domain Eukaryota; kingdom Metazoa; phylum Arthropoda; class Insecta; order Lepidoptera; family Geometridae; genus Eupithecia; species Eupithecia insigniata. The sequence continues at coordinate 9,144,176 of OX402002.1, forward strand.
GTAAAGGGGAGTGTCCACTGTCCGGCGGACGTTGATGTATCATGTCGGATCAACGTGCGGGCGCGTCTGTCCGCTTCCTAATCTCCATACATTACCGTGGATATTGCTCAAATAAATGGTACTTGAGCCTTAAGTTTTGACAGTGGGTCGGTTTATGCGTAAAGTAGGTAGATATTTCGTTTGGTTTCAGGTAGGATGAAATATGAGTTTGTTGACCGATGACAGAAAATATCTAATACTGACATTAATATTTATCTTAAATCATATTTGGTGCACCCCCTGCCTTTCTTAAATTCACAATCGGGAACGTTGTGACGACCGATGTGGCGCGGTGTGCGAAGGTCCGCCTGCAACGCAGGAGGTTGCGGGTTCGATTCCCGCCTCGGGACAAATATTTGTACGATCTGCAAATATTTGTTCAGGGTGTTCTGGTCGTTTTTCTATGTATAATAAAAAAAAACTATCTATGTAATATATTGTATTATGTATATCAGTTATCTAGTACCTACCCATAACACAAGCTCTGCTTAGCTTGGGGCTAGATGATGCTGTGTGAATTGTCCAGCATTATTTATTTATTTATTTACAATTCTTTCCATCCAAAGGTTGCCTGGAAGAGATCGCTCCTAAGCGACAAGGCCGCCCATTGTACTTGTTCTATGTAATATCTCTCTGTAATGTTGTTTTTCTGGTGTACAATAAGAATTTTTGTATTGTATTGTATATTATAAATGTGAATGTTTGGACGGATGTATCGATCATCATCAGTCCGTATACGTCCACTGCTGAACATAGGCCCAAACGAATAACGGTCCTGAGCCGCGTCTAAAACTCAGTCTCTTTTGGAGATTCCTAGCACACTCTGCCCGCCCCACGGTCACCCGTTAGCGTGGCTGCTACCCTGACCAGGAATAGCGGATCTGCCGGGGACTGGGGGCCATTTTTTATTTGTTGCCATCAATGGGGGGGGGGGGGGGGGACCCAATAATCACCACGCTTAGCAGGCGGATTGGTGATCGCAGTGTAGTTGTTAGTTAATACATAGTAGGAAGCTGCTGCCCTTCCTCTAATGTTCCCTTAGTCGACTTTTACGACATCCACGGGCTGAGTTGCAGTCGATATTCTTGCGCCGCGGCCTCACGGCAATGGATGGATGAATATGTTTGTTAGGTACTTCTTCGCGTCAAAACTACTCATAGATTCTGGCTGAAACTTTGCAAAGATGTAGACTAGACTTAAAATAAGACATAGTCTACATATTATTCCTCTTATCAGTTCCAATGTGATAGAAATGTACGTACTTAATTAACCTAATACAAAGCAAAATCAACATAACTAACCGTTTCCATTCCATAAAGACAACGCGTGCGAAACCGCGAGCAGGAATTACTAAGAAATACGACCAGAGTAGCAGCAAAACCTATAACTTCAACGAAATATCCAGGTCATCTCATTTCCATAGCGAACAGTAACAAAGTGTCTCGGGTAACAAGTGTTGAGGGGGTAGCGAGGAGATTAATTTGCAAACTCTCCTAGCTGACCGATAACCCCCTTTCAGAGAGGAATAATATGGATAGATCTGACTATAGAATATTTCGGCTACTTGGGAAGCAACAAAATATTAAAACTTTTTAAAACTTTCGCGATTTGTTGACATAATTAAAGATTATTTATCGGGTATTTATCGCGTACCCTTCATCGTCGCCCCGTGACCACGATCTCTGTAACGCGATGGAAACGTAGGGAAAATATAACAAAAGGTACGCGATAAATACCCGATAAATAATTTTTAATTATGTCAATAAAATATTGTTTTAAACATTCCTAATTTTTTTGAACGTTAGCATTTTCTACAGATGGCCAAAGCGTTTAGTCATGCTCTCTGCACTCATTATTCTGGTACGTCATAGAGCGGTTTCAGACTAGCGTTTTATATGCGCGTTTAAGCTCGTTTACGAAACGCATGTACACACGCGTAACTCGCACTAGCGTTGACGGTATAAACGCGAGCCATATATAAGACACCACTACCGGTTCGAGCGAACACGCCAAAATATGCCTGTGTAGTGTGTACGTGAGTCCGGTTTTATAAAGCGAATAATGTAGCGCGTAAGCGCGTATGTCCAAACGACCGTATACGCGCAGAAAAAAACGCTAGTCTGAAACTGCTCATACAGTCAGTCTTACGGGGCGTAATGTTCCATTCGCAGCGATCGTGATACGTTACGAAGTGTGCTAAAATCCGTCTCGTTGCCTGTTGCGAGCGCCTTATTTCCCCGTACAGACTGCACGAATGCTCGTTGTGTAACACGTTACATTACGCGTAACGCATGTCAGTACACGTCTCGTTACGGTTTAATAGCGCTCGACGAAAGTGGAGGGGGGTTCTGCGCAGGTTTAAAATAGTGTAAAAATCTAAAAATCGACTTTTGCTCATCAAGGTAACCGGTATTAAACCGTGACGTGATTTAAATGTTAAAGTAAGCATTATTTATATATGATAAATAATGCTGAAAAATTCACACAGCATCATCTAGCCCCAAGCTAAACAGAGCTTGTGTTTTGGGTACTAGATGACTGATAAACTTAATACAATATATTATATTTATTTTTATTATACTTAAATAGAAAATACCCAGAACACCCGATACAAATATTTGTCACAAAGCGGTAATTGAATCCGCAATTCCTGGGTCACAAGCGGATCTCGCCCGCTGCTCGACATCGGTCATCATGTTAGAGTATGACGAGTTTTTAAATTTGTTTTTGAGCCCCAGTAATAGATCATTATTTTATTTAAAGGTATTCTAGCCTTTTCACCTTCTGATAAACACTAGTCGTATTTACCACATTTATCACCTTCCATGGTTAAGACTTTTCCAGACCTAAACTAGCTGTTCCGGATGCGGCGAGTTTGCGGATCGATTTCCGCCTCAGGACAAATGTTTGTACGATCTGCAGATATTTGTTCTAGGTGTTATGGATGTTTTTGCTAATAATAAAAAAACTATGTACATATGTGTCAAGTACATTATGTACTTATATATGTCCGTTATCTACCCTTAACCCTTAACACAAGCTATGCTTGCTAACTTTGGGGCCAGATAATGCTGTGTGGATTGTCCAGTATTATTTATTTAATTTAACGTGTACTCCGAAAGCAATAAGGTAAAAATAAGGCTACAATGATCCTTTTTAAAATGACAATACACTTTTACCTTATAAAATATGAACCCAAAAGAGCAAAGGGAATGAAATTAAGAATATATATTAAATCTAATCTAAATTTCTAATAAAACTTCCATCTACGCCTCAGCCTTCAAAGCTTAAGCTATTTCAGCCAAATTACGCCTAATCCAATATTTGTAAAAGAAAACGGCATAAGAAAAAAAATTCAACCCAATTAGCGTACAACGGTTCTAAGAGAAAAACGAAATTGCTACGTAAAAAGTTGTAACTCAATTACTTAGATGAACCGCTGTCGCTATAAGACGTTCGTTAGAGAAGACTAAAGTCGGAGCATGCGCCGTGACCCGAGGTCGATAATGAGGACCTCTCGCTCTGGAGTCTGCATCACACATCCTCACAATTTAACGTTCACGTATTTACATACGCTCCCACATATGCATATCACCCTGTCACGCAAACACACACACACTCACCACCCAGCAGATTTTCTGTAGGAATTTGTTTAACGCAAGTAATGGCGTTCTTACATTGACATTAGTATGTCGAATCAAATTTATGCGAGTTGAATGTTTAGTTGAATAAGGGGTTAAGTTTATGGGGCGGTATTGTTGTAACTTTATCGGTAGTTTTGGTTTATCCTTGCTAGTTTATGCGACAAATCGCGTGATGTATGGAGATCTGGTGTATTTACGACTCCGCGATCTCGATGTAAATAGATTGTTCAAAGTATAATCCTGCAGTCCGTAACAGCGATAGCCCGTTACTCCCATAATGTTTCAAATATACTTTCTCTCAATATACAACTCTTTTATAGGGCCACCTGTCGATATCGTCACAGACACATTTTGTCCTGGAAAACGAAGTCGCGGACACAAGCTTCTTTCTAACGCGAAGTGTTACGTCATTTTTGCAAATACAGTTTCAAATTAAATTAGCTGAAAAAAACATAAAAAATCCTCTAGAAACTTCCAGACTTAATAAATAACAGTCCCCTAGAAATATAATATCAAACAACATTCAAAACTTTCCTTGGGACCATAACTCTCGGGCGTCTCACGTCGCAATATAATTAAAATCAGGACTGGCCCGCGGTCCACTCGCCCTGAAAGAAAGTGCCTCCACCTCACCCCCTTCTACCTCCAAGAAAGGAGAGGGGGGCAAAAGGGGACAGCGATTCACATTAATATTCCCCACTTTTATCTCTATATGCAAACTGGCAGCTAGAAGTTCGCCCGCTCATTGTAGCCGCTTGATTTTTATTCTCCCCTCTTTGAATGATTGTGCTGTTTCAATGGGAGAAAGTTTTTGTTCGGCTGAAAAGTCCGCTCTAGATTTCTTATGAAAATACGGCTTTAGTTTTCTTTTTCGATGAGACTGAAGTTTTCAGCGTATTGTTCGTGTAATCATTTCTTGAGGTTGTTTTATAGCTGAGAGTAAATTCCGCTACTGTTAAGCCAAAGCTTACGACGTTGATAAGTTTTGTGACTCTTACTAGAAATCCAGTTTGTAACTTTTTTCGGAAGATACTTGTAGGTAGGTTCACTTTTTGTATTGAATAAAAAAAAGAAAAAAAAATACTGGTTCAAATTAAAAACACATTATTAGAGAGGCCTTACAATGAAAAATGAGAACTAATTCTAACAAAGAGCCTGCAGCATGTGAACCAAAAAGGTCCTGCCTGAGCTTAATGTCGCTCAACAGAAAGTTGAGTAACGCTGGTTTTTTGACAGGGCCTTGGGAGCAAATATGCTGATCATTGATCACAGGGGCTGATCACACGGCTGACAGATCACAAAATATATAAAATTTATAATATACCAAGTGAAAATAATGTACTTGTACATATATTCTAAGAAACGAAACAATTAAAAGTTCAAGTATTGGGACGAACTTTCATATAATATAGGTATGTGATAATTACTTCAAGGCAAATTTTTGATGAATGTTCAAGCTACGGCAGTCTCTAAGCTCAATGTGTACAATGTACATAACTACTCGAACAAAACGTTATAACCTACATAATTAACGTATCCTTAGAACTCTTTTTCAAAACAAATTTAATCTATGAGGTAAAATAAATCTTTTTAAAACCAGGAAGTTAAATATTTGCCTATAATAAAAATAAATTGGAACGATTAAAATCCCGAACCTACCGAACCATAAAAAATAATTCCACCGTAATACATAAAGTAAAACAGTACGCCCATTTCGTCACACTGATTGCTCTCAGCAAATGAGCTACGCAGTAGCAAGAAATTTTAATTAAATTTCTCAGGGAATTTCCTTTACGACAGAATAATACCGCTAAATACAAAATCCCATTGGTCATCTCCACCGGAGGAAGAGCTCGACGTTCTAATTACAAATAATCAAGCGTCCTGATTGGACAGCGGTTTCCCCCCTTCTGTTTGTTCTCAGCAGTGGGCGTGGCATCTCACTCGCTCTTTTAATTAGTGCAAGGAGTAAATTGTTCGAGAGAGAGCAGTAGTTTTGTTGAAACGCCACCTCTTATTGGATGCTGGCACTAACAGGGTGGCAGGGGAGGTAGGGGGAATAGTGTTACGTAGTTAATATAAGGAAAACACGTACGGTGAGCTTTGTAAGGAAATGGCTTGGTTGACGTTTCAGGGTTGGTAGTCGTTTGTTTATGTGGGATACATATTGCGAGGAAGAAAATCTAAGGGTGATCAGCTTAAATTGAAACAGAAACAATAAAAAGCGAGTTACCAGCTTTTTTTTGGTAACGAGAGTACGATTTTCGACTTAATTTATAAGATATACCTACTTGATTTTAACAAAAGTACCTATACAGCTAAGCTTCCTTTTCAATAAAATCAATAAGTCTAAAAATATGACTAAATTGATTTTTCCACTTCATTAAAATCACCAATACAAAACAAATAAAGCTTAAACCAGTATCATCGACGCTTTTTATTGTGCCACCCTACCCCACCCTCCTCCCCACAACGCAGCATTTCCAAGCCATTTAATATTAATGTGCATTTTCGTGGAGAGGAGAGATTCGTATAAAGCCCCAGTCTGCGATACAGCCGAGAGGAAGTCAAGCTAGAATGGACAATGCGCTTAAATTTTAATTATGCAGCTACCTAGGATGCTGTTGGTTTACTGCTCGTGAATTTTGATTAGTTGAAATGGATAACAGAAACAGTTTTGCTAGGTTTCAACTTTCAACATGCAAATGCAATTAAATGATGATGATGATGTCCTACTAGCCGAATTTTGGCCACAACGGCGGCCACTCTCAACGGAGACAAGCCATGTGTGCAGGACAAATTATAGTGCACAAGTGTGTGTGCAAATATAGGTGCACTCTACATATATAAACTCTCCTACTCCCATAATTCGATCTACGCAAAATCAGAACAATCAACATCAATCCGTTCTGTAGTTTTGGCGTGAAACAGTAACATCCATTCATCCGTGCACACATGCAAACTTTCGCATTTATAGGTAATATTAGTGTTTTGTCAAAATTATATAGTATTGTATCCAATGGAAACAAAGACGTTTTGACTTTGACTTCAGAAAAATACATCTTTCCTTACAGCCAAATTTATATCCGATTTCCCCTCATGCAACCAAAGACGGTAGCTGGCCTTACACGGGATTTATTACTCGTAGTTAAAAGTACTTCCTAACGCCAACAGTTCCAAACAACCATTTCCAATAGATGAAACTCCAAGACAGATTCCAAATACATTAGCTAGCGGGAAAGGGGAGAAACTATTAAAAATTCCAGAGTATTCGCCTTGGGAGAGGAGTAGATGACACGTATATTAGAATGCTGGATTTGCGAACGAGTTGACGTGTGCTTGGAATCTTTTTGGATTGTTTTAGGGTTGTAGGTTTGTGTAAAATTTAATAGACCATCTACTTTTACACCAATCCTTGATGCCCTTACTAGCCTCAGTCTTCGAAAATTTGGTCTATTTTTTCCAAGTTCCTCAATCATAGTACTGAAAAACATTTTTCACTTTTATTTAATATATCATGTATATTAATATTATCTGCCTAACATGTATGTTCATGCTTTCACTATCTCTCTTTGCGTTCCTCTGAAACCCTCGTCTTAGTAGTTCCTGCTTACTCTACTTTTTATGAAAAATCCTTTACTGCACAAGCTATCCGTCTATGGAATGCTCTTCCCCTGGATATCAGACGTGCGAAATCACTGCTTGTAATAATAATAATATGACGTGTTTTAAAAAACGAGAAACCGACTTCAAATTCCTTACTTTTACACTTATTTTAAGTTTTGCGGGATAAATACTAATCCCCTGGAGATTAAAATTTTATGGGACCCCTTCGGGATTATTTCCTATACAATAGTGAAAACATTTTCATAATCGGTCTATAATTGGCGGAGATATAGCAAAACATACATACAAAAAACCTACAGCTGATTTGATAACCTCTTTCTTTTGAAGTCGGTTAAAAAGCTGCTTCATCAACATTATTTATCCGTATAACAATTTAAACAACTTTATTTTTATTTGTATTTAAGTTTATGTTATGTTGGAATTTATAGTATGTAGTGTAGGTGTAGGCATAATTTATTATTGTTTTATTTGCGTTACTCAAACGCCACCATTTATAATGTTCTCTTATGTCCAGTCCATCCCAAGGTTACCTGGAAGAGATCGTTCAAAGCGATAAGTCAGTCTTTGTACTTCCAACTATATATAGATATTTTCTTTGTAAAATTTCCTTCTGTATTATACATATTCTATGTTTGTGTGGTACAATAGTTATATATACATACATATATCTAACTAAGAATTCCCGACATTCGATGCCCTATGTTGCACATAGGCTTGAAGAGTAGGTACCGAAGCGCCGTCTTTAACTTTTTGCATCCAGCATGTTCCAACCCTTTCTCAGGTCGCCGTGCGTCGTTCATGTCATTACAAGCTTTTAACTTGCAATTACATACATTATGTTATCGGGTAAAATCTTGCTACTCAATTTTAGACCAGTTATCCTGAACCGATTGAGTTAAAATTTGACAAACTTATGTAAGTTCGGTGACAATGCAATGTCATGGTACCATAGAGCTGGTCTGATGATGGAAACCGAAAGTGGCCATAGGAACTCCTAAACGAAATGACTTAACGACGTCGAGTTTGGGTTCTTTAGATTTGTCTTCCCAAGCACTTCGGTCCTACCTAGATGATATAAAAGCTTGTGTTTAAAAGTTTTTTAAAACATATTCAGATAAAAATTAGTCATTAATAAATTAGCCACCCCTGACCGTTCCCATGGATGTCGTAAGAGCCGACTAAGGGAACCTACCAGAGGAAGGGCAGCAGCTTCCTTCTGAGTATTTTTAAACACCAACACTGCGATCACCAATCCGCCTGCCAAGCGTGGTGATTATGGCAAATCCCCCCTACATGGGAGACCATCCACTCGATGGACCGACGACATCGTAGCGGTCGCAGGGAGTCGATGGATGGAGGCGGCTCAGGACCGCTATTTGTGGCGTCGTACGGGGGAGGCCTATGTCCAGCAGTGGACGTGTATGGGCTGATGATGATGATGACCGTTCCCGGTGCAAAGGTGCCCATAATGCTTGCAGCATTACCTCGTTGAATAGCGATGGCAATCTTTTGCACCAGGAAAGACCCGGAGCGGGAGAGGTTTTTTAAATATCTAATATTAAATACCTTATTTCAAATCACATTGTGTCACTTTATTTGCAGGAGAGATCCTGGACGTTGGCAGATGATGTGATGGAAACCTGTTTTCAGTCCAACGTAGCCACTATCAGCTTCTTATTGGCTGTCGACAATACCCAAGAAGTATTCGTAATTCCCATTTTACAAATGGTCCACAATTTATACGACACCTCTGTGATTATTCCGAGCGCAACGATAAATTACCTGAGTTTAGCCGTAACAGGATTTTATTTCTGAATTTATCGCAGTAATTTCTGTAATTCTACGTAGCGGGAGGTTTTCTGTGTCGTTGGGGGTGTACGTAATTAGAAAAGCAAAAGTATACCTAGTTTAGTCGTACTTATCGTGATTGGTTGGATTCGTTACAATCTCTCTTAGGTCCAATTTCACCGTTGCAATTTATTGCAATCAACAGAAGATAAACTCATTGCGCTGAACTCGTTTGCAACTTCAGAGCTCAGTGTGAACGAGATCAGTGCATAGAACAAATTGTCCCTATTTCAAGTTGAACAAAGTTTAAAAACACTGAAATTGGTCCTAAATCTTACTTACGTAAGGCAGATCAAATAACAATTGATAAGTTTATACAAGAAATGCAATTGGAATTATAAAACAATGACATAAGCCTACAGCCTAGGTCATTTCTTAGAAATTGTTGAATAAAATATTTTTTTAAAACAGTGTGCTGGTTTTTTTAAACCGAATTTTATTCTGGTGAACCGATGAGTTCACTGGGATCCCCTGGGGGATCTGGTTAGGGGATCCTGGTGGCCGAAGTGCTCTGTACAGACATTTGACAAGGAAGTGTATTTTGCATTATGCCTACCAGAATTTAATTAGATTATTCATTTGTTCTTAGCAGACCCGCAACGGCCATTGCCTTGTTATAGAACTAGGGCTTTTGGCATATGAGACCTGCTTCTTAGCATCTTAGGAGATGCAGATGGAGTTGTTGCCTGAATGTAATTTTTATGAATTTGACTTTATTGTGTATTTATCGTATCTACGAAAAAAAAATATATTTTATTTTGATTTTTTATTTTATAATACAGACCCTATAGATAAAGCCCTGAAGAAAACAAAGAATTGCTGAACAAAAGATAACTATTTCGGGTTCTAAAACCTTTTCATCATTTATTAGTGTAAGGTGTTATTTAATAGACCGTTCTAATTGAATTGATAATAAATTGGATTGAAATTAAGTTTAATATTAATTAATATTTCAAATGAATTCTAAGTCACTTAAATTAAAATTCACAGTGTTCAAATTTACAAGCACTTTGATGTTATCGAGTCAAAATAAACCGGACACACTAATAACCCGGAACAAATTAAACATACCTTCTGTCAAAACAATTACTAACCAATACCAAGATGGTAGATGATAGCATCAGAATGTTGGTATAAAAGATGGGCCTGTCAGCAGCTCATACGTGTAACAGCCACATCACTCGATTCTATCAATGGTAGAGTCGAAACATCAAAGACAGTTTCTAGAGCTAAAAGCGTGTAAACCATTATATATATAAGGTTCGAATAAAAAAATATTTAGTAAAAATTCCGCGTATAATCTCTATGATAGTATTCATCAAAGTAAGTTGTCTACTAGTTTCGTCTCTACGATACATCTTTAGGACACCACAATACACGACCTTGACATAGAGATTGGTGAGCACAGCAACACCGACAGAGTCCAGCCAGTGATGTTGCCTCTCTGAGCTCCTCGCGACAAAACTTATTTGGCGAGTACTAGGCCTCCCCCATACTACGCCACGCCACAAATAGCGGTCCTGAGCCGCCTCCATCCATCGACTCCCTGCTACCGCTACGATAGTGTTTACCATGTTCATAATAAAATTGATAAAGTAGTACGACTGTTTTGTGGCATATTTTTTTTCCAAAATAAAATTAAATACTAATACATAATAATAAATTGTTAACCAATCTTGTAATCTAATTAAATGAAATGAATAAATGATTGTTTTCGAATTATTCTCAGGACTTGCAAAGTTTTGTTCAAGAAAAGAAGAATAATTTTTGATCAAAAAAAAAATTTACATATAAAGCCACCACCGCCACCCACCTTGTTCAAATTAATGATATGTATACTAAACATTTACCTGATAAAGCAAATACTTAATTTTTTGAGTAATTTGGTGATATCTCTACTTAAAACTGTACCAGTTGTTTCTCTATTAGCTTGCTTCACAGTCAACTGCCCTCCTAATTTATAGTATAAAGTGTTAATTGCAGCAATGATAGGTATGTCCTATCTAATCTTTACATCTCTTTATGTAAATACTGCTTATGTTAATTAGAGGAAGTCAGCTCCAATGAGCTGAGTTACGTTACAAGAATGTGTGAAAAAATAACTAATGTTTGTCGTCGTGGATAGAAAATAACGTATGTTAAAATGGTTGCACTTCAAGTGACTATTCTATTTCGCGAATTGGTCTTATTTGCCCAAATACGACGATGTGAAGTCTATTCATCTATATTTGCCTATTTTTCACGAATAAGACAAATACGCAAATACACAAACACTCGTATCCGCCGGGTTATCGGTTTTGGTCTCATAACAAAGAATTCAAAAATATTCTTGTATATTCGGCATACTTCTTCGCTGTTTGTTCACGATGTGTGGACGGTGTGTTCGGGTTATTCGGATTTACACACTATATAGCAGAATAAAAAACAGTAAACACGAATAGCAAATAGCGACCATTACAGTTTATTCATTATGAATGTAAGCGGGTTAACTACGAACCTAGTTTGTATTGGAAGAACACCAACGTTTCATCCCTTAACGAGGGACATTACAGTTTAGTTGCAATAATGTGGTAGGTACAGAGGAAACAGTCATGGTGTTGAGATTAACTCACAATATTATACAGAGGCGATGTCCTTTAAGTTAGAAATTTCTCCTTTTATTTTAAAATAAGTCCTTGTTCTATTCGTGAATTGCTTGTCCGTCTTAATTTTTGAAGTGAGAAGAGTGAATGAATCTAGGAGTGAAGGCGAGAGTGAATAGCGATTGAGTTGTTTTTCTTTTATGTTTGTATACATAGCTGGGTAATCAGTCCAAAAGCCTTCGATGTTTGGCGCGTGACCATGTGTTTGCCTACATGACGCTAAACACATGGTCTCGCTCTATCTTTTGGTTTTAAGTGACACAGTCAATAGAACGAGTCTTTTCAGCTTCTTCTCATTTGACCACCTTTCTATCTCGTAACCATTTTAAAACAACTGAATAAATTTTCGTGGTTCCTTTACCTACTTACAAATAAGTAGTAACTGAATCCTTATGAAAACAAACATATTTTAAGGTCTTTGATTTTGTGAAATTATTTTGATTTAGAAGTTTGTTGCCAAGTCAAAAACTAGTGGTGATGACCATGGGTATGTTGAAATAATAATTTAAATTCTCTGGAATAGGTTTTAAACAAAGAATACAATGACGCAATGCGTAATCCGAGAGCTGGTGAGTATCTGGCGCAGCGCATCAGCATTGCCAATTGCCATATAGCGGGGCAATGCAGCCAGCGCGTCTTGGGGACGCTTCCGACTGGTGATATGGACCAGGTGAGTTGTAGATTGTTTGCAAGAGTCTGTAGTTGGCTCCATTGTTTCAATTGTAAATACTTGTTTTTTTTCTAATATTTTATTGTAGTTTTGTTTGTTAATGAATGTGTCTTAGTAAAACCATACAGATCCAGAATTCTGTCGTAATTTTGCAACCATGTAAAACATGTATCAACAAACTGATTCTGTTATTATTTATGAATATCTTTCCTTAGTAATTTATATAAAAATGACTTAGAAAGTATGAACCTATTGAAAAAGGCCGACAAGAATAATAATTGCATTTAATGAACGCTCTACAAATAGCGATGTTAATCTAATAGATAAACTAAACGTCAATTATACGGCAATTAGCCGCTCGGGTCTGTTAATGCGATGCACCCTAGCTAATTACTATGCACTGGATAACCATCAGTTGTAATATAATAGAACTTTCAAGTTTTATTGCTACCGTATGTTAAAGACGGTGAAAGATGTTTCAGGTGACAATGCTGCGAATTCTATTGTATAGCCAATAATATTCCAAGAAATTTCACCTTATTAGTATTGCATCATGGTGTAGGCAAAAGACAGCTGAAACGGTGAAAGGCCACGAAATAGGAAATTAGTTTTAAAGGGAAAGCGGGTTTTTGGTTTTAATAGGAAAGAGAGAAACACAAAAAAAGGAGATTATAAAAGAGAATATTATCTATAAAAGAAAGAAGATAAACACACCAAACGCTTATGAAGTGGTAGGTAGCACCTAATTCTAATGAGGAGAAAAAGGAATTATTGGTTGCAAATTTTAGTTAACCCTTTTTGATAATATACATCAAATCAAAAAGGATATAGGAAAGAATCTAGAAGAATTTTAAATAAAACCCTAACTTTAGTATTTTTCCTATAAGAAAAATAAAAAGGTCTACCACAGAAAGAAATTATGAACATAAACTAACAACAACTTACTGATTGATTAAATAAACCCGCTTTGTGTGTAAGTCTTCGTGATCATTTTCATTTAGGTGTCATTAACAAAGTGATATATTATAGCAAATAAAAATGCGAATTAACCCACCCCGTCCCAAATAGACAATCGCATGTTAATAAGTAATTATCAAAATCGTTTTCTTTCCCAACTTTTTTTACAGTTTCGTGACTATTTTAAGTCATAAATCAGGGCTTAATGAGATATTTATGCGAAAAGGCTTCCTGACAGCCATTAATCCTTTTGTAGTAATAAAATTTGTGCATGCTGTCGATACTGAAAACACAGATTAAACAATAGGTACTAAGGTATATAAAGTGCGTGATAAGAATTGTCAGTAAAAGACGAATGGTTTTTAATTTATCAGCGATTTGCTAAGCACAATAAGTCAGCGGTAGCAAAACTGAAATTTATGATGCTAAAACAATGAGTTAACCGAAATTAGGTTATCGTTTATGTTTATACAAAATTAAAAAAAATTTTATATACCATTGTAGTTGAGCACTTGTGTTCATAAAGGTATACATGTTTTATATTTCTACTTAATTTTGAAATAAACAAGATTTCAGGAGTGTTTTTTATTATGTACATATTTACATATCCTTGATTATGAAATTAACAAGAAAGGAACTCCACCACTCCTTAACCTATTACATACTTAATTTAGGTAGTAATTGATAAAGTAAAACTAATGGAAAAAATAACCCCAGCGAAGTCTTACTATCAGTAAGTCTGTTGGGAAAAAAGTTCCCAGCAGTTCAACTGGTGATTACTCGGTAAAACTACTGGGAATATGCCTGATTTAGTAAGTATAGGTATTGAAAGCCGTGGGGTCGCGGCGTACGAATATCGACCCCTCCAACTCAACCCGTGGATGTCGTAAAAGCCGACTAAGGGAACCTACCAGAGGAAGGGCAGCAGCTTCCTTATGAGTATTTTTAAACACCAACACTGCGATCACCAATCCGCCTGCCAAGCGTGGTGATTATGGCAAATCCCCCTACATGGGAGACCACCCACTCGATGGACCGACGACATCGTAGCGGTCGCAAGGAGTCGTTGGATAGAGGCGGCTCAGGACCGCTATTCGTGGCGTCGTATGGGGGAGGCCTATGTCCAGCAGTGGACGTGTATGGGCTGATGATGATGATGATAGGTATTGAAAAAGTTATGACAGTTAAACTAAAAGTCAATAACGTATGAAAAGCTGCCAAGAACAAACCCGAAAACAGCTGTCGGCTAATAATAAAATAATCATCAAATAAAAAGCAAGATCTGATGAAACCGATAAAGTAAAGACTCGACACAGGAAAGGTGACATTCGGTGAGCATAAAAGTCCCAAGGAATTGCTAAATGTACCAATAATTTATCGAACTTGACCTGTTTTATTTATATTAAACAAATTGTTAATTTTTTGATAGCTATCATCCGGAACAGATGGCAACTCTGAAGATATCAATAGAGAAACTAGGCTTTATTAGTTTTGAAATAAGGACTGAATTTCTTTGGCGTTCATGGTATTTTGGAAGGTGTTTTTTTTAGGTTTAGTGGGTAATAATTGAGGAGAGGTAGGCATGGCATGTGCCACAGTTATGGGACAGGTTGACCACATGGTGCAATCTGCCAGCTACAAAATTTATCGATAATTTGAAGGTTTTAATTTAATGGGTTAGTGTTTAATGGATATCGTTTTGGTGAAGCTTTTTTACTTACAATTAGTACACAGCAACTTAAAAGGTAAGTGCTATAAGGTGCAAGTTTAATTTAAACTTATTTAGAATTAACGTTGTTGTTTGTTAAAAAATGGCTTAAAATTTGAGGACCAAACTTAAGTAACAAGGTGTTACACAAAATTGTAGCTGTAAAATTATTTTCGCTAAATTACTTGCCCATAAAATAATTTGATACGCCGTAAAGTATTCATTTACCTACGCCGCATGTGTTCTCGAAAAAATGCGACAGTTATTCGCATAAGCCATTACAACCTCTCCGCCAAAACTGCCATTAACATAAAACGAAAAGAGAAACTACTTTCAAACTCAATATCAGGAATCTTTTGTGTGGCAAATCTACTCGGCCCCGACTCGCGGCCATCCGTTAACACATTGATTATACATCAAGGAAAATAAAAAAAGAAATAGTGCGGGGAAAAAAGCCGAAGTAACGATTTCAATCAAACAAAACGTTTTGCGTTTTTATGGCGCACGGAATCGGCGACTATCTCGTTCCGAAACAGATTATTCCTCATTTGATTTATGGAGACTGGATCTCCCAAAGATATTATGTTTTGGTCATCCATTCGATTCCTATTTGAATGCTGAACGCCGAATGGGGTGGCATGAGACGGGGTGGTTCGGTACTATATTAATCTCAAATCCATTTGTTGTAATCCTCGTTTGAATTTGGATATTTTTCAGTGAGGATAAGGTCTATTTTAGTGTTATTGTGGTGTAAGAGTTAGGACGGTTCAGAGATTACGGGGCTATAGAGGTGAGAGATGAAACAGTAGCGTCGGTCGTATTCATTTCGCCGATCTGTATTTCTGTCCCATTCGCACCGGTGGCGGGTGTATGTGGCCCTAGTATGTATCAGATTTGGGCTTTATCGTTTTATTGCTTATTCTTTTTAGATTTTCAGCGGCGAAGGCATATCATTTTGTTTTTAATGCGGCACATAAATAACGCGGGGCAGTCAGTGACTTTGTAATGGCACGCTTAGGGAGCAATGCGGAAGTAGAGTGCTATTTGATTGTGCCCACTATGCATATTTACTACTTCCAAAGGAGTTTACCTGAAGATTTTTTCTCTACATTTACAAAATTCTACAATTTCAAAGATTGTACATCTAAAATGCAAAAAAAAAAATCAGTGACCAACTGAACATAGATGTATTTTGTAAAATATATACTCGTCTTCCTCTTGCTAGAGTAGGTAAGTTAAATAAACAAGGTCACCATCTTATCACCCACGTATGCCCCAAAATCTAAAGGCGTACGATATACTAAGTCAAGAAGTCCTAAAACTTCAAACTTTCCTCCTAAATTAACATTTCCAAAGAAATTGCCGCTCAATTTCTGAAAAGAGATTTTAAAGAGGGGTGATTTGGTTGAGTAAGTATTTTGCAGCGAAATATTTTGTCGTCGGTTGCCCGCATCTGGCGTTCGTCCAGTGCCCTGATGACAGCTTATGAATATTTTTGGCAAAATTCACCGCTTTTCTATTCGAAGGATGTTTCGTATTCAATTCTTCGAAATTACTGGTCGTATCGGTGCAACCTTTCTATTCAATTCATAAATCTATTACGCGATGCTGTCTTTTTTCTTGATAAACTTATTTGAAGCCTTAGATAATCTTCTGCCTGTGTTTATTTTATTGTTTGCAACCTTCGCAGGGTTAGCTAACCTTTAATGGACAGTTCACGCTACTCATCGATAGATGTCACCACTGCACTGTCCCTAACGTCGTTAGTACCGTGCCTCGCCGCATGGGGCGCCACGACTGCCCATTGTTCTCCCGAACATCACTCCTACTTCGATATCGCATAAATTCAGAGGAATTCGAATCTTCGTTTTATCTCCGTAACGTATGGACACTGCAAAGTGAGTTCGTATGATGTTTGTTTTGTATTTATTAATGAAATATGTCGCTTGCTGGCACTGAGGTTTATTTTATTATTTTAGTTACCATTTGTTATCACGACTTTATCTGTAGGAGAGGAACGCATCGAAAAGTAAATTATGAAGGTATTGTTCGGGTCATTTCTTTAGTTGAACAATAGGAGCACATAATTTCTGCTTGAGGCAATAAATTTCGGATTAACAAACATCGTAGTCAAGCGTACCGGCGATGTCATAAGAAAATGCGCATCGTTTTTAATTTAAAAGGGTGTCATTAATCCATCGATATTAGAGGAAAGCAAACGAAGTCTCCTCAAAAGCCCCTTGAAGGGGAGGAACTAATGAACCGTTGAGAACTTCCGCTATGTATTAAAGAAAACGTCGCTTGAACCATAGAATTTTATGAGTTGAAAGTATTTAGCACCGATTCAAAGGGTCTAGCCGAAATTGGTGTTCCAGTGAGGCCATCTTGAAATGAAGTGGGTTGCCACACTTTTGAAGCTCAAATAAGCGATTCAATAAAATAAACGAAAGGGCATACTGGTGTTTTTGATATTTTGAAATATTTAGATTCTAATCGAACCAGACAAAAGTTAGAATTAATAAAAAAATAAAAAAGAGAGGAAATTTAAGCACTCTTGCACTAGGTATAAACGAAAGAAAAGTAAAAAAAGTGTTCACAATTAGACCATCAAAATTTAACCCTACAATGCAAATCCATTATTATCACTAGCATTATCCTTACTAATAGCATCGCACACAATCATTCGTCACGTACGTCCCTCTGCCATGTCAACCCTTCGGGTCAAAAGGTCCGGTGTGCCAAATACAAATGAACGTAATAATTGTCGCTGTCCAACCGGGGACTGAACAGGATGGCATGGAGATTAGTTTCAAATAAATTAAAACTTTCAAAAGGTGTTCCTTCAGATAATTTTTCGTTTGAACATTGGGCATGGACACTTTTATTTGTTATGTTCAAAGAAGTGGTAAAATACTGCCACGTTTGACCTGCCATGTAATGAGGATAAACAATTTCGTTACTTTTGATTCGATGTACCTACTGATATTGACAAAGCAAATACACACAAAACACGTGGTGCAAACAAATCGACGTACCCAAGTGCGATATGATAGATTATCATCATTATTTTGGCTCGATGAGACTTAGTTAATTATTATTAGAGCTGGAAAAAAATAACTTCTGTGTAACGGAATTGTCACCGCTAAGGAACGTAACTCGCTGCCTGCTTCTGTTTTTCCGACCAAGTCCCTTCAAGACAAGAGTGAATAGGTGTCTTCTGGACCTTCGTAATAAGCCGTCGTCGGTCACTTTCCATCAGGTGAGACTGTGGTCAAACGAAGGTCTATCGACTATGAAAAAAGATTAAACGACGAAATTATTTCCGTTATTCGCATTAAGATCACAGAATATGACAATAAAAGATAATTAACATCAAAATATTAAAACAAGTCATCCAAAATCTGTTCCGCACCGCCCCTTCACTAACGAAGAGGGTCGCATAATCGCAGAAACAAATCTGGCTACTGCTGCTGCATGTAAATGATGATGATTAATTTGTTCGCAAATGACAAGAAGGGTTAAAAGGCAGGGGCTTGGCACTTGCTCGAAGAATCTCGAACATTCGAGAATCGTACTTGAAAGTTCGAATTTGTACAGTAATTTTGTTTGATTGCCTTTGCGATCTGATGGGAGTTTGATGGAGTGAGTTTCCGGGTTAAGAGTTGTATTAATTACAATTGTTAGGATATCAGGGACTGATGTTGAGGAATTTGTGTTGTCTTTGATCCGTGAAGGGTTTCTCTTTATTGGATTGTGGTTTGATTACGTAATTTATGCTTGATATTAGACCTTAGAGGATTTATTCCGTGGGCGTTACTTAATAGTTTGAAAGTTTTCATTTGTTTCTGCTTCAGTAGATGCACACTGTATTGAGTAAAAATTTAAAAGGTAGGTTCTGTAGATTTTATAGTACCTACCTTCCTTACTTGTAGGTAGTTCACGCTAACTTAGTTATTTCAAAATTGAACTACGAGTAAGATAATGATCTAGCAAGTGTCTATTACCGACAAACGAATACGATAACTAGGTAGTTATATACATAGGTAAACCATCCAGGTATATCAACGAGATGACGAGACTGAACATAAAATCTTAGACGTTTGGCACGTTATTTAAGCAGCACGGCGATCTCTTATCTTAATACTAAATTTTAATAGAACAATAATTAACTTAATAGAATTTTGAACGAAATAAAATAATATTATATTATAGATAGAACAATTTATATTCCAAGTAAATTGCTTTCACAGATTAATCCAGAACATTCAATCGCCTTCCTAAACTAAAAGCTAAGCAATCCTTTCGACCGACCCGTCAGCGGTTCGAGACGTTTTCAATATTCTTAAAAACATTCGGTTGGGACGAGTCGACCCGATCTGCGTGATAGTTTGCTGTAATATATTTGCGAATTTTAATGAAAATATTTGAACATAATATATGTACATATGTTATTAAGTTATTATTATAGAAAAATAATAATCTACGGAAACAACAACAGTGTTCCTCCACTTTCATCATTCGCACCGTTGAGGAATGAAACTCGCTACCTGATTCTGTTTTTCTGGCCAATTACAATTTGGGTTTCTTCTAAACAAGAGCTAATAGGTGTCTTCTAATCTACACTAATACTTGATACGATACTAGATACGATGTGACCGATTCAGCCACATCGTCACTTCCCACCAGGTTGTGGTCAAACAAAGGTCTATCGAGTATAAAATACTTGAAACATTGACTTTATAGTACAAGATAGATAACAATCTTGTCACACTCATTTTATAAATGCGAAAGTTTAGATCTTTGGATTTTTGGATGTTTATTACCTTTTCACTCTCAAATTACCTAAAGGATCGCGCTGAATTGCACTTACATTTTACTTACTAAGTTACAAGTTTCGAACTTACTTAGAGCGGGGTATTAAAACTAAGACTAGTTAACTAGATCTAAAAGACTTTACTACTAGTTACGGTTAAGACCTTCTTGAATAAACATTTATTTATTAATATTTATTTAAATTTCTTAATTTTCATGATGCATTTACCACAGAAAAAGCAGCTTATATATTCGTATAAATATAATAGCTGCTTTTTAATTTGTTGAGAATATGACAGACAGAAACAGCCGATTTAGATATTATGTTACGTGACTAAGAAACTTATTATGAGTTCCTTGATCTCAACAATACTATACACATATAAGTAAAGTAAAGTAAAGTAAATCATTTATTTGTCACATACAACACACATATATACATACTTAGGTAACTAATTGCTGCGGTAAAACTTAAATTATTATTATTTGTAGCGTAGAACGATAAGTGCAGGTAATTTTGTGTGTTGCAGCGTGACAAAAGGGCGACATATCCTTTATTGCACACCAAATAATACAAAAATACAGAACACAAATACAGATAATGTCCAATGAGCGGGCTTATCGCTAAGAGCGATCTCTTCCAGGCAACCTTAGGCATAATGACATGTCTCAGGCATTAAGCAAAGCCTAATCTTTCCTGTTCTTTAGTATTTTAACAACCTACGATTAAATAAACATTTTTGAAATGTATAGAATAGAATAGAATAAAATAGAAAGAACATTTATTTCGACACAGGTACAGATGAGACCCGGGCCGTGGGGTCGCGGCGTACGAATATCGACCCCTCCAACTCAACCCGTGGATGTCGTAAGAGCCGACTAAGGGAACCTACCAGAGGAAGGGCAGCAGCTTCCAACAGAATATTTTTAAACACCAACACTGCGATCACCAATCCGCCTGCCAAGCGTGGTGATTATGGCAAATCCCCCCCTACATGGGAGACCATCCACTCGATGGACCGACGACATCGTAGCGGTCGCAGGGAGTCGATGGATGGAGGCGGCTCAGGACCGCTATTTGTGGCGTCGTACGGGGAAGGCCTATGTCCAGCGGTGGACATGTATGGGCTGATGATGACAGATGAGAATAAAATAAACAATCGGTAAACAAAAAACATTGTAACATGGAAGTAAGGGTGACACAAAAGGGTGGTAGTGAAAAATAAGGTTTTTCTGCCTCCATGACCCTGCGCCGAAATAGGGGTTGGCTCAGCGTGTACTGAACATTTTATGCTCAGCACTGTTTTTCAGCCAAAGACCTTAAAACTAATTGACGTTACGGACGGCAATTTGGTGATACAAAATATATACACATGTTATACTACAAGAAAAATAAAAAAAAATAGATATTCGGGTCAAAGCTAAATGTCAAGTAGAAAATAAGCAAACGTGGGATGACGACCTGCGAAAAACTACAGGCGGATATGCTGAATGCGGCAAGCTGAAGACGCTATGGCACTAGTTAGGGGAAGGGGAAGAGGAATGAGGAGAGCCCCATGTCAATGTAAAAAATTCTTTATTTCCGTATATACAATAAATTTACACTTAGAAAAGCACAAATCGTTAAAATTAGTCCGGCAGTAGAGTCCACTAGAGCTTATGAGGTGGACCGACCGGATAAGATATGCCGTAGGTGTCCCCCTGCATGAATGCTCCAGAATGATCACCAACAGGGAGAGATGGCAATATATCGTGACGCGAGCAATATCAGCCCACGCCGCAAAATACTCTTCATGATGACCACGACCGTTCTGCCAAGAACGCTACGAATGAGAAGAAGAGAGTCCACTGCTGGACTTATGTCCAGGGATTGATGAAAATGAGGAGATTATTAGGACTATAGGTCATCAGTCTATACTTTTTCTTCATCATCATCAGGTCATCTGATGATGATGAAGCAAAGAATAAAACCTTGTTGAATAGTAGTATAAGACTTACAGCTATAAATAACAAAGTCCAATTTGCAACACAATAGCATTGCCACCGACCAATTCTGCCCTCTCAGTTTCAAAAGCAATATTCTACGTCAAACAAGACAAAATCAATTTCCAATAAGTATCGGCTGTATGCAAAGCACATTATATTAAAGGGTGGGACACACGATAGTGTTGACTCGCGATAGTGGCATCCCTTCTTTGTGACTAGAAATCTCATTTTGGACGTTTATTGGTATTAGTTTGTTCTGAGTTTTTAGGTGCAGCTTGAGAATTGTGGATGATTGTGATTATAAGATTTTATTCAAAACTTTTTTTACTCAAGGTGCTTAATTTCTTGCATTTAAATTAAAAGTTTTTTTTTATTACGTATGCAAAACTGGTAAATAATGTGTGCTCTTTGATTTTTCTTTTTTAAAGTTTTAAGAACAAGAAACCTTTACTTTGATATTTCAACTTTACCATATTATTATTTGACCGATGTGGACCGTGGCGGGTGAAGGTTCGCCTGTAATGCAGGAGATAGTAGGTTCGATTCCCGCCTTGGGATAAATATTTGTACGATCTGCAAATATTTGTCTCGGGTATCCTTGGTATTTTCTAATGAAATGAAAAAAAAAATATTAATATCAGAGAATAATTTTACAGGTATCTAAAAGTTTATTGTTATGTTTAAAATAATTTTATTTAACAGTGTGTTCCATTACATAATAATTTACATGAAATGGAACACACTGTAAGGAAGCTATGGTATCTCATGATGAGATATTAAAAAATCCTCCCCCCCTTGGATATTAAAAAATCAAAATGCAAGCACTGTGTTAAAATAAATAAATTAGTATTAAGTCAAAGTATACTTTTTTTGCATACTTTCGTATTATACCGTCTCATAATAAAGACGTGCTTAGTAAAGACGGGTTTTTTTCATAAAAATGTGATAAGTAGAGTTCACCTCTCTATGTGGGTGGACACGTCCTAAAGATGTTAGATTATCATTATGTTACTTAGAATTGTCTTAGATGAGCATATGTGGCAATTAAGATAAAAACGTGCAGAGGAAAAATACGGTCGAAAACTGAGTTGATGTATTTTGAGTAGGAATACTAAGGCAAAACCTTTCTTCGTGTCATATTTATGTAGGTATATACTAGCTGGAGTAGGAAAAAATGGTAAGGTTGGCGAGAGATAGAGCAGGTGGAAGGGTTTAGAGGAGCCCTTTGCCAAAAGGCAAACAGATGAATATCGATGTCGTAACAATAGTATAAGCAATAGAATTTAAGCAACAAATGTAAATTCATCTGAAATAAAGGCTTATAAATAAACTAGCTGACCAGCCTGCGGCTACGCCCGCGAGGACTAAGAAGAATATCCCACCATGCATTGTTTGTTATATCTCAAAGGGATTAAGCAGCGTTTTCGATGAAAGCTCCCGGCGGCGAGGCGACTTGACTTTTTCCGACACTTCCAACAATTATCGTTTAGGTTAAGTACCATAAATCAGTTACAAGGAATAAAATATCAAATATCAAAGTGCTTTATTTCCTTTAGACCTTACAGGACTCTTGGACACGTCACAAATAATGTGAATAATAAAACCTCCGATTTTCACTCTGTATGTAACATGGAGGTATTATACCTCTAGCTCCTAAGTCTATGCATGAAGTCTATGGAGCGAAAACGCTGTCTATGGACAACATTTTCGATGAAAGCGACTTGACTTTTTCCGACCCTTTCTATAAATATCGTTATATTTCAACCAATTTACACAAAACCTTGACGAATTATATATCTAAACCTTCCTCGTGATCACACTATAGACTGGTGAAAACCGCATGAGAATCAGTTCCGTAGTTTTTGAGTTTATCGCGAACAGCGTCGCGCCGCGTCTACTGTCTACAGACAGTAAACGCGGCGGAGGACTTTGTTTTGTAGTGATATAAACAAATCGGCTTTCTATACCAACTTCAAAAAAAGGAAATGGTTCGATATAGCTCTGTGTTTATGTTTTATGTATGTTCGATTTTACCGTCAATTGGACCGATTGCAATGAATGTCTTATCCTACTATAATATTATATATGTCGGGGCGTCAGGATTTTGGTCCATTTTTCTTCCGGCCTAGCTGCCGAGGATATGTCCAGGGTAGTTGTTTTTAAATAAAAGGTGTTGTCCAGATCGACAATGTATTCACGATTTAACAAGGGTAGGCAATATAACACGGACGGGGTGACAGTTTCGTGACCGTCTCTGTCGAGCGCCGGGAATCGAATGCCGGAGCGCGCTCGCTCGCTGCCGCCTGCCGGTCTGTCGTTGACCGACCGCGTGACGTCACGACTCCATCAGGCGCGCGCGCTGTGAAGAAAGCGATCTCAACGCTTCCGTTCGTGTTGGATATGATATATGTATATGTCAAAGTTTGTATGCATGGATGTTATATTTGTTACTCTTTCACGCAAAAACTACAGAACCGATTAGACTGTAATTTGGTATGGGTATAGTTTGGGACCAGGAATAACATATAGCCCATTTTTCATCCCGATAAAACGCGGGCAAAAGCGCGGGCAGCAGCTAGTATGTTATAAAACAACTATTTATATTTTTTACATACTGTTATCGCTTTATAACACAAAAGCATGGTCTAATTTACAAGCCGATTCATAAATATAAATTTTCTTGTAACGGAACTAACAATAGTAAGTTCTAGGGTATCCACTCAAATCTACTTTAGCTGCCATTCCCACAAAAAAGTACAGTTCTTATCTAAACAATAAACGTCATTAAGAACATTCGTGTTAACATTAACAATGGCGATAAAAACAATAATGACACGGGACTTTAAACAAAAGAAGTGCGTGATATACAATCATCACAGATTAATCACGAAGATTTCTTTGAGAAAGATCTTGCTACTTCTAAAGACAACCATCCATAGAAAGTAGGTAGTAATTGAGGTTGATTAGCACGTTCACTGCCAAGCTTCAGTGATGCGACCTGAAGAGGCGCGTTTCTGCTATACAAGCACCCAGGACGGCGAGTGGGTCGGTGGCAGCGAAGTGTTAACAAAACACATTACCTACGTTACATTAGTGTTACATTTCAGAATATGCTCCCAGGAACTTCATAACCTGATTCCACTCATTTCCACTCCTGAACAAGGAGACGAACGGTACAATACCATTCTTATCTGGTGGATATAGGTGCCATCCACTTGTACTAAACGGTTTTTCTCCACCTTCATCATTCGCACCGCGAAGGAATGGAACTCGATGCTTGTTTATCCGACCAATTACAATCTAGGTGAATACCTACTAGGTATTCACCTAGATTGTAGAAAGGTGCTTTCTAGACTTTCGCGATACACTGTCGGCTCCATGGTCACTTTCCATCACGTGAGACTGTGGACAAACGAAGGTCCATCAACTTGAAAAAAATAAGCATAGTTTGGTTTAAGAATCAAACACCATTTGACCACTAGGTATCTTCATCAGCTGGTCAATTCAGATGTATTTCCGAATATTAGTACCCATAGGTACTATTTTCACCACCTCTCGGAACTTTTTTTTGATTGCTTTCGTAATCAAAATGAGGCACTTGAGAGCGAAGCACAATATATCACAATTGACCTGGAAGCTGCTGTCGCAAAAACCGAAATCTTGATTATAACGACTACCTTGCGACTACCTATTCAAAATTATTCAAACTTGTAGAGTCGTTTATACAAACAAATACAAAAAAGCTCTCAACACTCTAAGCCCAAACGTATACTTAAGACGAAGTGCGCTCGGTTTTGCGAGACAAGGACGAGCGAACACCGCGCGGGGAAGGCGAGAAAGTAAGGCAAGAGCCGCGGAACGGCCGGCCCGCGCGCAAATTCACTGGTTTTTATTTTTAAATTTGGTTTTGTCTCAATTAATACTCTTTCGCAATAAAATAAAACTATAATCCTCTAAAGTATTTATCTGAGAACACGTAGACGAAAGTTTATTGAAATATGTTATATAATCAACAAATGAAATTGGTTTTTCCGTAGGAGTATCTCTGTAAAAATTAAGATTTAGAGGACACTTCGCGATTTTATTCTATCGAGTCAAGTTTAGTCAATCGTGTTTCGGCTCCCATAAGTTACTAACAAGAATCCTAAACTTTTCATGCTCATCAAAGAATTATACAAAATTCATTATTGTCTTGCCTTAAAAATGATAAAAGTTAAAACGTGGGTTTTGGGACTCACTTCTGCCTTAATCAAAACTGTTTTCATTCATTACTAGGAAATCAAGATGTCTGCCGTCAAAAGATCAAAATGGCGGATGACACGTTCCCACGAAATAGATAACTACAATGATAGCAACATAACAATTAACTTTGAAAATAACCGGTAGCAGTCGTGCCTTTAATATTAAAGAGGTGGTTATGGGCCCACGTTTTAGACAAAGGTTCCTTGAAAATTAAGTGATGGTTATCTATGGGTAATAAGGTTCGTAGCACGTGCAAGCAAAGGCTAACAAGGACATGTTTTGTCTTCCGTTTAATATTAACCACCTGTGGAAGAAAGTGGTGCTAGGTTGATTTTCTGAATAATCACCGTACTTTGGTAGTTTTCATAGGTTCCGGAACTATATATTAAGTGGTTTCATATTTACAAAAAATACCTATGCTGAAGGGTGAGTATGAACCGACTGAGTACCACTTTTAGATGCCGTTGCACATCTTATCGATATCAAGTCATCTGATAATAGGTCGTAATAATAATAATAATGCTGGACAATTCACACAGCATTATCTAGCCCTAAGCTAAGCAGAGCTTGTGTTATGGGTACTAGATAACTGATATACTTAATATAATACGATACATATATAGATATTTTTTTATTATACATAGAAAACATCCAGAACACCCTGAACAAATATTTGCAGATCGTACAAACATTTGTCCGAGGCGGGAATCGAACCCGCAACCTCCTACGTCGCAGGCCGACCTTCATCCGCATATATAACCATATCGCTATTGTATTTAGTCCTAAGGCTATGTGGTCATATCGAGATTTAGGCAGAATACGATTTAGTCATAACTGCTACAAGTATCTAGTCAAATCAAGAAACCCGATATTAATACGTAGACTCTTACTTGAAATGTTGTTAGTTTGAGACGTGTTGGACAGTTTCAGAATCTTCTCTTATCTTTGCAAAATATTTCGCAGAAAATTTGCTACGCCAACAATACAAAATATTTCTGAACACGTATCGTATAGTAGTCAATCTTCAAAGCCAATTCCATGCATGCAAATTCTGTAATGAATTTGTCCAACTAGCCACTGAAATGAACAACCAATACAGATGTTAGATTTCCATATTCATAACTGCAAGAAATCCATAATTTACACTGTTATGTAATGAAAGAAAAGATAAATTAAGTTAACAACTCCAAGCAGATAAGGATTTTTTTAAGAGTTCGAAAGCTTAGAATGAAGAACAAAGTATTAGCCACCTCACAAATTATTGCCGTAAGTACCCTAGCAGGTTGCAAAATTGACACAACTTACAATAACCTAGTTTTATTTAGGATCCCATGTAACATGTTTGAATAGTATTTTGTTCCGCCGCAGTATGTGTCAGCGGGGAGAGGCAAATGATATGATATTTGTCCGGCACCACATAAGGCAGTGTTGTGCGTCCCGATCAAGAGACCAAAGCTTAACGCATTCACTGCACATCTTCTCGGTGGTGGTACGAACCGCAGATACACGCCGCCGCTCCGCCTGGTGAACCCGCAGCTGTAGATGTGCATCGTGGGCGATGAAAGTGTTAAACAGAACACATTAATAATAACTTTAAGTTGCCTCAAAATTAAATAATATCCAGTTATTAAAATTGTGATAGAAATAAAGAGAAACAATGTTCATACTTATTCTAGATCGAACTTATTCAGTCGCCTTGATACTTATGGATAACATTAACTGGTTTCTAGTACCATAAGAATCAACAAACATATGAGCCTAAAAATAAAAAAGAGTCCTTTACAAGAAAAATTGTACAGAACGCACCTTGAAAAATGGAAAAGCATATTGGGACGCAAGAGTCATAAATTGCGTCGATGTAGGTAGGCTTTCTATGTCGACCTGAGGAAGGTCGACACTGAAAGCCATCCCTGGCTGGACATACATCCCCTAGTTCACATAGTTGCCTTATTTCATATTATTTCATATTTCATTTATTGCATCATAATTAAAGCTACATGAATATCTTACTATTCTAACACTCTTATAATTATGTACCCGGTCAGGGTGTTGCAAAAGTCAGAAGATGTCTTACATTATTTCAAAGTCTTATCGTCAAAAAATTCATTAATCGTATAATAGCATTTTTTAATTAAAATCTCCTTTAGTAATTTATTAAAATTGATTAACTAGGGTTAATCAGTATTAGCGCGAGATTCAACATACATATTTCTCTCATTTTTATTTCTTCTGTTACAGTACGGTGTAACATCAGCCAGTGTAATGAGTTGCGAACGGGTGCTCGTACCGAACGCATCCACCCGTATTCATATTCATTAGGCGCGAAGGGCCCGCTTGATTGCACAAAGAGCCGGCTAATTCGCTACCGCACAGTCCGAACGGATTAATTTATTTATGAACGTTTCGGTGTAACGAGGTGCCAAGTTTCAGATGTTAATGTGAGCATGGTTTTGAGTTTTGACGGTTGGTAGCTTGAACATTTTAGGAGTATTTCAGACTTCAGACCTTCGCATACGTATTCGCTACCTGGTTGGCGAATACGTACCTATGCAGTGAAGCAGCAGCGGTAAATTTTGTTTGGATTTCGTTCGGGGTTCGCGTTCTATTCGGTATTCCGCCGTATAGATATTTTATTAAAAGAAGGATTACCGCATGAGCAGCGGCGGCGAAATTTGAGTGGCGGGAATCGCTACCCAGGTAGCGAATACCGCGTAGGTCTAAGTAGGCCTTAATACAGTCTCAATGGTAGTCAATCAGCTACGAAAATCGCGAAGAATAGTTAAACTTCTACAACCTTTTTTTTCCAAACCCTATCTATCTCTGCATATCGAGTATTTTATATTGTTTTTTCAGCACAGCAGTTTTGTAATTGACTGTACCTCGTAAAGTTCGATTCAACTCCATATTTCAATCTATCGAATTATGTAGAGACGTTAACTTTTTCGATTTATTGAACCTAGATTCATTCGAGCCCACAAACCTCGACCAATAATTTGACTTGTCTAAGTGCTTATTTTGTAAGCCTAAAGAAATAAAGTTATTGATTCTGATTCTGATTCTGAATAAAACCAATATTCAATGTCAAGAAGAACAAACTCAACGCACTTGAACCTACTAAAACAGTAACAGCCCATCGATTGAATGCGTACAAGCACGGTCGGTTACGGGCGGGCCCGCTTAATTATTGAATTAGCATTTAAATTATTTCGGTAACCGTTCATTTGTAACTAATACAAATAGCGAGGCGCATGAATAATGTTGTGGGGAGTGATGTGAGAATTTGAAGTGGATGTGGCATCTCAACGTAGGCCGCATGCTACGGGAGCGATCTTGACGCGATCGCGAAACGGGGCGCGGCGTTCTATACATTTTCATAGTTAAATTTTTTTTTAAATTGTGGTTGCCGCTTTGGTTCGCACCAATATCGCCCGCCCATGTTGGTTGCAGTGTTATAACGGTGTACGACGTGCGTCTACCGACGGATCGGAGCGTACTTAGCGTCGGTGTTTACAATATGCCTGGCATCGGTATCTTAGATATGCTGATGCAGTCCACGCTGTGTCAATCCAAGCAATCAATCCTTCCGTATGCTCCGATTCCGATGCAGTGGACGCAGTTGAGCGTCAGACAATGTGGCGTTCGAAGTTTAAATGTTAAAAACAAAAGAAAAACGAAATGCTTTAATGAAAGGTATCTTGGGTCTGATTCGTCACTTTTCTGCCAGTGGAAATTAAAATTGGTGTACAAGGATTTAGATCGAATGTTAGATTAAGACCTTCAGGGTGTTTAACTGCACAACTGTACACTCCATGTAAATTTTTTAAAAAGAAATAAATAAATAAAAAAGCTTTTCTCTACCTATAAAACATTTTAAAATCCATACAAATCTCGATAATCTCGCCGTTTCACATTCATGGCAATCATCTTCAAAATCTTCAAATGGTGGTTTTAGTAAGTAGTCACACCAAAGTCCGCAGGCCGCCTGGCTGTGTCACCCACTTTGGTGTACGGAGACTCCGATAAAGATGCAAAGGAGTGAAATTTTAGGATAAGTATTACCATATCATTTATTTTCTAATGCCGTGTCGAAAGCCCATGATGACGCACGAATAAGAGCCAGCTCAACGCGAATATAAAGTACTTTTGGTATCTATCCACTTTACATAGGTATCAACGTACACACTTGCCTAGTGTTTCTATGTTTTTTTAATTAGATTTAACTAGTAATGTCAAAAGCTACCTATTAAGCCAATGTGATGACAACAATAAATATATTGACTATTGACTATTAAGCTTATGGAATAAGTCCTAGGTATCATATTTAGAGCTTTAGGTATTAGGTAGAGCTTTAAACTATCGTAAACACAACACATGAGTCGTTCATGACTCTTGGAACTTCTGAATTTATCTATTGTAAACTATTTGATTAAACTCGTAAATATATTTTTTTTACACTGTACACTGTAGAAAAACTTTAGGTAGGTACTTTACTTACTAAAAATAATTGTTTTTTCTGGAATTAAACTCGGTTTTATACACACAGTACATGCAAGTAGGTACACTTATGTTCATTAAAGTTTAGTAAAGTCCTTCAGACAAGGGTATTCAAGTTCGAACCTACCTTTTCGATCGTCTTCATAACCAGTACAATCGCGCAAAACATACTTTAAATGAATAGGCATTTTACAGCTCGTCACGAAGCATTAAAATCAGTGTTTCGTCGGCACGAATCATTAATTCCTTTGTTTATTGGCCGCTTGATACACGAACCTTACACTTATTGGTACAATGGTATCCGGAGCCCTTTTTAGGGTTCCGTACCTAAAGGGTTACAACGCGACATTATTTCAGATTTCAATAACTTTATTTCTGTAGGCTTACAAAATAAGCACTAAGTCAAATTTTATACTATAACATATACATCTTTGTATATGGCAACTATGTATTATATTATCAAATAAGAAATGAGGTGTTATGGATTTTCTCGGCACAAATATTTTTTTTCCTATGTATGCTTTGTCTGTCTGTCCGTCTGTCTCTCAGCATCCTGTATCTTATGAACCGGAATATGGTACCCGGTTGAATTTTTATCTGTGTGTATTATCTAGTGCCGCTTTAAGAACATTAAAAATAAAATAAATAAATAATGGGGCTCTGTACCTAAATGATTGATAACATGATTTTGTCTGCTTAACTTTAACATTTGCTATATCTATCTCTTGAACCTTAATAATTTGGATACTTAAAATTTTAACTGTGTGGGTATTAATATATTTATTATAACCACATGACATAACATAAAACGTATAAGTATAGAAAGTAAGGCAAGAGCCGCGGAACGGCCGGCCCGCGCGCAAATTCACTGGTTTTTATTTTTAAATTTGGTTTTGTCTCAATTAATACTCTTTCGCAATAAAATAAAACTATAATCCTCTAAAGTATTTATCTGAGAACACGTAGACGAAAGTTTATTGAAATATGTTATATAATCAACAAATGAAATTGGTTTTTCCGTAGGAGTATCTCTGTAAAAATTAAGATTTAGAGGACAATTCGCGATTTTATTCTATCGAGTCAAGTTTAGTCAATCGTGTTTCGGCTCCCATAAGTTACTAACAAGAATCCTAAACTTTTCATGCTCATCAAAGAATTATACAAAATTCATTATTGTCTTGCCTTAAAAATGATAAAAGTTAAAACGTGGGTTTTGGGACTCACTTCTGCCTTAATCAAAACTGTTTTCATTCATTACTAGGAAATCAAGATGTCTGCCGTCAAAAGATCAAAATGGCGGATGACACGTTCCCACGAAATAGATAACTACAATGATAGCAACATAACAATTAACTTTGAAAATAACCGGTAGCAGTCGTGCCTTTAATATTAAAGAGGTGGTTATGGGCCCACGTTTTAGACAAAGGTTCCTTGAAAATTAAGTGATGGTTATCTATGGGTAATAAGGTTCGTAGCACGTGCAAGCAAAGGCTAACAAGGACATGTTTTGTCTTCCGTTTAATATTAACCACCTGTGGAAGAAAGTGGTGCTAGGTTGATTTTCTGAATAATCACCGTACTTTGGTAGTTTTCATAGGTTCCGGAACTATATATTAAGTGATTTCATATTTACAAAAAATACCTATGCTGAAGGGTGAGTATGAACCGACTGAGTACCACTTTTAGATGCCGTTGCACATCTTATCGATATCAAGTCATCTGATAATAGGTCGTAATAATAATAATAATGCTGGACAATTCACACAGCATTATCTAGCCCTAAGCTAAGCAGAGCTTGTGTTATGGGTACTAGATAACTGATATACTTAATATAATACGATACATATATAGATATTTTTTTATTATACATAGAAAACATCCAGAACACCCTGAACAAATATTTGCAGATCGTACAAACATTTGTCCGAGGCGGGAATCGAACCCGCAACCTCCTACGTCGCAGGCCGACCTTCATCCGCATATATAACCATATCGCTATTGTATTTAGTCCTAAGGCTATGTGGTCATATCGAGATTTAGGCAGAATACGATTTAGTCATAACTGCTACAAGTATCTAGTCAAATCAAGAAACCCGATATTAATACGTAGACTCTTACTTGAAATGTTGTTAGTTTGAGACGTGTTGGACAGTTTCAGAATCTTCTCTTATCTTTGCAAAATATTTCGCAGAAAATTTGCTACGCCAACAATACAAAATATTTCTGAACACGTATCGTATAGTAGTCAATCTTCAAAGCCAATTCCATGCATGCAAATTCTGTAATGAATTTGTCCAACTAGCCACTGAAATGAACAACCAATACAGATGTTAGATTTCCATATTCATAACTGCAAGAAATCCATAATTTACACTGTTATGTAATGAAAGAAAAGATAAATTAAGTTAACAACTCCAAGCAGATAAGGATTTTTTTAAGAGTTCGAAAGCTTAGAATGAAGAACAAAGTATTAGCCACCTCACAAATTATTGCCGTAAGTACCCTAGCAGGTTGCAAAATTGACACAACTTACAATAACCTAGTTTTATTTAGGATCCCATGTAACATGTTTGAATAGTATTTTGTTCCGCCGCAGTATGTGTCAGCGGGGAGAGGCAAATGATATGATATTTGTCCGGCACCACATAAGGCAGTGTTGTGCGTCCCGATCAAGAGACCAAAGCTTAACGCATTCACTGCACATCTTCTCGGTGGTGGTACGAACCGCAGATACACGCCGCCGCTCCGCCTGGTGAACCCGCAGCTGTAGATGTGCATCGTGGGCGATGAAAGTGTTAAACAGAACACATTAATAATAACTTTAAGTTGCCTCAAAATTAAATAATATCCAGTTATTAAAATTGTGATAGAAATAAAGAGAAACAATGTTCATACTTATTCTAGATCGAACTTATTCAGTCGCCTTGATACTTATGGATAACATTAACTGGTTTCTAGTACCATAAGAATCAACAAACATATGAGCCTAAAAATAAAAAAGAGTCCTTTACAAGAAAAATTGTACAGAACGCACCTTGAAAAATGGAAAAGCATATTGGGACGCAAGAGTCATAAATTGCGTCGATGTAGGTAGGCTTTCTATGTCGACCTGAGGAAGGTCGACACTGAAAGCCATCCCTGGCTGGACATACATCCCCTAGTTCACATAGTTGCCTTATTTCATATTATTTCATATTTCATTTATTGCATCATAATTAAAGCTACATGAATATCTTACTATTCTAACACTCTTATAATTATGTACCCGGTCAGGGTGTTGCAAAAGTCAGAAGATGTCTTACATTATTTCAAAGTCTTATCGTCAAAAAATTCATTAATCGTATAATAGCATTTTTTAATTAAAATCTCCTTTAATAATTTATTAAAATTGATTAACTAGGGTTAATCAGTATTAGCGCGAGATTCAACATACATATTTCTCTCATTTTTATTTCTTCTGTTACAGTACGGTGTAACATCAGCCAGTGTAATGAGTTGCGAACGGGTGCTCGTACCGAACGCATCCACCCGTATTCATATTCATTAGGCGCGAAGGGCCCGCTTGATTGCACAAAGAGCCGGCTAATTCGCTACCGCACAGTCCGAACGGATTAATTTATTTATGAACGTTTCGGTGTAACGAGGTGCCAAGTTTCAGATGTTAATGTGAGCATGGTTTTGAGTTTTGACGGTTGGTAGCTTGAACATTTTAGGAGTATTTCAGACTTCAGACCTTCGCATACGTATTCGCTACCTGGTTGGCGAATACGTACCTATGCAGTGAAGCAGCAGCGGTAAATTTTGTTTGGATTTCGTTCGGGGTTCGCGTTCTATTCGGTATTCCGCCGTATAGATATTTTATTAAAAGAAGGATTACCGCATAAGCAGCGGCGGCGAAATTTGAGTGGCGGGAATCGCTACCCAGGTAGCGAATACCGCGTAGGTCTAAGTAGGCCTTAATACAGTCTCAATGGTAGTCAATCAGCTACGAAAATCGCGAAGAATAGTTAAACTTCTACAACCTTTTTTTTCCAAACCCTATCTATCTCTGCATATCGAGTATTTTATATTGTTTTTTCAGCACAGCAGTTTTGTAATTGACTGTACCTCGTAAAGTTCGATTCAACTCCATATTTCAATCTATCGAATTATGTAGAGACGTTAACTTTTTCGATTTATTGAACCTAGATTCATTCGAGCCCACAAACCTCGACCAATAATTTGACTTGTCTAAGTGCTTATTTTGTAAGCCTAAAGAAATAAAGTTATTGATTCTGATTCTGATTCTGAATAAAACCAATATTCAATGTCAAGAAGAACAAACTCAACGCACTTGAACCTACTAAAACAGTAACAGCCCATCGATTGAATGCGTACAAGCACGGTCGGTTACGGGCGGGCCCGCTTAATTATTGAATTAGCATTTAAATTATTTCGGTAACCGTTCATTTGTAACTAATACAAATAGCGAGGCGCATGAATAATGTTGTGGGGAGTGATGTGAGAATTTGAAGTGGATGTGGCATCTCAACGTAGGCCGCATGCTACGGGAGCGATCTTGACGCGATCGCGAAACGGGGCGCGGCGTTCTATACATTTTCATAGTTAAATTTTTTTTTAAATTGTGGTTGCCGCTTTGGTTCGCACCAATATCGCCCGCCCATGTTGGTTGCAGTGTTATAACGGTGTACGACGTGCGTCTACCGACGGATCGGAGCGTACTTAGCGTCGGTGTTTACAATATGCCTGGCATCGGTATCTTAGATATGCTGATGCAGTCCACGCTGTGTCAATCCAAGCAATCAATCCTTCCGTATGCTCCGATTCCGATGCAGTGGACGCAGTTGAGCGTCAGACAATGTGGCGTTCGAAGTTTAAATGTTAAAAACAAAAGAAAAACGAAATGCTTTAATGAAAGGTATCTTGGGTCTGATTCGTCACTTTTCTGCCAGTGGAAATTAAAATTGGTGTACAAGGATTTAGATCGAATGTTAGATTAAGACCTTCAGGGTGTTTAACTGCACAACTGTACACTCCATGTAAATTTTTTAAAAAGAAATAAATAAATAAAAAAGCTTTTCTCTACCTATAAAACATTTTAAAATCCATACAAATCTCGATAATCTCGCCGTTTCACATTCATGGCAATCATCTTCAAAATCTTCAAATGGTGGTTTTAGTAAGTAGTCACACCAAAGTCCGCAGGCCGCCTGGCTGTGTCACCCACTTTGGTGTACGGAGACTCCGATAAAGATGCAAAGGAGTGAAATTTTAGGATAAGTATTACCATATCATTTATTTTCTAATGCCGTGTCGAAAGCCCATGATGACGCACGAATAAGAGCCAGCTCAACGCGAATATAAAGTACTTTTGGTATCTATCCACTTTACATAGGTATCAACGTACACACTTGCCTAGTGTTTCTATGTTTTTTTAATTAGATTTAACTAGTAATGTCAAAAGCTACCTATTAAGCCAATGTGATGACAACAATAAATATATTGACTATTGACTATTAAGCTTATGGAATAAGTCCTAGGTATCATATTTAGAGCTTTAGGTATTAGGTA
This sequence comes from Eupithecia insigniata, assembly GCA_947859395.1. Classification (NCBI taxonomy): domain Eukaryota; kingdom Metazoa; phylum Arthropoda; class Insecta; order Lepidoptera; family Geometridae; genus Eupithecia; species Eupithecia insigniata. The sequence goes on from OX402002.1 coordinate 9,180,416, forward strand.
GAGCTTTAAACTATCGTAAACACAACACATGAGTCGTTCATGACTCTTGGAACTTCTGAATTTATCTATTGTAAACTATTTGATTAAACTCGTAAATATATTTTTTTTACACTGTACACTGTAGAAAAACTTTAGGTAGGTACTTTACTTACTAAAAATAATTGTTTTTTCTGGAATTAAACTCGGTTTTATACACACAGTACATGCAAGTAGGTACACTTATGTTCATTAAAGTTTAGTAAAGTCCTTCAGACAAGGGTATTCAAGTTCGAACCTACCTTTTCGATCGTCTTCATAACCAGTACAATCGCGCAAAACATACTTTAAATGAATAGGCATTTTACAGCTCGTCACGAAGCATTAAAATCAGTGTTTCGTCGGCACGAATCATTAATTCCTTTGTTTATTGGCCGCTTGATACACGAACCTTACACTTATTGGTACAATGGTATCCGGAGCCCTTTTTAGGGTTCCGTACCTAAAGGGTTACAACGCGACATTATTTCAGATTTCAATAACTTTATTTCTGTAGGCTTACAAAATAAGCACTAAGTCAAATTTTATACTATAACATATACATCTTTGTATATGGCAACTATGTATTATATTATCAAATAAGAAATGAGGTGTTATGGATTTTCTCGGCACAAATATTTTTTTTCCTATGTATGCTTTGTCTGTCTGTCCGTCTGTCTCTCAGCATCCTGTATCTTATGAACCGGAATATGGTACCCGGTTGAATTTTTATCTGTGTGTATTATCTAGTGCCGCTTTAAGAACATTAAAAATAAAATAAATAAATAATGGGGCTCTGTACCTAAATGATTGATAACATGATTTTGTCTGCTTAACTTTAACATTTGCTATATCTATCTCTTGAACCTTAATAATTTGGATACTTAAAATTTTAACTGTGTGGGTATTAATATATTTATTATAACCACATGACATAACATAAAACGTATAAGTATGTAGAGTAAAAAAAATAAGGGGTCCTCTTACAAGAGACGTGAATTGCTCAACGTAATAAAAGTTCATAGTGTGAAATCTTTTATGATGGGACGCGGAACCCGTCATGTGTAAGGCTGACTCGCACTTTGCCAGATTATTGTATTGAATTGACTGTGTTGTTATCTATGGGCACTTTACTTTCATGGGGCTTAGCGTTTTGTTCTAGACTAGGTCTTAAATTATTCAGAGGAATATTGCTGTTTTTAGGTTTCAGACATTCTAATACTAAACCAACTAATCGATTGTCATGATGGTGGAACATTTCTTTCGTTCTAAAATCTTTCATCATTTCGTCATCATCCCCAGCTGTATTTTACTAATTGCTGGGTGAACACTTCCCATAGTTGATTTAAACGCCATCTGTTTTTTTTTTGTTTCCCCATTTTTTCCGACGATACCATAAGTATCTCTCGGTAAAATATCTCAAAATTATATCGACCTAGACAGGATGAATAAAACGAAAAAGACTATTTCTTGTTAACTCATTAATTATTATTTAGATGCAGAGTTTTCCCTAAGTGTGGGTAGCAATATAAAAGCAAAAATCTTATTGACAAAGTAAGAACAGTCAACACAAATTACATTTCGAATTCCATCAGTTACTTTTGCTAGTAACTTATACCACATGTGCGCAAAGCCTTATGAACCAAACCGCTTCTCCCTAATCCCTAATTGAAACGCGTGGAATCCTTTGTTCTTTAGATTAAAACCAAGCCAAAGGATAAACTTATAATGAGATAACTTATGATTAAAGCTCTGTACACTGTACCTCATTTAAATAAGTTGAAAGAGCTATCATATCGAGGATAGATAGCTTCTCACAAAATAAATGCTACGTTTAAGAGAAAAATTGAATATTTAAGGTGAAGAAAATATTATATAAGTAAAAGAAATTATCTTATAAGTTTCTTAGGCATATAAAATTTATTTATACAATTTGAAAATTAATGAAAAATAACGGATATTTTGGATTGACTGAACTTCAGTAGTAAAACGACTCTACCATTTTCAGTTACCCTACTCACCAACAGATGGCGCTAACAGTGACATTCCTAAAATGTCTGAATGATATCACAATTCACAATGTTGTTGCCTCATTATTTAAGTACATGGTAATATTTTTCGAGCAAAAAAGGTTTGTGGCTATATTTTAATGCATTCTTGAAGGTAAGGCGCGGTTACGTGGGCCGCATTACAATTAGGTGTGTAAAATACACCTTAATCTTGCATTTTTGGCTGAGATTAATCGGTACCTACTTTTTATGTCACGCACCTTTACAGAGTTGTTATTTATACATTTTGAAATCAGGGAAGATGCTTACGAATAGAAAGATTTTTTGAATAATACTTACTTAACTTTATAATACGATTTAAATTTCAAATAAAACCTCCAACAAAACACAATAAAACAAGTACAAACAAGGAAGGTGGAAAAAGGTTAGTCGTCGCGTAGTTAGTCCGTAACGCCAGCAAGTGGCTCTGACGGAAGACCAGCGTTGGTTGCGAGTTTGCTAGTCAACCAACATATGCTGAGGCAGAGCCATTTTGTTACTTGACTTACACTTAAAATATTATGCCATATATTCATCTTAGTTAAGTTTATTATGTATTCGGTGTAAGTCTTATAACAAATAAAAATATATTCTATTCTATATTCTATTCTAATATTTAGATTTATTCAAAAATCTTCACAACGCTGATACTTATAAAAATCATGATAATATAAATTCTTTTATAATGGATTTGGATAAAGCAATGCACGTAGAAGTTAATGACAAAAACTTAAAGAAGTAAATAATCATAAAAAATATGAAATTCCCGCAATGATTTAGACCAAACATAAGAATGCAGGTAGAAATGTAGGTATAGGTACCAAAGAGCAATAATCTTTGAAATCACAAATCAAGTTGTAAGCTTTAACGAAGAACGTGGGCGTCTAGTTGCTTCCAGACATACAAGACATACGGAAAAGAAGTTCGGCAAACATAAATAGGTATAATCAAATACACCGAGGTATTTAGAATAGTAAACAAGTTGATAGCAACTTGTTTACTATTCTATTTATGATTTGATTATAATTTTCTTTGTTAATAAAGATAATTATAATCAAATCATAGAAACAAATTAGAAATAGTATCTTTTAACAATGTTCCAGTAACGAAAATTGACTTTTAAATAAGTTTTTATGGCATTGTGATTGGCAGGCTGACATATACATATGTAGCAAGAGGATAATTATAATACAATGATGATTTCCGATGTTTTGAAGAACACATAGATATCCTCGATCCATAGATTAAGTTCTGTTGTTTATATTAAAAGCTAACCTGAACAACAGTGTGTCCAACTTGTTATGAACAGAACAGCTTAGAACTGTCAAAATATCTAAAATATACTCCGTTTTATTAGCGCCGAACAAGAACCCTGGTCAAGAGTGGGATTCCTTGCTTCCCTACTTCACTTTACTATTATTATTATCATCATTTGATTGCTATTCTACTAAAACATACTATTTGATGCGCAGATGCGTTTATTGGATTATTAGTTTCTGATTCTATTGATGTCTCGTTTGTAACCGACTTTGCTTAAACTGGTCTTCATAGTGATATAGGTTCACGTAGGGGACGTAGGTTATTTTAAGATATATTTGATTTAGCATAACTTTCATCAGACCCATTAACTAAATCCATGATAGATTTATTAAGATTTTTATTTCTCATTAGATCCAGTATTGATGATTAATCGTTCGTCGTAGTTTACAATTATTAATTATCTAGCCCAATTTTTGTCTATAAGATTTTAAAAACATAACTTGAAATTCGATTTAAAGGTCGATTTCTTCGACTTACCTACCTAGATTTTTTACAGATAGAACTTTACAAGACAAGTGACAGGTAAAACCTCACAATATGAATACACTGTTCCATCTTTCGTAGCATTTTTAGATACGACTTATTGACGTCTTCTTCAAAATTGATGCGATTCAATCAAAGACGTTCAATACAGCAAATCCACGAGGCATCGTCCCCAATCACAATCTCTATAATTATTCCATTTGTTATTGAGAGCATTCAATTACTAATGGCGTGCACTGATTATTGTCGGTAGCGACCGCCTGACATCCTTGGCTAGTTATTAAGCATGCCAATAGATTATTCATTGGTGCTGATTGTCTGGCTAGTTATCTTGATAGCAATGGACAATTGTTATGAAATTAACGAGACGGTAGCTAAGCCCTTTATAAATAGTGGCTCTCGTTTGTCATGGAAAGACCTTCGTTCGAGAAAAAAATTCTCCTGATGCTAGATGACAATAACGTTATCTATCTCCAATCCCGGAGGTGGGCGTTGCGATCTGCTACACAGTATATTTCTACTTCTATAGATCACATTGTTTACTTTTTTCTTTTTGCATCTTGATTATAAATAAATACTTTTGCTTTAGATTGACGGATTATTAAAAAAAACACGTAAACACTAGCTCTTCTCTTGAAGATACTTAGATTATAATCTGGTGAAAGATAGATTACCTACCTTCGAAGGAAAATTGAAGATCCCTCATTTGAATAAATGCAAGAGCATAACGAAATAGAAATATTCACTAACTTACTAGACTGACTCAAGTCGCACTTGCAGGAATAATTCGACTCTTTTCGCATTAAAAACAAAATTTAAATGCCATTGCAGTACTCGATTATTATAAATAAACCCACCATCGTTGCCAGAAGGTTATATTTCCTAAATTTTTCGTAACTTTTGACCCTCTCGCGTAACATGTAGTTTTTATATATGGCAATTTTCGTAACTTTTGAGAACGAGATTTGTTATAGTAGATTGTTAATTTTCACTGACAGCAACATTGGACATCAATTCACCTCCGATATCGGACACCAAAACACGAAAATAAAAATCATTATTATTTTAATGCCACTAACTTTTACACCAAAAATTTAACATTTCACGAAACGATACGTAACTTACGACTCAAGACCCTGGCAACAATGAAACCTAGATAGCTATGCTCATAGAAGGTGAAAATAGGTCATATACGTAATATGAAACCTATAAAACTCAATTAATGATAAAGTAGACGTATTTCTAATTGATAGTATTGTCTTTGCGCCATCAATTGCTCCAAATAGTATGTAATTGATTGCCAATGAGACTCTCGTGATTGTGACAATTAATACTTCGGACTAAGGTAATAAATTTTAATTTAACAGTTTTAATACAAATCCTACTAATATAAAAAATGTAATTTTTTTTAAGTATGCATGTACGGATGTTTGTTCCTCTTTCGCGCAAAAACTACTCGACTGATTACGATGAAATTTGGTATTGGTATAGTTGGGACAAAATCGTAATCTCAAAATCGTAGCGGTCGCAGGGAGTCAATGGATGGACGCGGCTCAGGACCGCTATTTGTGGCGTCGTATGGGGGAGGCCTATGTCTGGCTGATATGATGATGATGATGATGATAATTGGGACCTGGAATGACATATAGGCTATTTTTTTTCTCGATAAAATACGGACAAAGGCGCGGGATACAGCTAGTCATACATATTGAACTTGGCATTGAAGTAATAGTAAACAGGATAAAAAGTGATTTCTACGTTCTTTAACTTTGGTGTTCTTCCAACACATGCAAGGGTCAAGGGGCCAAGATACAGGTTTATCCTAGTTTGGGGATCAATAATGTAATAATTTTAAGTCTTAAATCTTAATCAATAAACGTTATTATTATTCTTACATACAGCTTTAAAGATGTAATAATTTATAGTTTTGTTTTAACATTAAAGATATTTTTTTATGTGGTGGTTGAAGTAAATTTTATACAGCTCAATTAAAGGTTTTAGTATTACTATTTTACCCTTATACATGGTATCCTTAAATACATAATTAGGTCTTATATTCTTATTTAAATGTTTGATCAATAGCGCTCTATATACATTTAATAGTTAATGTTTTTATTTATATAAAAGTTAAGGTTTTTATTTTGAGTACCTATCTTTATACTTTTCTTTGTATCGACACAACGTGTATCTACTTTTCCAAAATGGGAGAAGTCACTGGCTCCTGAAACACAGTTAATAACTAGTTCGGGAGCCTATATATTCATTTTATATATTTTTAACTGTATTTGTGTCAAATAAATGGGTTTTACATTACTTTTTTTAGACTTGTATATGAACTTGTTTTGTAAGCCTAAGGAAATAAAAGTTAAGGATTTCTGTAGACCAAGTATTTTCTACATTAATTTCTATTATTAGCAGGAAATACTCAATCAAATAATTGAGCAACTGACTAGCCCGTAGCAAACAACCTCTTGCCAAATTATACCATCGAAAAGGTATTGTTCCTCAATAAAACAAAATTGGTTCAAATTTCGCAACAGCTTATAGCCTATAAAAGCATGTAATTGCTATAAACGACCGATGGTAATACACCTAAGTAATGAAACCTCTGGCTTATGTTTATTATATTATTTTACGCCAAAGAAATTACTAATGTTATGAAAACATGCCCGGTTTTCGGACGCCCCATCAATTTAGATTAGTCTGTAATAGCCCTATAATACTTATACCTACCTACCTTAGTTAATGTAAGCAGCCACCCCTAAAGAAAATCTATGTAAAAGTTATGCTATAAGAAAATTTCAAGCTTATTATGAGTTGCCGCGACGGTACTATTAATGCAACAGGAAATACTGTTTTTGATCCTTGTTCCGGAATTTATTAAAAATCGAAATCAAAAAGTTTACGTAGAGTAGGTAAGTACGAGTAGAAATGTAAATGAATAAATAATTATGGATAATCTTCGCATCATCATCTAGTCCCAAGATAAGCAGATTATGTTATGGTTATGACTGAAATACCTACTTAATACAATATACCGATTACATTGATAAATATTTTTTATTATAGGTACAAAGAAAATGCCCAGAACACCTGAGACAAATATTTGTAGATCATAAAAACATTTTTCCCAAGGCAGGAATCGAACCCACAACTTCCTGCATTGCAGGCGGACCTTTGCCCGACGCACCAAATCGGTCTTCAAAGCCATCATGGAGACCAATTCTTTTATTTATTTACTGTTCATTACCAAACGATCGTCATCATCAGCACAAAAACGTCAACACCTGAACTAGCTACTCCTAAGAAAGGGGAAGGGTTCTCCTTTGGGGGAAATACGCACTGCCCTTTCTGTAGTAGGTATACGTCTTAGTTTACCATATTTACAATATAATCCAATAAGTATTTATTTTATCACTCAGCATCCTTTGCTACTAAATTTTGAAGTTATTTCCAAAATCTATAAACCGACTTAGAATTACATATCTGCCTACTTTATATCTATACTCATTTTTTTCAGTTTCGAGGGAGAAATAGTAATTCCCTGGGTAATAAAGTTTATTTGGGACAAATCTGGGATCGTTCTATAGACAAATCCAAAAGAATTATAAGTAAAAAGACACTAAAAGCCGAACTTAGAATCTCCTCCTTTTTTCGAAGTTAGTTAAAATCTCACAACTATCAAAACCATTCAGTCCCAGCACATACTATGCATGATGAAGGCAATATGGGTGAAGTTAATTTCTGTATGGTGGGCCATCGATAGCTGCGGTTAATAAATTAGTGAACCACCCCCTACTTACTTAAACGAACGATTTTTCATTATTGCAATACAATTTTCAATAATTAAGCTATTGACCTCTAGAGACATAAATAATCATCATCAATAGAAAAGTGGTTGTTCATGGAAAAATCAAAGTGACCACTTTGATAACCTAGTTTTGCTTAGGTATATGTAATTTGAAATTTCTGACCTTGTCCTAAAGTCAAAAAGTCTGACCTTGTCCTAAAGTCATAAAGTCTGTTAGGGCTAAAAGGAAATATAGTATTAAGACAATTATTTTTTTAATTTTGAGCCTGGCATCATTTTGTTTTCTAGAGAGATCATAGAAATAGAAACGTTTAATTACGTATGTCTACTTATTTATTTATATTTTTTAAGATAAACCACAGCGTTAAGATTTCAATTAAAGTAATTAAAATATATAACAATAAACCCAAAAAGACACACAGAAGGAACACACACAGAACAAAAGAACAGCAAAGTAAGTCAAGAGAAGTTGAACAATATAAATTAAATTATCTTAAAAATATAATTACTATTATCTTTTATATAAATAGGTCATAGTGCGCGCGCGTGTGTGTTTGTGTGGACCCCTGAGGACACGGGTCTCTAAGAGTCCTGGCAACATGAGCCAACACTGTGTCTGCAGTATATCTAGGATTATTACAGTTTGGGTGGCCCTTAGGTTAAAAGGATGTGATTTGCGCCGGCTGCTTAGTGTCTGGAAGGACTGATATAAATATAAGGCTTTCATCATAAAGGACAGGCATGTAACTAAAAGGATCAAAACCTCTGGGTAAGACCTTCCTCACAGTAAGATAATCACCTACAGCTTTCCTACCTCCAAACTCCAAAACCAGTATGTATGAACTCCGATTTACTGAAGGTTTTAATGTTTGCATAAGTCTACAACACGTTTTATTGTGTACTAGCTGCTGCCCGCGGCTTCGCACGTACTTTTAATGTATCCTATGTCCGTCCCCGGGATACCATCTACATCCCTGCCAAATTTCATTAAGATCTTTTCAGCCCTTTAGGCGTGAAAAGGTAACTGACACAGATATATAGAGTTCATTCATTCACATCAGCCCATACACGTCCACCGCTGGACATAGGCCTCCCCCATACGACGCCACAAATAGCGGTCCTGTATACAGAGTTACTTTCAAATTTATAATTAGTAGGATTGCGGGAATGTATTTTTTTTTTGTGCACATACTTACCCCCAGCTCTAAGTTTTTTTAGCGGTGAAGGTGCTAAATATATCTTATAGGCAATACCTGCTGGGATCGGGAAGAGAACCTATCTATGAACACTTCCTGATCCCAGCAGGTACTGCAAGTAGCTTCATAATTTTCAATCCATAGTTAAATTAACCTCAAAGTAATTATCGCCGATCGGCCCAAACAAATCAAAGTTTTTCTTAAACTATCATCATCATCATAATCAGCCCATACACGTCCACGGCTGAACATTGGCCATACGACGCCAGAAAGAGCGGTCCTGAACCGTCTCCATCCATCGACTCCCTGCGACCGCTACGATGTCGTCGATGTTTATAAAATACTAATGTAAAATCTACGCAGCAAACTTCAACATTCACCTACAGTTTGTTGTTTGCTGAGTAGATTTTACAGGTGATTTTCGTCGGCACTAGGCTGAGCCTGTAGCTAGGAAGTCAGGATTTGTACGTAATGTGTATATACAAAAAAGTTGTTGTTATTCCGCGGATAATAACGTAAATTAAACTTTTTTTCTTTAGGGAATACTTTTGACTGCGCTTGCTTTGCTATTTTATTTTTATTGTAATTGAGTGTGATTTTGTATGACTATTCTTGCAATTTTGTGTATATAGTATTCTGCTGTGTTATTTTTTATTGTGATTTTAAAGTATTGTTTTATTTTCTAGACCATATAACGGTATAGGCTAAGTGGCTCTGTCATGTTTTTTATTTATTTATTTAGTTAAATATTTACATTGTCTTTACAGTATAGCACCAAGGCGACAATGAAATATAAAAAAGAGATAATATAACTAAAATAATATAACTAAAATTACACAATTAATCTACCAACTACATATATGTATATAACTTAATACTATAGCTTAAAATAGACATTACTTATTCCTATGCGTCCTATCCAAAAATTTAAAACAGCGTCCCTGAATTTTGGCAAGGACGTATGAAATATATCAACGTCCTCATCTGCACATAAACTATTATGTTATACATATCTCTATGGTCACATAAATAATTTGTAATTTGATTGATCCAAGAAAACAGGTCCGCTCTTCCGGGAGTGTTGCCAAGTGACGTCACCGTCCAGTTGTATTTCAACAAAATGTAGAAGTTGGGAAACCAATGTGATAAGGATCAATTGAAAAATCAATAAAAAATTACAATCGTCAATTATGTTTGTTAAATCAGTCAAAACAGCGTTAGTTATATACAAGACAATGTATTAAATAATGGGTAAATACAAAATCACATAGTTTTATCAGATTCATACAGGAGCTCGGGGAGTTACGATTGTACGCTATTGGTAACACGAGGAAACAGAGTCGTCTTATCATTTGCTGATGGCGTCGATGACGTAGCCTGGCAACACCCACGTGACCATCGTGTCTCGGAAGAGCATACCTTGTTTTCTTATATCATGTCTTTTTTTTCTTTTCGACGACCTCTGTGGCGCGGTGGGCGAAGGTCCGCCTACGACGCAGGAGGTTGCGGGTTCGATTCCCGCCTCGGGACAAATATTTGTACGATCTGCAGATATTTGTTCAGGGTGTTCTGGTCGTTTTCTATGTATAATAAAAAATATACATTGTAATATGTTGTATTAAGTATATCAGTTATCTAGTACCCATAACACAAGCTCTGCTTAGCTTGGGGCTAGATAATGCTGTGTAAATTGTCCAGTATTATTATTTTTAAATAATCGCATGTCAAATTTATTGCCGTTTAAAGCTATTGTCAAGTGCTCTCTATCGTTGAGTGTTCTTTACAACCCTTAATATCCCCATAAAATGTTAATAGGTATAAAAACTTTTCGGTGTTGTAAAAACTAATATTTTGTCTTACAACGCAACACCGATAAGAAAAAACAGGCTCGCGTGCGCGGAATCATTACCTTATTGTCATAAGGGCTAATAGTTCCCCAAGAATCATACAATATGATAATAAAATCGACCTTTAAGTCTTTAAATTGTCATTATGCGAAAAGGAGGATTTACACAGGAACAGTTATAAAATAATTTCTCTGTCAAAACTAAAACTGACTTGAAATACCTTAATTTTAAAAGTTTTATATTTTGTGGGATAAATACTAATCCCTGGCGAATATTTTTTTATGGGACCTTCTCGAAATTATAATTGCAAAAGAACTATCCAAATCGGTTCCAAATCGGCGGAAATTGTCAAAGAAATTGACAAATATACATAAAAAACATAAGTACAGCCAAACATGTTCTATGTTTGGCTCCTCCTTTTTTCGAAGTCGGTTGAAAAAGAAAGGTTCGGTTCTAAAAATCTGGAGTTGACTTGGTATACAGCTTTGGTATATGAATGCATACGGGCACAAAATGATATTATTTTATGCGATAGGTAGGTAGTTTTGGCCGCGCGACTTTAGAATGGAGTAAAACAATTTTTTTTCAATTACAAAAACCGGTTTTTATATCTAGGACCAAAGTGCTTGGGAAGACAAATCCATTGAACCTACATAAACTCGACGTGGTTATGGTTAAGTCGTTTCGTTCAGGAGTTCCTTATGGCCACCTACGGTTTACATGAGCAGACTAGCATGATGGTACTATGACATTGCTTTGTCACAAAACTTTCGCCTTTATAGGTAACTAGCAACCCGCCCCGGCTTCACACGAGTAGTAGAGCATATTATTATGATAGAATGGGTACAGTAAACTATCCTTAAAAGATAGATATTTATATACCACCGCGGGCTTTTTTGTAGATCTACCTCTATAAAAGAGGAACATATACATAAGGAATTAGGTAGCGTTTTCGATGAAAGCTCCTGTCGATCGCATGACTTTTGCTGAAACTTCCAATAATTATATATTATATATATATATCGTCAAATTATATACTTAAACCTTTCTCATGAACCATTCTATCGATTAATGGAAACTGCATGAGGGAATAGTTTCATGTCTTCCTTATCTAGATACTCCAAAATTGATACATTTAATAGATGGAGTTAATACTTTATTGACAAAGAAAATAACAATCAAATAATATAAAGAAATTAAACTAGTATTTACAATTGAAACAATTGAGCTAACTGCAGACTGTTGCAAACAATCTACAGATAGCTCAACTGGTCCATATCTGGCTGCATTGCCCCGCTGTATGGCAATGCTAATGCGCTGCGCCAGATACTCACCAGCTCTCGGGTCACGCGTCGCTTCGACCAGGCGCTCAGATAATTTTTTAGATGGTAGATGGATAGATGGATAATGATAATTCGGTTTAGCTGGATATTATCCACATTCAGAATTTCAAATTTTGACTTATGACCTAAATCCGTTCAGTCGTTTTTGAGTTTATCGCGAACAGACAGACAGACGTGACGGAGGACTTTGATTTATAATATGTGATATTATTGTGATGTACGGAGGAACAGACACCTGTTTTCATGGTAAACTCAGCCTATGCAACTCGATTAGACCAGCGTAATCTATGTCATATTAAGAATTTTCCTACGTTGTTTGTGAATGCCTAACAAGGGTCATTATGGCCATTTTGTAATTGCTACCTACTTATGGAATTTTCTTTTACTAAGTGGTTGTTTGTTGAGTTAATGCATGGAAGACTCTTACGCTGACGTTCTTTGAAATAATGTTAAAGCAATTGCTTCGTGCGTAGGTAATGACTCCGTCTTTATCTCGCTGCGTAAGCTGAAGACAGAACACTATGGCACTCTTTAGAGGAGGACTAACATAGAATGATGATGATGATTGTCACGTTAGTGATCGAACGAATCCCTAAAATAAAAAATTACTAAAATTGGTGCGGGAGCTGGTCGAGGATCTCAAGAGGCGCCAATCTCAGCGCAGGTCTCGATCGAGTCTACGCTTTTGCTCCCCTTGGAGTCGAGACCCTAAATAGGTCTGTGGGGTGAAGAGGCTGGGATAACAGACACTCAGATATTTTTTTTAAAAACCCGTTAAAAAATATATCTGAGTTTCTGGTCGAAGTGACGCGTGACCCGAGTGCTGGTGAGTATCTGACGCAGCGCATCAGCATTCCATACAGTGGGGCAATGCAGCCAGCGTCTTGGGGATGCTTCCGAATGGTATTCTGTCCATTTGTTCGACTGGTATTTTGTCATTTTGTCCAGATATGGAACAAGAACAAGAAGTTGACCTTTAGATTGTTTTAGCAGTCTGTAGTTAGCTCAATTCTTTCAATTACAAATACCTACTAGTTCTAATATGTTTCTATATAATTTTCTTGGTAAAAGTAACGACATAAAAAATAAAGACCTCTCACACTGTACGTATTAGGTTGCAAAATAAATATTTGATTACATTTTGTCCAGATATTTCACAGAAAACTTAAAATACCAATTTTATTTATTTTTGTCAGAGGCTATACTGAATTACTGATTAACTTCTGAGTAGGCAAGTATAAACAGCATTTTCAATTCTCAGTTAAAAATAGGTACCCAAAATTATAATTTTTCCGATTTTTTAGTATTATTATCCATTTTTTAGTATATATCTGCCTCCCTGCTCTGTCCCCCTAGTGACGACGGTTGGAAAAATACTCCTTTTTGCAACGGTGGGGCAGATGAAACTTTCATTCATTAAATTCATTATTAAAAGGTTATATCTTTTTAGTCAACTCATCTCGTGGGATGAGTTTAGAGCGGGATCAGTTGACTAAAGAGCCAGTTATTAGTGACGGAGGTCAGATCGAACATTTTTTTATCCTACATAAGACAAAGTCAGTCGGTATTGATATGAACCAGTTGAGCTATCTGTAGATTGTTTGCAACAGTGTGCAGTTAGCTCAATTGTTTCAGTTGTACTACTAGTTCAATTTGTTTATTTAAATTCATTTATTCACTAAGTCACAGCACATTATGTATCAAAAATACAATATAAAAATTAGTCATTAAATAACCCACCCTTGACCGTTTCCGGTGCAAACGTGCCCATAATGCTTGCAGCATTACCTCGCTGAATAGCGATGGCTATCCTTTGCACCAGGAAGGACCCGGGGCGACTCCCGCCCCGGGTCCTGTCACTTTATTAAGTTTAGGGCTTTATTTGTTTATATTATTTGATTGTTTATAGGACCGCTATTTGTGGCGTCGTATTGGGGAGGCCTATGTCCAGCAGTGGACGTGTATGGGCTTATATGATGATGATGATGATTTGATTGTTATTTCTTTGTCAATAAAGATATTTTCCAAAGTCAGTCGCTTACTTTATATTGCTATTAACTCCATAAAAGAACAGAAACCTTGTATCCAACCCTATTTATCCAACTTGTGATTACTGAAACTCCTATCCAAATAGCTTGTTTGGCATTTTTTATTGTTTATTACCGGTAACTTTTAATTCGCCCAAGTTTCCGAATGCGTGACACTGAGTCGTTAGTTTTTCTACTTTTTTTAGTGAGGTCTTAGTTTCGTGTCTCTGGTTTAATGTTTCATATAAGAGATAGAATGCAGTGTTCATAATATCTGTTAATGTAATGTGATCTTATTTAATGAAACAAAGAAATAGTTTAATTGAATTTATATCTAATGAATGATGCAGTGCATTATTAGCATTGCCATACAGCGGGACAATGCAGCCAGCGTCTCGGGGACGCTTCCGACTGGTATTGATATGGACCAGTTGGAGCTACCTGTAGATTGTTTGCAACAGTCTCCAGTTTGCAGTTAACTCAATTGTTTCAGTTGTAAATACTAGTTTAATTTGTTTATTTTATGTGATTGTTATTTTCTTTGTCAATAAAGATTTGTATCTAGATTTTAATGTATATTTTTTTAATTGTGTTGGTCAAGCGTTTGGCCCCCTTCTAACTTAATTGTAGCTGTGGCTTAAGATGGAGCATGCTTTCCCAGAAGGCCCTTATTCACCCTGGATTTAAAAACTTCTAGATTGTACTCTAATGGGAAAACAGACGCAGGAACCTCATTCCACTCATTGACCGTGCTCATTATGAAAGTAGAGCAGATTTTTTTGGTTCGTCGCTATGGTATGACCAGGTACATTTTATCAAAATGTACCTGGTCATACCATGATTTGATTTACAAAGCTGGTTCAACCGAACCAGCTTTGTAAATCAGATTAATTGACAACCGACGACGTAGCGCGGCGGACAAAGGTCCGCCTGCGTCGCAGTTGCGGGTTCGATATGAAACCAAGGCGAGAGGCGCGGGAGCCCTGGTAAAAATGTTTGGACGATCTGCAAATGTTTCGGGTGTTCTGGGTATTTTCTATAATAAACTATATATTTATTTAATGTATTGTATTAAGTATACATCCAGTACCTACGACTAAAACATGCTTTGCTTAGCTTGCGGCTGCGGATGTTGTGTAGATTTTCAAGCATTATTTATTTTCTTAATTGGCTCCCTTCGATTGTTTGCCACAGTCTGCAGAAAGCCAAACTTTTTCATGTGTAGAAATGAAGAGGTTAGAAAAAGAGTTAGAATGTGTAGTAATTTACACATTTTAGCCTATCATACCTACGAGTACAAGTTGCATTTTCTTCGGAACAGACCAAATACTAGTTATTCTAACTGGGAGCAACCCATTTTCAAGATTCCAATAAATTCTTTATAATAGCTTCGTTACCAAGAGCTGGAACCTACATATAAATAAATAAATAATGCTGGACAATTCACATATCATTATCTAGCCCCGAGCTAAGCAGAGCTTGTGTTATGGGTACAAGATAACTGATATACTTAATACAATACAATACATATATATTTTTTCTTATACATAGAAAACATCCAGAACACCCTGAACAAATATTTGCAGATCGTACAAACATTTTTTCCGTCGCGGAAATCGAACCCGCTACCTCCTGCGTCGCAGGCCGACCTTCGCCCACCGCGCCGTCGCGTCAAAATATGGTAAATCAATAACTGTTTTTTTTTAGCCTTAAATTTATTACATCTTTGATCTAGGATAAACCTGTATCTTCGGGACCACCATCCTTGTATTCTGTACAGAACTAAAATATACTGCAACGATAGCTTAATAATATCAAGCTAACGTCATTATGTTTTACTAAAAACAATGGTGTAAATATACTATACATTAAGTGATGGGTCTCCAGAGGACAATAGTCTCATAAGAGTCTGGGTAACAGGAAAACTTTTGATGTTCTATATTATTATTACCATAACCGTATGATCCACAATTTTTTTTTATTTATACTCTTGTCACGCAATATTACAAAAACTAGAGGAGACTCATTCTGACGTATTTACAATTTTAAATATGCTATTTATAAAATTACATTATTGTGAGTACTGTGAACGTTCCAGCTCTTAATAATTTACTTAGACCATCATTACATACATAGCCTACACTGGGCCTGTCTTCATACCGAACAAATACACGGAAATTGGTACTAAGTAGTGAGTTGCAATTTTATTGTATGCTCAAGAATTATGACGTATGCGAAATCGGTAAATCGACATTTGCAAACCGTTTAAACGGATAGTAAGGAAATTGCGAACAATTTCGCGTAATAGGAATTCTGGTTTTCCGTGGCGTTTGTAGATGGGCCTTTTAAAGCTTGCAATTTAAGGTTTTGGGCTTTTTGAATTGTAAACTTATATTTTCAGTATTATTGAGAGCTTTGTAATATCACTACATAATTTATGTATGTAATAGGTATAGAACAAAATCGCTTTCCGCTGTCTGTCTGTCTGTCCCTATGTATGTTTAGATCTTTAAAACTACGCAATGGATTTTGATGCGGTTTTTTGATAGAGTGATTCAAGAAGAAGGTTTTGCACCCGTGCGAAGCCAGGGCGGCTTACTAGTTGTTGATAAAGGTGGTAACTGACTTAAATAGGAAAGAGTCTTGGTAAATACCAAATTACACACGTATGTGGGTTTCGTATATTAAGATCGGCTGTTTCATACTGTCCTGCTTAAATCATAGATAAATAGATAGAAAATGTTTTATTGCACACTTTAAAAAACAATTTACTTATAATGCATACAAAGAGGTATAAAAAAATGAGAAAATTGGTGGTCTTATCCCTCACGAGCGGTCTCTACCAGACAATCGTATTAGATAGATCAAAAATAGTCGGGACAGCATGAGAAAGGTTGTCATTTACAATCACAATATTCATCTACGCAATTTATACACAGTAATTTAATATGTTTGACATCAGATTCTGAAAGTTTAGACATTGTTTACATTTTTCAAATAGGCGTAGATTTCACTTCATGTTTGCCAGCGTACTCCTTTTACTTCAATAGTTTATAGTCTGTCAATAGGTAGTTTCGAACAAAATGTCCGTGTAAATGCAAATTGGTTTAGCATTCAAATGATAATTCGACACAGGCGAATGTTGATTTCTACTGATTCAAACTGAGAAACAATCTGTTAAATTCATAAGTCTATGGTTAAATTCGAGTTAGTCTCACTTCGGACCAGAAACAGTTGATAGCGCGAGCCCAAGTGATAATTGAAAAGAAATTAATATTTCTAGTACCTATCACTTCGGCCCACTCGTCGTTTGTTATAAAACTCAGTTTTCTTGATTCGAGAACTCAATATCTGGAATAACATAACTTATTTATGCAATGACTCTTGCCTTGCCCTAGCTCTTGAAAGTATGTGATCTACCCTGACACTATCGGCCGATTATTCTTATGATGTTCATGTCTATATAACTCATCGATTATCATTGATTTGATGAGATTCATGTGAACATAAATTCGGCGATCGCAAGTACTTTAGCTACTTTTCTCTTAGAAATTTTAAAATGGGACGAATGAGGAATGATTTTACAATTAAATTAGATTTTCCGTATTCGGGCTAGTTTAGGCTAAAGCCAGTGGGACGAACGCGGAATAACTCGGAAAAATCTATGATGATTCTTTATTAATCATTCTGATAAATATACAATCTGATGATGATGATGTATTCCTAGTCGAATTCGACAACGGCCGTTACGCAGGAAATATTATAGTGCACAATTAGTGTGTGCGCAAACACAGGTGCAATCTCTATAGAATCTATGCACTTCAAACTACGGTGCTGCGGTATGTGCATTATTGTAGATAAGCAAAAGCGACTACAAATGAGTTAGTTATTATAATTGATAGTATTTAAGTTGGCAATTCTCGCGAGCATTTACATGATTTTAATATAGAAAAGGTTTTAGCAGAAGTGCAAATTATAATTGAATATACTTCAAAGTAACTGTAACTGTTTATCTTATCAGATACGCGTTATTTAGTTGATATGTGTGTTATTGACGAGGAATATTGTAATACCTGTCTAAATTCTGATGTGAAAAGTCCAAAGTATGATTATGTATAGAAAGTCACAAGCGACAAGTCAAAGTGCAATGAATTGAACAAGTTAACAGGAACTCGGATAAAATAATGTTATGAAAGAGCTGGATTTATAAATTGTTTTCGAGGGAAGATGGTATACAATGATCACACAAAATACTAATTCATAGTATTTTGTTTGATCATTGTGTTATTTCTCAAAAATACTACAATTATTATCAACGAAATTGCTAGTATGTGTTCCGGGTTTTTATTGTATGGATATATACTTAATACAATAAATAATATATACCCGTGGATGTCGTGAGAGCTGACTAACAGAACCTACCAGAGGACGGGCAGCAGCTTCCTTCTGAGTATTTTTCAACACCAACACTGCGATCACCAATCCGCCAGCCAAGCGTGGTGATTATGGCAAATCCGCAAATACTACATGGGAGACCATCCACTCGATGGACCGACGACATCGTAGCGGTCGCAGAGAGTCGATGGATGGAGGCGGCTTAGGATCGCTATTTGTGGCGTCATATGGGGGAGGACTATGTCCAGCAGTGGACGTGTATGGGCTGATACGATGATGATTATTAAGTATATCAGTCATCTAGTACCCATAACACAAGCTCTGCTGAGCTTGGGGCTAGATGACGATGTGTGAATTGTCTGGCATTCTTTATTAAGTTATGTAAAAAAATACCTGGCTAGACTATTATTGAATCGAGCTATATCAAAATCTTATGGATCAAACAAATAGTAAGGTAAATAAAACTGATGATATTCCTATTTTAGAATTACATCAACATAATAAAATAGGTTCGAAATGGAAATAACTTGATGATTGCTACTCAAAAATGAAATGGTGTACGAAATCAAATTGAAGCAAGGTTTCACCTTATTTGCTGAAATGTCACCTCGAATCGTAACATCCGTAACCAACACTGATACATGTCAACAAATCCAATTGTGAAAAGTAGAGAAAAGGCATTTGAAATTTAGTACGATATACATAGTTCCGTATAATCACTTACTATGTATAATGTCCTTTAATATAGTAAATATAATGAATTTGACGACCGATGTGGCGCGGTGGGCGAAGGTCCGCCTGCGACGCAGGAGGGGTGGGTTCGATTCCCGCCTCGGGACAAATGTTTGTACGATCTGCAAATATTTGTTCAGGGTTTTCCTGTCGTTTTTCTATGTATAATAAAAAATATCTATCTATGTAATATATTGTATTATGTATATCAGTTATCTAGTACCCATAACACAAGCTCTGCTTAGCTTGGGGCTAGATAATACTGTGTGAATTGTCCAGCATTATTTATTTATTTATTCATGTATGTGTGTATTTTTAATACTACATTTAGTATATTACATACAAGCTGCTGCCCGCACCTTCGCCCGCGTTTTATCGGGGTAAAAAATAGCCTATATGTTATTCCAGGTCTCAAACTATACCCATACCAAATTTCAGCTTAATCAGTTTTGTAGTTTTTGCGTGAAAGAGTAACAAATATCCATATATCCATACATCCATTCTTACAAACTTTGACATTTATAATATTAGTAGGAAGGATTCATTTACATTTATCGTATGTGATGATTTTAAGTTGAATTAATTTTATTAAAAACAGAAAAAACGATTATGGTTCGTCGTCATAAGTCCAAAAGATTTGAAATGTTTCATACTCCTACCTTCATTTATATGTTTGGAACACTAATCCCCTGCGCCATTTAAGCCCAAACCAATTCCACCTGAGTACTTTATCCATAGACCTTTGAAATTACTAGCCAATTGCTTGGAATATGAATAGAACACCCACGTGCCACTTTATGCCCTTACGTCCTATTGTAGCACATCTGGCCCTCTTTACGTAGTGTCTAAGTACTGAGAAACAAATTTATATATTTTTTTTACTTTTCATTGATTTAGGTTCCAACTCCACTCGGTTGTCGAGGATACCTTTTTAAATCTATCTGTGTATATATATAAAAATTAACCCCTATTTCTCCTAGTTACGCTATAACATCAGACCTGCTTTACCGATTTCTTTTTAAATGTTTTCTTATATTCGGTATAAGGTCCTTCTATTAAAAAAAAATAAGAAAATAGAGCAGAAGCTTAGAAAATTTAAGAATACTTAATGCTTACCTTTTTAAAAAGTTTACATATAATAATATGTAAACTTTTTTAATGTAACCTTAGCCCCAGCGTTACTCTTTGCTAAGCACATTTGAAATAAATTTGATATTTGAATTGAATAGCAGGACAACGTTTGTCGGGTCAGGTAGTATATATAAAAAAATTACGAATATTGGCAAAAAAGTTTCCCTTTTTTGGCTTTTGTCACCATCAGAAAATCCTTTCCTCATAATATTATTCATTTATAACCACTTGTACATAACCAAGGAAATTACTACGGCCGATGAATTGTACCTATTACGTTCCGATGAATTGTATTGCAACATTACGAAGGGTTAAAAAATCCATGAATACGAAATAAGCCACTATAGCATGGATTGTCTTCCTTCATGTCAAGTTTGATCGAAATTCACCTTTTGTGTGAACTTTCTTATTTTTATACGATTTCATAAAAACATTGATTACCCAACAACTCTGTTTACTCACGATTAGACTCACAAGTCACGAGTTTACGTCACGCCTACCATTCGAAAACTACACGAGAAGTAAAAAACAGTAATTCAAACAATAATAAAAATACAACAGTTATCAAAGAACAATAATAATTATAGGGAAAACACAAAAGTGACACCACAGTAAGCAACAACAAAGCGCGACCTCGTGGAAAAACTGGCTAACTTTTAAAACGTTATATGGGCGGCAATAAAACGTTCCGTACGAGCACAATACTTGCAGAAATATTTTTGAATACGGAATTAGGTTTGCCAAAAGTGCGGGGAGCAGATAAGGCAGAAAAAAAAACAAATTTGTAACGGGTAAAGTTTTTGGAGGCGGAATGTGTCCCTCGGGTGCTGAATCTTCGTCGGCTCGGCTCGTAAAACGTGGGACGTGGGCAAGCGGGCAAATTTGTCCTGAGAGCGACCTATGACGTTTTGATGGAACGCTCCCCGACTGATTTGACGCACCCAAGATTCATATTCATAACGATACCTTCGCAAAACGGTGACATATTTCACCCGAAACCCCGAACCAATCTACGGATCGAGACGTGACAAATCATCCTAGAAAAATTCATTAACTCTCGAGTTTTATTCCGATTTCCAGTTTTCTAGAGATTAGATCTTCACCAGTTACCTAACGTACTAAAATAGTAGCCCCTTTTTGACCGCGGGCACCACTTCAAAGAATGGCACCCGTGTCTAAGCTATCTTGTAGGAATTTTAAATTGGACGAATCGCTCAAATGTAAATGGTTTTCCTTTATACCCCATCCTCTCGACTGCCCACCCCCGTCTATTGCGCGCCTAGAGGCGACTGGCATACCAACACACGCACACACATCTACGAGCCTACGCCGTATATCACCATTGAGCCGAGATCTCCTCGTTTGCATACGTCACCGGCAATGTAGCTCCATTTACATGGGGACGCGGGAGGTAAGAGAGTTCTAGGTACAGTGGTATCGTTAGCCTGACTCTACACACACAAATCTCACACACGCCCACATCTCATCTCAACTAGGAGTAATGCGAGTGTGAATATGTAAATACGCGTCGAAATCGCGAGTTCAAAAACGCGAATGCGAAACGCAATATGTCTTCATAGTAAAGAGGTGTAGGGATTTTTAAGGAACTCCCCAACAATAAGATTCTATCTCGGAAGGAAATCGCGCGCTTTGTTGTATATTCGTACACCATCAATGTCGAGTAAATCTCTTTGCATGTTTTTTTTTTGTCAATGTTCAATTCCTCTCCAGTCTTAATCATGAGGCTTATCTTAACCATCCTGACCATAAAAGGCATTGTCCTCGTCCCTAATCTGTGACTTATAAGTTCATTTACCCTCCTACAACATTATTTGGCTCACAATTTTCTACTACCTTTAACGTCTTAGGTACATAGGTACACTATGTACCCTCACTATTTACCTACCTATCCCCTTACAAAGAAAGATCGTAAAAAGGTTTAATGTGGTGGGCTAGGCTGATTAATTAGAAGCTTATCAGAGCCCAGCCCGTTTGTAAGCCAGATTAGAAAGCTTTCATTGCGAAAGAACTTGTCTTGCCTTTGGATTTTTAGGTAATACTAAAGAATGTATGTCGCATAGCAATGGACCAGTTAATAAAAATTGTGATTGAAATTTCTATTAAAACATTAAAAATAAAGTGAAGAAACAAAATGTTTGACAAAGTAGAGCTAGCTGGTAGAGTTCTAGTATTGTGTTTGCCACTCGACGCTAGATGGCGCTATGCGGTATTCGTGATATGAAAGTAAATTTTGTCATTTCGACAAATAACAACTAGGTTACGAATTATTTTCAGATTGATTTGAATGAATTTGAGGTTTTCCAATAACAGATCCAAATTATTGGTTCCATTAAAGATCTTTTCGACTTTATTTAAAAGTTCACAAAAGAAAATAATTAAAGTTATATAAATACTTATGATGGTTAATGGCGTTAAAATACTTTTCTCGTTATTTTAAATGGAAAAAGATATTTTCCTTTTCCCGATGAAAGCGGAAACACGTCAGTTTTAATGAACAAAGTTCATTCTGCGCACTTTTCCATTTAAACTTTCCATATTGATTCTGAACTTTTCATAAAGTGCCTGTAAAAGGAATAACAATTGATAAGTCTTGAGTTGCTCATTCAATTGTTTTTTTTTTTCTAATTGCAGTGGGTTCGTAGTAAAATTTAAATAAAGAAAAAACTATTTTATGACTTGGTGTTGCATGAGGGGTATCATTTTTCAAGTCTACAACTATGCAAAATTTCAGCCCGGTCCGTTTAATAGTTTTAGCGCGAAGAGTAATTTACATCTGTTAAAACTTTCGAAATAATTTCCTTTTTTTTTCATATTTTGAAATTCTAAATGCGCTGATACTTATTCTACCTACTTACCAATTCAGAGAATATTAATGAAAAGTATAACTTAAAACAATCTCCAAAATCTCCTCAGGCACTTATTAATCCCACTCCCTCGTTAGAGTACCCACAAATCTCTTAAACTCCGAGTGTGACAAACACAAAAACCATAAAATTAAATTAATGTCTTCCAACCACTTCCTTCAGATAGTTGAGGCCGTTAAGGAAAACTTAGCGATTTCTTGGAGTTGGATTTTATTATTTCTGAGGGTAGATTATTATTGAAAGAAAAGTCACGTGACGTCAGATTCTAATCTTAAAGTGCGATATCACGTTTTTTAGCGCAGTAGTATTTTATAAAGTAAGACTTTCACAAAATTGTTTACACATAGTAAGTACTTATTAATTCAATTTACATCTACCAGAAAATTGTTATATCCAAACAAGTGCTTACATTTTTATCGTGCCTATTTTGAATTATTTAGGTATACTACCTGAATAGATAAATTTACATGAAGGTTATGCATTTTTTTAATCCTATCCTACTACTATTATAAATATCAATGTTTGTAAGGATGGATGTATGGATGGATATTTGTTACTCTTTCAAGCAAAAACTACTGTACCGATTAGGCTGAAATTTGGTATGGGTGTAGTTTGAGACCTAGAATAACATATCGTCCCTGTAGAAGGAAAACTAAATAACTAACACATTTTGCGAAATCTACTTTATTGCATTTTCATAAAGTCCAATTCAAGCTGCATTTTTCTGTATTACTAAAGTTTCGGTATCATAATTTATCAAAAAGTTATACGTTAATGAATCGCGCAAGTCGTCAAATATGGAAAAATAGATAAAGGTGAATTTAGATAAAAGTAGCGAAGGAAAAGTAAATAACTCGGCAAAAAATAAATAAGTGACATCATGTTGTCACTATGAAAGCAAGAAAAAACAATAACGCCGTTTATTCAGTTTTCCCTGAACTCATTTATGCTCGACTAGGTCCAAATTGCAGTGGGAATAATTAAATAAAGGGAATTATTGAATTTTTCCTGTGTCAAATAAAATTGAATCAGTAAATTACTTAACTGTCTACTGAATGTTATTCCTAAAAATTACATCTTTACCTCTAAGAAACATGCATATCAGGTCAGGACATAATCTAACTTATAAATAATATGTGATAATGTATAAAACAAATAAAATACAGCATAAACTTTAATGTCTTTGCTGTATTTTATTTGTTAATAAAACCAAAAACTTACAATGAGCGGCCTTATCGCAACGGAAACGATTTGTTCCAGGCAACCTGAGAGTTAACGTGTTCAGGATAAGTGGAATAAAATAAAGTTTTTTATACAGTATCAAACACCTTAAAAACACGGATTAAGATTCTGAATTTATAAAGTAAATATTCATTGAATAAATTATTTTCAGTTTTTTTCAGCATTTTGAACACAACACATGTTTTGTGACACACACGTTTGGTTAAAAAAGTATTGAAAGTATCAAGACCTATATGAATTTCAGGGAAGTGTTTCATGATTGCTTGTGCGTTTAAATAAAAAAAGCGGCTATACTTAAGTTAAGATCTGTGCTTTATTCCAAAGCAACCAAAGCGAGCACTTCGCGGTAGCTAAGATCAAGGATCTTTCAACAAAGCATAGCTTTAAATCTCGTTTATTAGTACCGTATACCGCCGTTGGTTCAATAATAATAGCAAGATATAACGGCGAGAAATTGGTCTGTGCTTTTTCAGCTCTTGCGAAGTCAAATCATCATTATCCTTTCTGTGGGTGGAGTCGATGAAATTCAGATATTTTTTTTTTTAACTAAAACATCTCTTTATCTCAGTAGTGTGATTGGAAGGAATGTTTTGGTGCCATTTTCCAGTTTTCTGGCTCTAATTTGGTATTGCTTCGATTGGTTGAAAATGCATTGAAACGTAGGGCTCTATCGATTCAGTCCTGAATTATCTTGACAGGTTGCCGACAAATGTTGTTTAAGATCTGACCTATTTTACGAGTTTAGAATATATTTTTTATTCTTCAAACTCTTTATTCGGAAGCTCTGCTTTACTCGGTTAGCAAAGTGATTCTTCAGTTGGGTTAAACCCCAACTTTTGGAGAACATGCCAGTTTTCCTGTAAGTTTAGTGTGGGCTCTTTTCTACGTGAAGTTTTAAAATGTAGGTACTACTTTCTTGAACTTTGTAACTATAAAACGCGATCTACCAATATCGTGATTACCAGTACGTCTGAATGATCTGCGCAGAGATCTTCCCACTTCTAAGACCAATATTTAAAGTATAAGTAGCTTTTTAGGATGTACGTTTTATCCTGTAGCAGTAGTTAATTGGTTTATTTCCAGCTGACAAATACGTATAAATCGCGAAGATTTTACGCATAATATGCGTAGATGTTCCATTGGCAGATTTACAATTATGTTTGGGTTGTAGTCCCTTTTCCACCGCGGATCTAAACATCTCGAAGGATTCTCAAACTTTGGCATATGCACAATATTGAAGAGATGGTTTTTATTAAAACTATTTAGATTCAGTTTCGACTATTCGCGCCATATCGTCACCTGTCATTTAATAATTGTCTTATTTGATTTTATGAAAATAAAACGTCTACTAAAATAATTTCTATTGGTTAACTCTTATGATATTCACACACTCAATGAAGAAGAATGATTACTTTTTTGGGTTTGTGTGAAAAATATCTTAATTTTACTAAAATCCTTACTAATGCATAGGCTGGTCTTTACATATATAAGTAAATAAATGATGGGATCATAATTTTACTGATGTAGGAAAACTAAATAAGCGCAGTTATCGTTAGCTTTTTGGGCGCCAGTGATCTTAATTGGCGAGACAAAACTGAATAACTAACATGATCAACTAAATAATTGTTCTAAACCTTTAAAATTCGGTGAGGGAGAAATGTATAATAACATTTTATTTTTTTTCTCTCAAACAAAAGATCATAATTTATTATCATTTAATCTAGCAATAGATTGAGTAACAACCTATAACATACCAAAAACTGACAGCATAATTTGTATGCAAAAAAAAGTTATCGCTATTTTTGTCGCAAAATAAAAGTATATCGCGTTTTTCTCTAGATTTTGGTTTATCAGTTATTTAATTTTCCTTCTACAGGGACGATATAGGCTATTTTTATCCCGATAAAATGCGGGCGAAGGCGCGGGCAGCAGCTAGTATTTAATAATTTACAGCTACTGCAATGATGGTATGGCTCTTCATTAGCCACGAAAATAAATTAAATTTGCATGTGAGATCTCTTAACGCTAGATGGCGGTAGTGGTTATGAAAACAGCGCTTACTACTCGACTCTCCCAAAATGATATAGATAACTTTACGAAATATATATATATATATATATATATATATTAATTATACTTAAAGTTTTCTTCCCTGTATGCCCACTGCTGGGCAAAGGTCTCTGCAAAGGACTTCGTACAATCCCCAAGCTCTTGGAAACGTTGTGTGTTGATAACGTAAAAGTAAAACAAAATAAACTGTTCTAGCACATCCGTGTTCAAAATTAATTGAACAACACAATCAAATTAATTAGGATCGGATCTCGGATAATTATTCTTGAATCGGACACAACAATGATGTTTATCGCAGCACTGAATCACTCTTTCGACATTCAACCAGGCGTTTAGACAATCCCTTTAGATTAGTGGAGGGTCGTCTTAAAAGCGGTGAACGTTTTATGACGGAAAGCTTTCTTAGTGATAAAGTAAACTTAAAACGCTATGCCTCAACTTATGCATGAGGTTTTTTATATATATATACTAGCTGTTTCCGGCGGTTTCACCCGCATTAAATTCTAATTTCACATTTCTGGGGGCAAAAAGTCTTTTTTCCCGTTCAGTAGTTTTTCGTGAATTGAGAACCTCTACTTTTTAAATCAGATAAAATTATCTTATCTTATTCTAGTACATTTGTGCCTGTGTGCTAAATTTGAAGTAATTCCGGTTAGTAGTTTTTGCATGAAAGAGCAATTTTCGTATAAAAATATGATTATTCACGTAAATCTCCCATGGGAGTTTGAGAGAAAGTTTACCAAGTCAAAAAGTAGCCTGTGTTACTCTACATCCTTTCAACTAAGATTATATCAAAAATCAAGTCGATTGGTTGCTTGGTTAGGGCGTGAAGGTAGGACAAACAAACAAACACATTTTCGCATTTAAAATATTAGTTACGATTATATATAAAATTGCTGCGAAGACTATTATACAAAACACCAAGTAGGTTTCTACCTCAATCTAGCTAATAAATTTTTCTGATGCAACGATTGGTCATATGATTGGAATCCTGGATATGGAGACTAAACTCACCGACTTCCCAAAAGATGACATAGGAAATTAGGAATCTCTGAAAACATAGAAAGTGCTCTGCTAATAGGGTTCCGTACCCCAAGGGTGAAAAATGGACCCTATTACTAAGCCTCCGCTGTCTGTCTGTCCGTCCGTCTGTCAGCGGGCTGTATTCCATGAACCATAAAAGGTAGACAGATGTTTTTTAGAGAGTGTGCTATATCCACTATAACGAAAAATTAAATAAATTTAACTATGTGGGCACCGTCGATACCAAGTTGAACAATGATCACCGAAATTAAGCAACGTTGGGCGCGTTCACTGAACGCCCGACGTTGCCGAACTCGTAATAAATTAATTCTATTTTTTCGTTATAGTGGATATAGCAGTTCAGTACCTGGATGGATGACCGCGACATGTTGGCTTTTTACTTATTTTGCGATCCATCAAAAAAAAAATATTTTGTACGGTTTCTCTTGTTTCTTTTGCAAAAGTATCAAGTATAGTACGGAACCCATCGCGTGTGAGGCGATTGCCCCTTGCCCGGTATTATGAGAAGTTCTATGATAGTTATTCAAGTGGTTTGAAGAGAATAAAGCATTCTTCATCCCATCCTATAGACATTATTATCATTTCTTTCACACTTCCAGCTATTTATCACCATTTGAATAAATTCAATATGTACATTGAATTGTGTAATTAATCGTTTTATTCGTTTAGCACTTAAAATGTTTAAGGGCGTTGTGTTCAAATATCTCACTGTCCCTTTCTAGCACCAAAGAATAAGTGAAAAGGAAAATACAGATAGAACACCCGCTGCTTTAGATCATTAATATTGATTTGTGGTCAATCAGAGATGGAGGATTTCACTTTTAATGTTATTATTTTTTGTGTCCTTCGTTCGTTAGGGTTAAGGACTTGTCTTTGTAAGGGAAAACGGGAAGTTTTTGTTAAGCCTGTATTTGAAACCTTTAAATCTTAAAAAGTACCTGTATATCAGGACCTCATTCTTACATTATAAATAATTATATTTTCAAATCGATAAATTAGGATTGATTCCTTCGCATTCTGATTACCTTTTTATTTTTTTGTATAAATGAGTCACAAATTGGGACTACCACAAATTGGAGAAATATATATTGAGCTGTTATCTAATAATACAAATGAGCATGTTATGCAAAAGAGTGTTTGTTTGTTTGTCCTTCCTTCACATTCTAACTAAGCAGCCAATCAACTTGATTCTTATATGGCATAGAGTTTGTTAAAAGGATGGAGAGTAACATAGGCTATTTTTTGTCCTGGTGAACCATCAACTGTTGGGAGATTTACGGGCATATTGTGTGAAATTAGAATTTAACCAGGAAAACAAATAAATGGTTGAGACAAAAAAGCAAAGTATTTGACATCATTGAGAGAGTTGGTAAACTTAAATGGAAATGGGCAGGCCACATAGCCGCAAAGAGACATTCTGGTGCAAGAAACTCTTGGAGTGGAGACCATGGGGGAAACATAGACCGGTGGGACCGCCACAAATGAGATGGAAGGACGACATCAAGAACTGGACATTAACCGCCCAAAATAGAAGGAAATGGAAGAGTTTGAACGAGGCCTACACTAGTCTACTGGTCGAAAAAGGCTAGAAAGAAGAAGAAGAAGAGAATTTAACCAGCTACTTATATTTATATAAGATAGGCCTATAAACCCAGCAGAGGTCAGATACGAGCTGATGATGATGATGAAATGAATCACCGTGTAAGTTACTATCTAATTTACAACCAAACAAGCTAAAGCCACATTGCAAACATTTCCCCATCAATAATCCATCAACCAGAGAATGTACTAAGGTCAAAGGAATCTGCAGACTCATAATTCCAATGACTTCTCTTCATTATTCATCTTCGGATAATAGTTTGCACCCTATAGTTTCAATTCTTATAGGACTTAAATGAAATGTGGTTTGATGTGATTGCGGGACTGGATTTGTCAGGGTTGCCTCTTTATATTGTTTAAATTAGAAGTCAGAACTAAAGCCAGAAGTCAATAGTTTTATTTCTTTTGGTTTACAAAATAACTGCTTAGAAAAGTCAAATTGCTATAATATAAATTAATATCAAATAAAAAATTGAGTGTTATTTATTTCCTCTCCATTTCAATCTGTAGGGGACTCCTGTAATATTATATGAGAAAGTGGATACGCCTTGATTATACCTATCTACTTGACCTGTAACCTAGGCGTCGTCACTTAAATTTTAAACATCAGCTGTTTCTCATAAAATTTAGAAATGATACAATAAGCTACCAGTAGTTACTGTTTGTTATTGATCATCATTTCTCCTATATGGTGTCAAGTTAAATTACCTTATCTGTGATGGTGTTTCTTATAATAACTCGTAGTCTGCACGTTCTTCTTATTTTCATTAACTTATAACTGTTAGATAAATCTAGAGGATAAAAAAAGCATGGGACTTCTTTTGCTCCAACTCGAAAACTAACAACCTAACAAGGCTTTACCTTGTGCCTTGTTAGGTTGTTCGCTTCTTTACTTTACCTTAAAAAGATTGAAGTGAACAAAAATCAAAGTGATCACTTTATTTCCCTGTTTTACTTATGTAATTTTAATTTTGTGACGTGTCCAAGAGTCCTGTAAGGTCTAAAGGAAATAAAACAATTTGATATTTGAAATGAAGGCATTTTTCTGTTCTTTAGCTTAAGATAACTACACTCTATAACCGGCTGATAATGAAGATTTATTTCCACAGTCATTTTTATTTTACCAACAGTTTTTATGAGACAAAGCCCTTTAAATGTAATGAAAGCACTTCCATACCTATACAAACGTCTATAAGACTGGTCCAGTACCCGTTTCACAGCAAGAGGCATCACTTCCATTAATTATTCAAGTTAGATAAGACACTGCGTCGGTAATGACTCTCAAGCTTGGTCCATTGCTCATCGATGTGTGATTCTCAGTACCCACTTGCTTTTATTTGTCGAGTGGAATCATTATGCTTTGTTGTTTGAGGGCACTTTTTATGAGTAGGCTATCATTAGTTAGTTTTGTTTTGTACCTATTTGCATTGGGTTTTTAATTAGTACCTAGAATTTATTGCGATATTATCTGTCTATATGAATCCTCGAGACCAGTATTTGTAATTTATTGATGGTATTAGTAGGTATTTGCCATAGTTTTGTTGTCACAATTATAAATTACAGCCAAGTTTTTAATGTCATCATCATCATCACCAAATTTATTGTTGATTTTAATGTATGTATATTTCCATGTTTAAACATTCTAGCAATATGTTCATTCGTAAAAGTTTTATTTACCGAAATATTAAATAGGTGATACTCTGTCTTTGCAATGTCAGCAGTTTACTTTCTGATGTGTGAACAGATTTAGCTCCAACCGACTCTTTTGAAACAACCTCGAGACATTTACATATTTAAACCGAGTTTACCAATAATGCAAGACTTAAATCAATTAATGTGACAGTTTGGGGGCTGCGTGGAACAATAGAGAATGAATCCAGTTCGTTATCTAGAGATATAATTAATGGTCTTCTAGTTTTGAAATACTTGGGACAGTCTGATTTCTAACGGTCGGTTTAACCCCACACAGAACAGATAATCAAGAAGGAAATAGAACAAAATTATGCAGGAAGATTATGATTGTTTTGAAAGACAATTTAACATAAATAATATGGCGTGTTTTAAAAAACGATAAGCTGACTTCAAATATCCTTATTTTAAGTTTTGCAGAAAAAAATTATGGGACACAAAAAAATACAGACAAATTGAGGACCTTTTGAAGTTGGTTAACAAAACAATGTTGCGCTTTTCAAAATCTGTTAGAGCAAAATGTTAAAAATCGCGATAGCGGAAGGATGGATGGAAGGTAACGAATTTTAATGATATCCTCATAGTCATATTTTGACGACAACGGCGGCCAGTCTCAACGGGGAAATATAAATAAAATTTGTTTATTTCATGCTTAACCCATAACAAAAATAACAATCACATAGATAGTTTCAAAAATATACTAATATAATATATTTAAACTAAAATTAATACGGCACATAAAGCTACCGCAAGTCACTTTCTGTTTCCCTCCATGTGTCGGGAAATCCAGTACATATAAATAGGATTCTTGTAAACCTGGTTAGAGTCAGCCTTCAAAATGCTATGTTCGGACTACCTAAGAACGATGCGACAACGCGAGAACGGACGATGATGAAGAAGTCGGTCACTCCCAATTCAGAGAACATGTTTGATGCACTGCAGAAAAGCCATGTGCACAGGTCACAGAGTACCAGTTTTGCGCAAACACAGGTGAACTCTCTATTTCCTCACTCTCATAGTCGGATGGAAACATTTTCAACCCGCAACAAGGCCTTCCTCTTTTTATCCTCTTATTACTTCTTTATTTTTCAGTTGTATTGCCCATACTTATGTCACAAATAAAATAGACTATGCCTCTTTTCACAGATAGATTGAGATTTTATATGTCTTTTTAACACTGCGATCACCAAACCGCCTGCCAAGCGTGGTGATTATGGCAAAAGCCCCCTTACATGGGAGACCATCCACTCGATGGACCGACGATGGAGGGGGCTCAGGACCGCAGGATCGTATGGGGGAAGCCTATGTCCAGTAGTGGACGTGTATGGGCTGATATGATGATGATGATGATGGCTTTTTAAAGTAGAACTCAACGATAAACATTTACTTCTAGAAATATTAACATTTACTGATAAGGCTAATTTACTACTATTGGCTTCGCTACTCGCAGTTTGTCTCAATAAGCATTATTAAAACGAAATTGATTGCAATACGAAACCGAAATTACTCTTCATTCGAGGACTGATTCGCAATGTATTTTAATTTGAGATTTAATTGAATACGGAATATTGATTTATATGGGTCGTAAATAAGACTGTTTTTTGTCTCCATTATTACTTAGCAATTATTTTTAATTTTGCAGGTGTCCTTTTTGATTTGTAGTTTCTTTACTTTTATCATCTGGTTTCATTTCATGTATTTCTATTACTAATTACAGTACCTACCTGTATCTAGGTTATCATCTGATTCTGTGAGGTATCTTTCATTCTTTAAAGGGTCTACTTTGTCCTAAATAGATTGATTTCTTACTGATCTGTTAGATATGGAATAATTTATGGACACAATGAATCATTTTACCATTTTGTTAAGAGTTGAATCGACAGCAAAAATTAATTAACATTCCAATACAAAAATACAAAAAAAAAAACGTGTCCCCACGGGTGTCGCCTACGTTCATTCAATTTATTTTGTGCACTGTCAAAGATAAATAATATAGAATGACATGTTTATGTTTGGTTGGTTATTAATTTTGTTCTAGTTGCTTCTTTGAAAATTCATTGAAAACTGATTTAGGTAGGTATTAATTTGGTAAATAAGGCAATAAAAACAAAACTGGCATAATCTTACATCATCTTTGAATTATTACAATAGATTCATTGCATTTTAGTACGATTGTTATCCTCCAGGTATAACTCGGATAAAAAACCAGCATTTTTATTTTATTTTTACTTTTTAATTCCCTAAACCTCACTGAGGCCAACGTGCCTTTTGCCTCAGTGAGGCTCGAACACGAACCTAAAACGAAGACATTCATCTCTCTCAAATCTCATATCATGTCCCAATGCATCGGTTATCTACAACAAGTTCAGTAGCCGATCGCTCGTCCGCCCGTTAGTAATTTGACAGGCCGGATGACAGATTACGACGAGCCTCGGAGACCACCAAGGAAATTGTCACTACACTCCATCAACCGATACATTTTCTTATGAGACAAGGTTCGTTCTTAATTGGTGGGCTTCTGTTTTTTATTCTTTGGTAGATTATATATTTTTTATTGATTGATTAGCATTAACTAATTAGATACTCTAGGGCCGGTCGATTAAAAATTTTATACCTGTCTATCACGCAAACATGACGAAAGGAAAATCATAACTTAGAAACAACTGCATCGTCAGTGACAAAATAAGCTTCTTGTACACGTCTCGTCACGGTTAACAAGCGCTCGGCGAAAGTTGAAGGGGGGTTCTGCGCAGGTGTAAAACTGTGTAACAATCTATAAATCTACTTCTGCGCATCAAGGTCAGCGCTATTAAACCATGACGCGACCTGTAAGCAAAATCTCTTGGTTATTACAAGAGTCAATTGTATTACCAATAAATAATGAAAAATAAACACTATAAACACTATCTATTGATATTTCACACAAAGAAACTTAAAGAGCAAAGCGGGCGGTCCTGTCGAAAAAAATAGTAACAGTCGGTTTGTAAAATTTCACAACTCATTTCTCATAAACGGATGGTATTTAAATATAAATCGATAAAGCGGAACACAATGGTGTAATCGATAATTGAATTCAGCATTGATGAACTTTACACCAGCCGACCTCATAGACGTGACAGATTAGAATGGAATCTATGATGCCAGATACAGAGCTGATACAACATTAAAGCTGAGCTTTCAGGTAGTCGAAGCTTTCTCTTCTACGTATAAGAGTAGGCTGCTTGCTAAGCTAAGTTTGCCATGACTCAGTCAACATCTCAACAACGTCGCTTCCTTTATTTAGTGTAGTAAAGCAACTGAACAGTAACTGTTCACCGGATGCGATGTTGTTGAGATATTGACTGAGTCATGGCAAACTTAGCCTAGCAAGCAGCCTACTCTTATCATCCGTGTATTTAAGTGGTTAGAAACAATTTGTCTTCTACTAAGCTACTAAATTGATTTTATTTCGGTTTTTACAGATTCTCATCAAGTAAAACAATTGACGTTTTGAAGACTCGGCCAACTTTTAGATGGACCATAAGACAGAGAAAACTAAGTACAAGCCACAATAGTGAGGGAACATGGCCATAGGTTCAAGTCCCGTCTAGAGGTAGATTGTAAGCATTTGCGATCGTATGTAATTCTCACATGCCATAAAGTCGGGAACTGCCCGGTGTCACGAGGCGTAATGTACCAGCGAGCATGAAACGTAAAAAATCCGTCTCGTTGCTCGTTCCGAGCGTTCTTTCTGCTCGCTGTATGACACGTTACATTACGGCTCGTAACACCAGTCAGTACCCAGCTTAAAGTCCTATAAAAGCAAACGAATGAGACCTTTCCAGTGATTTATCATCTCCATATCGATATCATTAACCACTGGATTAGGCAAGTCACTGTCTGTAGTCATACTTAATGCCAATTAAAAGACTTGGAACTGGTGAATCTTTGTTTGCCTCCTATGTGGGCTGTGATTTGACAGGTCTTTAACGTGTAGGTACTATGATTTCAATGTTTTTTTATTGTTAACCCTCAACGTTTCAGCTGGTTGTTTAGTAATATCATAGCTTTAATAGAGATGACGACAGTAACTAAAAATGACAAAAATCATGTATTTACCGAATTATACCTAAGTCATAGATTACAAAACACGTATTGTATTTTATGTTTTGATCGAGATTAATTATTACTTTGGTAAAATAAAACTACAAAATATAGCAATCCGCCATGACATCTGTATCATCAGACGTTGAATCAGAGAATACATAACTGTGACGTCATGCCATCACAACATAAGTAGTAATGTAAAGGCACAGAATACCTGGTAAAGCTTTCCTTGAAAATATTTTGATCATTCTGTATCATCAGATGTTCGTGCATCTATGACGTCATAGACAGCGGCCACGAGTATTGTGCGTTTTTGAGCGAAATTGTAAATGCATTTTTAAAAGCTGTATTTTTCCTTCGAATTTCATTTTTTTTTGCAGATATGTGATTTATTTGGCATTCAGTACATGTCTAAAAATATCACGGTGTAGTTTATCAAAATCAGTCGTCATACCTATTGTGTCGTAGAACCTAGATGTACCTTTTGATTTGAGAAGTGTTTTTGTTATATGGCTTAATAGAGGTACCATCTGATTTCAGCAGTATTTTTTTATATGGCTTAGTACCTCTACTAAGCCATAAAAAACGTTCTGATTTGAGTAGTGAATTTTTTTGATATGGCTTTGCAAGCGATCCGAATTTCTTACAGGTGTTTCACTACACCATCTTGAATAAATGAATTAATACTTTTTTAAGTAATAAAAATTAACATGAATAAATAATCTTATATCTAAATTATAAACAGTACAAAAGGAGGCCTTGTCCCTGAGAACTAGTTCTCCCAGGCAATTTTGAAATACGAAATTATCAAATCAAATCAAATCAAATTATTTTCTTTCTATTTTGTTATCTTTCTTCAGAAACCGTATTTTTTTTTAATTTATTTGTACAGTCTTTTGAGACAGATGTTAGTATTTTAATAATGTAAGAAGATAATCTTGAAATGTAGCAATCTCGAGTACAACAATTTGCGTTTTTCATATAAAACATCGAAATAGAATTCGCTAATCCTGTTCTAATCCTTGGCAAGGTTTACCTGAAATTTTGGTTTTACTACTGGATGTGAACACGTTTTCTGACTTACGTACATCAAATAAATTCTTGTTAATAATCGTTGCCGACATAATACCGGCAGTTAGCCAAAAAAATATATTTAAACTAATTATTTTAAGTGTTTGCGTGGATGTTGTTTGACTGTTCGAAACTTTTTCTCACTCAGACAAGGTAACTTTTTTATTGTGAAAAGACTTTCGTTCGAGTATTCTAGATGTTATGTAAACTAACAAAATGCGTAAAACATATGTATTTGTAATGCATTTGAGTAGATGGATGTTTGACTGTTTGAAACTCTCCCATTCTCACTCAAACTAGATATCGAGAAGTCATGTAAAATTACAAATAATTTGATGAATGAAAACATTCATAACCCTTTTTTTAAAATCTGTGTTTGGCTACGATAATATTATTGCAATATCATAAAATATAGGGCAATATTTATTGGATATGACATGTATCCCCCTTGGTTTACAAAAAAAATATGTATGTTTTTAGAATTCTAGAACTACAACCGAGTATAGATGAAGATGAATTATCAAAAACTGTGCAGCCAAGTGCGCATGAGAGCAGCCACAGTATAGAAGTACTAATAAATAAATTAATGGGTAAGCCTGCTTTACTGAGAACTTGCGTCACAGGAATTCGTTTGACGTCAAAATTGAAGAGTAAATGAATTTGTATTTATAAATTGCAATTAGACTGGAGTTATAAATTAAAAACAAACTAGACTTTTAAGAAAAAACATTGTATTCATAAATTGCATTAAGACTGGATATAAATTATTAAGACTGTATTTTTGTAACATTAGGTATTTTAGTGAAAAAATGAGGTGGACGAACGAGGTAATGGAGAAATATTTTAGAAGTATGAGTTAAAGGAGATTACGACCAGAATCTCTAGATGTCATAAGTAGACCAGGTCCTAGTTCCACTAAATTAATCGCTTCACCACTCGTCCCTCACCGGTTTCGTCTCAGAATTACACATTTGGCCATAACTTTGATGAAAGAAACAACAGATCGAGGCCCGTGTCAAAATTGTCAAGGTGAAATCAATCTATCAATCTTTTTGTGCAAATAACACCGCACGCACTATCTACAGTTTCTTTCATCTATGGACGATTCTGTGACAATACCATATATCTATTTATCTATTTAAAGATAAGGATGAAGATATTTTTTGTGTACAAAAAGATCTTAAACAATATGTTGGAAACAACAGTTTGTCCGTCAATTACTAAAAAAATCGTGATTTTTAATAATTGACTATCGGTCAATTATTAAAAAGGGCATTCTACGTAAAAATCACATTAAAGCTAATTATTACAATTATTATGGCAAAACCCCCCCTACATGGGAGACCATCAACTCGATGGACCGACGACATCGTCGGTCGCAGGGAGTCGATGGATAGAGGCGACTAAGGACCGCTATTAGTGCCGTCGTATGGGGGAGGCCTATGTTCAGCAGTGGACGTGTATGGGCTGATATGATGATTACAATACAGTATCTTACGATCTATGTGTTTTCACACTTATGGGACGCCGCAGCGTGCACAAAATGTTTGCTCAGCTACCTAAACTAAATTTAATAAAACTTTTTAAACTTTCGCGATTTGTTGACATAATTAAAGATTATTTATCGGGTATTTATCGCGTACCTTTTGTTATATTTTCCCGTTTCCATCGCGTTACAGCGATTATACATCTCCGAGTACATCCAGTCGCCCCGTGACCACGATCGCTGTAACGCGATGGAAACGTAGGGGAAAATATAACAAAAGGTACGCGATAAATACCCGATAAATAATCTTTAATTAAATTTAATAAAACAAACAGTAAATAAAGGTAAGCTGAAATAAGTGAGACCTGAGACATGGAACGAAACTTAACACGATTCACAATACTTAGCTTTAGCATGTACAACATAGAACTACATAGCACATAACATAATTATATACAACGGGTCACACAAAAATCTAATAACCATTGTTAAGCGATGCTTAGTAAAATTTGGCTCCAGCTCTTTTAATTGTGATACAAAGCAACCCTAGGAAATAATAAGTATTGCGACATTGACTGTGTGTTCTATTAATTTGGGGCTGTCATAAATTGATACCGAATTCCATGAGTGTTATTAGTCATTACGACGCAACATCGCCGATTGTATCGTTTATAAATTAGTCAACTTGATTAAGGTGTGAGCACATGAGACTGATGGATAAAGTGAGAAGAAAGATAAATATTCTAGAAGACTAAGAAGCCTTAGTAATTTATCAAACAAACACTGAATTGAACTTTAAAGCATTTGTCTTTATGTAGATTAGCTCTTCTCAAATTCCTGAACCTGCATGTGATATTTTTTTATCTTTGTATATTGTCAGATAGAGATTATGTCAGTGTATTCTTTTCTTTACTTCCTTCCAAGGTTGTCTCGAATAGATGTGATACCACTCTTAGCGATAACGCCGTCCATTGTGCAACTTTGATATCCCTATTTTCTTTTAAATTTGTATCGTCGTGGTGAGCAATACAGTGTAATGTATTGTGTATTGTACGTCATTTCTATGTATTGTGTCATGTGTACTCGCCTTAATTTGTCGTAATTCATTAGAATACTGATTGGCATCGTCTCGATAAAATGCTTAATTAGTAATTTAAAGACAGTAACTATTTTACGGCAATTGTCATAAAACGACTAATTGACATGATTTACCTGTTTTCATTGAATTTGACATGGTTCTGAATATTTATTGCAGTATTTGACTTTTAAATTAGACCGATTAATTACATGGCAATAAATTATTGATGGCGAACAGATTTTATTGTTCATGGAAAATATTGCATAAAAATTATAAATACTGTTTGGATATTTTATGATCCCATGACAAGCTTTTGACGAGCGATGTGACGCAGTGGGCGAAGGTCCGAAGCAGAACGTTGCGGGTTCGATTCCCGCCATGGTACAAATTTTTGTACGATCTGCAAATATTTGTTTCGGGTATTCTGGGTACTTTCTTTGTTTAATAAAAAATATATATCTATGCAATATTTTGTATTATGTAGTATATCGGTCATCTAGTACCAATAAACCAAGTTCTGCTTAGCTTAAGGCTAGATGATGCTGTGTGGATTGTCCAGCATTTTTTTTGTCCTTTTGGCATGGTTTATAACGCACTAGATTCTGTCCGCGGCGATACAAGCGTTTTACAAGATAAAAAGTAGGTTGCATAATATCCTTCCCCCGAATGCCATAAATATAACATCCTCCTGCAAAATTTATTAAGATTCGTTCAGCCGTTTAGGTTTAAAAAGTCAACAGACAGAGGGACATACTCGTAGTTACTTACATATTTTTATTATTCGAATGAAAGTATGACAAAGTTGTACCTCTAGATTGTTTGTAACAGACTGCCGTTAGCGCAACTGTTTCAATTGTAAATATTGTCGTTTCATTTCTTCATCTTTTAGTGCAATCTTTGTAAATAATAATAAAAATCATAGACTTAGGGTTTTTTTTACTATTGATAAAAATAATAGAATACAATACAGTACAAAACTCTTTATTGTACACCAAAAAGACAAATAAAACACATAGACATTAACATAAACAAGTACAATGGGCGGCCTTATCGCTTAGAAGTGATTTAAATAATGATTGGAACTAAAAGTTCCATAATGTGGCGAAGTTACAAAAATTTTTCTCCCAACTAATAAGTTAAAACCAAAGTATGCCTTACCTATTTAGCGTTCAATTGTTCGATTCCAACCGGTGAAGTTCCCACGGTCGCTGTCATTAGCTAAATATTTAGCTGTATTTAGCATTAAATTGCTGCTAGTACCGATCATTGGTGAGAAAATTGCGAAGACGGAGTTTTAAGCTATGGGAAAAGTCGGATAGATATTGACAACAATATAGTGGGGAAAAAAGGTAATACATTTTTAATTTCATATAAAATTTTGTACATTTTGCTTTTTATCTCCTTGTAAAATAATTTTTATATGTAAGGTATTTTTATATGTAAATGATTATTAGATATTATATAAGTTGATATTTTTAAGGTGTGTAAAACTGTTTTGTCTTCGAATATACCTAATAAAATAAATGAGTTATTAAAAGCCAGTGAATTATGCTTTAGGACTTTATAGGGACTATTATAAAAAGCATGTTTTAATATAGAAAATTCAAAAGTATAAAAAGTCTGAAAAATGCTAGTAAGCTTGTAAGTACCAAAGTACATAGTATCAAGTGGTCAGAACTCTACTTAACTTACTGAAACACTAGAGTTCTGAGCACCGTACAGGGCAATTTTAGTAATAAATGTCATGATAAAAACAAAAATTCAATGTGCGCAAAACTACATGGGTAACTGCTTTGTTATAGGAGAAATGACTAAAAACCCGTTTTTTTTATAAAGTCATTTTCAGTTCCGCCTTAAGACAGGCGATGACAATGGCTGTCAACAGGCTGACATGGTGATGATGATGATGAAATAAAAGCCGGAAGTTTCACATCTCTACCTGTGCATAATAAATCATTTTGTCAGCGAGAGCGGTCAGTGGGTAATAACAATTAAGGCTAACTAACGCTTCCTTTGTTCTAAAGCTGAGAATTGAATCATTTGAGTTCTTAATTTGTTGAAGTAAACGTGTAATTAAGGATAAGTTTTTGTACCGACAACCATTTGGAACGTTTTTCTACTCAGAACATTTTGCACTTTGAACGAACCACTATGTATTCGATAGAATGAAGTACAAGGGCAGGTATGTAGTGCTATAATAGTTATTCTATGACTAGGGTCAAATATTCCCAAACCCACTTTAGAAGAAGCTTAGACGGTCTAAGCTTCTTCTGGTTGCCGTCTATTATCCTACTCTTGCCAAACTTCGGTTACGGTGGCCAGTCTAAACGGAGATTAGCCATATGCGCAGGGCATATTTTAGTGCACAGGTGTGTGCGCAAACACAGTACACTCTCTATTCCGTTACTCCTATAATCCGATGGGACGGCAGTCCGACATAACTAAGGAGAGGTTGGGTGCAGGACCAAAAGCTTAGTAACGGACTTTCCGAGGCACGGGGGGTAATAAAGCCAACTCCAATGACTCCCCTGACTTCCTCTGTAACAACCAGAGGAAGTCAGGGGAGTCATCTGTGGATCTTTGTTATCGGAAGGTGTTGAAGATGACGGACGATAGGCAACTGTCACTAGTCCTGCACCGTTGGGATTAGAAATTTTCCCAACGTCGGGACTGAAGCCCACTGCAACGTCCACATCCTTCCATTGTTCTACTGAGAGCTCACTACCGCTCCGGGTTTGTCCGTCATCTGGGCACTACCAGATTGACGTCTCGGAATCTGCATCTCGGAATAAGGACTACACACACTGGAAGTGCTCTAGCTCCGTGTTAAGCATCCTCTGCGGCTTCCTTTCTCTTCGGTCGTCCTGCACCACAGGGGAGTACTCCGACCAAACGTCTACGCAACTAAAACTTTAGCACGAATCTACCATGACGCCATAAATTTATGTGCCTACGGCGATCTAGTTTTCTTTCTTTAT
Source organism: Eupithecia insigniata (assembly GCA_947859395.1). Classification (NCBI taxonomy): domain Eukaryota; kingdom Metazoa; phylum Arthropoda; class Insecta; order Lepidoptera; family Geometridae; genus Eupithecia; species Eupithecia insigniata. The sequence goes on from OX402002.1 coordinate 9,221,992, forward strand.
TTTTTTGTAATTTAACTTCTCTTCGTATTAACTTGAGCTTTTGTAATTTCTCTATATTTCATTAATTAAATTAATTTCATATCTGTAGTTTCTCTTGTCTCCACCTACTAGGTAGATAGGAACTAGGATACTCTCCGGCACATTGGCATTGGACCGAATTCTGCTAACCAATCGCTTTACTATGACAACATCGCAGAATCATCCATAGACGAAAGAGACTCTAGGTAGTGCATGTGGTGCTATTTGTACAGAGAGATTGATATAATGTTTTGAACCATGACACTTTTGACTCGTGTCCTGTTGTTTGTTTCATCAAAGGTAAAATGCCAAAATGTGTCATTCTGAGGTGAAGGCTTCATTATAACAATGGTATCGTCCCAGATCCTTCACTGTGAAGGGATTAATTTAGTGGAATTCGGCCCCACTTTATACATTTTGTGAGATTAACATTAGTCAATAGATGCTAATAAATAGACTACGATTATAACTCTTTCAGTTTTTATGTTATCTTAATATATTTATACGAACGGTGAAATGACCTCATGAATGTTACATGATAGGTATGTCATTTTCTTTGCAATTAGTTTCTAATGGATATAACACGATATTGACTTTATAAATTAGAGTTATTTTGTTAAACGGTCTCATGACTATGACGATGTTTTGGTTGATGTTTTCTCTTCGGATTAGGAAAAGATTAGTGTTAGTTGATCTACGATAGCATATTTTCAGAACAAAAGACTACTTTGAGAAGTATAGAATCAAAGTCACAGTAATAATTTTTCAATATCTTTATTTCATTTTTTTGTAGGCCGGGTTTTTTGTCTACTAAAGACGTCGTTGGCGCTGAGGATCAGCAAATGCTTGTCATGTATAGGATAGGTGACTGTGCGCGCTCAAAGGGTTAAAACAAAAAGCAAAAATGACCCCCTAAACCCTTATCTTAGATCTACAGCTTATACTAGTCCATCGTTGGATATAGGTCTACAGACAAACAAAATTGGCTCATATAATTAGGGGGTACCTAATGCCATAATCCCCATGCTGAGCATGCATTTAAGGGATTGCAGTAGAGGTGTTAAAATACACTAAAGGATCGATTCTTGCGCCGATACCGCCTTGACCACATATTCATCCCCCAACAATATTCATCTTGATTCTTTTAATTACCAACTAGTTTCTACCCGCGGCTTCACACGCGTTGTTTCTATGGAAAAGTTAAGTTGATTCCTATCACATGGGAACTAAAAAAATTCAGCCTGATCCGTTCAGTAGTTTTAGCATTAAGAGGTAACAAACATCCAAACTTTCGAATTTATTTTATTAGTGTGATGATTCTAAAAGCAGTTTCCTGAATGTAATCAGGGTTAACAATACTAGCACAGTCACATCGTCGCCAAATCTGTCTAGGACATCATCAGAATTTACCAGTATTTTTAGACGTTGCCTCTATTTATTAAGTTAAAAATACCCAACTCATATTTCAAAATGTTAATAATGAGCTTCGTACCTGACGTTTCGAGATCGCGCTAAGACTCCGATCTAAAGAGGCTGCATTTGCATAAAATCATTAGTAAGCACAATGGTGTGCGGGCAGGGACAAGCTGCGAGACACCTCACAAATGCTCTCTAAATAATCCACCTAGGACCACCGTTCCTTTTTGTACACTGCACATCGCCGCCAGTAAATCAACATCTGAGCTTAATGTGTAAGTGAAACCAGCAATGTTTTGTGAGCTGGTATAAAATGCCGTATCAACAGAATAGCATGAACAGGGCCGCGAGCCGCCTCTCGAATATGATTTATCATCGTTCATTAGGTGAGTTTGTCCGCAACGACAACAGATGGAGCTGATATCACTTGGCAGGGTGGCCGCCTTGTTATTATTTTTATTGCCAGCTTCAGAATAATACTTGAGGAATGCATCTCTTAATGAACTTCAACCCTTTTTGGGTTCGACATGATGGATAGAATTAGTGTCGTGCTATTGTTGATTGGGGACACTTATAATGGTGGGTCTACCTTGATTGTGCATTGATTCTGATAGATAATGAAATGGATTTCCAAGAAGGATCTTAATGGATGTTTGTGCAAGTTCTATAATAAATTGATACACGTATTTTTTAGCATTTTGTGTAGTATGTTTGCATAATCCTTTAAGTACCTAAGTAAATTTTGACTAGGTAATGAGTTTTTTTTTCCATTTGTGTTAGAGTTCCCTATTAGGACGAACAAGAGCTTGAGACGTCGGTGTTTATTTATTTATTTATTTTACACACATTCCTGGATGGTGTTGGATTATAATCCAACACCAACGTCTCAAGAACTAACAAGAGCTTGAGACGTTGGTGTTGGATTATAATCCACACACATTGCTGGATGCTGCTGGATTATAATCCAATACCAACATCTCAAGAACTAACAAGAGCTTGAGACGTTGGTGTTGTATTATAATCCACACACATTGCTGGATGCTGCTGGATTATAATCCAACACCAACATCTCAAGGACATACAAGAGTTTGAGATGAAAAAACTCATTACCTAGTCAAAATTTACATAAATAGAAGGATTATGCAACTATACACAATGCTAACGAATACAGGTATCAATTTACTATAGAACTTATTGATTTCATATTAATTATTTTCTTCGTTAATTATCGTCAGCTACATCTTCACGTTCCATAAGGTCAGATTGTGGTCAACGAATCTATTGACTATAAAAAAAGAATATTTAACTCAAAAAACCTAAAGCTTTCCCATTGACAACCCTACTAAAGACCATCTTATAAACCTTTTCATAGCTAAAGCGCCTTAAATCTACTTAGGAACCTTAAGACCCACAAACTGATTATTAATCTGTACCATTCTCAAAACTATGTGTCGTGTCTGCGCTGTAATTAAAGGCACGAGAATTTGCATTTCTGAGAGGTGAAAAAGGATATAATTAGCATATTGTATTTCAAAATGTGACGGCTAGCGTGTGTTTTATGCTCCTCAGCGGTGGGTCTACTGAAGATTTTTATGTCAGTTATAAAGTATGGACATGTCGCTTGGGGTGTGAATATGAATCAAAAAACTTCATCAAAATATTTGAATTTATTCTGGGAATCATCAGCTTGTGTAAATAACAATAAAATGATGAAATAAAAGTTCGAATAAATCATCAAAAAATACTTAGGCACTTACTAGAAAGTTAAAATAATCTTGTTGCGTGACCTATAAGATTTTAAAATTAAATGACATCATTCATTTGAAATTCAAATAACAAAGAAACAATACGTAATATTATTTTATCCTTATTAATCTTATCTCACTGGTAAAACCCCGCGAGATTAGGTATACTTAATCTTATGCAATTATTAATAAGTATGAGTCACCATAACGCATTAATTATAACTAAATAAAGTTAGGAAAATCCTGTTACCTTTTGATTTCATAGAAAAATATCATGGTTGGTCCATGTTGAATATAATATATGTATGTATTTTTTTGATTGATCAAGAAATGGGTGTTGTAAGGTAGGTAGTTAACCTTCAATTTATTTATAAATAAATAATGCTGGATAATCCACTCAGCAGAGCCATCATCTAATCCCAAGCTAAGGAGAGGTTGTATTATGGGTACTAGATGACTATAAACATAATAAAAATATAATATTCATAGTGCAAATACATACTCGTAGATAAATATTTATTATAAAAAGTCTCAGAACACCCGGAACAAATATTTGCAGACCGTACAACACACCACTTACAAACACCGTACAGAGACAAATGTTATTTGTCTCAAGGCGGTCAATCGAACCCACCTTCTGCGTCACAGGCAGATCTTCGCCCACCGAGCCTCATCGGTCGTCAAATGTCAATTTAAAATGTCCTTGAAATATACTCCCCAATATTTTTCAGACTAACCTGGCCTCATTAGCTAATTAAGTCTCATCCATACTAAAGCAACTTAAATCTTGATAGCTATTTTATTTAATTAATTTGGATCACGACGTCTCCACTCGATGTCACGACATCTACTGACTGACATACTTCAAAATGCCATCAGGTAGGATTGGGATTATCGGGTATCGCTACTGCTGGCCCTTTGACCAGCATTGTTCCTTGATTGGATTTGTTCACATTCGAGTTAAGTAGTTCAGCTAGTAGTCTGCAATTAGAACAAAAGAAGCTGGTGAGAGGTTAATTGAAAACGTAAGGAGGTAACATAAGGAATTTTGATTTGTTGGAACTCTAGCAACCAAGGGGAATACCATGGAATAATAATATACTTCGCCAGGTATAGCATTTCGAGACATATTGGTCACGTGGGTGACGCTTGCCACGTCATCATCTCTATCGACAAATGAAAAGGAGAATCTGTTTTCTGGTGTTACCAGGAGCGTAAGATCGTAACTCCCCGAGCTCCTTGTAGGTAATACAAGGAGCTCTTATGAATATCGACCCCTCCAACTCAACCCGTGGATGTCGTAAGAGCCGACTAAGGGAACCTACCAGAGGAAGGGCAGCAGCTTCCTTCTGATTATTTTTAAACACCAACACTGCGATCACCAATCCGCCTGCCAAGCGTGGTGATTATGGCAAATCCCCCCCTACATGGGAGACCATCCACTCGACGACATCGTAGCGGTCGCAGGGAATCGATGGATGGAGGCGGCTCAGGACCGCTATTTGTGGCGTCGTACGGGGGAGGCCTATGTCCAGCAGTGGACGTGTATGGGCTGATGATGATGATGATAGATTTTTATAGACCCTTATCATGTTTGTTCCAGACCAGACCTTGTTTTCTTGAGTCATGGGGAATACAATATTTTAGCTATAATTTGAGTGAATTTATAAGTGTAGATAGAGCTACCTGGAGCCATACCTGCTCTACAAAAGCAAGTTGCATTAACTTAGGTATACAAGCCAGATACACCAGCGTTATCATCCTACCTAATGCCTTCATTATGTTTGTTTTTTTTTCTGTTCTTTTGGCGAAAGTGATCCAAATAAATGTCTATCTATTTATCTTTGCTAGTAGAGCTGGATATAGATGGTATTAGTACTATCGTTGAATCGCCCAAAACGATTGCCACAGCGCCCATGTCTTCAGCATCTACCTGTAGTCTTTCGCACATCCTAACTGGCTTGAGGGCGTCTCTCTTCTTCCAGAAACTTATGCACCTGAAATTTCATAATCTATTCAATTGGTCTATAATGAGAATGACTATACTTATTACACAAGGGATGCCATTCCAAAATCCAACAGTTGCAAATTAAGTCCTCGTTACGTGTGTGAATCCCGCTATCGCACGATCGAATCACGGCTTAGTCAAGTGATGTTGCAATGTTCCAATTAGTTGCTTATTTCTGTCGTGCATTGTCTAGTCGAATGTGAACTATGGTTTCTATTCAAAGTTTATATTGGTAAAGGGACTGTTGGATTGATCTCAATTGGTTTAGATGAGATTTAATATGAAGTTTTGAATTTTACGGCTAAAATCATCTAATGTACAACCAAATCTATAAGTTTCCTTCTAATTACAATTTTAAGTGTCATCACCATCAGATAGGTATACAAACACTAGATACCGTGGACTAAAAGCTATGCAGGTAGACCCGTTCAAGGACAACAACTACATTTGCGATTTCAGGTTTGTTATAATTTCCTGTTTTATTAAAAAACTTATATAAGTTTCAGGTAATACTGAATGTAAAAAAGATCTATTCATTTCTAATAACAATGGTATTTGTTTATTAACGTAATTAAATTTATATTCCGAACGAATACCACTCATAAACGAATCCCAAAAGAAGTTAAATAGTATGAGACACAGTCACAGATAATAAAAATGCTTTTATATATAATTTCAAGTACTGTTTATTTAATCAAAAACAGTCGAAACAAACAAAATTAAAATTAAAGTGTAGTACGGTACGATCTAGTGATCTGACAATACGTAATAGAAGATTCAGTTCAAGGTCAACCAATCACGAGTATAAGACGTATTGGTCACGTGTGGATCTGTACCAGCGCATTCAATAGATTCAATCAGTGATAAAACGATTAACATAGTCCACTCCCATCGCACTAAGCCAGACGTGAAAATGCAACAATGGTCCCGTGCCACAATAATATCAATTATCTACAATATTCTAATGAAGACTGGCATCCACCAAAGTTGCAGCTCAATAGGGAACTACAGATAAGTGTTTTTCTTTGAAGATTTAGTAACTACTAGCTGCTGCCCGCGCCTTCGCCCGCGTTTTATCAGGATAAAAAATTGCCTATGTTATTCCTGGTCCCAAACTATACTCATACCAAATTTTAGCCCAATCAGGTCAGTAGTTTTTGCGTGGAAGAGTAACGAATATCCATACACGCATCCATACAAACTTTGAGATTTATAATATTAGTAGGATAGTACTGCATTGCCTCTGAAGCCGGGTACTGACCGGTGTTACAGGGCGTATTATATCAGTTGCAGCGAGCATGATACGCTACGCCGTGTGCTAAAATCCATCTCGTTGCTTATTGCGAGCACCTTCTTTCCCCATACTGACTGCACTAAGGCTCGTTATGTAACAAGTTACATTACATCCCGCAACGCGCCGTTCAATATCCACTTTCGGCTTAAGATTCAACACATTAGTTAATAAAATTAATAAAGAGTTTAGAGAAAATGGGCAAAATCTGGAGCTAAGTATGTAAAATTACGAAGATCTTGAGTCATCTTATGAGACGACATCTTATGAGATGTTGCTAGCTAGATCAACTAAGAATGAACCTCTATTCACTTTGATAGATCCCACACTTCGAGCAGATAAATAGAATGAATTAACCGATTGAATGCGGGTCACCCACACCATGACTCGGCGAATATCGACTAGTAATGATAATTGAACTGGCAAACACCCAGACCAGATATCGCTACGATCTATGAGAGTCGACTGAACTGACTAAACGGGTTACTGGTGGTATTAAATTACCCCTATTGAACTTTGCTTTGGCTTGAAAATACCTACTTCTAATAATAAATAATGGCATATGTTCAGCCGTAGACGCATACGGGCTGATGATGATGATGATAATAAATAATTAGTCTGATAAGCAAAGAACTTCAAATATGTATATAAAGTGTGTTATTTGTGTGTAACATGGTAGTGGCGGGGTAAGAGTCGACTCTTCCAGCTCATCATGGATGTCGTGACAGGTGTCTTGAATCTTCTAGAGGAGGAAGGAAGAAAAGTAGCTTCCTTGTACTTAAAATCTCCACTACTTGCAAGTTTGCCAAACTTGTTTGTTACCATACCCATGTTTGTTCATGTTTGTTCTGGGTCTCTTCAAGACAAGAGTGTATAAGTGTATTCTAGACCTGAGTCGTCGGCCATATTGTCACTTCCCATCAGGTGAGATTGAGGTCAAACAAAGGACTATCGACAGTAAAAAAATAAGTTAGAGGTTAATTTCCCGAACACTGTTAAAATAAAATTAAATACGCACCTTATGTGGGAGGCAATGGACGTATAGTGGTTGAAAATTGAAGGGTTATTTACAAAAACAACATAACCAACTTTTTTTTTTTCGTTTTATTTGTCACTTTGTTCGTCTTTGAAACAGGCTAACAGATGGTGTATGTGGTATTTGACAAAAACTACGCATCTCTGAGATATTTTGATTTAAAATTTAGGCAATTTTACAAGAACAGCATAACTACGAAGACTTTTTACAAATACTGCACAACTTTTTGTAGTTACGTAGTATTACTATTTTAGAAGAAATTAAGTTTTGTTACTCTCCTTGATAATAACATGCAATTCAGATATGTTGTTTTTGTAAATAGCCCTTCAATTATTATGATCATGATGATGACTATCTTATTTCTACCAAAGATGGTGTCATCAAAACAAAACAATATTTACCGAAGAGCCTACATTATTATTATATTTTGTTAAGCTCAATCAGGGATGTGTTTCCACTCAAGAGCTTACATTAAAACTATGAAAGCCCTCTTAGAAAATTATGACTTGCGTTATTTGATTATTGTTTTTTTTCTGTTGTCTTCCGACACAATCTTTAGCGTTCTGATTAACTCGGAGCTTTACCGCTGTGATTGTTTCAAACCTCTCAAACCTGTTGTATTGAATTAGGATTTTTTCCTAAGCTTTGTTTACACTTTAAAATAATACAATAAGCCTTATTTTAATATAGATTAACGACCAATGACTTGACACCCTTATCTTGATTAAAATTTTTGTTCTCTTTTACAAGTGATGCCTTTTTTAGAGACCCCCTCTATAAGCGACTGTTTTGCTTACGACAGTCGCATCAAGCGATTCATTAAAATAATATTGAGTTTTCACTGTCTCCTGATATTTTTTCTTGTATCTCATTATTGCGTCGATAATTTCTATGGAATCATCATCGCAAGAATTTTACTCGGAGGGTAGATTGTCTTATTCTTATATATCTGTATGTACCTGGGTTCTTCTAGGTACATATTTAAATCTTGGACCAGCCATAAGAGCTCATATTATTTATATTAATGAAAATCACAGTTATCCACAGTTTACCTTTTTTAACACTATCGGCCTTACAGTAACTTCATATAAAGGCATACTCATATGCAAGTATGTATTAACTCTAAGAGCAAAAGCCACGCAGGAGGTTGCGTGTTCGATTTCCGCGTCGGGACCCATATTCGTACGATCGTCAGACATTTATCCTGGGTGTTATCTAAGCATAATAAAAAAATATCTACGTGCTACAAAACTTTAATGTATTTGATATTACGATCAGTCATCCCCATAGTCCCCATATAGCCCAAACTCTGTTTCCTTTGGGGAATACCTACCGTTACGCATGTATCAAAATGACGATATCAACAAAACGTCAAGATCGTAAAATACTATTCATGTATTCTCTCTAAATATGTATTCAAGTCGTCCTTACAGTAAAATGCCCTAGTATCAAAATGTCGGTATTGCTTTTTGTTAGTACTGTTGAAGCAAACATAGGTAGCCTAGGATTCTAGGGCTAGATAGGTGTCTTCTAGACCCCTCCAGATGACCTTGTCCACTTCTTAACTTGACTACAGACCTTCGTGATACAGCGTCAGTCACATCGTCACTTTCCATCTGGTGAGATTGCGGTCAAACGAAGGTCTATAGACAATAAAAAAATGCTGTGTGAATTGTGTAGCATTATTTATTTGCTAGCTGCTGCCCGCGGTTTTACACGTGCTTTTTAAGTACCTAACCTAAGTATATCCGTAACCTAACCTCGGAATATCATTTACCTCTCAGCCAAATTTTATTAAAATCCGTTCAGCCGTTTAGGCGTGTAAAGGTAACAGACAGAGTTACTCTCGAATAAACAAACAGATGTAAGAAAAAGTACCTAAGGACCGACCTGACTTTCAGGGTGACCTCAGCTAAGATCACAGAAAGCCAGGAAAATAATTAAAAAAATCTCGACTTTCAGACTTGTATTAATATGGTTTAAGTTTCTTTATTCACAAACAAATAATATAAAGGATGTAAAGATAGTAACTGTAGGTAAGCAATGCTTGATGACTAAAAGGGGCACAATTAAAGAGAATGCGGATTCGATCAGAGCGTTCGAAGTAGATGGTTCTAATTGTCTCGAAATGAGTTCCTGGAACGGTGTCAATGAGAGGTCAACTCGAGACGTGATTGCTGATTACTCTGATTAGTATTTGATATTGATGAAGAAAACAATGAAACTGTTTATAATTGTAGTTTATAAATGTCGAAAGGTATTTATAAACTACATAGCTAAAATACGTTGAAAGTTACGGAATAATTATACTGAGAAAATGAAAATGATTCTCATACATTAAGAAACTTAAAAAATAAACTGAAAATAAATAGTTACATAGTATTCAAGGTAGAGCTACCAAAAAAAATTATGTTTAACATTACCAACCCACAAGTTGATAAAGCAGGTAGGTATTTACTGATAACAAATAACCCGGCACACGAGTTATACCCAAACATTTTTAAAACAAGAAATAATTAAACAACTTCACTTGACACCGTAAACAAACATTATTACCAAAATATTTACGCAATAAAGGGTATTTCATTCAAGTTAAAGGTCCGCCCACATTTAAAAAGTGGTCACTAAGTGTCTTTAATAAAAGAATCGTCCTCGAACCCACGTGAAAGGGTTTAAATAAAGGTAAAAGTGTGAATTGAATATATAAGAGAAGAGTTCCGTATAATTAAAAATAAAACGACATTGAAGCTCAGGTTTCGACCGTTAACGGAAGATTTCGATAAAATTTTAATTGAACAAGATTATCTTTCATCACGGACGTAAGCGGGTTATGAAACTTATTTGTGATACAAGAACATCAGCCCACAAAAAAAGGATTCAGGCTAACCCGCTTACATCTTTAATGAAATCTTCAACACTACTATAGTTTTTGAAGTAAAAGTGATATTAATTAAAAGGAATCTGGTTTTAGTTAGGCAATAATTTTATAATATGTTGAATATTTCAGTGGGTCAAGAAAAATAATTGCTATTTTCATCATCAGCCCGTATACGTCCAATGCTGAACATATGCCAAACGACGATGCCTCGAATAGCAGTCCTGAGCCGCCTCCATGCAACGACTCTCTGCGACAGCTACGCCGGCCGCTGGTAGCTATTTTACCGCACAATATTAAAATCTTCAATTTCTTTGTAAAGACAGGTACCCAATGCTTAAATGTAGTAATTTGAACGCACCGAGAATTACAAATTGCGATTATTCAAAAATTCATTTAATTCTACGGAACTCTAAATTCGACAAAGTAAAGGTGTTGGCTACAGCGTGCTTAGGCGCGACATTACCTTTTGGAAAATCGTTAGCAACGCCTACGGCTCCTTTTACCATAGACTTTGTAACGTATAGAGTGGTACAATAAAAGTTATCATAATATTATAAGAAGTATTCGTCAGTCTATGACAATGAATGCTTGTGATTTGATTGTGGAACTGATTGTTGAACAGTTTTTTTCCAAGACAAAAGCGAGCTTTTTTTTGAAGTTTTGTTCAGGTAATATTAATAGGCATTTACATCTGTGAAAGATGATTTAAGCAGCATAGCGACGGCAATTGCGCATGATTTCTTTAGATTAGTTAAGATAACAACTTTAACCATTCAAAATTTTGAAATTCGTTCAGAATTTAGAAAAGTTTTGTCTTAGTAAAAAAAAACATACTTCTTCATACGTGCATCTTTAAGCATATCTTACTTTTCCAAATTATCACACCCATAATGCACTAATTTTTATAAATAAATAATATTGAAATATTGTATTGTTATGATTATTCCACATGGTAATCTCTCATGTTTTTTGTTATATTATTTCGCGAAAATGTCTAACCGCGCAATGGTCACTCGCGATAATGTCCATCGGTAAAGTATTTGTCGCGCAAATACCTTTCGCGCAAATGTCCTGATACTAAATAATACAATTTAAGGTAGATAACATACACAAGGGTAACTTACTTTTACCATTATTGATATAGACCAGTTGAGCTATCTGTAGATTGTTTGCAACAGTCTGCAGTTAGCTCAATTGTTTCAATTGTAAATACTAGTTTAATTTCTTTATATTATTTGATTGTTATTTTCTTTGTCAATAAAGACTTTATGTCTCTTTTACCATTCCATTAAAGATCGATCTAAATTATTGACAACCCTGGCGTGCAAAATAATTTCTGTGAGTGTGACTCAAGCAATATTTAATACAGTGCTCCGATTATATCGGTTAATTAAGCAAAATCTTCTAAAATTACATATCTTATTAATTGGACAGGCTTATGCAAAAATAATCTCTAGCCTGAGTGTGTGTGGGTGAAATTGGTTTAAAATTGATTACAAACATATGTTGTATGTATGTTATGGTGGGTGGCCGTTTTGAGTGCAAGCTACTCAAGTTAGTTATTTGGTTTTTGAAATTCATAAATAGTCTTATCAGTACGATATCGTATTTACCCGACTGTGTAAGGAAGGTTATTTATTTAATTATATTCCTTGTAATTAATGAGAGGCAAGATTTTATGCCAAAAATCATTAAGAACGTTATCCTTATAACAACATGACTCGCAACACTTAAATATGAGTATCATTCAGATCCATTTGATCAAATCAACCGTGTCGATCAAACTTAATTGATCATACAATGTATAAGCTTAAGGAAATATTTAAAACTCAAGCGCAATCAATTCAGTGATCAAAACCAGCACTCAATCACCTGGACATACCTAGTGCAATCTGAGAAACGATCTTTTGTGGTAAGTTGCAGTTGGCAATTTGCTGTTTGCTTCTTAACTAACATCCTACTTATAATGTTATAAATTTGAAAGTAACTCTGTCTATCTGTCTGTTACCTTTTCACGCCTAAACGGCTGAACGAATTTTAATGAAATTTGGCAGGGAGGTAGATGGTATCCCGGGGACGGACATATACCTATTTCATACATTAAAAGCGCGTGCGAAGCCGCGGGCAGCAGCTAGTACAAAATAAAGATGAGGTGACATAGTGACAATTTGAAACATTCTCACTATGTTACACATTTTAAAATGCTTAATTAGATACTGAAAATAGTAAATTATAACGACCCGGCAACTCACTCTCCACTGTCTGTATGTACCAAACATCCAGCCTTACCCAACTCTGTTTTAGTATTCATAGGAATACGTAGAAGTTTATGATAGTTATGAGAATGAGGGAATAGAGAGTGCGCCTCTGTGCGCGCACCTACACTTGTCCCGCGCATATGGCTTATCTCCGTTGAGATTAGCGAGCCTTAGCGAATGGCTAACTAAGGCATCAAAGGACTGCAGCGGCTGCCGCAGACCCACCACCATTTACCAGAACACTCGTTTCCTGAGGCGGCATCGCCGAGTACTGAACGGTGTGACGGGGCGTAATGTACCATTTGTAGCGAGCATGATTTGTTACGTTGTCGTGTACTCCGTCTCGTTGCTCGTTGCGAGCGCTTTTATCCCCGTACTGACTGGACGAACGCTTGCTGGGTAACACGATACACTACGCCTCGTAACGCCGGTCAGTACCCGGCTTTACAAGTGATCTATTTACTTAAGTGCCACCAAATGGATACTACGTAAACCTGGAAGAAATCGTTTCTAAGCGATAAGGCCGCCCATTGTACTTGATTATGTTAATGTTTATGTGTTTTATTTGTCTTTGTGGTGTATTGTATTGTAATAATGATTATTTATCTGGTATTAATCGCGTATCTTTTTTTATTTTCCTCTACCATCGCGTTGCAGCGATCGTGGTCACGGGGTGACTACGGATGCTCTCGGAGTTTCTGCCAAAAATGGACGGCAGTATCCACGACTACCCTCAATTCGTCTTCAGAATCAGGAATATCCAAGATCCTGCACGCCCTAACTAAGCAACCAAACGTCTTGATTTTTGGCAAAGAGTTAGTTGAAAGGATGGCAAGGAACATATGTTGTACTACTTTTTGTCCTGGTAAAGCGGGTGAAACCGTGGGGAACAACTAGTCTTTAAGATGTAAACCAATCGCTAAAGTTTAAAATGTTTTACTACGTAAACCATCCTTCGTCCATTGATGACTATGATGCTGCGCGAACCGTTCATAAAATACGACACCGTGCAAATAACTAATCGCTCCGACAATTCGTCAGCATCACCAAAGGGCAATCTTCAGTCGATTGGGTGAGACCTTATCTGCTTTTATGGCAGGATCTTAAGAAGATTTATGATAACGCACGGTCGAGCCCACAGACATTTTAAAAGTGATTTTGGACGAGCAACTTATGGGCAATAGTTGCTGGACTTTATAACTTGATCAACAAATTGATTGAAAGCTACCAATAGTGCAGACCATTGAATGTCAAGAAAAGACATTCATAATGTTGGTCGACTCTTGACAAAAATAATTTATTATGTTTTATTTGACAGCCTGTTAAAGCATAGACGAATCAAGACTAACCATCACTAGGTTAATCTCGGGTAACATACTGAAACATTACGACCTTGCTTTAAAAAATCGCTTGTCCAAAATATTTACATGACAAGAAGTCGCGTTGAATTGTGATGGGAATGCTTTCTGTAGTAAAATTAAACGATAACCCAGTCGTTTAGTGAGATCTAAATGGCTATGAGATTTTATTGTATATTTGGGGTTGCGATCTTACAGCTTTATAACCCAGGTGGTTGTGTGATTCTGAATGGATTTTAGATTTTCAATTTGAAAAGTTATAGAAGGTTCTCGAAATACGGTTTCATACCGGAAGTATAATTTTAAAGGGTTGTTCCATTTTACTCCCTTCGAGGTGGAGTAAAAGGAAGAATCTCATTAGGGACCATGCTATTTTAAACTATCAGAAAGTAACGTTGTTTTTATAACAGCGTTGTATTAATTAAAAACGACCGATGTAGCGCGGTATTAGTTCGCCTGCGACACAGGATACGACATCCGGGTTTGATTCCAGTCTTGGGACAAATGTTTGACGATCTGCAAATATTTGTTCTGGGTGTTCTGGGTATTTTTTATGTATAGTAAAAATATATATCTAAGTAATGTATTGTACTAAGTATACCAGTCATCTAGTACCCATAACACAAGCTCTGCTTAGCTTGGAGTTAGATGATGCTGGGTGAATTGTCCAGTATTATTTATTTACTTATTTATACCTACGTACATGACTATACTGCAGCCACAAACTAAGTTAAATAAGGTTACATAATGCTACAGCTACATGATAGCCGAATCATCACAATACATCCCGTCAAAAGCTCAACAAAGATCCATGACAATGACGATTGATTTTAATACCTATAACGCTCAATTTAACTTCAAGAATCACAAAAGATTTAATTGAAGCGAAACATTCGAATGTAACATTTGTTTATTTGATTGATGTATCGACGTTACGTTTCTAACCGGCTATTTAACAAGTGGATAGACAAAATGTTGCGCGGTACAGGATGCATGAGATTTGCTTGTATAGATGGATTATATGGATGCTGCGAGGTTTCTCAACTCCATAGTCTTTGGTTAGAGTTTTGTCTACCTCCATGGGCGCGTGCGTACTATTCCATTATCTTGTGGACATGGTATTTTTCGAGGTGTAGTTTTTACGAGAATTTTCTAATAAATGTTTTAGATGACGCAAATTTCAGATGTGGCAAACATCTGAAATTTGCGTCATAAGGTACGTATATATGGTTTTCTTGAGTTTATTTGGTGTTTACAATGTACTACGGTACGTAGCCCTTTTTAGAGTATTATTTTATCATTTATACAAAGGGGCTGTGAAATCTGGAAGAAACAAAGGGAGGCTTTCGCCCTGCAGTGAGAAATTACAGGCAGAAAATAAATAAATAAGCAAATTAATTAATTACGAATGGAACTCGCTGCCGCTTCTGTTTTTCCGGCCAATAACAATCTGGGTCTCTTCAAGACAAGAGTGAATAGGTGTCTTCTAGATCTTCGTGATACAACGTCGGTCACATCGTCACTTTCCATCAGATCAGATTGTGGTCGATTGGGGTTTAAAGAATACAAAAAATATTAAAAAAAACCCTATGTTTAAAATCTAATAATTCAATGACTTCAGTAACTTGACTGGATCGCACTTCCTTATTTCTTCACAAACATTGAGTACCCGTGATCAACAAGCACAAAAGCGTGCGTGTGTGCGTGTCGTGATCACAATCAGGTTATTTCACTGGTAATTATGATTCGACGGGTGAGAGCCCGACCCCGGGTCATTCCGAATTGGGCACATGACTCAAACACGGATTCTTGACTCTTGATTACATCTCATTATTCGAATGTTTGTTTTTAATGTTGAATTGAGATCGTTTTGCGTGTGAACGATCGATGATGGATATCATTTGCTTGTATCGTACAAGCTTTCATGATAGATTATTTTGTTTTCTTTGAGACAAGAGACTAAAGACTTGGTGTAAAAAAATATTTCGCCTAAAATATATGAATAGAAGAAGAATATAAATTTATTTATTTGCCTAAAACTAGCACATTATACATGCAATGACTTACGACTAATTAAACCTTAGTAAAAACTTCTATAATAAATATAACACATAATTATTGAATCTAGGGTGACGTTACTTGATAAAATACTAGTACTAACATAACTTTCTTGTCCAAAGGGTTGCTTATAGCATAGACAATCATAAAGGCAAAAAAAATCCTTTAGGAATTTTCAGCTACGAGCGAAACACAAAAATCAGTTATTTATGGAATTAAGGAAAAACAAAATACTACATTAAACTATGTTACTATGTTTAATAAGTTTAAAGATATTCTTAATGTAGCTCATTGCGCTATCCACATAATTATATACATCAAAATAAAAGAACATTCAACTAGAAGACCTAGAGGTATCTAGGTATCTAAACATGTTATAGGTCTAGGTATAGCTAGGCCTATGTACATAGTAATTTAGACTCACGAGGATAAGAATATTATAAAGTGAGCTTACTTACATGAAATTACCAATTATTTTTCTAGATCGACAAAATACGTGTATTAACAGCCTTATATATTTTTTTAATGAAATAATGTACTTGGCATAAACTTACTTGTTCAAACTGCAACAATCCTACTAATACTATAAATATCAAAGTTTGTAAGGATGGATGTATGGATGTGTGGATATCTGTTACTCTTACACAAAAACTACTGAACCGATTAGGCTGAAATTTGGTATGTTTGGGACCTGGAATAACATATAGGCTATTTTTTACTCCGATAAAACACGGGCTAAGGCGCGGGCAGCAGCTAGTCTTTAATAATGGTTAAGATAGATATTTTATATGATATTTCGTCGTGTGTGGCGGACCCGGGGTCAAACGAATCCATAGATAAAAACCTGCTTGAGTGACGTCATTCAAAGCCCAACAGCATGATTGGACGTTGATTTACCACGCTTGTTAATTTATATCGTAGATAGTAACACCTGTTAAATGATTTATGAGTTTATATGGTTGAGTGGTTGCATTTTTGTATAAACTCTAATAAATGTAAAAAAAATATATATAAATTTATTAGACTTTGTATTTTAGATTAATAGATAGTAAAATTAAAACTTTAAAACCGATCACGGTATCGGTGGATACAACTTGGCGGGATCAGTGGCTAATTTAATCTGATCCCGGGATCCGTGGACACAAACCCTTATTGTACCATCAAAACATATAAAACAATTATACTGGGTATTATCAATTAGCGGTGAGAACTTTTGGTAATTCTTTTACATAACGATAATATAAGTAAAAAATAAAGAGTGGCGCTAGTGTCGCATCATGCTCACCTTAAATAAGAACTTAATACTAATTAGGGCTATTTTAGTCACTTTTTCTAATCTAAAAGCTTGATATTATTATAATATACTCTTATGGTTTGGTATTGTTATTTTAGTTTTAATTTGACTAGCACTTTATTCAGTTCCTAGGTACTTTATCAGGAAACTCGTAGTATTTTGATTCCCAGGTGAAGAAGTTACTTATGTAGTCAAGAAAAGCACTAAGTATAGAATCTTTCCAAATAAAAATATCAAGAAAATGAAAAAAAGAAAATAAAAAATTCGATAACATATCGACCTTTTGTAATTCCGTAATGTTTTCCCAATCTTAAAAAAAATATTTTAGGACAAATCTTACAGGAATTCTATAAAATCTAGGTTCAAAAGTATGAAACGACAGATTCACGATGGAATGGTTGATGCGGCCCACGTGGAGGTGTTGGGTTGCCCCCGCGCAGTATATCACCGCTGCCCTGCGCCGACAGTGTTTCGCACTTCACATTCAGAAAGGACGGACTCAGATAATTTAAAAATAAATGTTGCCAGTATTCTGGGCACTCTGCCTTAGGCGATAGTTTAAAATTTTTGGAAACTTTACTGAACATTTTTAGAAAATTGATATATGTATTTAAGTTTAAATACTTACGAGTTGTAATTAGCGATCGCAGTCGATGGATGGAGGCAGCTCACCGCTATTTGTGGCGTCGTATGGGGGAGGCCTACCTATACAGCAGTGAACGTGTATGGGCTGATATGATGATGATAGTTGTTATTTGTCTCTGAGATAATTTTCTTTGAAAATATTCATACCCTTTTTCTAAGTAATTTTGAAAATAAATAACAGAAGAATTGCATTTTTTGTATCCAATTTGACTTTGAATTACACTATGGGTAAGTTGGGGAAATTGTTGAGAAGAGGTTCCTTGAAAGCTAGAGAAACAAGGAACAATGATAGATTTTATTGAACTTAGGAATTTAATGGAAGACGAGTTCAGAAACCTCGTCGTATAGAGAGATTGTCACGAGTGTCGTGATATACTTAGACGTTTCAAACAAGTGGATAATTTGGTTATGAATGGAGCACTAAAACTGAAAATATATTTCCTTATGAATATCTTATAAATATGTTATTAATCATTTAGAAGTTCATTAACTTGAATAATAAAAACGCTTGCAGAAAAACTGTCTCAGACAATCAGGACTCAAATGGCAGCAACATTATTAAACATTTCAATCCATAATCTCGTACACCCATTTCTGATTCACAACCAAACCTGACTCATACACTAGAATCAATATCTCATCCATTGTCATTGTCGCTTCTGAATTATCTCTTCGATAATAGTACAAGTCCGACCCTGTTCGGATGGTGCCAAGAGTTACAACCCGCGGCTGCGCCGTGTTCAGCGGCGGCCCACACTCTGATACCGCTTGATCTGTTTATTCTGGGGTACATTGAGCTATGGTACTGCTGGAAGGGTTAAAAATTAATCATCCTCAGCCTAAGATTATGACGATTTTATTAGCCAAGTTTCAGCCGCGGCGGCAAGTTTCAATGGAGACTAGCTAAGTGTGCATGGCATATTATAGTGCACATGTGTGAGTTTAAGCACAGGGGCACTCTCTGCACCGCTTGATCTCTTTATTCTGGGGTAAGTTGAGCTATGCTCCTGGAAGGGTTAAAACTTAATCATCCTCAGCCTATAATGCTGATGATTTTATTAGTCGAGTTTCAGTCATGGTGGCTAGTTTCAACGGAAACTAGCTAAGTGCGCATGGCATATTATAGTGTACAAGTGTGAGTTTAAGCACAGGGCACTCTCTGATACTGCTTGATCTGTTTATTCTGGGGTACATTGAGCTATGCTGCTGGAAGGGTTAAAACGTAATCATCCTCAGCCTATGATAGGTTAACTAATAGGATCACTCGACCTTCCTGTGGAAAACTAAAACGACTATGACCAAAAATATTTGTAACCATAACCACTCGCTGTTGATGAGACGCAGACGAGGGCTATGCAAAACCGAAACAAAAATTATAACTAAAAAAAACTTTAGGATCAGAAGCGTCACTAACTTCATTCTATTGATTGTTCTCATTGACATACCGTTACGAACTTCAATAAATTGTTATCAATATGCATATTGATAAAGATTTACACCTATCAGTACCGCCTCTTCTAGATTATGTATGTAAAATCTTCACATTGTTTATTTTACGAGGTGTCCACACCATTGTTCACTTTACAATAGATTTCGTCTACGTTCTTGTACGACCGGTTTGTGTACGAAACATGTACGAATGTTATAGCAAAGGCTAATGATAGTTGTTTTAGTAACACTTAATCTTATATATTTTTTTCCAGAACGACAAGGCGTTCACCGCCCAAGCACTGTGGTGCGACCTGAAGGTGCACGCTATAGCTACGAGGAGCTGCAAAATTTGCGTCATGGTCACTAAAAGTGCTACATAAGGATTCTAAGGCAACTACCGGTTATCGGACATTACCGGTCGCCGAGTGCCGATGGATATAGAAAGCTATGTATGGCGTTCTGAGGGAGGCATTTGTGCAGCGGTGGGCGTTTGTAGGCCGATGATGATGATGATGAAGGGCTTTAAGGACACTCTCTGTCTATCACTCTCTCTGTCTTTGTCAATCAAAAATCAACAAATATGGTACTTCATAATACATTGAGAGATATAATAACACATTGAGAGAGAAGGAAGTATCCTCGTCTGGTGGTTTCATCATCTATAACTTAGACTTCATTGACTTCAATATCAAAGTTATTTTGCAAACGGTTAACGTGAGACCCTTTTTCAAATCAATTCTATGTAATTGGAAATAGAGCTATTAGTTTTAACTACTATTTTAGGAATTCAGAACATTATCGGTACGAGCGAAGGCAGAGGTAATGCGCATTCCTAAGAGTCAACGACATTTTATAAGTAGCCTACTTGTAAACAATGTGGACACAGCTCTGTGGTATTGCAAATTAAGTAGCAAATTTATTGGGGCATAAAATCTATGCGAAATAAAAGGACAATCATAAAATAATGTAGGAGTGATTATTGTGGGAAACTTGATCAGTTCCTTGTTTTTTTATTTCAAGACCTGGTTAAAATGCTATATATACGCAAAAAATTGTTACAGCTAGTATATGTAAAATATTCTAGTATTAGAATGTTCATATAAATTAGATACATATAAATATGTATCTAAATTAGATACATATAAATATGACATGTATCTAATTCAATTTACAATTTCATAATTTAAAATAAAATATGATTATTTATACAATTTAATAATCATGTTATTTAGTACATACATATGTATCTATATAATATGATTTTTATGTACTTTCAATAAATAAATAAAGAAAACTTAAAAGTGGCATTCCGCACATGGCGCACCAATTCCAATCAAATAAATCTTTGACGATCTTTTTCAATGTAAACAAATGAACGACATTTAATTGAATATTTTTTTTTATATGTATCTTATAGGTATAGGTATCTTAAGAAATCACACCGTATCATAACAATAAAAAATTTACAGTTCATGGCACATGCTCTTAAAAACCAGTATTATTTAATCCTAAGTGAAGAGTCGTCTTCATTTTATCAAGTTTCAAGTGTCAATATATTGTTATAACGGCCATGCCTGGGTACTAAAGAGTGCAGTTCAGATAACCATGTGGATGTTCTGGCCTTGTTAACGATCCTACAACCAAATAAATTTGTAACCAAATTAGTCCCAAGCGATAAAATTTATTCGAAATCCACTGAGGAGAGTAAAAATAACACATTCTCTGTCGGATTAAAGAAGAGATACGAGCAAGATACCGGCCCAGGGCCCATCTTCCGCCCGTTTTTAACACTTCCAATTAATAAAATTGATTTTGTTTTTTAATTAAGCCCGTAACGAAGGCTCGGGGCTTGTTTAGGGCCTCAGATCAGGTATACCTCTTAAAACAAGATTTATTTTATTGCTTAAAGCACAGCTTTTCAATCTTTTGTACGATCGCCGATACCTACACGAAAACCAATCGCCTACATTGATAGCGCCAACGTTTTGTAAAACTTGTTTTTTATTTAAATTACAATGAATAACCACAAAAACTTCGCTTTACGAATAAAAATCAGAAGAACAAATAAGCTTTTGTCTAACCACTATGTGCAAAAGTAAAAAAATACTATCTGTGCGTAATCTTGATTAAATATTTTTTTATATATGATTTTATACCATATTTAAAACACCCATTCACTATTGTGCTAATTACAGTCACACACAATACAGAGGCACGCCATGATTGCATATTTTAACCCGCAAATGCACGAATGAACGAATCTTTGACGCATTCAAACACTCATTTGCATATGAATGTGTAATTAAAGTACGTTATGAATGCTAAAATGCATAAGTTTGTTGTACTATACATACTATATCAGGAAGGTATTGATTTTGAACTTTAACTCGGGCAATGTACGGAATGAATTCGAGTATTTTCGTGAATGAGGTAAAAAGTGGACAACTTTAAGCGTGTTCTTTATGATACTGCTCTGCTGGTTGTTTATAACGAGTCCCTCTTTTTTTTGCTTTGCTGAAAATTAAATATCAGTATGACTTCAAGTGAGATTCATACCTACTTAAAATTATAAATCCGAAAGTAAGTGTGGAGTGTGGGTAATCTGGAACCTTTTCACGCCTAAACGGCTGAACTGATCTAATGGAAGTTGGCATACCAGGGACAACTTTTTATCCCGGAAAAGAGCGTGCGAAGCCACAGCGAGAGAGTTATGAAAGAAGATATGATTCTCGAAAACGCCAAAATTAGGAAGGTACGCTGATAAAAAAAGCAATAAAGAAAAATTTAAAAGTCAAATTCACGACCAAAACCTATCCAGTTAATCGCACGATCATTTGACCATTTTTCCAACCACGCAAAAGCTTAAAATAAATTGAAAAAATATTCATTAGCAGAGTACGCACATTCCGCCCCGCTAAACAACATACAAACTGAAATATTTTCAGCAAAAAAAACTCAGCGCATGAAAACTTTGATACGTAAATGGTATTAAAGCCGAAAATCCACTGAATGGCTTTTTATATCGCAATAAAATTGTCTGCTACAAAACAGAACACTTCAATTTCAATATGGCATGCGAATACAGTCAAAGAGAAAATGTTCAAATGTTCTCCCTTCGCAACAATTAGTGGGATCATAGTAATTACGTCATTGAAAATGATACTATCGGGGTTCTTTATTTCGTTTTGTTTCGTATGTGAAACAAAAGGACCCTTTTGGTGGCACGTGGCTGGCCATATGCTAAAGGGTTAAATCTGTTTGGTGAAAGTTGTTGAGATTTTTGAATGTCGTTGAGAATAGCGGAATGTTTGATGGCTGTTTTGTACATGATATGAAAACATTACTGAGACCAACGTGGCGTGGCGGGCCAATGTCCTTCTGCGACGCAGGAGGTTGCGGGCTCGATTCCAGCCCTGGGACAAATGTTAGTATGATCTGCAAATTTTTTTTTCTGGGTTTTCTGGGTATTGTTTATGTATATGTATGTATTGTATTATGTATATCAGTCATCTAGTACCCATAACACATTCAAGCTCTGAACATGGGACTAGATGATGCTGTATGGATTGTCCAACATTATTTATTTATTTGTTCAAGAAAATCTAAATACTGTGCGGTATCATTTTAGATTGATCCCATTCCTTTTTGATAGTTTTCATAGATATCTAAGACCCATTTGATTTGCACTTAATCAACGTTGTTGTATCAATGTAGGCTGTTGAATTTCGTGTTAGTTTGAGTTGTTCATTGTACCTCTAGTAACCGTTTTGCTTCCAAAAAGTGCCAAACATACATACATACATACATGTCTGGCACTTTTTGGAAAATAAACATCTTTAGTCTTTAATCTTTAAAAAACACCTTAATAATTTGCATTCAAAATGTCAAACAAAGATACTCTAGTGCTCTCAATCCTATCACCAACCGGTCTGCATAGTAATCGCTCAAAGGACCATTGTCAGCCCGTGGGCAATAAATACGTGGTTGGAAAATCATTCCGGCTAGACATTTGATAGATATGATGTGCAATTAAGAATTTTCTATACAAAATCAACTTTAAAACTAAGTTACAAGTGGCGGTCTTATCGCTCAAGAGCGATCTCTATCAGACTGATAGGATGGGCTTATTGGATAGGACATTATACGGCTACTAGACAAAAAAAGTCAACGCTTATAAAAATTTAATCTCCCTTTCGAGTTTCTTCTCTTAAATGTAATAAGTATGTATAATGAGGGTTCTAGAATGACATACATAGTTGATCTTAGCGAAGAAACTAAAAAAAACTCGTTGATTTGGACATAACATGGGGAGGCCTAGGCCCTCCTTGGCAAAGGCGTCTTTAAGTTTTAATAAGTGTTCTTATATGTAAGAACACTCGCCACAGAATTAGCCACAAAAATTGTACATATTTTGATTGACAACCTTAAATAACTTAGTGGGACCGACCAAAACCGTGTATTCAACGCTTTGCAAAGTTGATAAGGGTTTTGCGTTGCTAGTGAAAAGAATTAAAAAAAAAAACAATTATGTTCGAAACAGTGGCCGTCAAGAGGCCCGGTGCCAACGCATCTGTTCCCTCGGATTAGAGTGATAATTATTCGCCAGTAATTATTGGATTTGGTGAAACATGAGTGGCGTGTCACATGTCGATGTTTTGGTCAGATGTTGAGTTTAATATTTCAAATAATTCATACCTAGGTCTTGCAACTCGTTTTACTCGCTCTCGATCAGATCTTGGCTGAAAATCAGTGTTTTAGCAAAAAAAAAAAACACTGAGCCACGGCCTTTTCTCACGCTGAAGTACACACCAAATTAACTACTCAAAGTTTTCTGGGACAAATAAAAAATAATAATTTAATTTAAGTATGTTTTAATTTTGCCAGTTTTTAATGAGTAATCCAATTATTATGTGTGTGTTATAATAAGTGACAAATAAATGCGTAATCAATTCTGTCAAAGTTACATACGTCACATTGAAACCTCTGCGTATGGCTTTTTTCACCGGTACAAGACCTACATCCTTACCTACGTCTTTCCTTATTGTTTATTTGATTTATTTAGAGACTTTTAAAAATTGGTATTTCGATGACCTGTGTAGTAAATGGATGAGCAAAGTGGTGATGAGTAAGGTGTTTGGTTCGACAATTTAGAAAAATCATTGCATTTTACAATTAAATTAAAAAAACTCTGGTACTACAAGCCAAAATAAATATCATAATTTATATTAGTCAACTTTGTTAAAACACACTACTTTATAATATTAGGTAGAGTATATTTGTTGCAGCTAGCATTTATATGTATTTCTCTGATTAATATAAATATATATTTTAATAATTGCGTATTAATACTTCAACCAAATGGTGAGAACACAATTGCGTAATTACCATATTTTGAAAGATCTGTAAGGGCTGTTTAAGTGTAAGAAACTATTTATAAACATATAATATTATAACTGTTGGTCTTTAAATAAAATACATAAATATTCCACGATCAATTCACAGTGACAATACGTCTGAATAACCGTACCAAGTTCGCAGTCGATCCGAACTGTCAATTAACCCTTTACAAATTGTTCTTACATATTCAAATGTTTTGACCCCTCAAAGGAGCATAATCCACGTTGTTCAACATTCATATTTATCACATCGCGCGCGTAAGCGGGACTATAATAGAATAAAGTAGAAATGTGACGGGTTATTAAAAAAAAGCCGAAATATGAAATATATTAACCTATGCCGAAAATATTTCTGATCAAAGGTTGTTGTGGTAAAATATGTCAGCTCCCAGGTAAGTAATTTACTTCTTCAGCAAAATAATTTTACTAATTGTGGGCATCAGATAATTCTGAAACGTTATTTCTTTTACATGCCTCATAATAAATAATACGTTTTACTAGTAAAATTACTAGACATTTTGACGTAAACCTAGGGTAGGTACTTACCCAACGCGAAACAATGCCTAAAATTCTAACTAGTACACATTCCAGCACTAGACTTGACGAAGAAGCGGCCACACAGACATCGCAACATCATGAATTGTTGGCGGGTCCGGCTATACACATCTCTTGCCGTTAATAAAATACCTGAATAATGCCAAATCGAATTGAATAGAACCACAGCTTTGGCAGAATAACATCCCAACTCTATTCAGCCCATTGCGCCAGAAGGGCCGATTTAACCCTTTCATTGCAGCTAAGAGAAAGGACTGCTAATGGTCTTATTTCGCCTAATGATGCCTTTGCGAGGGGTCGTTACAGTTACAAGATGAAGTGATAAGTCACTGTATGAATTTCTCTCGCTTATTAATAGGGGGATTGTTTTATTTTATGACAAAGATTTACGTTGGGTTCACGAAGTATGTTCATGAATTAGAATCTAATTTCATGTTTACATCTGATAAACGGTAAACATGAAATGGTGATGTGATGCAAGTACATACATATGTACATAATAAGATAGTAACAGTGAATTCTAGTTTCAGCTGTTGTATTTCAATAACTTTTATTACTTTTCGTTACTTAGTATCATGATTTCGGGGAAGAATCCTTCCCCGATATTTATATAATAATTTATTCTTGACCCAGAGTATGTATATACAATGTGTCTGGTCACCGGTGTCGGAGACTTTGGGGGGGGGGGGGTGAAATCCGGCAAATTTTATCGACAAATCACTATCCCTATTTGTTTTTTCTCTCTCCATGATAAAATGGCAGCCATTTTGTTTTCTGCACGGGTGCTTGTACTGATTAAGCTATAGCTACTCAAGTAGAAGTCCTAGGAAGACGATAGAGGACCCATTTGATAGCTAATAATGTAGACAATAAAGCATTGATAACATTGTTGCACTTTCTATTTTATAATAGAGGAAAAGGGAATTTATAATACAAAAAAAGCTTTTTTTAGCATTTTTTTTTTAAATTATTAGCTTTTTCATAAAATCGAAACTGTCAAGCTACATGTTTTTTGTTTTTAGACGATGACCCTTGACTAAAAAACTATAGCGGAGTCCAGGAAACCGTTAGTCTAGTTGTTTATTAGCGGGATATTTAAGGATCAAGGGTCATATTCAAACCGTCATAACTTCTAAACTATCGTATTTAGGGCTAAGATGCACGATTTATTATGAAGCATACATTCTGTACTATCGTCTTAAAACAAAAAACATGTAGCTTAACAGTTTCGATTTTATGAACAAGCTAATAATTTAAAAAAATGCTATAAAAAAGCTATTTTTTTGTATTTTAAATTCCCTTTTCCCTGTATTATAAAAGAGTGCAACAATATTATCATTGCTTTATTGTCTATATTATTAGCTATCAAATGAGTCCTCTATCGTCTTCCTAGGACCTCTACTTGGGTAGCTATAGCTTAATCAGTACAAGCACCCGTGCAGAAAACAAAATGGCTGCCATTTTATCATGAAGAGAGAAAAAACAAATAGGGATAGTGATTTGTCGATAAAATTTACCGGATTTCACCCCCCCCCCCCCCCCCCCAAAGTCTCCGACACCGGTGACCAGATACATTGTATATGCATTATGCAAGATAACAGGTCTGCTCTTCCGCGAGTGTCTCCAGGTGACGTGACTGTCCAGTTGTTATTGTTATTTCAACAAAATGCAGAAGTTGGGAAACAAATGTGCTAGGGTCAATTGAAAAATCAATAAAAAAATGTCAATCGTCAATTATGTTTGTAAGATCAGTCAAAACAGCGTTAGTTAAACACGAGTCAATATGATAAAAAATTGGTAAATACACACAGCTTTATTAGATTTATGCACGTAATACGAGGAGTTCGAGGAGTTACAATTTTACGCTACCGGTAACACCAGGAAACAGAATCGTCTTCTTATTCGCCGATGGCGTTGATGACGTAGCCTGGATACACCCACGTGACCATCGTATCTTGGAATAGCATACCTTGCTTTCTTATACCATGTAAGTATGTATATAATGTATAATGTAGGGTCAGCCTAGGTTCAGATACATATATGTAGGAGTGAGGTCAGACATCGTCAGAAAAACCCAGACTTATTCGTTTCAATAATTTATATCACAATCACAATAAGCCCGTAAATAAAATTTACAGTGATTAACAATTTTTACAACTAGTAAAAACCGAGCACTACGATAGCGTGTGCACTGAGCGAGCGACGGAGCGAGAATGCCACGTTCTTGCCGAGCGCGTGCCTTAAATAGGCGCGCAGCGCTCCGCAGGTAACCAGTCGCCCGCCTCACAGGTATGTGCGCCCACTTCGGGCGGGGTGAAGCGGGTATCGCGACGTCGTTCGATCGGTGCACGCGCTTCACAAAATTGAACAAAGACGTAGCGCCGTCACGGCCATGCTGACGTGCGAACGTCCTCGTTCGCGTAGGCTTACAGTGCATCATCTGAGAAAGAGAAAATAACAATGTTATTGCTCGTTTATCCTGACAAAACAAATCTTATTGCTATGATGGCTAGTAGATGGTTAACATCTGTATTAGTCAGAGTTAAGCTTTTACAACTTTCAGCTATGTTCTAACCACTAGGTAAAACATACCTGTACTGTATGCCCTAATTGATACTAGTTCGGAACAAATCGGTCCCTGTTACTTTTAGAATCCCTTCAGTACACAACTGGCCTGGATTTATGTGGCAAATTTTTTTTTACCCTTTTATCCCTTCAGCTTATAGCTGGCCTGGATTTAAGCGACTATTTTTTTTTCGCCCTTTTTATCCCTTCAGCTTATAGCTGGCCTGGATTTAAGCGACTATTTTTTTTCGCCCTTTTTATCCCTTCAGCTTATAGCTGGCCTGGATTTAAGCGACTATTTTTTTTTCGCTTCCATCTTTTTTTCTAATATTTTTTTTTATTTTCCTTAACCTTATTCTTATGTCACCTTAGTTAAGATTTCACATTACGACTCATCATCATAATTTTCATAATTCTATAATTTTACATTTCATTTTATTGCTATACAATTTGCGTTTGTTGTGATATCAACTGTTTTTTTTTTTTTTAGTCTGATGCGCTATAACATAGTCATTGTTGATTTCAGGAAATGCTACTAGCTGTTAAGGAGAGTCTGTCGATATAGTGTCGTTACTAACGGATGTTGTTTTTGTATCGCTACCTAAATACATTGTGTTGTTTAAGAGGTCAGTTTCATGAAAAAGTTCATCGGGCGCCGTCACGTCGTCATCACTGTAATTTTCTGCAATTTCTATTAAACCAGATTGACCACGAGGTACTTCCCGTAAATTTTCATGAGATAACTTGTAAATCCTGTTAGTTCCACTAATATGTCTCAATTCATAACGATCGTTTTCTAAAACTGCAGTGACTTTAAAGGGGCCTTTATATTTGCGATCAAGTTTAGTTTGGTGCCTCTCTTCACTTTAAAAAAAAAACAAAATCACCTACGGAAAAAGGTCGTACTTTTGCCTTACCTTTGTTAAAGCGGACGGTCTAGTGGATTACGAGACAGGAAAGCCGCGTGTGTCATAGCTTTCCCCTATTTGTAAACAATGTTGAAGTCATATTATTGTAATATAGCCCACCATCTATGGACCCTAGGCGTTAAGTCCCTTTTAGAATGAGAAGCTTTTAAAGCATTACAGTCCGTGAAGACTGTGAATTTACGTCCTGTACAGATAATGACGAAAATTTTCTACGGCTTTAACTACTGCTAGAGTCTCTAACTCGTAAGAGTGGTAGCGACTTTCCGCATCAGTGGTTTTACGACTGAAATAGGCGATAACATGAGGCAGGTGGTTTTCTTTTTGAATAAGAATAGCACCATATCCATCACTACTTGCATCGGTATGAAGCTCTATGGGTAAATTTGGTTTGAAAATAGTTAAAACTGGCTCAGATACAAGAAGTTTAATTATCTCTTTGTGAATTTTGTCATGCTCAGAAGTCCAGTTAATTTTACCTTTTCCGACTGAGGTCAATGGGTATAAAGGTTTCATTAATTTTGAGAAGTTTGGAATGAACTGCCGAAAGTAGGTAGCCAGACCAATAAACTGTCGAACTTGTGTCACAGTTTTTGGAGTAGGAACATTTTTTAATGCTTCGACTTTTCGTGGGTTTGGTCTTATTTCACCTGCCGATATAACGAAGCCTAAATACTCGATTTTCTTTTTCAAAAATGAACATTTTTTGAAATTAAATGTGAAGCCAGCTTTAGAGAGAGTATCTAGCAACTTATCGAGACGAGACAACCCTTCTTCGATAGTTTCTGATGCAGATAGCACGTCATCCATGTAAACTAGAATCCTATTGTCTTTGAGGGGCTTAAGTGCCGTATTTATGGCCCTTTGGAAGACTTGGGGCGCATTGCGGAGTCCGAATGGGACACACAACCACTCGTATTGAGACGACGGAGTAACAAAAGCTGTTTTAGGGATCGAATCTTCATGAACTGGTATCTGATGAAACCCAGAAGCCATATCTATCGAGGAAAAATAGTGAGCGCCATGTAATTTGTCTATTTGATCGTTAATAAGTGGAAGGGGATAGCTATCTGGTTGCGTATTACTATTAAGTTCTCGGTAATCTACACACATTCGATCTGTTCCATCTTTCTTTTTAACTAACAAGATCGGGCTGGAATATGGAGTGGTACTTTCTCTAATAATATTTGCATCAAGTAATTCTTGGATTTTACTATTTACAGTGTCTAATTCAGCAGGGGACAATCTATATGGACGCCTATGACAGGTCTTAGTAGGGTCTATCAAATTGATTTGAAGCTCGCCCGTCGTAACTCGTGAAGTTGGAAGCTTACTAGCAAAATACGCGGAATATTTGGTCAGTATTTTGATTAACAGTTCTTTATCTTTACCCCTCAAGTCAGTGTAAATTGTGCTCAAGTCAAATGGTTCGTTAGATTTTAAGATGTTAGACAGTTTTGTTTTAGAAAATGTTATGGTGTCATTAGAAATGTTTACTAAAATCCCTTCCTCTAGAATATCTCTACCCAACAGAACATCCTCACTGAGACAAGCGTCTGGTAATATGTGATAAGTCACGTTGAGAGAAAGGCCCTGCACTTGAGTGCGACATTTAATTTGTGATGAGCAAACAATTTGTTTTTGTCCTATGCCCTTCAATATAACTTGTTCATGAAACCTATCGCCTTGAAGTAAATTACAACTGCCCTGTCTTATTAGGCTACATTCTGACCAAGAATCAAAAATAAAAGGTAACTCAATTTCACTTATCTGTAACACACCTCCAGCTGCCTTGGAGCACAGGTTCACTTGCTTGCTGCTGGTACTCGGCTTGGCATCTTCTTTCTTTGTCCAGCGCTTGGGGCAGCCCGACGCGACGTGTGAAGGATCACTGCAGATGTAGCACTTCACTGATGACTGATGAGCTTGTGGTTTTATATCGGCAATTTTCTGAAGAATTGCTTCGATGCCAGTTGAGAACATCGTCGTAAAATTATCAACCATGTCAGGTGAAGATTGTGGGGGCAAGTCCGGCACTTCTGATGTAGGAGTGAGGTCAGACATCGTCAGAAAAACCCAGACTTATTCGTTTCAATAATTTATATCACAATCACAATAAGCCCGTAAATAAAATTTACAGTGATTAACAATTTTTACAACTAGTAAAAACCGAGCACTACGATAGCGTGTGCACTGAGCGAGCGACGGAGCGAGAATGCCACGTTCTTGCCGAGCGCGTGCCTTAAATAGGCGCGCAGCGCTCCGCAGGTAACCAGTCGCCCGCCTCACAGGTATGTGCGCCCACTTCGGGCGGGGTGAAGCGGGTATCGCGACGTCGTTCGATCGGTGCACGCGCTTCACAAAATTGAACAAAGACGTAGCGCCGTCATATACTTACTAATAACACTGTTATTGCCAACGGAGCACATTCTGATATTCGAGCTGGAGCTGTGGTGGCGCCACGGTTCGACCCAAAGGAACACAAAGACTTGGCAGTGAATGCATAGAGATGATTTTATTTAGCAAAATGTTTTCGTTTCTTTAAACCAAACTAGGTAGATGAGAATTCCAAAAAAGTGGGGATCTTTCCCATATATTTTGCTTCTCTTGAATATTTTTTGCTCGTCTCATTAGCATAACGCTAACAAAATCAAAAATCCGCTTGCTCAGCTGTCTGCTTCGAATACTAATTTCCCTGCTTTTTGCTAAAAAAAAAACGTAATTGCATTACATTATCGCCCCTAACCTAATAACAAACAAGCAACCCTTTGAAAAAATAGCCAAGGGCTGAATCATAATGATCATTTTTTTCACGAAACGCCTGATTACACCAAAATGATTGGTAAGACAAAAAATATTATGGGGATTAATCTTGCATTCCAATCAGCCTGTATGCAAATACGGCAGATGTGTTGGTGCTCTACCGTAATGAGTTGAAAGTAACTTTGTTACTATACACAAATACATATTTATTTAAAATATAATGTATAAGGAAGGTACCTTACCTAGGTTTAGTAAAATACCGAACTGGTTTTGTTCCTGCATCTATTAGATTGAGTTGTCTTGTTTTTTGTCAATGTTTTTTTTTTCTTATTTTGTTTTTAATATGTACGCTAAGTGTTTAGTTAGGTAAGCACACTCGTGCTCAAATATACATTAAATTAGATACTTATAAGTAGGTACCTATTAATTTAGTTTTCTCATTTAAGTGTACTTATTGTATGTAGGTTCTTTGAGAAAATAAATAATCTTTAAACCGAAAATAATGTTCAAAACTGAATCACTGGTGTCAAATAAATTGAATCTGAAAATCGAGAGCGTGATCTCGTAGTCACTAGCTATATTAAGCATTTTGGCCAAGATATCGCAAACTACTTTTGTGATGACGGATAGGGACGGATAGGTCAGCCTGTATATATTACCTATGTAGGTAAGCATAAACTATCCAACAAAGCTCTCCATGACTCGTGCAACATATTGCATCTGCATTTTAATAATAAGAACGAATTGGAAACAATAAAGTCTTACATTTGTACCTGTAACCTCTCACGTGAAATTGATTATCTTTGCTAATGACGAACTCATAAAAATCCAATATAAACAAACGGTAATGATAAATCAACACTAAAAAAATCATACTTACACGACACTGGTTTCCTGAAGTAGTAAACGTCAATCAATTATTAATTTATTTATCTAGAAGGTAGTCGAAAGTTCGAGAGTAGTGCGGTCGAAAACAATCGGCCGATAAGTGGACGCCATGGGCGACTCATTTAGGTGTGTTGCGGTCCGCCCTCGATTATCATTATCGACAGCCGCCTATGTTCAATTTACAACATACGATAAAATAAGTAGTACCTAGTTCCTTGGGCCCAGGTGAATTCCTGCAAAATATTGTCTGAAAACCTTAAATTGATAAAATGATTTTTTATTGCGACCGCTTATCCTAGATTGCGGGACTTACCTAAATATTATATCAGTCTATGTGCATTCAAAGCTCTACTGAGAAATCTGAAGTATAAGATGATTATTATATTTATTTGAATACCGACCCATGCAATCAAACGACATACATTTCAATGCGAAAATATCTAATTCTGTTTGTATGTTACCTCACACCTAAACAGCTTAACGGAGCTAACTGAATTTAGCAAGGATTTAGATTGTATCCTGGGGAGGACATAAGGTGTCGTCCTAATTGGATAACAATCTTACGACTGAATGATATGATTTGATGATCGTGCGATGATCCAACAGGTATCTTAATAAGTCGCGCGATGCCAGACCTCAGTCAGTGTCTAAGTCAGTGCTCGCGCGATGATGCGTGCCCAATTATATTATAGGACACTCAAAAGAGATTTGTAGCTTTGATTGCACGATCGCATGATCAAACCTCTCGTACCATCGTTATTAAGAACTTCCAGTACTCGCGCGATGACTTGCAAACTTCAATTAGAACAGTCTAAATAAATGTATTTAATCTCGTCGCGTCGTGCGACAAATTCGCATCGTTTGCTCGTACGATCAACGCCAATTAGGACGATGTCTAACACTACTGTTGTTAAACAGTAGTGTTAGACATCGTCCTAATTGGCGATGGCATGGTTACATGAAAATTACCTCATGAAGTTTTTATCAGCTAATGATAGTTTAAAATTAGTATTAAAATCAAATAGAAACTTCAACACTATTTCCGGTGTCAATAGAAACGAGCCCACCACCTACGGTGGTCTAAGGTATAGAGGCTCAGTACTATAAATAATGCTCGAAACAGAGGCGTCGGCCGGCCACCAGGTTGTCATATTGCTTTTTATTTATATGATGCTGATTAAATTACTTTGACTAGGTGAATCTGATTTAAGTTTTGTGAGTAATCCAACAAAATAAAAAAAATTGCGAATAATAAACAAACTTCTCTGAAAGTAATTATTGTAGAATTCTATTCAATTTTGTTATTTTTAAGTTACTGATTACATAATTATTATTGTTTAATTACTGATCATCAATGATTAGTAATCATTAACATACATTAATTTAACAGTTTTAAAAAAGAAGGATACTCGAAATGGAAATTTATTTGAAAATGTAAACACTTCGAATAAAATTCATGACAAATGATACCAACACAACGGGTGAAGCACGAAATTAAATGAGTAAATGAATTATACTTAAATTTATAATTTTTAGAAGCAAACGCCGAAGAGTAAAACGATCGGATATGAATACAATGGATCTCGGATCATGGTATCGGTGTCCCGCAGCGCCCGCGCACCTCAAAATAAAATAAAAACTTGAAAAAATCCATATGTAAATTAAATTTGTATTCGTATGTGGGGATTATAAATATTTTTAAAATGACAATACAAGATCATTCCGATACTGATATGGAGCAGTGGATGTTTTACTTTTTGCCATGTTGAGTGATGATGCAATCGACTTTCACTGTGTAGGCGCAATGAGATCAATAATTGTTCTTTAATTTTACAAAATAAGTGGGAAGGTAATATGCACCCTTTCCATCACCTCATTGAGACATCATGATGCAAGAAACTCTTATAGTAGAGACCATGGAGAAACAAAAACCAATGGGACAGCCTAATAAAAACTAATGAAGTGTAGATAGAAGGACAACATCAAAAAAATACCGGGCAACTAGACTTTATCTGTTCAAAGAAGAAGGAAATGAAAGAGTTAGAATCAGAATCAATAACTTTATTTCTTTAGGCTTACAAAATAAGCACTTAGACAAGTCAAATTTTATATTAAAAACATAGTTATTATTATCAAATAAGAAATAAGGTGTTATTGGGTATTCTCTTCACTTAATTTTTTTGTCCACAAGTGGAAGAAGTAAAAAAGAAACCACTCGCACATTTATACATTTACGTGTCTAATACATATTTATATTGGCCATCTAAATCTAAATTTAATGTGATTTAGATACATTTCAAGAAGGTCTACACCAGTCTACTGGTCGACAAAAGCTATAAATAATAAATTGAGTTACAAAGTAATGCACATGACCTTTTGCGATCATCTTATTATTTACTACAATGAGTAAGGTGCTTTAATATGTAGAAGGAATCAGTGGTAAAAGTTACGCCCACTCGGCTTTCCTCATGAATGTACTCAAATCTGATGATTTTCCGGTAAGGATAATATATAATTAAGTAAATGAAGGTCGCGGCGTAAAAATTGACCCTCCAACCCAGCCCGTGGAGTCGAAGGACTAAAGGAATCTCGATTAGAGGAAGCACGATAGCTTCATTCTGTGTATTCTGAACATCTCGCCTGCAATCAACAATCCGCAAGCGGAGCTTAGTGATCAGGACAAACTCCCCTTGTTTTGGGTAGGAATGTTCACAGTGGACTTATGTGGGCTGGGCTTATGTAATTAAACTTGATGAGAGATGCTTAAAAATGTCATTTAAAGTACCTAAATCTAAATCATGTTTAATTTTAATACCTGACGACACCCAGATGTATCGTTTGTAAATCATCATTCTATGACGAGGAAACTTTATTAAGCATCTGTATTAAGATAAATCCAAATTTAAATATTATTATTAACATTAACTCTCTGTTTAATTTAGTAATTTTTAGAGTCAACTTCATCAAAACTAAGCCATTTGCATTTATCATCAATTTTAGAAATTTACGTGTAACTTGATACTATTGACAGGTATCTGATTACTTTTATGACTATTTTGTCAATCTTTATCGACTTTGACACTTAAAGAATGCTTTATCTTAATTGCTGCTGTCTCTTTTTATTTTTTGATTACTTTATTGTTTCCATTAGTAGGAGTATTTGCATACATTAGTAGAAATTTTTTATTTCATAATGATACTTTGTAATTCATAGGTGTTGTGAAATTTTTATGAATCAAGAATTATCATGTTTTGGATAACATTTGGTTATGATAACATTTTATGAATATTTTTATAACTTTGTATTTATTTATAAGTAACTTGTGTCTCATTAAGAGTGCACTTTAACTTTTGTCGTAATTTTTTTTTTTTTTTGCATGTGGCTACTCTGATCTGAGCTCCATTTAAAAGCAGCTTTTTATTTAAAATAGAGCTTTACATAAAAGAAAAACGTGTAATATTTGTGAAAACTTGAAAATAAATTGTGAACGCATTTGATCTCGGCCTTGAGCACAGGAATTGTTTCAGAGTTATTTGCATAAAAATCCAAGATTACACATAATCCCAAAGAACCTGTCAAATTTAAGTGTTTGCCACAATCACGAAAAAAATACAACGAATTAAAAAAAAACTCTTATTGAGATACCATTTATTTAAAAAGTATGTAAATTAAATCCAGGTAACTAATACTAAAATTTTCACTAATACTGAAATCCAATCCATAAGAGATATAAACCTCTCAGTGCCTTACATATTCATTGTGCATCTTTTATTTTACCAGCTGCAAAATAAAAAAGTAGATATCATTAAAACTTCATTATCAAGAAAATTATTAATAACTTTAACACATGAAGATTTCTATCGGCACGCGTCAGCTATTTAAATACTTACCCCTTTCTCTAAAGCCTTGTTCGTTTTAATCAAATCACTCTAGAGATTTTTATCTTGGATGCTCTCCAGAGTTATAATATTCCATAGAGCGCTTATTAAAAAATGTTATGGTCATTCAAGCAGTATCTTTAGCAACTCAACACTTCGTTGCATTGCATCAGTGGCGTTTGATGGCAAAGTTCAATCAAGGGTAGTAAATTATTACTCAAATGGCTTACTAATTTTCTATTTTATTATCATTCCTTCCTATTGGCTTATAAGTTTTCCTGTGTATATGTGTCTATGTAAATGGATGATGTTTTTTTTGTTTAATCTTTTGTTGTCAGTGTTCTTAACGATGTCACAGAATTTTTTTAAAAAGATTTTAAAATTTTAAAAAGCTAGGACTTCGATAACGTGCCATTCTTTCAATGATTACTTATATTTCTAACTTCCATGTTTTGTTTTCCCCGATTAATTAAGTAAAGCCGGGTACTGTCCACCGTTACGGGGTGTAATGTAACGTGTTAAACAGCGAGCGTTCGTGCAATCAGTACCGGTAAGGAAGGCGCACGAGACGCAATTTAGCACACGGCATAACGTTTTATGCTCGCTGCGAATGGTACATTACGCCTCGTAACACCAGTCAGTACTCGGTTTGATGATCATTCGAAAATTTTACAATACCAAGCAGTTATTAGCTGCTATACCACTCTTCGTGTCATACCTTTGAAATTAGAGCAAGAAGAAGCATTGTTTTCTTTCGCCCACGAGCGCATGCCGTAGTTATTTTATTGTGAAGCATTATAGATAGATATAACGGATTGTAATCATCTCATTGTGTGAGCTAAGATGTATCTTAGGTATGGTACGGAAGCAAGAAAGTATAATTCAAACCGTGAAACTAAGTAACAAACATTATTTTAACAAAAATTAAATACAACGATGGATAACTAAAAATACCAAAACAAGGCATTTTAGATTAGGAATTATATAATGACTGCGGAAAGTACGTTTGTATGAGGCTAAGGGCTATCCGTTGAAATCCATAGTCAATTGGATAATCATCGACTTTTAAATTTATTAACCTTGCTCTAAATTTTTCAAATTGATACAAAATTTCCTACACCAGTATGTAAAATCACAATAAAGATGATTTAGAATTGATAGGCCTTAGCGCATCCCATGAAATCCAGCAGTTAATTTAAATGACTCTCCAATCAAGATCTAAAAAATTATTTCATGATAATAGACTTGGTAGGTACACGAGTTTTTAATAAATGTGGATATGTGAAGGTGAACCCACTAATAATGCCGCAAAGGTCACTGGAATCTGTTCTGTTATTTTTCTGAACTTTCTCACTCCTGTGCCAGCAAGAGAAACGATAAAACAACATGTGTTTCTTCACCTAACGAATCTTCCTTGGCATAATGAGTACGACAATGTAAAGTGGGCTCGGTATTTACATAATGTCAACTAAGTAGGTGTAGGAGTGTCACTGGGATAGTGTTGTGCTTGATTCCAGAGTATTCGTAAGACCAATTTTTACGGATTGAAATCACACACATCGAATATGTGTTATAAACTGTGTGTGTTGCATAGAAAAGTTACGAAAGAATTTTTGTTATGAAACAACCATATTATGATTACCAGTTTCCCTCAGAAAGTTTTGGCTACAGAGTAGGTATCTCTGGATAGAGTAGGTATCTCTGGATAGTAGGTATCTAGGATCTCTATGTACTTAATTTAAGATTTTTAAATGGCGCACGCTTTTACAGAAGCAACTTACTCACTCTTTATGAGAACAAACTCACTCAGTCTTGATAAGACCTGACTCCGAAACTGTATTTATCGGAAAACGCATGCAGACACTAGACTACTTTTATGATTTACTGCATGTTGTTATATAATACATACTCGTACCCTGAACACGTACACTACGTACCCCGCAGGTGTCCTAAGCCTTCAAGGTAATAGGTGAAAAAAACGAATACCTGAATGACCCTGGCTAAATATCTATTATGAAAACTAAATACCTGTATAACTTATAAGAGGAGACTACGGAATATCTACCAGGGGTCGTGCAGCAGCGCCCCCTGCAGAATAGGTCAAACACTGAACTGCGATCCTCAACCTGCATGCCCAGCGTGGAGATTATAGCTCTACCCCCTTGTGATAAGAGCCAATAAGATGCATATGAGGGGAGGCCTATGGCCAGAAGTTGTCTGGTAAAAACTGTTAATGTAGAGATACAGATACATTATTTTATCTCTGTTAAAAAATCAAATAATAAAATAGTATCTGCCTATTTAACTCACATACAAAATACCAAATTGAGTAATAATCTAGCTAAGCAAGTAGGCAAGTTAAGTAGTGGATAAGTCAGCTATCGAGTGTGTGCA
Organism: Eupithecia insigniata; assembly: GCA_947859395.1. Classification (NCBI taxonomy): domain Eukaryota; kingdom Metazoa; phylum Arthropoda; class Insecta; order Lepidoptera; family Geometridae; genus Eupithecia; species Eupithecia insigniata. Next base: position 9,260,794 of record OX402002.1, read on the forward strand.
CTGTGCTGTAGCAATGCAGGCCAAAGAAAGGGTTTCACCTCAGTTTCATGCTACCTCTCATTAAAGCAAGGTAGCGCTGATTTTCAGATGAAATCTTTCTGATGCCATAAATGATCCGTATCAGCCTGTATCTACGAATGTGATTCATCAGCACATCACTAGTATGAATACACTCGAACGTCATTAATCGAATCGAAGGTATGCTATTGTGTTTGATCGTGTGTGTTTTGAACGTTGCTTCTTTAGTATCGAGAGTCCTTTTATCAGGATTTTTATCTTGGCTTTGATAGAGCTTTAAATAATCAGTCACTGTGGAGAAAGTCTCTTCTGTTATCTTTAGATCAAAAGTACATATAGGTTAAAGTAGGTACACATCGTTTGACAAAGTCTAAATAGTCGTCTTGTATATAAATAAATACTATGACCAGTAACTAATGAAATGTGAAATGTGCCTATAGCTCTTTGAGAATAAAATAAACACTAAACAAATTTTATATAACATAATTATTATGTAATGAAGCACCCTGTCTGTGAGACACAGTTTCACTATGAACTATCATCGAATTCCAAATGTTCAAAAAAAAATCCAAAAAAAAACCGAAACCATATAATTCGTTCCAAAATGGGTTCTACTTCAAAATTACTTGAAACTACATATACAAATAAAAAAGGTAAGGGGAGAAATATAGGCAAGGGATAGTCGTCAAATAATTATTTCCTCACAACTGACATTAAGTTAAATCGTATTTTCTCAAAATGTTACTTTTTATCATCCAATCTCAATTTAAGATGATATTCATTAAAACTCCTAGATATCCCGTAAACCTCCCTCTAAAGGCGATCGGTTTTCTGCACCGTTTCACTGGAACCGTATCAATTATGGTAATTCCGGCTTTAATTTCCTGGACCAGATTAACTCCTCCAATCCTGGTACCCTGGTAATAAACGAGATTTATTAAGCTTTTTATAATTGCTAATCTATGAAAATGGCACTTCGTTATTAATTTCTGTTTGAATTAACTTGCCAGTTATAACCAAACTGAACCTAACAAAATCGTTCACCTTAAATTAAATATATATTTTTTTAACTTTCTTTGTTAAAATTAACACCGTAAGTACCTAGGAAATAATTCTGCTAATTTATCTAATCTCTATTACTCGATCTATAAGAACTGATAGTAAAAAGAGGTTTTTAGACGTTTCTATGTGGTAATAATTAAACCTATGAAACAACTGGTTCATTAACCCTCCCTATATGGGAGACTCGATGGACCAACGACATCGTAGCGGTCGCAGGGAGTCGATGGATGGAGGCGGCTCAGAACCGCTATTTGTGGCGTCGTATGGGGGAGGGTTATGTCCTGCAGTAGACGTGTATGGGCTGATATGATGATGATGATGATGATGAACCACTGGTTTGATTCTGAGACTTCTTTCAAAGTAAGTAGACAAATTTTGTTTCCTTATTCATTCCGTTTCAAAATGACCCAAGTGATGATAGGTCCGAGTTATTCAAATGCTAAGATTTGAACCAGGAATTTCTAGTTAAAACAATTATTCGCTCAACTCATTAAACAATTTACTCACGACTCCTTGAGGATGCTACAAATGACTCACTATAACTTCTATGAGTCAAACTATAAATGGGTTTTTTGTTCGAAATCGCGATACCGTAAGCAGATAATGAAGAACAAATTGTTTAAAATTCACGCTACGTTCACACTTTAACAATTTACAAGAAGATTACGAATAGTTTGGCGAAAGGCTAAGTGGGAGTCAGATACGTGTTGTAGGTTCATTATAAAGACATACTTTTTAACCGACGAAAGACAAAAGAGGAGGCGAAGGTCCACTGTATGTCTCCATCCATACTACTCATGATCATCATCAGCCCATACAAGTCCACTGCTGGACATAGGCCTCCCCCGTATGACGCCACAAATAGCAGTCCTAAGTCGCCTCCATCCATCGACTCCCTACGAGCGCTACGATGTCGTCGGTCCATCGAGTGGATGGTCTCCCATGTAGTGGGGGATTTGCCATAATCACCACGCTTGGCAGGCGTATTGGTGATCGCAGTGTTGGTGTTGAAAAATACTCAGAAGGAAGCTGCTGCCCTTCCTCTGGTAGGTTCCCTCTGTCGGCTCTTACGACATCCAAGGGTTGAGTTGGAGGGGTCGATATTCTATGCCGCGGCCCCACGGCCTTACTACTGAGCGTAAATCCCCCAAATAACCATGGTCAAAAATAATAAAGGTTTTACCATAATCACCACGGCAGGCGGATTTGTAGCATGGGTAATATGGGGAAACCTAGCCTAATTATTGTTTATTTATTTATTCTACTCCTTTCTGTTCTTATTCAAATAGCCACTTTCTTACCCATAAACTCTATCTATGTCTATTTTATTAGAATGAATATACCTAACCCTAAACGAGTAGCATCAAAAGCGCTCTAGAAAGCGATTCGCTTGCATCAAGTCGATTTAAACAGTCTTAAACACAATTGAATTACTCGAATTTCCTCGTCGACCGTCAGAGAACAAAAGCGTTATTAAATACGTAATTATTCACATTTACTTGGCGTGCAACGTTTTTAATTCGATAAGAGAGACTTTATACTAGCTGCCACGACTTTCGACTTCATACTAAGTGTGCACAGCCTATTAGGTTATAAATAGATAGATAGAAAATTCTTTATCGCACACTTATTGGTAAGAAACAAAATAGAAAAAACAACTTTAAAACTAAGCTACAAGTGGCGGTCTTATCGCTAGAGAGCGATCTATACCAGACAAACGTGGATGGATAGGATTGTTGGATAGTACTAGGGGATCTGTGTGCTAGGTTAGGATGCACTTTCATCCTGACTTGTGACAAAGCCACTGCTCTACAAAAGGTCCACCGATGACGAGTCAATGCTTTCGAAAGCTGAAGAAACGGTTTGTTCCGCCAAGACAACCAAACTAGACTGGTTGTTTACGTGGAAATAATTTTCCGCGGAGGCAACCAATTACCTGGACGGAATATTATTTCTTTTCTCATCTACACAACTGTTTGGTAACTTTTGTCTCGATAGAATAATTTCTTCCGCGGCGACAACCACTCGCCAATCGGTGGATCGTAATATGATAGATGACAAATCCTTTGGGAGGCAGCCCAGCATAAGGATCTGGCTTTATTGGCAGAATAACCAAAAAAAGATTAAAAAAGTTTAAAAAACTTCGGGTGTCTATCCTTGACCATCGGTTTGCTTTGCTTTACCTGTCATCACCTCGTCGCCATCTTAGATACCTGAATGAATTCTACGTTTCTTACCCAGTATAAAAGCCCCCTAAGAAAACGTCCGATTTAATTCTAGCTGATCTAATTGCTGCCGTGGGTCGATATAATTTTGTTTACTGCCTTTTAAACGGCCCCACCCATTGCATTTCCTTACTTGTGTAATTATACTTTTTTGGAAAACCTAAGAGTGTAATGTTTGCGTTATTCGGTCATTTTTGAATACAATTTACCTTAAAAACTTTTAAAGAAATGCTTTGATATATGTTTTAAGTAAATTTCAAGGAATTTATAGATTTTCCTGAGTTAGAGTTTATTTTTGTAGGTAATAACATTTTCAGTATGATCCGTGGTTCGTTTTTTATATAGATTTTTATGAAACGATTTTGACCTCCTAACCGAGTTTCGGCTACGGTAGTTTCAACAAAGACTTGCTATATGCGCAGAAGAAATAACTAATTAAAAAAAATATGCAGATATATATGTAGGTTGCTACGTAACATCTGTCCTAAGACAAAAGGGGGGTGATTCTGGACTGGACCCCGAGGGGATCAACTTGTGAATAAGAATGAAAGAAAATGAATTTATTGACACACAAAGGCAAACACTTAAATAATATAGGTTTTTAGAATTATTTTTAACTCTAAATTAACAAGTGCCTGCCCGGTGAACCATTAGGCCTCAACTCAGCATAACGATTGAATTAATATTATTTTTATTTCTTCCTTCTTCTGTTCTTTTACACGCAACATTGGATTATTCAACACTAGCATTGGCATCGGACGCGCTTTTCATGTATCTTATGTCCGTCCCCGGGATGCCATCTACCTCCTTGCCAAATTTCATTAAGATCCGTTCAGCCGTTAAGGCGTGAAAAGCTAACAGACAGACTGAGTGACTTTCAAATTTATAATATCTTTAGGATTATAAAATATTTCACAAATGTATTTTGCCTGTTTTTACAGCATAAACAGTGTGTTATCATAAGACAATTTCAAAAAAATTATGTAAATCTTTCACTATTACTATCATTTTTGGATAACGTTTTTAGAAACAACGTGATAAGTTTCAAGCACAGTTCATTATTCTTCAAATAGGTAAATTGGCAACTCGTACGCATAATAACACGTTTAGCTTGCAAAGTGTGTACCAAAAGCTGTTTCTGAATGTTTATTGTCAAAATAACGGTTGTTAAAATGACTCATTTTGTAATACCCGGTCACAAAATTTCTTTATTTAGGTAACTACATGAGCCGCATACAAATATAAAGTAAATACGAGGAAAAACAAATTGCTTATTTTTTTTAGCTAAGTGGTTGGTAGTCAGTGCATATTAAATTTGTTCTCCTTTCCTTAACGGGATTTAAGAGTCTCATAGAGACATTAAGCCCGAACACTGAATCACCTAAAGTCCTGCTCCAGAACTTCAAGGAGCTGGGCTGATTAAGGTCTGGTTAGGCAGGGGACAATGCACCCCCTTACGAGATGTCAGAGCAGATCTCAGTTCCCTCACTTAGAATTAGAATTGTTCTCCTTACCAAAACTGCTACGGATTTCAAATACCAACGGATACTTATGTAGATTACTGTTTAATCTGTGTGTTAGATCTCCAAATTGAAAAAGAAGGTATTATATTTTTAATAATCCACGCATCATCATCTGGCCCCAAAGTAAACAGAGCTTTTGTTATGTGTACTATATAACTGACATTAGACATTACATACATACATATGTACATAGATATGGTTTACTAGAGTCTGGCTACTGTACATAGAAAACACCCAAACACTCGGAACAAATATCTGCAGATTCTACAAATATTTTTCACGAGGCAGGAATAGAATTCGTAAGCTCCTGCGTCGCAGGTGGTACTTCACGCGCTGGGCCACAGAGGTCGTTGATTATTAAAATATAAATAATCAACGACCTCTGTGAAAATAAATTAAAATAATCATAAAGTGATATAGACCTGCAGCTCTACCATGTTTGTATATAGATCAGAACCAAACATGGATTTCAAACCACTATAATATCAACGATTTTTTTTAATAGTATGTAGACCTTCGTTTGATCACAATCTCACCTGATGGAAAGTGATGATGTGGCCGATGTTGTATCACGAAGGTCTAGAAGATACCTGTTCACTCTTGTCTTGAAGAGACCCAGATTGTAATATTCCGGAAAAACTGAAGCAGGCAGCGAATTCCATTCCTTAGCGGTGCGAATGATGAAGGTGAAGGACGAAAACCGCTTTGTACGAGTGGATGGTATATCCACCTGATAAGGATGGTATTGTGCCGTCCGTCTGCTTGTCCTGGAGTGAAAGGGATATGGATTTCAAAACAATCAGGGGTGCAACAACTTATAGTTGCACCCCTGATTGTTCTGAAATCCATATCGTTTACAGGTTGTAAAGAAAAATTATTTTAAAATTTTAAAATTCAGCGAGCTGCTTGGTTTTTATTAGAGTACTAAAAATATACCTCGAACCTATAATTATCTCCACTGCAGTGCGCTTAGTCAACTTTGTACCTATTGCTACAAAGTATTATAAAAGCTTAAAAATAAATGCCTAGTTTTTCAAGTAAAAATTCATAAATAGCTAAAATACCACGACTACTCAGCGGTGCCGTGGTGGGACAGCGGCGCACTCTGTACACGCTTTGCGCACTGAGCACGCTGTCCACGCTGTCCACGCTGTGTACGCTGGGTACGCTGTGTAAGCACTAATAATAAACCTTTATGAATAATAATTATTTTGAAATTGTATTTTACTTGTAAAATATTGATTTATATTATTGTTTATCTGACATGTAACCCAATTTGTTACCGATAAAGAACTTAAACTTGTACGCTGTGCACGCTGTCCACACTGCTGCACGCTGCGGCTATAGCCGCTGGCCCACTGCCATGCACAGCGTGCACCGCGGTGGGACAGCGGCTTAATAAAAAATACTATCACTCTAATTGCTCATTATTTCCCCAAACATCCTCAAAAAGACAAAAAAAGCTATGATCGGTCGATATGTATGCACAGTAACCAGCTACTGGGTATAAACAGAAGTCACATGGAAATTGGACATTTGGACAATTTCGTGATGTTTTTACATAATAATAATCATCTTGAAAGATTATCTCACATACATTTACCGGCATTCTCCTTTGATGCTTGTATACAGAGAAATTACCAAAAGAGCAGTGGAGGTCTAAAATTATAACCTGCTTGGAAATTCAACTCACAAAATAAAATGTTTTACGAGAAAGACTATAAAGTGAAATAAGGTGGGAGGAAGATGCTTTGTTTTTTTCTTGAGGAAGGAATTGTTTGCAAGATAGAGTTGAGTGATTCAGTGTTCTTCCCACTGGCCTTAGCCCAAACACACTTCCAATAGACTAACATAGATGATGACGATGATGATCTTGCATTGGCTGGAATAATAATGTCCGAATTTCAACCACAGCGGCTAATCTCAACAGAATATAGCCATATGCACAGGACATAGCGTAGTGCACAAATGTGTGCGCAAACACAGGTGCACTCTCTATTCCCTAACTCTCATAATCCGATGGGATGGCAGACCGACACGACCAGAATATCGTAGCAAACCGGAAAAGCGTAAGCTGGAAACTATGGTTGGAAGGATCAACTTCCAGCCAAAGTTTCCAGGCAATGTGGCTTACATTGCCTACACCTACACGACCTACAGCCCAAACCACCGGACTCAGTGGAGGTTTCGAGAGCTTCTGCCTTTAAAACCATTATTGAACTTCACCTTCCTTCTGTGCAAAATATAATCAGAAATACCCCGTTAATTCAAAATAATCCGACACTTAATAATTAAAACATTCGTTTGTTCTTCGCGGCCGAACACACTCCGTTTGCGTTCCGAATTCATAATAAGCAAGGGTTTCCAAGTATCGCGCTGGAATCAGGCGTGCCATCTGACTATTATATTACCAAAATACTACTTAAAATGCAGCCCGCACTAATCCTATAATTAAGTTAAATGTACCTTCGAAGGGTTACATGAACATTTTAGTGTGTGGAAAATTCATATTCGATGGCGAAAATCCTAATGTCGAACGTTTGAGGATCGCCCCGTGGATTGCGGGGTTGTGATTTATGTAGGAAAGCTGAAATTTTAAACAGATGTTCCGTGAATATTGCTACTTGAATAATTATTAGACAAAACAGTAGCGAAGACGGTTTGAATTTCGAATTTGTAGACGTTTGTATTTTGTATTGCTCGGGACTAGAGTTGTTGTCACCAACAATAATCCTTGGTAACAAATGTGAAAATTGGCTGGCAGCTCAGGAATAATCATTGTGGAATTTTGATCCTTCATCATCCTAGATAGAAAAATAAATGAACTTTCATCATCCTAGATAGAAAAATACAGAGATAATGCTTCATTTCGAAAAAAAAATTTGGTAAAATGTTAAATAATTGGCGACCTTATCGTTTAATGCGATTTCATCATCATCATCATCATCTGCCTATATAAATTAGTCTTGACATATACTATGTCTCCCTAATGCACATCCAGCATTCAGCACCTGCCCGCAATCTGTCACAGGTCATCATCCCGCCGGGCTGGAAGGCGTCCTACACATCGTTTGCCGAATCGCGGTCTACACTCAAGAAAACGTATACCCAAACGGTTGTCGGTTCTTCGCGAGATAATGCTGGTCTTGCAATTTGTTTGATCTATGTCGATAGTTTTGGTTTTCTATCGTATGTATTCGTTACGAATCCTATCCTTCAGAGAAACTACGAGCATAGCTCTTTCCATACCACGCTGAGCGACTTAGATCTGAAATCTTTGGCGAAACCTACATATATCCAGCACTGCACGTCGTTTCTCTGATATGATGGTGATGACAAATTTTAAACCATCAGTAAAATAATATCTCACACTGACATCGGTTTCCAGCAATCACATCACGTAGGGTAAACCCGTGAAAGTCTGGACAATGGCCAAAAACAGGATGCCATTAAAGCACCGATTAAACACAACTATAAACAAGTGTAAGACAAACACTTTATCAGATTCGTTAGCTTTTGTATCAATAATTCATACTGTGTATGCATGCATCGCCAACCGTTACTTGGAAGCCTTAGCTTCTTCATTAGTAATTTTATCGCGGTATGCTTTGGCAAACCCGCTGGGCTACATAGCGATTGACAATGATATACAAGAATAGGCGCAAACAATAGTTTCATAGAAATTCAAAACATCACTACATAACTACAAATCGCGCTTGGTTTCAAAGGAATACGTACTCTGCCAGCAGCTATCCGAAATTAGAATATTTCGGATAGCTGCTGGTAACGTGGTAATAACAAATTTTACTGAAAGAAAAATTCCTTTATTTTTTCATCTTCTACGGATTTTTTAAATAAGTAAAATTGATTTCACAAAATATTAATAACTACAGGCCTTTTCCGATCATCGATCCCACTAAAATCTTAAAAAATAATGCCCTCTATTTTTATGTCTACGATATTTAGTCTCAATTATTATAAGGAACTTTAAAATATGAACATACATATGTATATGAGCTGCCTCTACTTTTTGTTTTGACATAAAATTTATAAGTTTTGTCAAAATTTTGCAATATTTTTATGATCTAAACCAATTATGTGTGTGTTTTATGTGCTAATAAATGATTTACTAACTAACTTACCTATACGAATCAAATCTGTCAAATAAACATTGCATATTAAATAAAAGGAACACCATGAAATCCTTCAAAAACTGGGAGAGACAAAGCACTTTGGATGGCTTGTTGACACCAATTATGTACGCCAATCTGCTGTAGTCAATATATGTAGATTGATATTTTGGATACCTATGCCAGTAAAAGTTCGTTTGTCGCCTATATTTCATTCTTTAATTTCTACTTACAAAAAGTGTCTCTCTTCTTTTTTTATTCATTATAATCGTTTGTCCTTTCAATTCACTTTATACAAACAAGTATTAGTAACTAATTCATATTGTGTCCGTGTATTGATAGTTTAATTACACATTGATCCGGCTTCTAAGTGTTATACGATGTGGGTGTCCGATATATGAATGCAAATAATATTGCATACCACTAGGTGTCACGTCGTCTGCTGCATTACCATAGTAATATTGCCTATCAAATCGTATGGGTAAGTGGAACATTTAAGTTGCTAGGTAATTCAAAAGCTGATTAGATTGGTGTTGAAGACCCTAGCTGGAATTATAAGTAATCTTGCATCATGAGAAGGAATTCGATAAGTACTTCGAGATATGTATGTATATGCGGTGTCACTACTCAAGATGAATGTATGAGGGATGACTTAGTTTTTTGAACTTGTTTTGTTTTGAAATATTCAATCAGAATAAATCTCAGTTAGACATTATACATTTTATACCATTTTTACAAATATTTTTATTAAATAATTATTGATTGTACCTAATTTATTATTGTTTTTATTGGGTGTTTTTGTAAATTTGTTATGTATCACATGGGTTAGGTTATTACACTCTCTTGCATAAAACCCATGTACATGAAACCAGGTAAATGAACTTTGATGTTTTCCGCCCAACTTTCTTCGAAGCTCGTAAATTATTTCCAAAAACTCGTACAAAACGGAAACAGCCATTAAAACAACAATAAGCTAACATGTGATACCAGAGTCATGACAGCGATTAGACAAAGGCTTTGCCGCAGCCAAACACTCGTTTTTGGGACAATCATTATGAGAAAATCTTACAAATGACTAAGAATAATGTAATAAAGGCCTTCATAGATGTACCTGGTGTGCTTAAGAAGACACTCACGTACAAGATTTGTATCTTAGACAGAATAAAAGTACCGCTTTGCTGTGATATGCCGCATCAACTTGATTTCAAATAGCTAAGTTGTAAAAACCTGAGAATTTGCAACACCCTAGTCTCCTCATATTTGCTAGAAGTTTCTTATCACTTCTAGTGTTTGTCGTATACCTCTTGACTAAAAGGTCAGTTGCAATGGTTTTTACGTTATTTTTTACATCCTTTTTCGTGCTTACGATAAAGAACTAGTTCTTCTTGCCACCTTGGTCTCTTAGAAAGATCAGATAGGGATACAAAATACTAGTGTCATACATAACCTATTTTATCAGAACATTGCCTTAAGGCGCTGCAGTGCAGTTTGTGATACCTTAAATGAAATCAAATCAACTGAAATGAGCTTTATTTACTACCACATATAAGGTATGTAAGGTGTCTGTTTACTACTAACCAGTGCAAGTACTACTTAAGTGGTGAAAGCCTCAAGCCAGTCTCCTCCAAGTAACTCCAGCTACTTTGGCTATATCGTCAGTACAAAATTTTGATGGTCTGCCTGGCTTGCGCTTTTTATCGAATGGGTGGCACCAGTTTGTTACCGTTTTACTACATCTATCGTATGTAAATAAATAAATAAAATAAATAATACTGGACAATTCACACAGCATTATCTAGCCCCAAGCTAAGCAGAGCTTGTGTTATGGGTACTAGATAACTGATATACATAATACAATATATTACATATATAGATATTTTTTATCATACATATAAAACGACCAGAACACCCTGAACAGATCGTACAAATATTTGTTCCGAGGCGGGAATCGAACCCGCAACCTCCTGCGTTGCAGGCGGACCTTCGCCCACCGCGCCACAGAGGTCGTCATGTAGCTCATTGGAGGTGGCCAGCACATTTGTATTTCAAGTGAAGAACTTTTTAACTGCATATTTGGCTTTCGTATTTAACCTTACCTTTTCTTATTGTTACCTAATGCTATTTTTTCATATAATGCTATGTTTTGTGATACCTATCACTACAAGATATTTCTTCGTCATAAATCTTATACATCTACTAATATTATACTAATACTACTAATATTATAAATATCAAAGTTTGTATGTATGGATGTATGGATCGTTGTTACTCTTTCACGCAAAAACTACTGAACCGATTAGGCTGAAATTTGGTATGAGTATAGTTTGGGAGGAAGGCGCGGGCAACAGCTATTTAATAATATGTTTTTGGTTTCTTGACGTAGATTTTATTTGCAGTGATAAGAATCCGTCTACAAGTACAAAACTTCGGCCAGCCGTATGTCCCATAAATAGACAACGAATTGTTTCTAGTGTACATATTTGGCACCGGACTAACTGTTAAGCGATTGTTAAACATGTATTTAGTTCCAATGTTTTCACGAGTTGAATTTTAAATCGCACTCTTCCACTGGGTCACCTACTATCATTAATTCTAGATGAGAAAAACATTGTGATAGCGTGATGCTGATTGCTTGAATCACCATAATTGATAAGATGAAGTGGTAGGAGTGTGTAAAGAGTTCGTTGAATGGAGACCTGGGGGCCAACTCGGAAAACGGATATCGAAGTTTTTGATTCGTTTTCGAGTAAACGCTTATCTTATACAAGCTAAAATGCTATGTCGCTTGCATAAGAATATGCACAAAAACGAATCAGTAACCCCTGCAGGTCTATTCAGAAACTCCTTTTCCGAGTCTTCGAGAAAGAATCTGACACAGATTCGCGCGAAATTAAAATATTTCGGCTGTTTGCGTTGTGCAAAAATTAAACTGACGGAAAAGTACTTTTCCACAAATCGTAGACCATTTTCTATGAACCCATGTTACAGTTAAGAAAGATATTTAAATGGATATTTGGTAATACCTACAGTTGATTTTTAGTATGTAATAAATCTCTGAAGACTTGACTTCTTCGTTATTGGCAATATGTGTCTGGTATAAATCTCTCATATTATTGACAAAGAAAATAACAATCAAATAACATGAAGAAATTAATTATTATATTATTAATTGCTCAAAAAATAGCACTAAATCGAAATTCGTTACAACATGGGTTCATAAGATATGTTTTGTGGTTTATGGGAAACTACTTATCCGTTATTTATATTCCTTACCCGCTAAAATATTTGAACTTCGCGCGAATTTGTGTCAGATTTTGTGTCAAGGCAACAGAGTTTTTGAATAGCCGAACGGATCGGGCTGAAACTCTGTGTATACACTACTAATAACAACTTAGTTACAATACTAATAACTTAGTCATATTTACTTACCTAAGTACACAAACACATATACACACATAGTACATCAAATTACCGGTGGACCGAAAGTTCTTAATTTTCTTTTACCCCCAAAATGAACTCCGTTACGAGTAACATGTGACAGGCACCTCGACACAGCCAAAGTCACCGACACCACTGTCAATTTTAATTAAATTGGTATAAAACTGCTATAAATAAATCAATTGGTGAAATAAATCACGCGTCGACACGGCGATGCAAGCACCTGTTTCTAGATCGTGGCCGAGAAATCTTGATCATTCCGACGCACGCATTCGATATTCGAACCGCATTTGGTACTGCTGTCCCTCGAACAAGGCACAGAAATTCAGCAAGATAGAAATACGCGATGCGTTCCACCACGTGCTGATTGTACAATCGGCCACGAATTATCCGTTCAATGTGGCGCTGCTAGCCGCCTGTCGTGCACCAAAAGATGATCGGACAGTTAGCAACTTCGTTGGTTAAGTTTGACGTTTAATGTAGGAAACCATTATGTCAAAAACTGCAATTAAAATATTCAAGTATTTATTTATTTTGCAATCCTAATACATACAATTTGAGAGGTCTTAAATATTTCACTTAGAGGCTATGTATTAGGAGCCTGTTAGGGCGCCCTGCAACTTGAGAGGTTATGTATTTATTATTAATATTAATATGTATTTATTAATTTTTGGGTGAATATCAGGGTAACAGCAGTTTGTTCGTACGCTGATTAACTAATCAGAGATCAAATATATTATGTCAAATAGTTCTTTGTCTAGCCGAATTGATGTTGACAAGAGATTTGACCATTGATGAGTTAATTGCAAAGATACTCAGCGTACAAATAACCGGCTATGATGGACAAGTGTTTGTGCTCAGGCTTAGTCATTAAACATACAAGAAATTGGATATTGCTTCAGCAGCATTCAATAATAGCTATTAAATTGATAACAGTAAGTCAGCAGCAAAATTCTATCAGTTTAGTTGGTCGCGTTAGAATTATCTGATCAAAAGGTCCTCGTTATCACGTAGCCTGCGATTTTAGCGGTTCTACCTTCAATTGTTTCCTGTATATTAATAATTGCGATTCCAGTCCTCTCTGATAAGATGATTATAAATATTATGCGAGAAGCGTCTTCTTCCACTGTGATAGATGGAGTGTTTGCAATTTATATGACATCAAATCCATTGTTTTTTCCACATTTTTATCCAATCCTGCGCATTTGTGAATGCTGACCGTGATGCTCATTTATTTTATTGTTTTTTAGATGTCAACTGTTTACTTGGAAAAAGGTTTTTAGTGTAGGTATTAGTCATTTTGTTTGGCGTGTACGATTGCGTTTGTACATGTTTGCTTTTCTTAAAAGGGTTTTTATAATTTAGGTACCTCTCGTAAATGCAGTTAAGAATATTAACGCAAAGAAACATTCTCAAAATTTAAAAAAGCTACAATACTGATGCACCTATACATTGGATATTGAATGATATTTTTATTATGAGGTATCGGAATCAAAAACGTAAAAACAAACATTTTTCAAATATTATAAAACATCTGAGATATAATCAGAATAGAATAATTTGGCGTAAAACCAAGAAATATTAGCATGTAATAAAACTAGATAATGAGCTAAAGTATGGAACCTAGAACATGTGCGTAGCGTACACCAGTGACTAAAATTAAAATAAAACCAGAGAAACAGTACTTACTTAAAGTTGATCAGATGCAAAACCTTTACCCAAGATGTCAAGTCAACAGTAAAGTTTAATCACTTATCTAACAAAAACGTACATGCTCCCGACAGTAGCGATTTTACCAGAAGTAAATTGTTGCCTAGGTTTATCTAGGCCCTACAAAAGCAAAAATTGGTCCAGTAGGTCTAAGCTAGTGCATTAAACCAGGTCTATTATTAAAACAATAGGCTCCCACAATCCCTAATACAAAATTCTGCATCCGATGCTCACAGTTACAACAATAACCATTTCGCGCATCCGGTTGTGCGTTTGCGCATTCAACACACAGGCGCCATCTGTGACAAGAAAGCGCATAACCTCATTAGAAACCTAACACAAATTGAACCTAATAATTTTAGTATACATATTCAAAAGGGCTACAGCCGTAATGGTCGAAATGACCCGCATTCGGATTTTAATAGTCCAATTAACATTTGAAGTCACGTTTTGAAAAGACAATGGCCATCTTCGTGGGCCAGCGTTAGCCGGCACATTGGCGGAGCGAGCTTTCCATATTAATGTTATGTTTGTTAGCGGTAAAACACGTACAGGTGACGTAAGTCATATGGCATGCGTGGTTGGATCATGCTTTCTTGAAGACGTGGGCTTTATTAGGTCATTCTTGAGGGATTAGAAGCAGAGATTGTTGGCTGCGATGTCTGAACCCGTTAGCCGAAGGGTGCCTTATTTAAGAACACCTGAAGCTTCAGCGAGGAAGGAGGAAAAACTGTGAATGCTTTTTAAAGAAATTAGAAATGAACTACAATGTAACAAACAGCGAAAGAAACAATATTTTTTTAAGAAATTAAATATTATCTCGATTGTCCCATTATATCTAGATCCCAGTAGTTGATATTTTTTTGGGAAATTTTTAATTTTCTTAATAATTAACCTACATCTGAGGAATTGATACACACTTTAAGAACACAATACACAATTTGCTCATCATTGCAGCAGAACCGTTCGATGCCCGAAGATGATCTGTCTTTTCATTCATAATTTGAAGACGGTATTAAAAAGAAATCAATGTTTCTGGCATTACTTACCCTTGGGTAGTGTCTAGATGCATATACGCAGATTGGATACTGCATACCGTATCTTGTCGTGTCCTCGAAGATTGTCTGTTCGATGCCCGAAGATTATCTTTTTTTCATGCATAATTTCAAGACGGTGAAATATCCAAACAATCTTAATTTTCACATTGCAGCACGAAAACTTGACGAAGCTACGGCCACACAGACATCGCAACAAAAACGTACATGACTCGTCTTCGGGTATACACATAAGGTAAAGAGCAGCCGCAGCCGCAGCCTCCGCAGCAACCTCCGCAGCTCATCTTGGTTTTTTCAAGCTACGAGTACTGTTCCTAGAAAATGATTCCTTAACAATTAAAATATTTCTGGCCTTAACTACCTCTCGGGTGCATCTACGCAGATTTGATACTGCTTAAGTGCTTACATTTCGTATCTTGTCTTATAATCATAAATGTCTATTTCTATAAATTAACACCTACTCTACATACCATCACACCTTTCTAACCCATTTGGCCCACATTATGTCCCAGACTCATTAGTAGTTTCCAATTGTATTGTTCTGCGAATATCAGAACGGTTGTTTACCGCAAAAGCCTATTCAGTAAAGCCACATGGAAATCGTTAATGAGACAATTTGGGTCAGAGTTGTGTCAGATTTTTATGATAGCTTTTGTTTGATTCCGTGTGAAGTCCATGGCAAAAGCTTTGTCTAGGTCATTCGATCGATTCATCTTTATTAGTATCTTATCTCCTATGAACCTATGCTCTCCTGGTACCTACACAAAATCTAGGTATATCGTAAGTACCTACATCATACCATGGAACTATTTTTATTAGGAGCTTAAAGCAGTGGTCTCGAACCTACCGATTTTTCGGTATTTCTACCGATATGGGCCCTGTTCTACCGAAATACCGAAATGCACGATTTTCCTACCGAATTTTCAGATCTTGGTTGGCAACCCTTTTCATTTATGTTTAACGTTACGGGGAATCCCTTAGATGGATTCCCGCTGGAGAATTTACTTGTCTTATCTATATAAAGAAAAATACGAATTTCACTTTTTCATTAATTTTCATTATTTCGAAGACAAAGTATCTTTAGTTTTATTGTTGCAAAGTACCTCCAAAAATATTATGTCGTCTGACAAGGAACCGAGCACAAGCGCCAGTGAAAAAGAAAAAAATATCTACAATATTATAGAAACCTACTCAATAACATAGCTGTTAATTTCCCAAACATTATTAAAATAAAATAAATTAATAAATAAGAATGGGAAGAAGAATTTTCAGGCTGTCTGCAAAATAGTCGTAAAGACTTAAGTTAGGCCTATTGTAAGTGTTGTAATAGGGATATTAACATTACATCAGGAAAAGACGCTAAAAAGAAACATAGTTCTTCACAAGCACGCTTGGTGTCATCAAAGAATATAAAATCGTCATTTACCGTGACAAAAACTCAATAAACTGTTGCACTAATTATGCGCAGCGGGCGAGGGTCCACCTGCGACGCAAGAGGTTACGGGTTCGACTCCCGCCTCGGGACAAAGTGCAAATGCAAAATGACTTTTTAATGACGTTAAGTATTATATGCCTTACAAATAAATTCAAACATGACCGCGGCTATGGCCAAGAATATTGGTATACCTAGTGAAAAAAATATATATATTATGTTTAAATTTATTTATTATTGTGTAGTCTGGTTTTTTGATAAATAAACGAATTTAATATAATAGGTATTTTTTTTGTCATATATACCGATTTTCCTTAGAAATGTACAGATTTTAGTGGGCAACTCTACCGATTTCGTACTTTGACGTTCGAGACCACTGGCTTGAAGATATTTGACCTATTAAGAATTTTCGTTTATTTGCTTGCTACCTACTTCACCATAATAATGATAAAAGGTAGCCATTTTCGGTCATCGTTTACTGGAGTTTGGAATGCGGCTAAAAAATACAGCTAAAACATTTGGTTACGGATTTCACGGGGACAGATAACAGTAACCCGTTTTGATGAGATATTTAGACGATAATTAGAAATTTACAGAAATCATCAAAATACGATGAGCATGCGAATCAAAAAAATCGAAAGGAACTTCCTTCATCATTGATCATCAGTACCTACGGCTGGCCTCCTCTTTTACACGCATGCTCACTTGGACCTGTACAAGTCTTATACACAGTCCACCGGACGGTGTCCTCCGACCATCTGGTAGGTTTTCTACCTTGAAGAAGCTTTGCCCTTACCAGGTACCACTATGTAGACGCCTTGGTACAAAGACAAACATTAAAATTAAAAAAATTCTTGCAGAGATGTCCTAATTTTTCATTTTAAATCCACTACAGTTTCGTTTCCTAATTGTATGTCCGAACGCATCTATTCGCGGAAAAATATTGAGCCATTATGAACACGAATAGGTTTCTATTTGGGTCCTCGTTCCTAAAAAACAAAATTGAGAAACGTCTGTCAACGAACCAAAACCAATAAACATGTTCTAATTTTAATTGCTTAAAGCTAGCTTATTTTCATACAAATGGACACAATAAATTCAGATCATCTGAGACCGTTTTTATGCAAATTTTGTTTTTAACTATTCCTATGACTTTCTAATCTGCACTATAAAATATAAGCTTTTTTAAAGCCTAATCAATATTGACGTCTTTTGTCTGATGATATTTGTTAATATTCGGATAATATTGATGAATAAACCTTGTTTAATGACTTTTCTGCTAATATTTGCTCAAGAATCTTTTAATCTGGATTATCGGTTTAATTTTAATATTTTACTTACAGTCATTTCAAGCTTTGAGCTTATAATGGATGTATGACATTGACATGTAAATGATAGCGGATATTTGTAAGAGTTAGCCTTCTATGTATGTACAATGTATACTCGATAAATAATACTCGATTTTAGAATCCAAAATATTTTATATCAACAAAGGCATTTCTGAATAAAAGTTTACAAAAACTGATAACAATAACATAAAATAACAAAAAAATAGTCAGTTGTCACCAAAACAAAAACATTAACTAAGTAAAATTGCACCAGCGCAGCGCAGCGAAAAAGGAACAAATTCGAAGACGGATCACAGACGAATGAAAACTTTGAAAGCTCCGATGATACCAGTGTCAAATAATATTTTCCAATGGTTATTCTTTGATTTTGTTATCCATATGTTTACAAAAAAAAATCTTGGATACCTAACTACCTCGGTCTAGGGAACCGCGTAAAGACACGTTTTTTTGGTTCGAAGAACACCAACGTTTCTTCCCTTAACGAGGGTCTTCATCAGGTGAATCACTTTTTGTTGCTGACTTGGTACAGTTTGGTGGACAATTTTATAAAGCAACTCATGTTCAAGCGTAACACCAGTGATGTTTTCATTTCCAACAATGATGACTGATGTGGCGCGGCGGGCGAAGGTCTGCCTGCGACTTGGTAGAGTTTGTTGG
This sequence comes from Eupithecia insigniata, assembly GCA_947859395.1. Taxonomy (NCBI): domain Eukaryota; kingdom Metazoa; phylum Arthropoda; class Insecta; order Lepidoptera; family Geometridae; genus Eupithecia; species Eupithecia insigniata. The sequence continues at coordinate 9,279,393 of OX402002.1, forward strand.
ACGATTTTATAAAGCAACTCATGATAGACCCGTAACACCCGTGACATTTTCATTTCCACCAATGTAACGGCACGAGCTCTACTTTGTAACTAATACTATGGATTACATGCAAAGCTTGATCTGATCATTGTTGTAATTCATCTTGATTTATTATTGCGTGTTGCCAACAAGAATCGTAAATTAACGGGTTAACTACTAAAACAAAACAACTAACTAAGCTTTGACATCGAAGCGTCGTCACAGTTTTTACTGCTTTTAAATATTTGCATAATGTTGCGGCTGTAATCTTGATTGGCTTTCTTTATTTTTTTCATGCGGTGTTACGAGCTTCGAACTTTTTTACTACCTAGTTAACATTTACATAAATATCTACCTGTCATATTAATAGGCTTGTTTTCCTAGTCTCGGGTCTTCGTTCAATTGACAAAAAAAAGAGGCTAATCCACTAAGTGCTATCTTAGTCATCATCAATGGCCTTTAGATCCAGGATGGTTTTTGGTACTTAAGTACACACACAGATGACTTGAAAGGCCTATTAATACGGGTGTAAAAAGTGCCACAACATCGATCATCAAGGACATAGCAACACCGGGGTGTGTTGCTATGTCCTTGATGAAAAAAATATCGTGCTGTGCAGCACATGGGTGGGGACCCATGTGCTGCACAGCACGATATTTTTTTTAAGAATGTTTCTTATTAATTCGTTCAAATAAAACGCTAAAACAAAGCATCAATTCCCTTTTTATCCATAAACCAAGAACCCCCTCATTAGATTACACCTCAGTACTGACTTATAGTGCTTTTCTTATGGCATTTAATTGATCTGCGACTTACATCCCTATTCACCGATTTTAATACGAAAATCTCCTTATCCTCATCATACATTGCGTTTTTGATTCTATCTTTGAGTTGTATGACCAATTTCAGCCAGCAGTGGTTATAATAGTAGGTCAAAATATAGTGTAAAATGTAGGCTGCGCATCCATAATAAGGTTGCCAGCTGAGATTTCTCGTTTTCTTTAATTTATTTTCCTTAGGGAGGTGTCTAATGACCTGTTGCGTGTGGCCCGACATTTTTATCGGCCAGTGAGGTACTTTGACAATATTTTTCGATTACTAATATCGGTTTGATACCCACTAGGTTGGTAGGCAATACAAATACAAAATCGTTTATTTAAAAATTATTTGTGAGAAAAAAATTTAGATCTGTGTCTCATTGTAGCTATACAATGTAGCTGTGCTGTCTCGAGAACCCGGGATGAATGTGCTTACCAATTGATTTACAATCATGGTATCGTCGTCATAACAATGATGCAAAGACGATACCATTGTCACAATGACGAAACCCTGGTCACGATGAAGCAACCCTGTTGTCCATAGATTTAAAAAACTCTAGATAGTGGGTGCAGTGTTATCCGCAGGGATACGTTGATAACTTGGTTGCAACCTTGGTATTTTTGAATCGCGTCGCGTCCCTCCATCTGTAATTTCTTTCATCAAAGGTGACATGCCAGAAGGTGTTAATCTAAGACGATATCATTTTAATGGTGAAGCGATTAATTTAGTGGAATTTGTCGCCAGTTCCAATATTATAAACAAATATGTACATATATACATACATACTATACAGGGTGGAATTTTGTAATGCCACCTGAAAAAAAGTACCTACTCTTAATACTGTAGATAGAAAAATTTACTCAAAGAAAACGTGGTTTTCCTTTCATTTAATTTATCAAGTTTGTTAAAGAGATTTCATCCTTATAATTGACCCTAACGATCGATATAAAAGTAGAGGGTGTAGTTTTTACAGATTTTAATCGGTTGGATGCCCGGGTTTGGCAAGCGAATTATCGAAAATCGTTGAATGCAGTTATCTTTGTTTTCAAAGATAAAGGAATGTTTTCTTTGAGTAAATGTTTTATATCTAAAGTATTACGAGTAGAGTCCCTTCTGGTGGCATTACAAAATTCCACCCTGTATAGTTATGGTAAGTTCTATATTATTATTGACAAAAAGATCTTTCGGTATAGTAGCCTAACCTAAACTAATTGAGTTGCTCTACGATAAAATCTTTATATCCTTAACATCATGAACAATTTTTTGTTTCAACTTAGGAAAGGTTCCTTTGGTTAAAAAGCACATAATAAACACTTTTGGGTTTTGGGTTTTCCGGCATTCATATTACCATTATATATATTTAGGTACAGGATTAATATACTTATAACGTTACCACACTTCGTGAAGCGCAGAATACTAATGCACTATGTAACTTGTATGAATGAAGGTTGATAAATAATATTGAATATTTAACACATGATAAAGTGACAATTTGAATAATTCTCTAATAAATAATTACTGGTGGGTATCGTTGTCCCACTATTACTTAACATAATGATATTCAATGCTTAGGAATTGCCATTAGTCATATTATAATCAATTAAAAGGGATTCCAGGACATAGAGGTAGGCTTATACGGAAACCGTATTATTCTGAACCGTGTCGACATGTTAATATGCTATCGCTTTTAAAATTGCAATGTTGATGCCATTTATAATATTATTATCCGTTCTTTTAAGTATTTATGATTATGAACACTTACGGCTTTGCAATCGCTAATTCATTTAAAACTGACTTTTATTTTTCGTCTTTCTTTTTAATAATACCATAGTAAAAAATCCCTCTTTTTATAACAATTATTTATGAATTAAAGTGTTTTAGCTGTTAATTTTCTTTATAAGAACGTTCTTCTTTAATGTTGTGTTTAAGCGTAAGTTTTTTGTTTTACTTTCCCTCAGTTTTTTATGTGAGTGCTAAATACATTTTTATTCTTTTCTCTCAGATTTTCCACATCTAGTTTTAACAACCTACTTTTTAAAGGCGCTCCAATCATTCAATGTTTAGTACGTGGACATAAAAAGATTAAAAACAAAATCCGTGTCCCATCCTCAGTTGTAAAATAAACAGTCAGGGCCGCCATTAAGGTCCGAGCCTTCGGTTGTATTAATTTGTATTTAAGTGTATTGAACAAGATAAAGTAAATATATGGGTACAAGTTGACCGGGTCGAGGCCTTATTACGTGAGGAGCTTGCTTACGAGAACAGAGCTCTTGAACTTGCTGATGAACTTGAAATTTTAACATAAATACTTTTTTCTGGTTGGTATTTTCTGTAGTTTATTCCAATGGTTTTTTAAACTCACACCGAGTTGATTAAACTATTGGAAAATTCTTCTGCTTATTTTAGGTTAGTCCAATCTACATAGACAGCGACAGCTTAAAAAGTTGTACCGAGGTCGTGTGCATTATAGCTATAACTTATTAAAGAAAGTAAAGTAAAGAGTATTTATTGCAGCACAAGACATAGATGATTACATTGTTTAGAAAATAAAAACATTATTTTAGCAAGTCTCCGTGGATACTGACCGCTGCGGCGCGGCGACCGCACCGTGGCCGAAATTCGGATAGGAATAAATACATTATCATATAATAATTAATCTATAGTAGGAAAACTAATGCTAGTGCCAGCCAATGCAACTTATTATAATACCGCCAGACGTGTGACGTAGTGATCTAATACGTACTAAATTTTTCCTAAGGGTAAAACGTTTTTGGAAATTAAATAAATAATGCTGGACAATCCACACAGCAACATGTAGCCCAAGCTAAGCAGAGCTTATGTTATGGGTACTAGATAAGATAGAATCAGTTAGATAATTGATATACATAAAACAATAATAAATAACGCTGGATAATCCACAAAGCATCATCTAGCCCCAAGCTAAGCAGAGCTTGTTTAATGGGTACTAGATGACTCAACATAATATACTTAATATAATACATTACATAGATATAACAAATAATTAATTATAATACAGCGAGGCCATACAGCCAGCGTCTTGGGGACGATTCCGACTGGTATTGATATGGACCAGTTGAGCTATCTGTAGATTGTTTGCAATAGTCTGCAGTTGGCGCAATTGTTTCAATTGTAAATACTAGTTTAATTTGTTTATATTATTTGCTTGTTATTTCGTTGTCAATAAAGTTTACAATTAATTAAAATGTTTTCATGAAATATCAAAATGTATCTGTATTTTTGCGTACGTAATTGTTGGTATTGTTTGTTAATTGTTTTGTAAAGTGTGCAAAGCATTTTCTATCAAATAATAAGAATTTCTGTGATTATAACTCTTATAACTCTATTCCTTCCTCACGTAATAAGCCCTTTGCCATCAAGCGAAGCAAGAGGGTTGACACTTCTTGGTGTTCATTAAAGGTGAAAGTTTACACAATGAAACCAATATTTACTTGTCACAGTTGTACCAAAATATCATACAAATAATGTAAGAGAAATAATTGTTTCCGATAAAACTTAGCGAGTGACATTGCTTATATGATTTTTAAAACCATTCTGTTATCTCATTATGTTATCGAACGAATTTATGAGTCAATGCTTTTTTTATAAAGTTTTATATATAAGCTAGGTTCGTCAAAACTTGATTAAGGTTATAGGGTCTTTGACATCTTAAACTCACATAAAACGTGAAATCAATCGCATAAAATTTTAGTGCTCAAAAGTATTTAGTTTCAAATAATTAATATGCAAATGATTCAGTATTTAAGACTTAAGGTAGATCGTTTCCTTTTGGCACGTGATTCAAAATTGTTTATGGTTTCTACTGTGTATTTTTTCTACATTGTGCAAGTACCAAATAAATCTGGTGTAAAAGTAATTTGCCGCAAATCGTAAACCTTTTTTTATTAGCTTATGAAAAAACTAACATCGATTTTTGAGCATTTGAGAAAATGACAGATTTCGGGTAAAAAATCAACGTATACTTGAATCCTCCTAAAATACAATAGAATTGAAGTCAGTTTTATCAAATGAGTTCACAGAAAATGGTTTACGATTGCGACAAATTTTTTCTCGGTTTTGTACATTTTAGAGACGAGAATATAATTATAAACCAAAAAAATATGACTTTAGCGCTAACACGAAACGATCAACCATAAAATCTAAATGAACCAGTTTAGTTTTATTTTATGTTTGTAAAGGTATGTAAACAAATACCTAGATCTGTCTCCGTGTGCCCTGATGTACTTTTAAAAAAGTATATTTAAAAAAAATACACTACAACCATCATCATCAGCCCACATCATCACATCCACTGCTGAACAAAGGCCTCCCCCAAACGATGCCACGAATAGCGGTCCTGAGCCACCTCCATCCAACGACTCCCTGCGACCGCTACAATGACGTCGGTCCATCGAGTCCCACTCGATCATCCCACACTCCCTTTGGCATTGCATCGCGGTCGCCACTCAAGAACCTTTACTGCTCAACACCTTACAACCAATTACTTATATCTAAATCAATGCCGTATATTTTCTTTTGGGGACCAATTTGTCACTAATAAGACTTTTAGTTTAATCTTTATTTGAGAATTTAGTCCGTAAACATTTTGATAATGCTCTTGTACAAGCAACAGATCAATAAATAAAACTAATCGATAAACGTGCGAGACAACTTAGTTTAACTACCTAGGACCAGACAGTATACGAAGCTAATTTAGGAAGGTTCTGGTCAGACCACGCACTATCACTGCAAACAAGAAAACCACTCACTGTTGTGCTGGCATGAAGCCTACGAGCGTCGACGAAATAACAAGTACAAGAGGAAAGAAAGAAAATAATTATATTTACCTTATCTTTTATACTACGCAACACAATATAACTTAATCTGCCTTTACCTGTAGGTACTAGACCTTCGTGATACACTGTCGGCCACATCGTCACTTTCCATTTGGTGAGATTGTGGTCAAACGAAGGTCTATTGTCCACAAAAAAGCTCTTTCTCCTCAAGCTGGAAGAACACCAATCAGCCATTTTCGAAACAATAAAATTCTTGAAGAAAATATCGAGTGACCCATCCTACCACTGGGTCTTCCCTAGGGGTAGGCTGGGCCACCATATGTATAAAATTAAACATTCTCAGAAACTAAAGGTGTCCAAACATTTCTAAAGATTAGAACATTGTAAAAATCTTCCACCGTACGATCTAACAGTCCGAGACTAATAAAAAAAGTATTACTATAATCCTGTAGTTTTCATATATATAAATTATAATTTAATCTATATGAAACACATTAAGTTAAACCAACAAATATAACTGGACATTATTTACGGCCATCAGCTATGCGGTGAGGAGAAAATAGTAGGCGCGTGTTCGGACTATATGAAAATAGGATTCCGTACCCTATTTTGTTGTTTAGTTAAGTTTGTGTTATTCATATTCATTATATTTATTCGCCGTAGGAGCACAAGGTACACTTGGCTACGTCTATGTACAGGTTACTTATAATCGTTATTTAGTTAGTTGTTTTATTGCTACAGAAAAAATAACAATGCAATTAATGCTTTGAAATTGTTGGGTGGTAGGGTATTGCCATTGCACATTCAAATTAATACACCATGGGTTATCATTTGATTAATTTCAATGGTATTGATTCCTACTTTTATTTTTTTATTTCATATTTTTCTCCAAGTTATTTGTTTTAGCACTTACTTTGGTTATATTTTACAGATAGATAAATTCTGTATGTGCCATGGAGCAGGCAGGTACCTAATTTCCATCCAAAGGTTGCCTGGAAAAAATAGCTTCTAAGCGATAAGGCCGCACATTGTTCTTGTTTATGTTAATGTCTTTATTTTTTTTAACTTTGTGGTATACAATAAAGCGTTTTGTATTGTATTGTACTTTGTAGACGTGCAAATCGCCACAGAGAACCTGCCGGAAGAACTGTCGCCGGAACCCTAATAAAATTCCTTATAATGACAAAGAATTAGTGTATACCATACATTCCCTGGCGAGTTAAAATTAACACCGCCTCATTTGAGGCGAGAGAAATTAAAACGCCTTATCCCTTTTTATGTGGCATTTATGTTGGTCGTAAAAATGTGCCTGTTTTTAAGTTGTCGCAGGATCGCCCGCTAGGATTGGATTTAAAAGTTTAGTTTGAGATAATCGTGCTTTTTTGTATAAATTTAATAAAAATAGTCATAGTAGTTGAGTTAGTAGGTATGTTAAAGTTCGGACATTATACATGCATCTTGCGTAGATATTCATTATTTATTATTTGTCTTAAGATAGTTACTGACCGGTGCTACGCACGGGGTGTAATGTAACGTGTTACATTACGCCCACAGCGAGCGTTCGTGCATTCAATACGGGGAAATAAGACGCACGCAACGAGCAACGAGATGGATTTTAGCAGCAGGCAAAAGCCTGCTTTCGATGACTTTTGGCATCGAACGCGTAAATTATTTGAAATTAATTCCTTCAACTTCAATACTTTACGAAATATATGACGATGCTATGTCATTATTGTCTATTCTATCCTAGAGATAAACACCGTGCTAGAGGGGCAGGTGTGCGACAAGCTTATCGCGGTCCTGAAAATCGTTCTTGCGCGGTTTGGTTCTGCTGCAACTGAAGGTTGGACTTCTAGGACCGATAAATACCATGATCGATAGTACTGGGTCTATTTTAAAACAGCTCTTCTCTAATTACACTTATGTAAGCCAAGCACGGGGATTGTTCTCTAGGGTAGAATATACAATAATGACATCGCATTGTCATACGTTACGTACATTATACATAATGTTAAAGGAATGAATTTGAAATAATTTATGCATTCGATGACAAAGTGACGTAAATTTTCTCTATTCTACCCTAGACAACAATCCCCGTGCTAGGGGGGCTGGAAACAACACTGTAACTGAAATGGCGAACAGCACTTGAAGACATCGTATTGTGGGGTGGGCCCACATGATTCCAAAATTCAGCAAATCTTTGTCCAGAATATTTGTAAGGACATACATATGGTTAGAACGAAACTACCCAACCTATTATAATTGCAGCTCCGATTATGTTTATTTTTTTAAAAGTATAACATAATTTTTAACATAATTTTCAACTTTCGTTAACTAAAATGCGCATTAGCATTTTAGTACTACCCAACCTATTATATTTGCAGCTCCGATTTTGTTTATTTTTTTAAAAGCATAACATTCTTAATTTTTAACATAATTTTCTACTTTCTTTAACTAAAATGCTAATAAACATAACGAATTGTGCTATCAAAGTCAAGTCACCTGGAGTCACCTAAAGTTTTTGTGAAACAAATCAGTGCTTGCTTAGAAGCCATTACTTAACTATCCAATAATTTATAGCATCCTCGGTTCGTAAATTATTATTTTATACTTATTTTAATGTCATTATTAAAAATACCTACAAATCGAAAATGAGTTCATACTCAACGGGAGGCCACCGTAAATAAGAAGTTGATTAAACTTAAATTCAATAAAACAGTAGGTGTCGCCGTAAAACATGGGTGCTACCACTTAGAAAACTCGATTTTAATTCTCGCTAATTTCGTTATGACTGAATTATGGCCAATCAACGGTATTTCGAAGAATGTTGGATGGGGCTTGTCCAAGAATATAATTATATCATCATCATCAGCCCGTATACATCCACTGCTGAACCTAGGCCTCCCAAGTATGCTTGCAGTCAAAGTCAAAGTCAAAATACTTATTTCCGTAAATACAATAAATGTACACTTAGAAAAGATCAAATTATTAAAACTAAACACTGACATGGAAATAAGATGATATTTTTTATTTCGGTAGCTTCGGTATGTAGACTAAAGTAAAAAAGCGACGAAGAAACCTTTAACCTGTTAGGTGAGTTTGTTCGACTCTCCTATAATTTTTGGTGTTCTTTTTCTGAGTTTAGTTTTAGTCCATTTAGAGACACTAATAAATTCACAAGCTGCGTTTAAGGGGTCGATTCTTACGTCGCGGCCAGGTACCTAAATGTAGGTACATAGGTAATCTAAACAGTCATAAAATAACGATTTCTTAAAAACTTTTTCTTATAATCAAATAGACACAACTTAGCCTTAGCTCTTAAGCCCTGCTTGCACAAGTATTTTTAAATGTATATTGTGTACTAATATGTATTATTGTGTTTAATTTTTTTTAAGTGTTGTTAATGTGTGTTTAATTTGAATTTGACATATGTACTTATTGATTTGGTTTGATATCTCACTAATCATATTTAAGCCCGTTAAATATAATTGCGCAAGCGGAGCTTAGTGTCTGAAAGAACATAACCACCAAACCGCCATAACTCGTAAGGCTCTGTAGTATACTTAATCTATGCTCGAAGTATTCAAAAGAACCCAGCATCTTTCAAAACCTTCAAACAATAGTCTCATCTCTCCGTAATTAGAGATGTACCATCCCAAGCAATCTTTAGATCGATTACGGATGAATAAACAAAGCTTTTTTATTTTGATATGTAAGTTATTAATCAAACACACGCCGTTAGCGGAGTTCATTTATCAGCGCAGGCGCAAGACGCCATTGTGCGTCCATCGGTTTAATTGTTACTTTATCGGATTCCAATATGGCTGACGCGCGTTGGTAATTAGTCAGTTGTGTTGCTTTTACTAATGATTTAGAGTGGCACTATAGATTTCTTTGTTTTTTGTTAAACAAAAACACTTTGTTATAATATGACGTGTTTTAAAAAACGATAAACCGACTTCAAATTTCTTTACTTTTACACTTATTTTAAGTTTTGCGGGATAAACACTAAACCCCTGAGAATAAAAATTTTATGGGACCCCTTCGGGATTGTTTTTTATACAATAGTGAAAGAATTTTCAAAATCGGTCCATAATTAGCGGAGATATCGCGTAACATACATACAAAAAAACGTACAGACGAATTGATAATCTCCTCTTTTGAAGTCGGTTAAAAATCAACGTGTCACGAGTCACCTTTCTTTTTTAGGAACTAATTAATATAATCAATGGAACTTTGTAGGTAGAAACTAAGATAAAATTAAAGTGTAGGTCGATATCACTCACAATTTACTTTTAAACACTCTCACATTGATCTCCTACATTACCCAAAGGAAGAAACTTGATCTTTGTAAACCATTTTAAAAGTACCAATTCAATAATCGTAGTTAATCTGACAAGAAGAGTGCTGAATATCTTCAAGATCGGATTACAAATCGTTTACTAATAAGTCTTATAACACCGTATCATATTACATTTCGTGTGAGGTAAAGTGTTCATTTGCATGTGCTTTCCATATTTTGGTGTTTGAGTGATGCTTTAAAATAACAGTCTTGGCGTAATGATGATGTTTAGAATTCTTATTTTACAGACTTGTCCCAGTACGGGGTCTATAATTTCTATAAATTATCTAATAATGCTTTATTTCCTTTAGAACTTAACAGGACTTTTGGGCACGTAACAGAATAAGTAAAACTATGCAATAGAGTGATAATTTTAATTTTTTGTTCACTTCAATCTTTTTAAGGTAACGTAAAGAAGTGAATAAGAAACCTTTACCTTGTCTGGTCGTTAGTTATCGAGTTGGAGCAAAACTCGTCCCAAGTTTTTATCCCTTAGAAGTTTAGATAATCTGATATTATGTAGTAGGTATTTCCGAAGAATTAGTTAGACAATATTTTATAATTTATTTTTATAATGGTTGGTTTGTTATTAAAACAACTACCGAAACTTTAGTCAAAATCACAGAGACAGTTCAACAGCCGCAACAGAGTCAAGACAAATAAAATCGCTGAGTAAAACTAGATTAGTTTGGTTGTTACCAATTTCTCTGTAACTACTTTAAGCTGGTGCCTAATTTAGGCACAGATGCACAACACCTCAAAGTTCTCAGCCAACATGCAACACACCTTTGATCAAATCAAACCTTTCACAACAACGCAATCAAACGTATCGGATTCGTGCAAACGGTCCACTCTAAAAAGATCCATTATAGTAAGCTTGAAAGCTAAAGAGCTTGGCAAAAACTCAAGTGGTGGTTTAGATTAAACCACAGGAGGTCAATAAAGAGCAGTTGATGGTGTTGTTTCCTGATGATGAGAACATGCCATCGCCAGTCACTGAGTAGAACTGGATGTAAAAAACGCAGGAAAGAGACGTCTGATATTAATAAAATTAAGCATATCTCGGCTTACTGAACTTATTGCTGTGATATAAAAAAACTTAATGGAGTATCTATTAGTTAGGTTCTTGGTGGTTATTAGTGTGAAGGCTGTAGCCTCTAAATCTTTTAACCTTTAATAATTTTTATGTTATTTGTTGAAATTTTGCCATTTTGTCATGAATAAACCAATTTTATGTGTGCTTTATTGTGACAAATAAATTATTTACTTACTAGTGACCAGCGGTTTGAGCACAAACACTGATGATATTTAAACACAAGACAAAAAGTCTTTGCGAGCGTAAGTTGCTCGTCTGCAAACACCAAAGTAGAACAAATGAATGCAGCAGCTTCCGTCGGCATGTAGGTAAATGTATCTAAAGCGTAGTCGGATGATGAGAACCACGTTAAAACAACTGCTAAAAGCTAATGGAACAATGAAATATCAGGATAATTGATCTGCTTAAGTGGATCGATCGGTGGATTTGACAGCTTTTATTCGAAGCAAACGCATACCTTTGGTTTAATTCGTTTAACTGAAGGTCATTTCTTAGACAATTCATCTTATTATAACCGGTGAAGTGCGATTCGGACTCGCACACGAAGGGTTTCGTACCAAAAAACGACACCTATTTATAAAATGAGCAAACAGCAAAAACAAGTTCTTTGAGTTTAGTGTGACACTTGATACTCCTCAGTGGCTTAGTCCTTAGTTTACAGATACCTAGACAGACAGACAAACAAACAAACAAAAGTATTACACCAATTATAAACTTACTTTCTATCGTTATGTACATATTTATGTTATGTACAGACTAATGATCCTGTTATAAAAGTAAATTCGAATCTTCGCATTAACTAAGAAAATCTTGTATCTAGATGGGATTCCAGCCTCGACTTATTTACAAGTTATTAGACAGCAAATGCTTAGAACCTATTAGGTTCCCGTTGACACCCTTTGAATACGGAACGCAATTTTTTTAAATCTTTCAGCAATTACCTTTTTACGCGAGCAAGAATTTGTCAAGAGAAAAAAACAGGACAGTAAACACAGACTGACATAAGCAAAATACCTACTAAAATCAGCACACACACGTTCACTGAGTAATAATCCTCCCCCAAATAAATCGAGATTTGCTGGTTCTTTAAAAGTAAGCTAGTAATGAGTCAGTAGTGAAGAGCAAGACGTAACACAGGCTACAACATATACCTGCAGCCGTTAGTCAGTAGTCTTCCAGCAGTTAGCTCATTCTAGTCAAGAATGATGTCGACGATCGAAAACAAAAGAGGTCTAAGTTAGTTTCTACTAAAATCGCTCGTTGCGTATAACTCCGGCTAAAGATCGCGCCACACCAAACAACTCCCAATATAGTTTGAATATTAATGAAACATTACAGCAATGAAGCGGGCAATTAATGATCTTGGCAGAGCTGAGTGGTGCGCCGATGACAGCGCCTGCTTAATCAAACCGTGGTATTTCATTAGTTACGCTTTACACTTTTTGTTTCGCTTGCGGTGGATTACGGTTATGATGGGTGCAGACAGTGCGGACTTGAAAAAGAGGTAAGGTTTAAATGTTTAAAAAAGGAATGGTGTGAAAAATTGTTTGTGAAATCTGACTCTGTTTTTTTGAATGACTGTTATGACATGTATATCTCTGTAAGTAATGATTTTTATTATCAACTAGTTACTGCCCCCTTCTTCGCACGCGATGTTTCCACCCTATGGGAACTGATTTCTTGGATAAAAAGAAGCTTAAGTATTCCAGATCTACATTTATGCAAAACTTCATTAGTGGGTTAGTTGATCCATCTTAAATTTAGCTTTTTTTTATATTTTGTCTTTAGTAGTTTGAAAATTATAACTAGGAAGGCAGACATTCTTATTCTATCAGTAAAAAAAGACCTCTCCGATTATAAAAAATCGTCTAGGTAGTTATCGTAGAGAACGAGACAAAACCCAAACTACCTAATACCAACCTATGACCGAAGAACAAATTGTAATTTTATTTTTAAATTAAGCAATTTCAGTGTCGTATCTATCTAGCGGCGTACGAATATCGACCTCTCCAACTCAACCCGAGGATGTCGTAAGAGCCGACTAAGGGAAGAAGGATGCTGCTACCCTTCCTAGGGTAGGTAACCTACCCTAGGAAGGGTAGCAGCATCCTTCTGAGTATTATTTTTTCAATACCAACACTTCGATCACCAATCCGCCTGCCAAGCGTGGTGATTATGGCAAATCCCCTCCTATATGGGAGACCTGTCGATGGACCATCTATCGATGGACCGACGACATCGTAGCGGTCGCAGGGAGTCGATGGATGGAGGCGGCTCAGGACCACTATTTGTGGCGTCGTACAGGGGAGGCCTATGTCCAGCAGTGGACGTGTATGGGCTGATGATGATGAGTGTCGTATCTTAGATACACCGATGCGTTTGAAACCAACAACAAAGAGTTAGGTAGGTATTTCTTCTAGCACAATAATTTCTAGCCTATTGCATTCCAATTTCAAATGTGAACACGCACGAGGCATTCCATGACGGTTCCATCAATCCTTTCGGATCAAAACACTGAAATAAATAGAACGTTTAATTATTCAACTGCGTTCGGAAACATTCGCGGCACGTAAATCAATGCGTTTTGAATCGGTAACGAATGACCAAAGAGTTTGTATTCTAAAAGATTAGGTTAGTTGGTCGCATTGCCAAAGAACAGATAAATTCTTCGACGCTGGTGGACTAAAACAACTAAAAACTGTGCCCTTTATTAAGAGAGGTATTTTGTCCAGCAGTTCTTTTATACGTGGAGTGCCACACGCACATTGGTAATTCTTAGAATAATGTAGGTAGCTAAGTCTTTACACCGTAATTATCATCAAATTTTTTAATTTTTAATGGTCCCAATACATAGTATTAGGTATTTTAAAGCCACGAATTTAAAATATCTACATATGCGAAAAACTTTAAGGGATTCCTACATAAAGGTTTTTTGGCTTTGTTTAGCACTTAATATTCCACCTGGCAGTTCTGTCTCTAACCTACTCTATGTTCATCTATTTTAAGTCTCGCCGCAATCTCACTGCTAATTAAAAAGAATTGCTTTTATTTCGCGTTTTCACACTCACACACTATCATATTTTATAACGTTTGAATCCACACACACATTAACAAAGAGACGCGTTCAAATCCTCCTTGATGAACGTTCCAAAGTTTAAAATTAGAACCAATATAATTAACGTGATATAATGAGCTGTTTCAAAGAGTTAGAGATCAATTTCGAGTTTCTAGAATTCTTTGCAATAATTTCGTTAAATCTGGGAAGTTTGTTTACAAATTGTAATAAAGGAGTTGGTAGGTACAAACAAATGTTTCTTTTTGCGTAGTGGCACCTGCTTTAATTTATTTTAAGGTGACCGAAAAGCAATAACATCATCATCATCATATTATCAGTCCATACACGTTCACTGCTGGACATAGGCCTACCCTATACGAAACACAAAAAGCGGTACTGAGCTGCTTCCATCCATCGACTCCCTGCGACCGCTACAATGTCGTTCGTCTATCGAGTGGATGGTCTCCCAACACTAGGCTTCGCGTTGCATCGTGGCCGCCACTCGAGAACCTTTACTTCCCAGCGGTTATCAGTACTGTGAGCTATATGACCTGCCCACTGCCACTTCAGCTTATTAATTTTGAGAGCTATGTCGGTGACTTTGGTTCGTCTACGGATTTCCATATTCCGGATTCTATCACGTAGAGAAACATCAAGCATAGCACAAGCTCTCTCCATAGCCCGCTAAGCTACTCTGAGCTTATGAACGAGGCCTATAGTTAGCGACCACGTCTCGGATCATGAATGACAATACACATTGATTGAAGACTTTCGTCTTGCGACTCTACGGTTTCAATAAAACATTTGATTTAATATTGATTTGAAAGCTCATAGGTAGGTTGTTACATATTCTTCGAAATCAGATCGGCCATGAGCCAATGTATTTAGTATTGTATAGGTAATCTTACGTCAATATATTACCGTTGAACGGAAGTTACCTTTTCGTCGCAATAATGAATCATATTTTCGAAAAATTCATAACCCGACAATATTTTATGACAAACGAGGTACGAAAAATGTAACGATTTCTAAGGCGCGACACAAATTGAGGACGAGTCTCGTACTAAATCTTATTTATGAGTTATTTTGTGATAGAACAAGTTAATGTTGAACCAAGGTGTGCTCTTTGATGATTTTGGAACAAGATTATTGATACACCTTGTAATTTTTAATGCGTAGGTAGTCCTAATAATATTATTAGGAGAAAGTTTGTGAAGACTTATGGTTTTTTCGAGCACTACGACAAAACAACTTAACGGATCAGGAAACGGATAGAAAATCGCACGAAAAGCCGTGGGGCGAAGCTAGTTGGTAAAATTACAAGGAAATCATTATTCTGAAAATAATTAATGGGGGATTTTTATAATGGTGATTCATAGTCAGCGTAGTGATTATGCGACAAGAATTAAAATGAATAGTCTTTTCCATTAATTTTACGAGAATTTGGGTGAGATCCAATTTCTGAATTTTTGGAAGCAGAAGTGTGAGGAAAATCGTGTTGCATCAAAAATAAAAAAATAAAATAGATAAGAAAGTAAGAAAAAGTAATGTAATGATGAAAAAACCTGTCTGTCCAATATAGCTACCATGAAAACTGTATGGAAGATGGTCGTTCCATGCATGCAAGATTAGCGAACTGAAAACCGATTTCAGGGACCTTGACGCTAATAGCTGGCGAGAGACAGCTCAGATTCGAAATGCCTGGAGAATTCTTGTGTCAGAGCGGCCAGGATACACTTTGGGTCGTAGCTGAGCCACTGAATTAAGTACCTATCATATAAGGAAAGCTATTTCATCATAGACACTGACGTTATAGAACCAAAAAGCGACAGAGTGGGCATCTCGCACAGGAAGACCCAAAGCAGGATGATGATTGAGGATGTTCGGAAAACTGGCCAACAGTGGCGTTACGAAACCAGATACAGAAAATAATGGAAAATATTACGCTACTGGGCTTACGCCATAGAAAAGAGTAACTCATGCGTAGATCATGCTGGACAATGCTGGAAAATCCACACAGAATCCCCGAGTTTGCGTCTTTTTTCGAAAGGATTATAATGCTGTTTACTGCAGATGGCCATAACAGCGTTACCGGACTTTTGGCGGGCGCAAAGAGCGCCGGTTAAGTTAGGCTGGGGCAACACAGACAAGGGCCACCACTTAGGTGCGAATTTCGGCTTGGGCTGTCGCCATATGCTATAAGAGGATATGGAGGTTTCGCCTAGGTGCACGAATGCACCTATGGGCGGAAGCGGATAATTCTTCGACCCTAAATTCGGCGGGGTCAGTTTTTGGTAGGTTGTGTAGTGTGCGGAAGCGAATCGGTTGCCGTGACCTCCGGGTTAGCGGCGGCGGTGATTGGGTCAACTGGGTCACCGAGAACGTGTCTTGGTCTGCGGAGGAGAGACAGAGCTTGTGTTATTTATGATGACATATATATTATGTACTTAATACAATACGTCATGATAAATATATTTTTATTATACATAGAAAAAACCAGACTGCCACTAACAAATATTTTTAGATCGTACGAATGTTTTTCCCAGGGCGGGAATCGAACACGCATCGATGCTGACAAAAGAAGAAGAGATTTTCGAATATTAACTTCGACGAGGTTCTATCCTATTTTAATAGGATGCGATTGATTATAGATTTACAAATAACTCGCACCACCATACCTAATCAGCCATACAGTCCCTACGCGTAGAACCGTAATTGTCGCTCCAATCAGTGCGACACATTGTACGGGACACAATGCCTGTTGGTTTTTAAATGGATGTAACAATTAATTCGGAACAATTAGGTGGACGATGCCCGCATTTCGAAACGAATGGAGAGTTGAGAATGGATAGAGGTGGCATTTATTTAGGTTCTTCTTGTTCGTGACGCTCTTGTCATAGTGGCAAGACCACTCAGACGAGAAGGTCTTTATGTTCATTCTTGGTAAGTGGCTGTTGTTTGCCTCACAATGTCTTGCTATTTTTCTCTATTTTTTGTCCTTCTACTGCATGTAAGAGATCGCCCACTGCGAATTAAATCTGGTTGGTTAATCGCATGGGTGATCATCCGCCCAGTCTAGTGCCCTCCACTCTGCCCTGCACGACGAGATGCTTAATAGAGTCACCGTCCGGCCTTGAGACGTATCCGAAGTAATTGAGGATGCAAGTCTGGACCAAGACAGAAAGATAGACGCTGTGTGATGCCGAGTTCTTCGAATATAGAGACATTCATTTGAATTTCGGTTCATGCTGCATTCAGGTTAGACAGTTACAAAAAAATAATTTACCTACCGTCTTGCCACATGTGCATGGCAAGCCTATGTCATGGGAATGCATAATGCTCGTCTTATGTGAATAGTTTTATCATCTATCAACTATCACTTGGCTTGAATATTACTTTCGACGGGGATGATGAGATGGTATTTGATTTATTCTGGAGGATGCTGCTGTACTCTACTAAGAATTATACGCTTATATTTATCTCATGTTTCTATGTCTAGCATAGACGTGCATGGTCTGATATGATGATGATGATTATGATCATGATTGCTCTCACAACTCAACATTACCCTTATTATCTCGGTACTGGATTTTTGCACTAGAGCAAGCCCAAAATACTTTGATGGAGTCTATACCACTGAAGAAGTCGGCGACGATGCAGCTCGGCGGGTTTGTGCGACATTTCAGTGTATATTCTAGGCAAACAATGAGTCGACAGGGTTATGTCAACTTGCTGGCGGTCCGCTGATTTTCATTGTCGAGACTCTACTATGTGCTATTATGGTAACATTTTGTAACTTTTTATAGAGAAATTTCATGATAGCTTATGAGTTTTGAACTACAAGGACCATTGCAACTCTAAAAATTCGTAGCTCTACAACAAAATCGTAACGCGACTGTCAGTACTTAACGCGCCATATCGCACATTATTGTCGTGATTAAAACTCTAATTGACCTATAGTAAATCACAATTTAGTCTGTCTTGTCGCTCAGTTTGTTTGTACAATAAAAGAAATTGACTTTCATTTCTCATTGTATATGTGCTTTTAATTTCTAATAAAAGCTCATTGGAGATTGGAAGCAGAAAGCACAATATTTGTTAAGAATTTGAAATGAAGACAATGATATATCGTATTATATCGTTTTTATAAATTTCTTAATATGCATAATATATAGATAGAACCGTTCTAGAATGAGAATTCTGAGTGATTCTGAATTACCATCATTCTAGAACGGTTCTATCTATTCGCTAACTTATTCTTTGCGCGCTAGCCGCGCCGCACAATATGGTAGATTAGAAAATAAAATGTGTGAAAATGTATGTAACGGCTACACAGTAATCATATAGCTAAGTTAGCCGTCTGGATGCAGTAAGGTGATTTTCTAGATTTTTAGCTCGATGGTTGTCTCGATGCAGTCAGTCTATGCATATACATACATGCTATGCTATAATTTCTAATCTATAACATCAAAGCAATTTTCCAAGCTAACATTTTACAGTGCAACCGTGATCTCACTGTCTACGGATAAAGAATAAGCAGCTAAATACATCATTGTATGTACATTTTAATTTGTTGGTCAAAATTCAAAAATTATCATGGTCCATTTCGAAACTTAGACAAAAGACGCAAACAAAAGACGTTCCATGATCGATATGGTTAGTAGCGATTCGCCATTCGATCTTTTTTGTACTTCTTTTTAGTTCCATACTTTGAATGTACATTTGCCAATGTCGAATATCTATCTCCCTTCTAGAAAGCGACCTTTATGTAGGCCGGAAGTTCTCTTTCTTCTCTTTTATCAGGGACCTTGTTATACACTCAGTACGGTACTAAAATACTCAAACTCTACCCGTGGATGTCGTAACAGCCGACTAAGGGAATCTACAAGAGAAAGGGCAGCTTAGCAGCTTCCTTCTGAGTATTTTTCAACACCAACACTGCGATCACCAATCCGCCTGCCAAGTGTGGTGATTATGGCAAAACCACCCCTACATGGGAGACTCCCCCTACATGGGAGACTCCCCCTACATGGGAGACTCCCCCTACATGGGAGACCGACATAATAGCGGTCGCAGGGAGTCGATGGATAGAGGCGGCTCAAAACCGCTATTTGTGGCGTCGTATGGGGAAGGCCTACGTCCAGCAGTGGACGTGTATGGGTTCATATGATTATATTGATGACGGTACTAAAGACCACTCGCAGGAAGCTACTGAATCAATCCCAGCTATTTGCCAACCAAATCCTAAAATAGATGAGTAAATTATCCAGATTTGGCGTAGCAAGATTGGCGTAATTAAACCGACCCCTCTGACACTCGTTAATTAGGTTAATTTGATCGAGAAGTTTATTAACGAATGTCCTAATTACTTGATCATAGGTGAAGGTCTCTTGATTGGGAATGGAGAGATCTTCCACGTTATTAAGTCCACCCCTTTTCATTTTTGGGTTGGAAATTATAATCACCAGTATCAAAATCATCATCATTAATGATTTACCTTTACGAAGTACACAAACTTTTGAATACATTGAATTCCCATGACAACAGACATGTCTCAGTTAATAAGCGTGTAGAGACCTTCAAAAAGGGGCCTTGAACACCAGCTGGTCAGTGACTGTGATAATAGGTTTGTTGTTTCTTTGTAGATTTCCTAGTCTAATAGATTAAAGACTCCTTTTCAGAAGTAATACCAGCTACCGGCAATTATATACATATGCTATTTATGTATTTATTCTTCAGGTTTAAAATTTTTTCTGAGCTTCCGGGCGAAGCGACACGTTATCCGAGAGCTGGTGAGTATCTGGCGCAGCGCATCAGTATTGCCATACAGCGGGGCAATGCAGCCAGCGTCTTGGGGACGCTTACGACTTGTACTGATATGGATCAGTTGAGCTACCTCTAGATTGTTTGCAAAAGTCGGCAGTTAGCTCAATCGTTTCAATTATAAATACAAATCCTAATTTGTTTCATTGATTGTAATTTTTTATGTTAAATAAAGAATTTTATGTATCTAAAATAATCCCTAGTTACTGTTTCATCATCGAAGTAATTACCCGGTTACCCAACCAATAATAAATAGGCCACGAATTTAGTTATGCTTTCATAGCTCCTTGATTGAGCCATAAAAATCTTTTACCAAGATTCTATTTTAAGCCTGTAACGTCAATGTAGGGCACAATTAGTGTTATTACGGTTAAGTGGATGTACATTATCGAAATAAGGTTAATTTTCATGATTATATTGGTTGGGATTTGGTCGCATAAATTCAGGTTATGAAAGGTGGGTTGCCATGTTTTTATACCTATCGTAAAATGTGAATTCATATTAATTTATGATCTTGTCTGAAATGTGAAAAAACATACATATTATTACCTCCTATAATAAGATACTATAATAAATTAATAGATAGCTATGACGTCAACGAATACTGTAGGTACTTTCAACAACATATTTTTTTACACTAATTAAATAATAACGGACACATTTGCATCATCTAGCTACAAGCTTAACAGAGATTGTGTTATGGGTACTAGATGACTGATATACATACTTAATAGAATACAAAACATATATAGATATTTTTACTATACTTAGAAAAAAATACAGAAAACCCGGAATATATATTTGTGGACCGAATATACATACGAGTATATTTATTAGCAGATCGTACAAACATTTGTCTTAAGGCGGAAATCGAACCAGCAACCTCCTGCGTCGCAGGCTGACCTTCGCCCGCCGCGCCTCGTCGCGTCAGACGTCAATAAAAAAAGTTTTTTTAATAAAATTAGCAATGACAGTAGAATAACTGAATTAATTTGATGATTTCAAAGAACTCACTACAACAGCTTACACATAAAAGCCAAGCCTTACCAATAAAACAAAAGTATTCCAAGAAATTCTATAGGTGAGGATGAAAATTACGAAGCCGTTTATTTTCAGCACAATATAACAAAAAGGCCCGTTGCTATTAAATACTGTAATAATATTTGATTTTACGTCGTTCAAATCGAATTTTATGAAATACATAAATCAAGATATGTCAACAATTTCGATTAAATGTTCAAGGTCGGCGTCAAATAAGAGCCACCTCATCATTGTCATAGCTCAAAAGTACTTGGCTGAGGAGCTCGAATACAAACATTATAAAGGTACGTCTAAAAAAACATAAACAAGAGACATTTCAGAAGCCTCTTTCATTGAAAGAAAATAGCAATTCTCTCAAAAGATTTTCATTTTCGTACGAAGTAGTATTTTCTAGAGAGCATCTTGTAGAGTTACAAATTTAAATGATGCAGGACAATGTAAGTGATTCTTGATAGATTTCAAGAAACCGGCAAACGTTGTTCTACCATATTAATAAAAAAAAATTAAAATATAATTGAAAAAAAAATGGGTAGACACCCTCATCAACTAGCGGTATGAAATACACTTTACGACCTATTATCATACCTATACTTTTTTTTTTTATAAAAATCTGTCAAGCCACTAACAACGTGTGACACGAGATTTTTAACCGACTTCAAAAAAAAAGGGTCTCAATTCGTCTGTATGTTTTTTTTTTTTGTATGTATGTTACGCGATATCTCCGCAATTGTGGACCGATTTTGGAAATTCTTTCAATATTGTATAGAAAATGATCCCGAAGGGGTCCAATTTTTATTCCCAGGGGATTAGTATTTATCCCGCAAAACTTAAAATAAGTGTAAAAGTAAGAGGATTTGAAGTCGGTTTATCGTTTTTTAAAACACGCAATATTATTATGCTATAAGTTATTACGACGTACCAACACTTTTCATGTCCAACAGAAGCGTACGCGTTTTGTCCAGCCATAATTTATTTTAGCTGTGAATCAGCAGTGTATTCTTATCCTAAGTGCTACTGAAATAGAATCCAATCTCATTATAACTTTCCACGTAGAGATAAAAAATAGGAATGGAGTCATCACTTACAATTATTTCAGATAGTTTTCTATGTATTTTTCTAAATTACTGTTTATTAGTCGCGAATGAGAGATGAAGTGGCTGTTTCAAAATAAAATAGGTTATGAATAGGTGTCCTTACCTATCTAGAGTTTATTAAGTCATTGGGAAAAACAGAAATCATTTATTTTCGTTTCATTACATAATAATATGGCGTGTTTTAAAAAACGATAAACCGACTCAAATTCCCTTACTTGTACATTTATTTTAAGTTTTGCGGGATAAATACTAATCCTCTGGGGATAAAAATTTTATGGGATCATTTTCTATACAATAGTGAAAGAATTTTCAAAATCGGTCCTTATTGGCGGAGATATCGTGTATGTATGTTATATAAAAAAAAAACAGACGAATTGATAACCTCTTTTGAAGTCGGTTAAAAATAGGCTTCATCTCATTTTCACTGATGAAACTTTTAAAAGCTGGATGAAACACATTTTTAAATCCCACAATTGATAAACCTGCAATTTGAACTTCTTAAACTGTTAGATACACTCGATTCCAATTGCCAAAATAAACTTTTATCTTTGACTATCTTAACTTTTATCTCTTGCATTACTTTGACTTGAAACAATTTGGTAGTCTCTCTATTCTTCTATTTAATAAGTCTTAGCATCCAAATCAAAAAGGTACGTAAGCAGCGTCATAATTTCTATAATATATTTTGCCTATACGTAGTAGGAACTTTAATAAACCAAACAAATATTTCGATCATCGCTTCCTTCACCAAAAGCCTATATATACCTCACATCACAGCTATAAAAGTTGTCATTTTCATAACACTGTAATAACATCATCGAATGACACAAGTTGTGTCACTAGAAAATACGCTCGCCCTTTAGAATGCAACAAGATGCTTACAGATACTAAGTTTACTAGCAGAGAGACACCGCTAATATCGTTCCGATACCGGCGTCTGCGCACGCCTCCGCCCGCCCAAACGAAAATCGCGCTGGAAATTCGAACAGTGTAATTCAATAGAGAAATAGATAAGTTTTCTTGTGCTGTGAAACGATGGGTAAACTTTGTAAGTTGGACGAATGTTTGCGTTTTCTATAAGTGGTGTTACAAAAACATGTTCGAACACAGGTATGATCTACAGTTATTTCTACTAAGAACTTTTTGGTTTTAAGAATTGATATTAATATTTTTGATGTCGATAGGTTTTTATATGTCTGCGGAATAATGGATAAACACTTAGTTGAAAATATGTCTGCATTTTCAATAAGTGGGGTAACCAAAACGCTGTATACCTACTTTTACAGATATGTAGATTTTTTTCTATGAATTAGCGGGTTTAAATTTGGTTAAGCATGATTTAAGTACTAAGTTTTCGTACATATTAACAAATTTAAATTTTACTGAAATGTTTTAATAAGCCCTTCCGCTTTGATTTTCAGTTTATTCGGCAATCTTACAACATTTCTCATATACATTTCGGCCAGTAAAGTCAAGTCTAAATTTGAGAACCTCCGAGGTATAAAGTTGATGTAGTACCGTGAATGTTTCCTTGCGGCATATCGAGCGGTTATTACGTTAATTTAATAAGGACTTGTCTTTGCAGGCGTTTTGTAAACAGAAAATAGGTTTTAGGTATAACTATTACTTACTAAGTACACTACTACTATTTTCAGAGTTTTTACTGTAACGGCAATGATTTTAGATGAAAAAGTTATGAAAATGTTAAGAGGACTGGAAAAAATTTAAAGTTCAGAAGTATAAAACTTTATGATCTCCCTTATTAATGATCTCCAGAATCAAGAAAACTGATCTAAATCTATTCATATAAAAACATTATTCTTAGAAAGGAAATTGAAAATTTAGTGAAACAATAACTACCTACCAGTTCTAATTGTTAACTAAACAACATATTCCCTATGTTCTGCATCGGAGAAACGTAAACCTTTCGTTGGTTTATTACGAAATTTGTTCAAAAACTAAACCAACCGACCTACGCAAACAGCTTCCGAAGCGCGCTCAAGTTTTATCTTTTTAGGCTCGTTTCTCACTTTCAATATTCTCAGAATCACGGTAATGAGATTCTTCACGCCGCTCCAGAGTCTCGACGAGCAAATAACTCTGTGTACCGAGCGCATGCCGGTAGCCGGCTCTCTGTTTGCTGTCGACCTGTTAATTAATAACGCGTACAGTGTATACACAACCTTATTACCGGTAAAATCTCACGAGTCACGAGTCTAACCAAACCTAAACCAGTTCCCACTCATAGCTGCTCCCTAGTCAAACACCAGTTAACCAACAATTTTCATGGCATATTAAAAACTACGCGTCATTAATAAAAGCGCAATGCAGTAACATTTAAATCCACACCTCGACTAATTTGAATACGAAATGCATGTCTACCTTCAATACGGTGTTATTTATCATTACCATGGCCATTTAGCTCGCACTCTATAATTACAGGGGAAAAAAGAAACTTTAAGGAACGCGATGGCGACTAATGGCCTGAAACTAAATTTTAATTAATGTCGCGTTTCAGAATGAAAGTGATTATAGAAATAACACGACAGGTAGGCGATAGTTTCCCCCTCACCCCACTTACGACAATTTACGAGACGGTAATTATGACGTGTTCAGGCGCCTTCGAGCTTACGGCTGTAATTTTGGGAATTAAAAAAGGTGAGTTCAATCGGCCTGTAATATCTAAATGATGGATTAACCTCGCGTTTTGATGTGGATCGATTCATTTGGCCGGCAGCCAGTAATTATGCTTTATCGTACGTGTGGCGAACACAATTAGTTATTGATCAGACTTCAATTAAGCCAATCGATTTTGTTTGTTGAAGTTGAAGAAAATTGTTTTTGTTTGGCGTTTAATCGACGTTTTGTTCCACTAATGGATTCTTGTCATTTGAATTGACCTAGTCGGTCCATTATTATTTATTAAAAACAATGAGCGTTTTTTGTAAAAGAATATAATTACCGGTAGTGAAGCTAAAGGCAGGCCTTTATACTGTTGGTAGGAAAAGCAAAATTAGAGTAGGTAATTTGATGGATCTGATTTTCCTATTTCATTTAGAAATCTCAACAAAAAACAAATCCTCTTGCGTTGGAGCATGATTGTTGTACCTACCACACTACCGTTCTCTAAACTCAATAGCTACGTTATAAAATCTATTGCCGATGTAACGATGCGCTAAGAACATATTTTCCGTGCAAGCAACAAAGTACCAGGACCGCATAGCCACCTAGGAGTCAAAGCACTAAAAGTCAAGCGGTCTGTAAAAGTCAAACAACGGCGATACTGCAAGTAATTGGCGCAGTCGGGCCCCGGGCGTCAGCAACACCTCCAAACGTATCAAACCGTTTTAATAATGAGCCAGGTTGAGATCGTGAAACAATAAATTGCGAAGCTTCGAGGCTTCGTGCCCGAGACAGCTATCTGAGTCGAGCATTATGCATCGGGTTCCTGCTCGCGATAGACTATCATCTGCGAGATTGATAGGAGAACAGCCCTTCGGCTAGGCGCGATTTGGTTTGTTTTGTGAAAGCTGCTTTCATTAAAAACGCGTGAACTGTAGTGCATTCTCTGGTTTTTGAATGCAAAATCAACAGTAATTTTCATTCAAAGCTTGCCGCAAATAATTGATTCCATTATTTACAGACTACGTACTTCAACAATGAATAACATGAGGTGGAAAAAAATGAAGCGAGAACAAGATTCTTGATCAAATTTTGTTCATAAAATCACGTTCAATAAAGTAAAACAAAGGCAACACCTGCTAATTAAAAATAATGAAAATCTCGATTACAAAACTGAGCATCGAGATTACAAACTCATTAGCGCGAAGTAACGCCAAACTTCTTATCGACAATCACAAAATTAGCCTCAACTTTTCCTTTAATTAAGAAAGTATGATTAACAAAGTGTAATCACGAAAACAAAAGTCTTATCATTTGGAACAACGTTTATGCAAAGAAAAGACAACTATGTTAGATGTGACAAATTTTATTTAGGACTAGGAGACCCGTGCCCACTTCGTTGGACGGTAAAAATTTAACAGTTTATATGGGACCGTTTAAACCTTCCCTGGACTACGACAAACATTTCAAAACCAAAATCAGCTAAATCGGTCCAGCCGTTCTCGAGTTTTAGTGAGACTAACGAACAGCAATTCATTTTTATATATATAGATAGATAGATAGATTGCATGATACTGACACATCTTTTAAAATTGGACATCAGATGAAAATCCGAATTAGCACAATTAAATCGGTGCTGAGTACCTATACCTATAACAAAATACGTTACTGATCAAAAGTTCTTGTCCAATGAATTGAAAATTCTCAACAAAGAAGATAAAGCCCGCTCACGCAGATAAGACAGGTACACAATCTTTGAAAAAAACTAAATCAACCATTTTAAAAGTAAAGCTAGTTGTCTCGTCTGTACATTTCTATTCACATACACGCTTTGGGGGAAAAGAACATTGATCATAAGCAAACAAAAGGGATGGAGAAATTAATAAATTATCACTGGAGAGGTATCGGGCAGACGTGTGGAAGACAATACAAGTTTTCTGGCTGGTGCTAATGAATAATGCTTTTATCTAGGGGAGTGATGTTCGGTGATTTCTCCGTGATGAACTTTTGTGTTTGGTCTGCATTAGCCCTATGAATTATAATATTTTAGCTATGGGTATGGATGAACAATCTTATTCTTAGAGTGTTATTTTGTGATTATAATACTAGCTGCTGCCTGCGCCTTCGCCCGCGTTTTATCAGAATAAAAAATGGCCTTTATGTTATTCTAGGTCAAAAACTATACCCATACCAAATTTCAGCCCTATCAGTTCATTCGTTTTTGCGTGAAAGAGGAACAAACTTCCATACTTACAAACTTTGTCATTTATAATAGTAGAGGTATAAGCACAGTGTTACTTCGTAAATTAGTAGGATCATCAGTTCTCCTCTCATACCATCCATCTTTTCAAAGTTCATCTCTTAAATTGTAAAAAAGATGGTATCGTTTTAAAAACTTAGAGATTTGGAATTACATTGCGTATGTTCATTTTTTTAAAAAACGA
Source organism: Eupithecia insigniata (assembly GCA_947859395.1). Lineage (NCBI taxonomy): Eukaryota > Metazoa > Arthropoda > Insecta > Lepidoptera > Geometridae > Eupithecia > Eupithecia insigniata. Next base: position 9,306,561 of record OX402002.1, read on the forward strand.
AAATATATTTTTTTCTTCGTCAACGCATTGGGAGCCTTGATAGTTAGGAAATTATTATGAACTAAAGTACCTATCACAATGTGATTCCTAAATATCTATGTAGTCTAAAGTATTAGCTTATCAGATAACTAGTACCCATAACACAAGCCATGGGGCTTACTGATGCAGTGTGAATTGTCCAGCATTATTATTGGGAGAAACAACAAGTGGGATGCAGACCGATGGTGTTTCGACGTAAATGGATACTAAGGTAAGTAGTGCCTTGTCGCAGTCAAAGTTTAAGTTTTTGTCGATGTCTAGACTACAAAATAAATATAATGATCCCAGGAACTGCAAAATTACAACTGTTGGGGCATTTCAACGTTTGTAAGGAAGAAATATTCAACGTATAAAGATTTATTACCTAACGTAATCAGGTAAGTAAGTCACAAAAATAATAGTTTTAACACAAAAACGAATCTAATTTCTATTGTAATTACTTTTATAAACGGCCGAAACCATAATGACGCCACTCATAATCATAAGTGCCTTGGAATAAAAATATTTGACATAGCATAATATTCGATAACAGAATTATAAACATGAAATTGGTTGAACTCGTAGTAAGATTGAGCTTACAGTTTTGGTATCACTGCTGGTTTAGGTTGATCGTTTCGTGTTGGCACAAGATTCAATTTTATTTGTGGTTTTTTTCTGTTTTCTTTAAGGAAAAAACAAACAGGAAAAGTAATATTCCGCAAATCGTAAATTATTTTCGAACCTATGATAAAAAGAACTTCGATTCAAGTGTATTTTGGAAGCATTTGGAAATATGTAGATATTTAGAACAAAATCTTTTATCTTAAATTCTCCAAAAATAAAAGTGAAACGAAGTTAGTTTTTTCATAACTTAGTAAATGCTTTACGATTTACGGCAAATTACTTTTCCGTTAGTTTCATTACTTGTAGAACAAACATCATGCGCCAACACGGAAAGAGTCACCTAATTTAATATTCTGTTTATGTACTTATCGCATTCATGTATGTGATGTGTCACTTTGGCTTGATCAAATCAATCACTTCAGCTTTTACCTACTCATCCACACTGGCCATTGCATAAATCCATTTCAGTTCTTTTTTTATTCCTACGCTAGGAAATCTAATCAAACCATTGATTGACATTAAATAATTTTTAAATAATCAGTTGGTGGTAGGTTATTGTTTTGGGTGAAAACAAGAGAAAGCAAATATGTCTAAGCATAGTGAAGAGATGTAGAACTATTCTGCTGATGTCGAGGAAGCAAAGACCACCTACTATTACTTAATATTGCTGGCGACACGACTGACAAATCGGGACATTAAATATCTCTTGGATCCAGCTGGTTGTCTGTTTTGGAGTCACATACAATACTCCATGAAATTCGTAGAATAACAAAGAAAAACACAGTTTCTTTAAATAACATGTTCCTTAACAACAATAACACAGTTAATACCGAAAGAACGTATTCACTCATAAAACGGTTGTCCTAGTTTTCCCGAAGGTTTGGCAGTGTAGAACTACCCTTAAATTATCAGCAAAATCGAATACTATTAATTTGTTCACAATTTTGGAAAGATGTGATTCAGGTTGTAGAAAACTTTAATTGCGTTTTTTACACACATTATGTTGTGTTGACAGTACGTATATTAATTTTTATGATTTTATTTGTTATGCGATGTTCATATTGTACCCGCCTGTTACTTGCCCTATTGTAAATTTCATCTCCGATATAAGTGCTTTCATTGCGTTACTGTGACTCATTAAGGGGTCAAAATTACCCAAACTGTGACGGAATCTGATAATGTACCGGGTCTAAGAGACCTTACGTTACTGCGAGACGAATTAGAAGTTGATTGTTGATAATAATAATTTTGTTATGAAATATCATGTTTAATTCTACACAAAAAACTCTTCACTTACGTAGAAATATTTATATACGAGTATATTTTCGAGACTAAAGCCACCAAAAGATAATCGAACTTCGTCGGTTAATTTTAACGTTTAATATATGAAAACATATGTCAAAAACTTCAAAAACTACTGTTTCAAAAGCCATTTGTTTGTGAACGGTCTTATTGTTACGAACTTATTGTTGTGAACATGTCATGGAAGTTACCTATCGATGCACGTCTCTGTATGTCTCCCAAAAAACTAAGTCACTCAAAAAACAGACAGTTTTGCCTGCCTGACAGTTACCTGTGCTTTGGGTACAACCAAAAGTTAGTAGTAGTCGCCAAAACAATATTTTATCAGTTCAAACTATCTCACGTCTCACAATAAATCAATACTCATAATACTTCATCGTAATTATCACAGTAGTCTAAACTATAAACGAACAGGAGGTGATCAATCTTCTGCGTGAAAACAAAATATTTCTTCTGTGAGAACTCAAAACTTGTTTTAAAGTATGCCAATGTCAGTAACGAAAATAGAGAGATAGATGCGAGTTTTTATTTATTGTCTCATTTTATTGTAAGATTTGACCTTTTTCACATCCTATGAAATAATTAAAAGACAGGAATTTCATAAAATTATTTTCATCTTTCAACATTATCGCTGGTTTGCCAAAATAAATAAGATATTCATCATCATCATCATCGTCATCATCAGCCCATACACATCCACTGCTGGACATAGGCCTCCCCCGTATGACACCACAAATAGCGGTCCTGAGCCGCCTCCAACAGTAAGATATTACTTGCTTTCAATTCAAAGAGCAAGTAATATTTTGATCCGGGTATTTTCTAAGCAAAATAAAAAATAATATCTATGAAGGTATGTGATGCAATAAGCTTACAACTAAGATAAAATATAGGAACGTAGGCTGGTTGATCTTGGGCTTAAAAGAAGACTCTATTCCGTCACTCTCATAATGAGATGGGACGGCAGGCCAACATGACCGGGGAAAAGTCAGGCGTAGGACCAACGTGCTTTACGTTTTACATAGGTACCTATAGATAAGAATATTTATTACTACAGGCATTTACTTAGCATATCTTGGATAATAATTTCTTTCAACTTGGCCTCGTAATATCCAAAATCATACAATTAGGCTACATCCTCTGCCGTATCATCACTTACCATCAGGTGAGATAGCGGACAAACGCAAGCTTATAAAATGTATAAAAAAATAGGTTAGCACTTTGGATTTGGACGTTGATTGCATTTCTTACGCTTTCTTCAAATAATAATTCATATTTAATGATCGACGTTAATGACACTTTTTTACCCGGTTGAGTAACCATATAGTTTGATCTTTCATTTTTATCATAGATTGAATAATTTTGTATGAAAATTTGAGGTGTGAAGGGTCAGAGAAAATTGGTTTATATGGACACGTTAATTTCAGATTAAGGAAGTTTCGTGATATTACACAATGGCCATTCCATTGTGTTCAACAAAATACAATGATAAGAGGCAAGTACCTACCTAACTATGTACATTAGCGTCAACAATTAAGTACTAAGTATAAAATTATAACAAAAAGGTTTAATACTTATAAGTCATTACTTACTCAGAGTTAAGAATTAAAATTAATTTATGCGTATGGTCGAAATGACGCGTGACCCGAGAGCTGGTGAGTATCTGGGGCAGCGCATCAGCATTGCCATACAAAGCAGGGCAACGCAGCCAGCAGTGTCTTGGGCACGCTTCCGATTGAAATTGATAACATGGATCAGTTGAGCTACCTCTAGATTTTGGCAACAGTCTGCAGTTAGCTCAACTGTTTCAATACTAGTTCTCATTTGTTTATATTATTTAGCTGTATTTTTTTTTGTTAATTTAGTATTTAGATTGATAGATAGATGGTTTATATGGTTTACAAACAAAGACAGCACAAAAAAACAAACATAGACATTATAGTAGGTAGATATCAGTAAAATATACTTAACAATCACATATGTAAGTCTTTTTAGGTAGGTAAAACACACAAACACTAAAAAAGAAACATAAAATATTACAAAAGTACACTTTTATATTACAGCTTTTCAATAACTTCAGTGGCTGAAAACAAACCAATATTTTACACGTAGAAATATCACACCTCCACTAAATCTTTCACGGCATTTCAGCCAGCATAGAAAACAAGCCAGAAACGTCACAGAAGCATTTAATACTCCCACATGTAATATTATGAAGATAGTTATCATGTCTTATGACCTAATTTATTCCGCATAATTTTAATTCAATCTAAGAATAATCGTAAACAACCCTAAGTCTGTCATCGGTCACATAATCGCATAAAACCTGCAGTAAAATCTCGGTTGACAGTGGAAAAATTGTACTTACGATCATAATTAAATAATAGATGACACTGTCCACTGAAGCCAAATTTAATCTAGTAATAATCATCATCATCATTGTCTTGTCACCCTGCAATTTTTATAATCATATGGTTCATCAGCGACATCGATTTAAGCACCGAAAGTGGCGAAGGTCCGTGTTTGATGAAAATTTTATCCGTAGTCGTGAAAATGGTCTAAAACTCTAAGGTAACCTTGTATTAAAAGTGATTTTTTAGAAAAGAACCGACTTTTCGCTGTTTCCTATAGTTTTTCATGACTAGACATAATCGGGATATTTACCATGATTTGAGTTTTGAGTTCTCCAATATTTCGGCACATGCGCCATGATCACGGAACAACAACAAAAAACTCTCAGTAATATTTTTTATGGGACCACCTCACGATCATCCTATACAAACCGTATATAGGACACAATTGACGTAGAAATCTGTGAACATGCATAAAGAACATACAAACAGCCAAACACAGAAACACGTTTTTTAAAGTTGGTAATATATAGGAAAAATTTATGTAAATTTAGTGGACAGACCCTTAAATGAAGCAAAAAAGTTACAGAGTGTACCGCAATTAAAAGCTTAGAACGCACTCGAAATAAACATGAAACGAGCAAAGCATTAAAACAAATATAAAGGCAGATGCGCCAATATTCTATTATTGCTGGCTTTCCACGCAATCCCGACTATTTCTATAACCCTAAGATGAATCATTAAATAATAAAATAAAGCGTACTTAATACTCAGATAGGAATGTATTCTAGAACACGTATTAACGCACACAGGCGTAAACTAATCAGTTCCAGATCTAGATGTTACTTCTCAATAGAATGCATAAAGCGGATTTAGCACTAGGCGCGTTGCTTACCTATTGTGTTTTTCAAAGTGATATTTTCATATCGCCAAAATTTTTTCAAAGGAAATATGACTTATATTTTTGAACTGGCTATACACGTCTCGAAACGGTTTAATAGCGCTCGACGAAAGTGGAGGGGGGTTCGGCGCAGGTGTAAAACGGTGTAAAAATCTAAAAATCGACTTCTGCGCATCAAGGTCAGTGAAAGGTCAGCGCTATTAAACCGTGACGCGACCTGTATCCCTTCGTTCGGTCTCATATGGTTTCTTCTTTGTATATTATTCTCTTACCATTGTTTCATCATAGGATGTGTTTGCTCATCAACTCAACTTATCGCTAAGCTTAGGGTATCTTGCTAGTATAAACGCCTTTAATTGATAACAAACTCCAACCAAGAGTGAAGAATCTTCTTCATTTTCACAAGCTTCATGGAGTTCATGGTGTTTATTCTTCTCATGTTTCAAAGTGACCTCAGATATTTTTGCTTTACTCCTTTGCATTCCAGGACTATGTGAACAGCTGATTCTCAGTCAATGAGACATCACCTGTAGGGTGATGTTTGCTTCAATGGTGAAAAGTTGTTTGTTTATGAGGCAGTGTCTGATGAATATCCTCACCTGGATGCGTAGGACTTCATATTCCATAAAGTGACGAGAGAAAATACTGGAAAAAAGTAAAAGTATAAAGGTACGCACATGGTAAGACCTTCGTGATAGACCGTCGGCCACATCGTCACTTTCCATCAGGTGAGATTGTGGTCTGACGAAGGTATATTGTCCATAAAAAAAACATTATAATATGTTTCACCTCGAAGCCAATGTTTAGTGGGTAGGTACTTGAAAAAGCTGTTAGGTGGTTGTCATTCTTGTAAAGTTTGCTCAATATCATACAGCTCTGATCAAAGTCGATCATCCCGATACATCATTGGATCTAATTGCGCAAAGTAAACACTTCGATGTGTTTGTAGCTTTTTGTAACAATGTGCGCGGGAGCTTATTAGGAGCACTCGGAACAAAAATACAGTCCAATTAGAACACTTTGAATTTGAAATTGGAACGGTTACGATCTGACAGATGGCTGACTATAAATAAGATCTCTAGTTAGCAGTTTTCAGTTCAGTGTTTGTTACGTGTATATGTGCGGATATTGAAATGGCGACTAATAATTATGTTTAAGAAGCGCGACATTAAGTCGCCGCTTATTCTTATTACAAAACTTATTGTGAGTTACGTTTGCTTCTCGTCATGGACTCTTAAGACTCTAGTACATATTATTTACTATACGTACTGTAAAATTGTTAGCATGAGCAAGAAAGAGATAAAATGATAGGTAGGTATCTTTATCTCATTCATCGAATAATATTATGTACCTACTTTTCAAGTTTCTAAATATAATTCTTAGCCTTTTTTATCATGCGGAATGATATTTTTATCCGGTTTTTATCGTCATTGATATTAAATACTCCTGTGTTCATTCAAATTCTTTTTTTTTAACCACAATAACAACATTACAGATTATTTAACCCAATGCGTTATTTATGGCACATAACTTATAAAATAGAAATCGAATCAATTGTGTTACAAACATAAATACAGAAATAAGAATATTTTGTTATAAATCTAAAAAATGTATTAATGGTCACGCGGCATCCAGAAATTAGTCTGCAAATAAAAGTATTGTACTTACTGCTCAAATAATAGTCTAGAGCCTTTTTTCTTTGCTTGTTTAGTGTTAAATGTTTGCATGCCAACTTATCATTGTAGAACACAATGAACCTTCTAAATTAAGACCTTATTTTATATGCATACTAGCTGCTGCCCGCGCCTTCGCCCGCTTTTTATCGGGATAAAAATAGCCTATACGTTATTCCAGGTCCCAAACTATGCCCATAACAAATTTCAGTCCAATCGGTTCAGTAGTTTTTGCGTGAAAGAGTAACAAATATCCATACATCCATCCTTACAAACTTTGACATTTATAATATTAGTAGGATAGGATATGTTTCTTGCAAATAAATATGTTTTCACTTCTCTTGCTCAAAAAGTGTATCATAATAGTGTAGCTTAGCAGGCCTAAAACTCGAGTTTAATACCTCGGGCTAAAAAGTATTTTTTCTTTTAAATTTTTGTCTAAAATCATCAGCCCGTACAAAGCATTCGTTCTCTTACATAAAAACTCGACTTCTTGGTGCTCCGTCAATCTTTTTTTTTTGAAAATAGAACCGTCTTGATGATGTTTTATGAAGGTTGATTCTTCCCTTCACTCCCACTTCAATGTCATACATAATTATCTGATGCATGAACTACTTTGTTTTAGCTGTTCCTTGTTATAAAGCTATTGCAGGCGTAAATTAGATTCACGTGCGTTTTAATGCGTCCAAGTGTTAGTGCTGTAGTGCTCCAGTTCGATAATCTTCGGCCAGCGGATGGATCAGCGTGATTCATAATGTTGGATCTATTGTTGGATCTTGCAATCCGAGATTATGCAACTAGCTTTATTATTACTGAAGTGGATTTTGATCTGGTATGGATTTTACAGTTCTAATGGAACATCATTTTTATTATTATTATCAGCTATGTTCGATCAATAATATTGATATAAATAAAACAATAATAAATAATGTTGGACAAAATACACAGCATCATCTAGCCCCAGCTAACCAGAGGTTGTGTTCTGGGTATTAAATGACTGATATACATAATACAATACATACAAAGATAGATATTTTTTTATTATACATACAAAATACCCTGAACACACAGAACAAATATTTACAAATCTTACAAACATTTGTCCCAAGGCGGGAAGCGAACCCGTAACATCCTGCGCTACAGGCGGAACTTCGCCCGCTGCACCATATCGGTCGTCGAAGTCAGACATAGTACACAGCTGGCCAAATGTTTACTTTGTTAAATGTGTACCCTGTTTCATGTTTTAATAAGTACACATAACTTCACAGCTGGACTTGCGTCTCCTACAATGGGGATTTTGCCGTAACTATCACGCTTGGCAGGCGGATTGGTAATCGCAGCGGAGGTGTCAAAATATGAAAATACACAGAATGATGCTGTTGCATAGCACACATATCATACTCGGAAAGGGATCGACACCGTATCGCTTTTCACCTCGCCGTCAACCAGGCGTTTGCCTAACCTAAGCCCATAACCAAAGCGAACCAGCAGCTCCGGGAGTCAACTCGACTACGGCTAGGCAATGCCGCGCTTATGGTTCGCCGAGTGCTGTTTGATGTCTAGGCGACACTATTTCACAATTTTTTTTTATTTTCTTCGTCAGTTTGAAGCGTGGACGAAGAGACGTGAGCTCCGATAAGCAGAGACGTAAGCGCGACGACGAGCTGTAAGCGCGGGAACTGCAGGTTGACCACTCACCGCGGTTCGTGTGCTTGTCTCGAGGCGAGGCAATTACATTATGATTCCGATTAGAGTGCGTTGCATTAGGGAGTTTCATATTAAGAATACTGAACGGCTCGATTTGATACGGTGACGATCCTTTTCCGACTTGATTATGTGTACTATGACCATTAGTCGCCTCTTACGAGTTCCACGGGCTGAGTTATATTCTTACGCCGCGATCGCCATGGTCAATTTGAATTGAACTCAGACTGTTGTTGAAGAAAAAATCACTTTACATTTTCATGGAAACAAAAACAAAAAGTCAGCTTACTAAGCTTACTTATTGGCTCATCGAACCATAACAAACAGATTTTCCAACAATAAACATCCGCAGTTCGCAATAACCCCTCGATTGATTGTCTTTGCATTAAATCTTGCAACATTTCAAACAATACGTTAAAATATTGAAATAGCTTTCCAGTACAAAATGCTTGATCCACTTAGACTCGTTATTTTGGCTCCCCATTAAATTTGATCGATCTATAGCTATATTTTTCCTGTTTACCAAATATTTAAGTAACGGCCATAAGTCTGACAGTAAAATAATTCAAATGTGAAATTTCATGAACAGTCATAATGAACTTGGCAGTCGACCAAAAACGTCTTATTTTCGATGTTGGAATCTGGACCAATTTTTATTGCAATGCTTTGGAAATAGTTATAATGAACGACCCTCACAATGACATACCGATCCAATTAATTAGTTTTTTTTTATGGATGGATCTGATTAAGTGGGAAATAGTTATTTATATTGCTAATTTTATAGCTGCCTTTATATTGTTTACGTTCACAGGAACAACATTAACCTTAACTAAATTATAATTTGGACAGAGACGAGGGAAAATTCTAATTAGGAGTGTTTTAAAAAACGATAAATCGACTTAAAATTCCTGAACCTCCCTTTTTTTTACGCTCGTTGCCATGGAAACTGTTTGTTACCAGTCGTCACTGTGATAATTTGATTGTTAACAATAACCAAATTATCGACTTCGAATGCACTTCTTACATACCTTACACTGTTTTAAGTTTTGCGGGATATATACTAAGCCCCTGGGGATTAATTTTTAAGGGACCACCTCGGAGTCGTCTTCTATACCATGGTGAAAGAATTTTCAAAATCGATTCTTAATTGGCTGTAATATCGCGTAACATACATACAAAAAAAAAACATAGAGTGAATTGAAAAATGATTTTTTTTTAAAGAGACGTTTAACTTTTTAACATATGTACTTCTGCGTATATATAGTTCATCCTTCTCACTCTTTATCTGCACGTCGTCGTCATGGAAAATAAGTAACCTAAAAATATGATTTAAAGACAAAATCAATATTAACGAGCAGTCATTCAGCAAAGATTATGGCGTCAACTAAATTTATTGCGGATTCCGCAAATTTTATTGTTTCATAAAACTGTACCTGTAGCCAGATTCGATCACATGAGGTATCTAGATCGATATTATTTTAATAGCATTCTTCAGACTTCTTTCGAATAAACATTTAAATATTCGCACCTATGCTCCCCTCGTAAGATTTATTTCTGTGTCTCTGAATCGTTTTTATAGCTCTTCGTTCATCTGTACTCATTTATAACCGACATAGATACACTTTTTACGATTTAAGAGCACTCTGTTTATTTTCGTTTTTAATTACCACCGGCGTGGGTTGCAGACAAATGACAAAACCACTTTTCAGGGTGCTTTCCACTAGATCATTACTTATACCACAACTATTTCAACCATTGGCGAACCCATCTAAAGAAACTATCATGGTTACAACACTAAAGTTAATAACTGATCCGATCTGATTCTGAATTGTTCTGTGAACATGGCGCATAAAACTGTGCTGAAATATTGGAGGACTCAAAACTCAATCACGGTAAATATCCACACAGCGTCAAAAATACTAAATATGTCAAATATCAAATATCAAAGTGCTTTATTTCCTTTAGACCTTACAGGACCCTTGGACACGTCACAAAATTAAAATTACATAAGTAAAACAGGGAAATAAAGTGATCACTTTGATTTTTTGTTCACTTCAATCTTTTTAAGGTAAAGTAAAGAAGCGAACAAGAAACCTTTACCTTGTTAGGTTGTTAGTTTTCGAGTTGGAGCAAAAGTCGTCCCATGCTTTTTTATCCTCTAGATAATCTGATATTTTGTAATAAGCCTTTTTATAAAGGATATGTTTGATAGTTTGTTTGAATTTATTTATTGATAGTTTTTGCAACTCACTCGGAGTTTTGTTGTAGAAGCGTATACATTGCCCTTTAAAAGATACACTAATCTTGTGCAGCCGAGTTTTGGGCAAAGCAAGTTTGTTCTTATTTCTAGTATTTACATTATGTATGTCGCAATTTTTAGGGAATCGATCGATATTTCTTTGAGTGTACAATAAGTTTGCATAAATATATTGACATGGTACAGTCATTATATTTATTTCTTTGAATTTATCACGCAGGGATTCTCTAGGACCCATGTTATAGATAGCACGAACAGCCCTCTTCTGCAGCACAAATACGGTATTAATATCTGCAGCGTTCCCCCACAGTAATATGCCATAAGACATTATACTATGGAAGTAGCTGAAATAGACAAGTCTAGAAGTATCAACGTCTGCAAGATGACGGATTTTTTTGACTGCATATGCTGCAGAACTAAGTCTCTTCGATAGTTTATCTATGTGTGGGCCCCATTGAAGTTTACTGTCTAAAGTTATTCCTAAGAATACGGTACTGTCTACAATGTCTAAAGTTTCTCCTTTTATGTTTATATCAGCCTTTACTTGTTTTACATTTGGTAGAATAAATCTAATACATTTAGTTTTGTTTTCGTTAAGTAAAAGATTATTGACACTAAACCAATGGACTATTTTTGATATTGCATTGTTTACATCGTCATAATTTGTGTTTTGTCTAATAATCTTGAAAATTAAAGAAGTATCATCAGCAAACAATACAATCTCGTGATTATTTTTAACGAGATCAGGTAGGTCGTTAATATAAACCAAAAATAGAAAAGGGCCAAGGATAGATCCCTGCGGTACACCCATTGTAACTACAGATCCCGAAGACCGTTTCCCATTAATGTCAACTCTTTGTATCCTGTCACTCAAGTAAGAAGTAAGAAGATCCAAAGAGGTGTCATTTATTCCATAGTGATGTAGTTTCCTGATTAATGTTCCATGGTGTACACAGTCGAATGCTTTTGACAAGTCGCAAAAAACACCTAAAGCATCTTGCGACTTCTCCCAAGCATCAAAAATATGCGATACCAACTCTACACCGGCATCAGTAGTTGACCTGCCGTGAGTAAACCCGAATTGCTTACGATGTAGCAGGTCATTGCCATTGAAATGCCTAAGCAATTGATGTAAAATAAGTTTTTCAAAAACTTTGCTGAATGTAGGCAGTACTGATATCGGTCTAAAGTTAGTGGGGTCAGACCTACTACCCGATTTAAATAGTGGGATTATCTTACTATGTTTCATCAGATCAGGAAAAACGCTACAATCAATAGATTCATTGAAAATAAAAGCTAGATCTGGTGCAATAGTATCAATGAATGGTTTAATAATTCTAACGGAAATGCCCCAGAGATCTGCAGTTTTCTTTATATTTAAAAGTTTAAATGCTTTTTTAATATCTTTTTCATCGACATGATGGAAGTTAAATTTATTTTCGCATGCAGGTACATTTTCTTTTAGTAAAGACTCAGCGATTAATTGAGAAGAGTTCAGACACTTTGTAGTAGAGATTGGAATGTCAGTAAAAAAGTTTTCAAATGCTTGGGCTACTTCAACGTCATTTTTGACGGAGCAATCATTAATCTTTAAATTGTAATCATTAATGTAGGTACTGACCTTTCCAGTCTCACTGTTTATTATTTTCCACGTTGATTTTATTACATTTTCACTGTTTCTAATTTTTGAGCTAATATAATTTGGTTTTGCTACTTGACAAACTTTTCTAAATATTTTTGAGTAATTTTTTACTTTATCTTTGAACTCCAGGCTAAAATTGTATTGTTTTTCACTATACAGTTCATACAATTTTTGTCTACTCTTATGTATACCCACTGTTGCCCACTCACTAAAGTTAAGTTTTTCTGAGACCATGGTCGATTTGGATGTGAATATAGAATTGAATGCATTGGTGAATTTGGTAAAAAAACTGCAATAGGAGTCATTTGGGTTGTTATGAGAGTAATTAGGTGGAGGTTTACAATCCCAATCCAATTTTAACCGTTCAAATCGACTTATGGCCGTTTTAAATCACCTCAGGTCAATATGACCCAGCGTCATTGGCGCCGGGTTAACTTTAGTGTTCATTTAAAGACTCACGGCCTACCTAGGCAACACACTGTCTACTTATCCAACTGAACCCCAGGGTTTCCCAAATTTTGGTTCTAAGTACAGAGAGCTGCATCCCTCCTGTTTAGCTTGAAACGAATTCCTATTATTCCAGAAATATTTTACACCTATTCAGCAATATATAGATTACAATATGTTTTTATTAAAGTAACTAATCTCACTTATATTATAAATGCGAAAGTTTGGATGAATGTTTATTACCACTTCACGTCAAAATATTGAACAGATCAGGCTGAAATGCATAGATGTAGTTTAGGAGGCCTGAAATAAAACATAGGTTTATCTCATAAATCAGTTCCCATGGGATCGAAATAAGTTTTAAACGTTTCCATAGAAACAACGCGTGCGAACCCGCGGGCAGAACTATGATATATTATTTAAAAAAAACTAAATGTAATTACGACGACTTGGAATCTGTCTTTTGGTGAACTATCTGGCTAAGATATAGAAAGGTGTAAAAAACTGGATACCTACCTACCAAGATTAGGTAATGGAAAATTGCAAACGTCCGTTAACAAGTGGGTGTTAGAAACAGATCACACGACTTGGTGGGACATAAAAATCACCAGGTGTAACTATGAAATTAACCAGAATCAACGCCAAGACACTAAAAAGCTATATTTAAGTGCGTGTTAACCCTAAAATCGCTTCGAAAATAGATTCCTTTTTATCACAGCATACACTTTTAATTGATATTAAAATAATAATTTCAATGAATTTAAGTTTAATTCTTTTTAAACTTGGGCAATTATTGCCAAAGATATTTCAAGAAATAGAACATAATCATGAGCTCGCGAAAGTGATATTCTAAATATGCGTTTACTTTGCTATCGCAAGTAGGTGTGTGGGCGAATTTTCTTCAGTTTTTTGTAGTTTTAATTTGCTGCGACGTAATAGAAATCACAGTGAGCCCCCGCTGTCTATCAAGTGTAACCTAAGCCTATACCTACAATTTAATTAGTAGTTATGAGACGCCAAAACACCTGGCAACATTAGCAGCAAAACACAAGCAATGCTCGGAATGCAAGAGAGCGTCAGACATTAATGAGGCATCTCAATCACCACTCATCTCAATCAAATCCAGATTGAGTCATTGCACATTGCAGACAATCAGATTTTCATACTACTTTCAGGTAATATCTTAAATCGGAAACCTCACAGAATTTAGAAATAAGTACATACCCATAGGTGTTTGTATTCTGTAGAGCATCATTCTCTTGAGCTTTGTCTGAAAAAAGAACTCTGAAAGATTTAATTTAAGTCAGTGTCAGTATTATTAATACCTCCTCCGTCTAGAGAACATCAATGTAGAAGATCAGATTTAAAAAAAAAACTAGTATAACTAATCAGATATATACATGTAAATAACACATAGAAACGTGTAAATATACGTGTAAAAAGCACATAGGTACGTGTAAATAACACATAGAAGGGTTTTTCAAGACGACAAATTTCCGTATTAGGTATTAATTACGTCATGAACTGAGTTTTCCAGCCTCTGGTAAACAGATCGGAAAGTCCGTTGCACCATTAAGCAAGTATCAATGCGTTCGCGTAACGACTGTCGGATGCGCCGAAGTGTTCCAAAGAGATTGTAAATATTTCTCTGTTTCAGAACACGACTAAAATAGATGAGAACGCGTGTTTCTAAATCCCCTTTGAAGATTACACACGCTGGCATTAGCTCTGGCAAATTACCCTCTAACAAAGATTGTATTAATTACCTGCTCCCGATAGCTGTGTAAATAATTTAAATTTAGAACGGAGTGTTCGCGCGGTTTTTTTCGCGGGTACTTTGGTTATGTCATTCATGAGGAATAGTGAAATATTTCTCGCTTTTTATTTGTGTTGTCTATGACTTCACGCTTGTATAACAAGAGTTTTATTACCGATGTTACTAATTTTATTGTGTTATTTTTTAAGAGTTATATACAATTTTTATAAACAATGGCTTCTCAAAAATACTTTTCTCATTGAAAATTCTTGAAAGAATTATCTGATGATTACAGTGAGCATAATATAATATTTTTGTTTTTATTAATAATGCCCTATCTATTCCTAAATAAATACATTATAGTATAACAATATATGCTAATAATTATTAAATGCATTATTGTTACATAATTATGAAACAAGCTTCTGCACGTGGCGCTATACACGCGTTTTTTCGGTATAAATATATTATTCTAGCCACACAATTACATAAATGAAAATTTTAACTCGATTTATTCAGTACCTAGTTTAGGCTTTGTCTTCGCAGAAATATTTCACAACGGCTGGCACAAACTTACGCTTTTATATTATTGGTAATTATTTTTTTGTGACAAATACATACTTTAATATATATTTAATGAAGGGCTTGCTGATACCAAGATCATGTAAGCTAGACGCTCAACAGCAAAAACACGCGATGTTTTTCTTCCAATCAATTTAATAGCTCTAATACCAGACATCATACGGGAAGCGCTCTGTTATTTCTTTATTAATCGGCACTGACATAGAGCAAATGTTTTACATGTAACAGATACAAATGAAATCGGTAGCTAATTATGTAACGGCCTAGATTCCGTTTAATCAATACGCTACAGTTGCTTCTACACGAGCAATTAATCGAGCTATTTATTGCATAAAATAAGTTATGATCGCCATGATTTTATTCCATTTGGATTATTCCATTTAGAGGTTTTATTCCATTTGATTTTAACATGGTTATGGTGAAATCATTAGGAATATTTTTTTAGAAGGCAGATTATGCCAGACTTAGGTTAGGGAAGAAGATTAGGCGAAGTCTATCTTCTCTCTTCTCATATTAGGTAATTTTTTTTTTTTTGATAATATTTTTCTTATAAATCACTTGTTACAGGACTAATGAAGGCTTTTAAGTATGGCTTGCGAGAGGACGGTCCGATTTCCTTCGGCCTAGTCTTGGCCACCTCTTGGTTTAGGGCTTACTCTAGTGGCCATAATTTCATCTGTTTAATTTCCCTGAGCAACTTCAGTTAAGATCCATGGCCCTGTCACAGCCGGGTACTGACCGGTGTTACGGGGCATAATCAGGTAGTTCAGGTAGGTCAGGTAGTTCCAACAGCATCCTTCAGGTCATTCCAGATCGCTACCTGCCTGTAATGAAAGCCTTTATTCAGGTTCTGATCAAGTAGAAACTCTCGCTTGAGACAGCTTGATCGGGACGTGCTTAAACATTCCTTTTTATTTATTGTGCTTTCTTTTTATTGTAACGTAGATTTTAAGGCAGCTCATTACCCAAAAATAGACCTGATATCTTTTCTGATTTAATAAATTTATTTTATTTTATTTTATAATGTATTGTCTCACACACGAGCGTTTGTTCTGTCAGTACGGTTAATAGCGCTTGCAACGAGCAATGAGACAGATCTTTGACGTTTCATGCTCCCTGCGAATCATTCGCCAAAGAATCTTAATCGAAGAGTGTTCTGAGTATTTTAGAAAGGTCTATCTTTGTCTATTAACCTATTTGTCCTATATATATAGTGGTATATATATATAGATAGTGGTGTCAGCTCCCTTGCTCTGTCCTCTTTACTCTCTTCGGCTGATTATATATGACACTCATCTCAAATCGCACACTCTCTCAAAACATTGTAATACACACTTTGACCTAGATGTAGATATTAACTCAAATTTGTTTTTATATAACAAATCTGTGTTGCGCAATTTTAATTGCTCGTGCAAAAGTATCCTTAGTAAGCTATTTTTAAATTCACCATTATAAACTCTTTGAAGATTTTACGATGCTGAATACCTTTCACGAGATTGTAATGAAACTAGTTTTTTTTTATAAGTAGTAACGTATTGATTTGTATTATAATTTTCAGCTGTATTTCAGGTAACGATAATAATTTAAGGGGTTTGATCACTGCCCTCTACAACAAAATGCTGTAGAAGTGTAAAGCGAAATTATCGAATTCACGGGCAATTTTAAATGTGGACCTAGAGACTAGCTATGAGATTGTTAGGTATGTCTCAGGAACGGACATTTTCCCAAAGCTAGTTGTGTCAAATGGTTGTGACACAAGGAACAGGTAAACGAAATAAAGAAATCGGCAAATCTATGATTTCAGACTTCAATAAATACTCCTTAAGGCTTACAAAATAAGCACTTAGGCGAATTTTATACTATACATTATATTATCAAATAAAAAACATGGTGTTATTGATTTTCTCTTCACATTTTTTTTTTCATTTTATGTTTTCAGATAATTGTATCAAAAATCAGTAAACTTTGACAAAATAGAAACAAATTACTTAAAATGTAACTTTGATGATTCACCATAAAATTGACAGTAAAATCGAAACAAAGGGACGAGGTATTTATTACAGCCAAATTATGCAGCAATAAAAATTCATGAAACCGGAAAATTTACGTATTAGATGTCGAACACGTCTCGGAAATCGAGAAATGTAAATTACGGTTATTAGACATCATCAACACCCGAAGGTTGTTTTAACACAAAAGATAAACAGTTGAAATTAGTAGTTACTTCATTATTTTTGGGTAAATAATGCCGTTTTTATCAGCAATCTTGATTGCACCAGCTGATAATACTTTGTTCTGGTAGGCTCTTTCAAAGGCATTATTAAGTACGAGTGTGTTTAAGTCGAATAGGGAAATTATACGTTACAGAGGCTTATGAGTGAAGAATTATGTTGTAATAAATCTGATAAAATTGTAAAAAGCTCTTACTTACATTGACTTAAAATAGACGTCTTACCTATTTTGTTCGTTTGAAGGCTGTTAGGCAGGTATTATAAATGCTTGCTTAGTCAGCAATTATTATTACTTTATTCAGATACGATTTTCTATGGCAAAGGCAGCTCAAGCATTCACGATGATCGATGCTTGAGCATGGTTTCAAAATATGGGCCTTAGAATGGCTTAGCTGTATACTCTACAATTTTCAACATACCTTCTTTATTTTCACTCGTATCAATTGCGGAGGTTTTACTCTTTTGTTTCACGTTTTTTGAAATTAGCATGTTATTCATGAAAAGTTGTTTTACACTGTTATTATTTTCCAAAAATAAAACTGCCAATTTCTGTCTAATTTCGAAAGCACTTCCGTATCACTTTCTAAAATGTTCCCGAAATATTCAGATCATTTCAATCGAATGCAGTGATAACCCAAAATTACGAGATAAAACCCCATATTAACAACACAAAAAGCAATAAAACTGCGTGAAATGGTAAGAGAGCATTGTCATAGGATAAATGAAAGCCGCTTGGCTAGTCTTTAGTTGATTTTCATTCCGTATCATTTCAGTCATCATTTATTTTATATATTTATTTAAAATAATGATGTCCGCCTAGCCGAATCTTCGGCCAAGGTCAGTCTCAACTCAACTGAGACTAGCCAGGTCCTCACACAGAACACATGTACGATATTATGGTGCCCAAGTGTATGCACAAACACATGTCTCTATTGCCTCACTCTCATAATCAGAAGGTCCCATTGAATTCATCATATCATATCAGTCCATACACGTCCACAGCTGGACAAAGGCCTCCCCCATACGACGCCAATAATACAAATAGCGGTCCTGAGCCTCCTCCATCCATCGACCCCCTGCGACCGCTACGATGTCCCATTGGATTATACAGGCAGATTGATACGACCCGGGAGAAGTCAGGCGCAGGAACAACGGCTCCACATGCGATTCCAAGGCACAGGGTGTAACACTGGCAGATTCCTGACTCCGGGCTGTTACTGTGAATTATAAAACAAACAAAAAACATTATTATACAATGTCTTACTACAGAAAATGTGCTTCTAACAGGCTTTCACATCCGATTCTTTCATTACTGTAGGCTTCTTAAATAACCAATTGAACTTTGTTGCTCCTCTTTTTTCATAAATTACCAAACACAGGAACAAAGTAGTTTAGGAGTAAATTTTAAACATCCGAAACGCTAAACGTATGGACTGAAAACCTCCACAATTTAAAAGGTCTCATACGGTCTAAGACGCTTTGCTTATACCAATGTATGTGTCGTTTTGAAATTTTTTGGCTATTTGGAGGATAGCTTGAATGAACCAGCTATTTGGTCCGGCCTGTGGCACTAATTCGATTATCAGATGGAGGTGCGAAGCGAGTTTCGATGTTTATCTAGGTATAAAGAGGCTTAAAAGAAATTATTTACAGCGGGTGAAATAAAAACACTCATTAGCAATCATTAGGAGACGCCCCCGCGATTTAGGGCTAGATAGTACGAGGTGAGAAGTTTGAAATGGATCTGCTTATCGCTTTTTGTACTATTGTTGTTGAGGTGAAATTGGGTAAATAATTATGGAAAGTAGAAATACGGTAGATAAGTATCAGTCGAGTGATTCGTAGGTATAAGAATAGTTCAAATTAGCGTTGCTAAGCATTTTGTGCTGTTTCGGTAGAGTAAAATCTAGGAGTATTCAAATCCTGAGTAAAGCATAAACCTAAGTTGGAGCACGCTTTTTTAGAAGGAACTTACTTCTAAAAAAGCGTGCTCCAACTTAGGCCACTTCTTCACTTTCTCAATTGTGATGAAGGTCAAAAACTTTACCATAATAAATAAAAAAAGAAACTAAGCAGAAAAGGTTAATCGTTATTCAGGGATTAAGAGGAAATTTTTCGTAAAGCGATGTAGCAGGCGCGAATCTTGTCAGTAAACTGTTAAAATATAATCAAAAAACATTACGTTAATAATAAAACAAAGTTCACGAGACCAGAGAAAAGATATTTGTAGGTAAAAAAATGTCTTCAAGATCCTTATATCTAAGGTTTTTGCTAATATAGTCCATTGGTTAGCGCATCCCGTACTGAGGAGAGGTTGCCGATAAAATCCCATCGAAGTCAAATAAGAATTAGGATACACATTTTTTTATACCCATTTTCTTAAAAACATTTTTGAAAATGGGTATAGGCTGTAAATCTTCTAAATTCTTTGCTCGGCATCAATAAGTGTAAATTCCACTAAAATTTGAATGAACCTAAGAGCTTTGCTTCTTGTAAGTTTTTCTTCAGTATCTCCGTTCTATTGTTTAATATAACTCTTTCGATCTCTTGATCTCTCAGATTCATTTCAATCCAAGCGTTGTCAAAGATTCTAAAATTCTGGTAGGTATTTTTTTAGGTATCATCTTACAAGATTGTCATTTCTGTAAATAGAACAAGAAAAATAATTACGCCATTACTCAACAACATTATGGGAAATGCGTAAATCTCGGAAAGATTTACAACTGAAAACTTACATTTGCTAAAATTATGTTTTCACTTATTCGTGGACCGTTAAATCACGGCCGTTATAACAATACGGACATTGTAGATCATAAAGTTTCATGATCGTGAACTCGTCGTAGACGCAACAGCTTAAGGCATAAGGTCTCTGGTAGACACTTCTTTTTTTACGGTTTTTTACGGTGAAAAAACCGGTACGTGTCACAAAGCTTCCATAGTGATCCATACAATACTGACGACCGTGCACACTCAGAACTTCACACGCAGAATTAACCTTAGATTTTCACGGCAAAAAACACGTGTGTGAACAAGGGCCCTAAAGTTTCAGCTAAAAGTCTTTGCGATGGTGGTAAGATTTGATTTTAACTTATATCTATTGCCAGAGAATATCTCAAACTAAAAAGCCCTTTCCTCTCAGGCATCATTGTAAAGTGAAAAATTTCCATAGAAAATGGATGGCCGATTTTCTTATTGCTAAACACCACATACGTATGTCGAAATCAACTTGAAGCTATTATTTACTTATGTTATTACAATCGTATTTATAAAATGAACTATGACGGACAACGTTATTTAGAAAACCTCTAATTTTTTATTTGAATCTGCGTAATACATTCAATTCAGTCTTAAAAAGCTCATTTTTTATTTTCGTTTCATGTTTTCTATATTTTATGAGGAACATTTCATTTCTATTGATTATTCTTACAAGATGTTGATTTTGCTTGTTCTTGTTATTGATGTCTAATGGGTGTTATATTTTTATAAAATTATGTGTCTAGCCATTAGCGATATATTTAAATAATTTACGTTAATATTTGAAAAACAATGATATAGTTTGGCTTAGTCGCTTATAGAAGTCAAAGTTCCGTTAAGCCGGGTACTGACCATAGTGTTATGGGATGTAATGTAACGCGTTACACGGCGAGCGTTCGTGCAGTCATTACGGGGAAAGAAAAAAATCCGTCTTGTTGCAACAAGATGGATTTTAGATATATTTAAATAATTTACGTTAATAATTGAAAAACAATGAGATAGTTTCGTTTCGTCGCATAAATAAGTCAACGTTCCGTTAAGCCAGGTACTGAATAGTGTTACGGGGTGTAATGTATCGCGTAACACAGCGAGGGTTCGCGCAGTTATTACAGGGATAGAGGGCGCTGCAACGAGAAAGAGACTGATTTTAGCACACAGTGTCACGTATCATGCTCGACGCGAATGGTACATTACGCACCCTAACACCGGTCAGTACACACCTTTTTTATGACTTTTATACAAAAGCTTTTTTTGGATCAAATTGTTTGTAAATTGTTTTCTAAAGTGTACCGTAAAGCATTTTCTATCTATCTATCTATAGGTGTACAACCTACTGCAGATATATAATATATTATATATCAGCTCTATAAATATATAAATCATAATTTGGGGCCATTCCATTTTACCAACTGTTTAAAATTACAAAATAACTAAATAATACTAAATGATCCCATTACAAAAACCAACCAATTTGATTACCTCCGACTTTAAACCAATAATTTATTTTTACTATTTAAATAGCGCATTGTAATACTCATTATTACAAATTGACACATAATTACATTTACCTGTTATTACATATTATAAGTAACAACCGTATCTTTGCGGTCTCACACACAATTTACCGGAGGGTATAAACTCGAATTGTATTGAGAATAAGGAACAATGATGCTGGATATATCACTGGATGTGGCATCAAATTGAAACCTTTTTAGCTATGGTCGGCGGCATCATTCTTAATAAACCCGTACTTTTAGCAGCCTGAAATTATTTTTAGAATATTGAGAAGGACTTTTACGACCTCAGTGGCACGGCGGGGGAAAGTTCGCCTGCGACGCAGGAAGTTGCGGGTTCAATTCCCCCCTCGGGACAAATGTTTGTACGATCAGCAGATATTCGTTCAAGGTGTTCTGGCAATTTTCTATGTATAACAAAAAATACATATAATTATATATATAATTATATTACTATATAATTATGTTTCTCAGTTATCTAGTATCCATAACAAAAGCTCTGCTTAGCTTGGCACTGTATGAACTGTGTGAATTGTCCAGCATTATTTATTTATATTCATTATTTCGTTTCGTAGATTGCCCGTTTCAAATAAAATTTCAAATGCAAACCCGTACCTACAAGTATTTAACTCCAAGTGGAAGGTTGCGGGTTCAAAACCACCATACGTAAATTTATGAGCTTTATAAATTCTTAGAACTTATTCCTTGTTTCCTCCATCTTTATTTTGCCTAATATAACTTAAAGAAAAAGAACCAAGATTAAAAAAAATAACTATTTAAGTATTTTGAAACTGTTTTCAAGGTAGCTACTGTAATTTTACCCATTAGAAATATATCATGAATATATCTATGTATCTTAATACTTTCAGTAAACCGTCTCAAAAAGCTCTTCCACTGTCATGCACTCTACATCTTTGTCTGGTTAAACAACAATACACACTTTGAGCAACAATTAGCCGTTTTGTACTCGATGTAAGGCCGCAATTAAGCACCTTCCTATACAAACTATTCTGAAGGAGTAACGAGACATGATACTTATATAATAAAAAGAAGGGAAAAGATAATACTTTATGAAGGTAGAGCTCAATCTATTAAGGAACTATCTCGACGAAAGTGTGTGATAATTTTAATGAATTTTTCTCCAAGGATAGTAGTATGAAAGCTTGCTGAAAGGAGCGCGACGCGAACCGCACTCACCCTGATGAAGTCCCTCGGGATGAAACGGTGTTCTTCCAACACAAACTAGGCTCGTAGTTAACCCGCTTACGTTTATAATGAGCTTGCTGAAACAAAGATCTATGCTTGAGTAACGCTTTTGTTATAGAAAATTGTTACTCAAGCAAAGATCGATGACTGACGTAGCTTTCTTAATACGTAAAACCACCGCTGCTCACGCCGTGCACGGCCACCATGTTAGCTGCGTGGTTTCATTGGTTTGACAATATTGTCTTCGTGCGTAGCGTGTTTGTGGGTTGCATTGGACGTTATCACAGACATTTTCTTGCAAAACGAAGCTAGACGCACGTACGTAGCCTCTCCGTGCGTAGTGGTGAAACAGCGGCTTATTAGTCTACAGACCAAAGTCACCGACGACGGGGCAGCCCGCCGCCACATACAATATACTATCGCCTGCCTACAATGTTCTTATACTGAAATGTCGCACCAATTTACCGGGGTAAGTCGAAAGGTTCGGAGTTCATAGTCATATCTATAGTCTTTTGTAATAAAGCACAATTTAGTCGTAGACAGAAATCGGTAAATTTTTTCAATATTTTTAAGTGCTTAAGCAGCGTACGCATGCTTTTAAGACGTTAAGAGCTATGTTTGATATTGACTCTACATATTCGTACTACAAATATTATTTACCCTACAAAATATTTATAAAGTGTGTAAGTACATAAATTGGCTATCCTATATTCATAATTATTACTCTGTAAGATGTAGCGTCAGCAACATAACTTTGCGGTATGTTTTCATTATCATTCTGAGTTTTAATAATGCCTTGTTTTCTTACCTTTTGTGTGTCAAATAAGATAATATCACGTGTTGTTGTATAAATCATGTGGTTTTTGTTGTAAATATTTTTGTTACAGAGATCACTCAGAGAACTACATATGTTGGTATGGACCAGTTGAGGTGAAGATATTTTGCAAAAATCTGTAGTTGGCTCAATTGTTTAAATTTTATATAATAATTCTAATATGTTTCTAGTATTTGTTTGTAATTTTCTTTGTACAAAAATGTCTATAGTGTTGGTAAATCAATATGAATCAACATTGTCAAGTAAAAAAACTAAGTACGAAATAAAAGGAATCGTTTTCTAATAGTTACTGTAAGCTTAGGTATATGAATTTCCATAATATCAAAACCGTCACTATAAAAGATGGCAATGCTGCCAGCATGCAGAGCACTCTGCTCTGAATGCTGGCAGCATTGCCATCATTCTGGAATGGGAATGGCAATGCTAATTTGTTGATCGAAACAAAAGCCAGCACTCCGAACACCTGTGGACTCTATGCGTAGAGCATCTTTAAATTGCGTATGCCTAAGGATCATACGGACCAAGAGTGTCCACCCCAAACGGCTCATTTATTTTCGCCATTTGAGGGGCGGTTGTTGCTGCTGCGAAGAACCGTTTACTTAACGACAGTTAAAGAATTATAGTCCACTTATGAACAAATTAACCCTATAAAATGCAAAACAAACACAATCATAAACAAATTACGTAATCTTAGAACATTAAAAATCTATTGTAATTTATCAAGAAGAACATACAACCTTCCCCTTTCCCTATCCATCCGCCACTTTTGTATTATCTTCAATCTAAGAAATAGGCTTTATTAGTTTGCAGTAGAGATTAATATTGTCTGTAGAATTCAATATTATATGCAATAGTAATGTGGTAAGGTATAATTGGCGTTAAAAGTCTGTTAAGTTGTAATGAAACTTAAGTAGATAGTATTCGTATAAATGTTCTGTTCAGTATGCAATTATTGTGGGTAATTTCACAGTCCAGAGACGCAGGTCATTTAGTTTATTCCTGCGATTTCAGTCGCAACAGAATTACTTGAACGAGTATTTTTTTAATTTAAAAGGAACCATGAAGAATTGTATTGAGCCGTAAGGGTGATTCAGGACCTCATAAAAAAATCGGAATTCAAAAAAATATTGAACCAAAGTCGACCCCCTCGGGGTCTAGAATTAGAATCCAGAAACGCCATTTCGGCGTCACATGTTACGTGACACTCAAGTCACATGTTACGTGACACTCAAGTCACATGTTACGTGACACTCAAAATGTTTCCAACATTCGTTGATTAACATCAATATACATACACATTTTAAGGTGACTAATCGCGGTGCAGTTAAAAAAAAATCTTGTTACAGTGTTTTTATACAAATTGCACCCAAATAAATGCTTATACGTTTTTATTTATCAAAATTTTATTTGTCATTTCTTATTAAAAGATTCCAAATTTAAATTCGTAAGTTTATCAATAAGACATCACGGATTTGGTGTATTGTTATTTCAACTCAAATTTTCATCGCACAAGTGAAAAGTTATATTAATTTTATATAGGTAAACTAGCCGTTCCCTGCGGTTGTTTGTTTTTAAGTAAAATTATCAATAACTTATTTCTGGCCGATATTGGCCATCATTATCATCATATGTGCCGTATCGATGTCCACTGCTGGACACAAGCCTACATCATATTAGCCATTCTTACATGCTATTGAAGGTGACTGTACGCCCACCACGTTTCATCGAGTAAGCAGATATACAATTATTTTAATGAGGTATTGCATGCAGGTAGGTACCTAATTGTTGCGTATCATGTAAAGAACCATAAACGGTCTAATGTGTAGACATTGCTGTAATAAAGAGGTTCGTTTTTCCGGTTGGATTGATGTGTACTAGCTTTGCACCTATTATTGCAGGTAGGTCTATAAGTCAAATCGAAAGCTTTAAGGAAGGAGGTTATTTTGACTGGTGTAAAAGAAAACTCCATCAATCGAATGGAATCACATACATTTGCGAAATATTATTTTGATTTCTGTACTCTCTTTGTCATAGCGATAACGCGTGTGGCTGACAGTACCAAAGCCTGCCTTTGAAAAGTGGGACGAATGCGGAATGAAATCACCTCTGAATTTGATTTTCTTTGTTCGGACAAGGTCGAAGCCTGTGGGGCGAACACGGAATGACTCGATAAATGTATCGAACAAAAAAGTGACACCATTTATTACTCCCACGAATATTAACAAAATTGATATTTTTATGACTTTATTTCATATACATAAATAAAACTTTGTATTTATTTATTTCCTTTCATAAAGGTAGCTTACAATATGAAGTGTGTTCCGAAATACGATTACAGCACCGATAGCAATCACAAAAAAAAATTTGCGTTCTAAATTAGATATCACGATATTGACAGTTGAGTGCTATAGTTAATTCGGAACGGTTATGAGCGCGCTCACGAGTTGCGGTGTCAATTTCATTACTATAACGTAATCTGGGTACACTAAAAATTGATATCGTCGCGCTCACACGCGTTCCGAATACTGTAAACGCGACAACGAACGTACCGTTTGACGTCTGTCAGCCATCAATATATCCAAATGTCACTTTTGACAGGGGCGCTCACAGTGATTCCGGTTTGTAGAATGGTCGGTGATATCGCAAAATGGCGCATGTAATGACGTCACACGGGACAACGTTGTCGCGCTAACAATTATATGGAACGCGTGTGAGCGCGATGATATTGATTTTAGCGTAATTCGGAATGCACTAATGGTAAGTGCTTAAACTAGAAAGAGTAAAAGCTCGAGAGTAAATACAAAGGTACTTAGAAATATACTTATATACAACTTATGTACCTGTGTTGGAAGAGATAAAGCCTGTTAAAGGTTTATGAAAAACCCGTAGCTCAGGTCACCGGTGTACCTACTCTTTCCGTGGCAGGCAAACCTATGTAAAAGTACTCAAAGTAAATAAAGTAGTAAGGTGAGTTACACTCTGTAACTCACCTTACTACTTTATTTACTATTTTATATTTTGAATAGTACTAACCTAATAAAGATAGATGGATAGATAACTATTTACTGTACCACACAGACATAAAATGCAATACAGTAGGAAATGCTGACAATCAATGAACAACAAAGATACATGAAAGATCAAAATAATTTAAAAAATATACAGGATAGCCTAAAATAATACGATAGGTATTTGATAACGTCCAGTATTGGTGCTGCTCTCCCGAGGCACAAGTCTCGCCAGAGTCTGGGCAATACTGGTATAGGAATTAGGAGAATAATATGATAAGTTTTTTTTACTTTTAAAATATTGTTTTCCAAATCAATATTTAATAAATGTAAATTTTGCTCTTCAATTTGACCTTAAAAACTTCTTGCTAAGCAAACTATTTTTCCATTCATTTCAATACATACATCAAACACGTGTGAGCACACGCAGAGTTAGACAAAGGTAATTAGAACATTCATTCGTCTATTAATGTTGCCTACAAGTAACAATGGAAGACCACGTGTGTTTTAAAAGGGCTCTTGTAAAAATGTTGTGTGGAATATTCTGGACTTGTTATAAATAACAACTTAGTCTATCTTTCTACGCCCTTATGCTTTGTTATTTGGTCCCTGACCTTATTCAACACTTGGTGACAACGACGAAACATATGTATATGGGTACCTACATCGGTCATCATGATATTGAGTGCTACGAGTAGGTACAGTCAACAACACCAGTAGCTGAATAGTTTTACGTACTAACTCCAGTGGCTCAGTAAACCAAAGTGGATCTTGGCCTCTGTCGTAAGATTCCCCCAGATATCGCAGTTCTGAGCTGTCTTTCGTGAGCTATTGCCGTTGAATTCGCGACGATCAACTTCAACTTCGTTAGTAAAGCGAAAATTTTTCATTTTTTATTCATTTATTTATTGATGCACCCTGATACGGTTTTTATGTGTAGACAATACATAAAAACCGTGTCAGGGTGCATCAATAAATAAATGAATAAAAAATGAAAAATGTTCGTTTAGCACTACTAGAGCAATTTACCTAGAAAATATACCTGTATGCATAAAATCACAATAAATGATATGAATATTTTCAGTGAATTGTTATAGCTAGGTGTACTGTAGAAAAGACACATACCTGTTTGTAAGAGATTGGTGCCAGTGATAGGTTTTAAAACCTGTAACCATAGCAAAGACAGGAAAAGATTAAGTGAAGTGCCTTCGCTTACTTCAAGTCTTCGCACTGGACTGGATATAGTAGCAGTGCAAGAGAGAAGTCGATCCCGAATTAGATAAGTTAGATGCCCAAACTTACCTCGGGCTTGATCCGACTGGATAGTGTTTGTGATAAATCACTCGTCAACACCATAGTCGCTTTTGAACGATCGATCCGCGTGGCCTATTTTTTAGAATTTTATTAACCATTTTTGCCAATTTCTTTCTTTGACTGTACCTATTACTTTCCCTTACGATTGAACATAATCGTAGAACATTATAACATTATTGCAGCGTGTCTTGCTGTCTTCGTTAGCAAGTACTTTAGGAAGTGACGGTTTGTACCAAGTAATCAGATGAAGCGATAAAACAAATATTTACCTAATACATATCAGTTTAACACTTACAGTCTCTCTCATATTTTCATCATATCTTTTTTTCTAATAAATTAGATGTTTGATACTCGGAAGATTTGAAGAAAAAGCAAATTAAGCTATGCCTGATATTATCGTTCGTAGTCTATTTTCAAATTGGTTACGTACTTCGTCTTCTATTTTACCTAAGTAGAACATTCTACATAGAATTTTCTAGGATTCCCTAGCTAGATAGTAGAATTTTCTCTTTGGTAGAGCATTTTCACATGAAAAGTGTTCATGTAAACATGCTCCGGGATCAGGTCTCGTTACGAGACTTGGTCCCGGTGATATAACAGAAAGAGCATGTTTATATGAAAAGTTATTGGTTTTTATGTGAAAATAATACCAAAGAAAATCTTAGATAATTCGTACATAGAATGTTCTACTGAGGTGAAATAGAACACGTAGTAGGTACAATTTGAAAATAGACTACAAACGATATATCGTTTAAAGCAAATCCAGCTATGTCTGATATTATCGCGATAATATCAGGCATTGCTGGATTTGCTTTTTAAAAATCTTTCGTGTATCATACATCTATTTTATTAGAAGAACCATCACCGGGAACAAATCCCGTTGAAAACGAAATGTTGTTTGGTTATTTTTATATCAGGCTTCACTTTTTTTGACCGCTTTGGCGCTCATGAAGGTAGGCCTATGTCTATCTTATGGACTAGTTTTAGACTGATGATGATGATCGTTTTGTTCAGCTAGGCAGCTTGATCTCTTTTACCCTGTACCCTCGTATCTCAAGGAAGGCAAACGACAGCAACCGACAATTCAGAAGGGTCCGACGTTACGGGACGATGAGTCGCTCACCACAATTATAATTACCGCATCCTTTTCAACATGCAACGATTTGTGTTGCTACCAACGGTGGGCGGTTCTTTGGAAGTGTAAAGATGTTTTGTTTGTTGGAGCAATGATAGGTAGAGGTCAGAGCTCGATTTACACTGTTAGAAAAGAATAATATTAATTAAAATTGTTAGTATTTAGCAATTATAGAGCATTAATTAAAATTGTTATTCATTTCGGTCCATTGACGACCGATGTGGCGCGGTGGGCGAAGGTCTGCCTGCAACGCTGGAGGTCGCGGGTTCGATTCCCGCCTTAGGACAAAGATTTGTACGATCTGCAAGTATTTGTTCCGGGTGTTCTGGGTACTTTCTATGTATCTTAAAATTATCTATCTATGTCAAGTATTCTATTAAGTATCATCAGTAATCTGAGTACCCATATCACAAGCTCTACTCAGTTTGGGGCTACTTGATGCTGTGTGGATTGTCCAGCATAATTTATTAAAAATAAAAATAAATATATTAAAAATTAAATATTTTTCTTGTCCACGAACATCGCTCGATAAGACCAAATGTCATACATGTCTCTATATATAAGGTTTTTGTTTGTTATAGTGGGTGCTCTGGGAAATTTATAGGAACTTAAATAAAGTACCAAATCTTTTTCCATTTCGACGGGACTTGAACCCGCAACCTCTCATTACAGGAATGCGCTCCCAATTGCGCTACGAGATCAAGTGACCGGCGGCGGTGAGTCTAACATTTTTGCTACTTCCTACGGACCCTAACGCCTTTAGCTACAGGGAAACATTACAGTTTATCCAATCCTATGTATTCTATGTAGCTATATTGTTTTTTGTAGGTTTTTCTATTACCTATCTATCCATCTTCTAACCTTTCAAATGTATCTGGACTGTAAAGTCAGATTGCATTTAGGCAATTTAAACTGCGAATAATGTTTTTGGGATCACGAGCCTATTTTTTTCCGGCTACGAAATGGTTAAGATTTTGACACCCTATGTATGTATGTATGTATGTCTGTAGCCGAATTTTATGTTCCCTCGTAGCGCTGAAACTACTAGTCCGATTTCAACAAATGAGGTGTCGTATGATTCGTATTAATAGCCCGATGGTTATAAGCTATGTAACGTCAGATAAAAATGGGGATCTAACGAGATAGTGGTCTAAGAAAGAGTAGAAAATCTCAATGTTAGTAAATATGCTCGTGTGTGGTATCGTTGCAAAGGTCTTTGTTTGTACTTTCCGAAACCGTTTCTCAAACTTTTGTGAGGTTAACTTTTCTCAAACTATTAGCAAAAATGTGTAAAAAATATAGTTAAAAACTAAAACCCGACTATATAAAAGTCTTAAACAAGCGTTCACCTATTATCCATAGCATTTTCTTTAGATACTTAGGTAGTCGGAGGCACCCACCCCATATACCTAGGGTACAATTAGTAACAAATACCTCCGACTACCTAAGTATCAAAGGTTTTAGTTTTTAACTATATTTTTTTGGTATCCAAAAGCGCAAAATAGCTCTATAAAGGAACATATGTATAAAGGTACTTATGAATATGAGATGATGGTTGCCACCGTAAGTGGCCAGTCTACACTGACCTTATGCCCAATACTTATACAACATAGAACAGGTATATACCCCCGTCATTAACAATTTTGTAGCGCGTAGCTCTTTGTTATTTTGACACAGGAAGCTATTAAAGCAATTAACCGGTACACGGATTCTGTATCCACGAGTGACGTGTTAATATCTGGGGACTAGTGCTGGGCTGACAAATTGACCTTGGAGATTTTCATCGATATAATATTATGTTTAAAAATAAAATAAAAAACAAAAACCAGACTTGTTCAGCCAGACAAGGTTTTTGAAGGTGAAGGAAAAACTGTTTATGGTAAATTGTGTTGGAATTTAAAAAAACTGCCTGAAAATGTAAGATGTATAATAAACTAAACGAAAGAATGTTTAATAATATTGGAAAAGAGACGTTACAAAACAATTATTTTACAAGACTGGTGGAATGTTTGGAAAATGTTATTTTACATAAACAGTTTAATTATGAATGCATCATACTATATTAATATATTTGAGTATTCTAAGTGCATTACACGGCAATGTAAGCCTATTATGTAAAGAAAATTGCGAAAACTATTGCGACTAAATATTTTTAATAAACTTTCAGTGGTTAAGGATCACAATGCCTTGAGTAAATTGGGGACAGCCCAAAGGCCCAGGCCACATGATTGGTAAACCAAGCAGTATGATGACCAGGAGTATAACTATACATTGTATAAAATGGCAGAGTTAGGTAGCAAAATGCAGGAACGCATTTTTTTATGACTAAGCCCTAGTCATCATGCTGTTTGGTTTACATAGCATTGTGCCCGGGCCTTTGAGCTGCCCCCATTTCCTCGAGACATTGTGATTCTAAAAAAAGTACCTTTATCGAAGGAATCTGATATCCATTAAAACAACTAATTTTGCTTATTTTGGTTAAAGAGTTATGAAAATTATCCAGACTTTGATAATAACGCCCTAAGCTTAAAAATCGTGCTTATAATAAAGTACAGTAGGCAGTTAACATAACAGATCAAAATACAACACCCACACTAACTTTAGAAATTAGCTCTTAACATAAATACCTATCAGATTATAAGAGTCTTTCAATTCAATCAGTTTTTATCGATAATGATAATCGTTTGTTGCGCAGCCATCACTATTTATCTCAAATTATATCGGTGCTTTAATTTTCAATCATCAGAATGACCAAATGAAAGCTACTGTTCGATTACAATGCTATCTCTCACACTATGGACATAATTGATAGTCATAGAGCCTTCACAAAGGTGAAATCATATTTTACACGAATTTAAATTTGATCTTTATGCTTCTACACATTGAGTTTAGTTTATTTTTGCCTATTTCGGTCGTGGTATTCAAAAGTAACCAAAGTTTAACTTGCGTGGCTTCTGTACTTACTCAGTCTAATTTCTAAGAAGTCGTTATTATTGTTTCTCATGATTAAATTTCTTTTTTGCTTACAATGGAATCACGAAGTTTATTTATTTGTCTGTTTACTGTGTGGGATGATGATTATGTTGTTTGACATTTTTTTCATAAGTAACAATATTGTTTGGTTTTTCGGTGTGGTTGGATTTATACAATAAATTTTTCATATTTGGAATTGGTGTCACAACTTATTAAGATAACTAGTGACTAACTAACTAGTAACCCAGAATTTAGGTACACAGGTAACAACTGAGCTTTTTTGGTTTATACCTAAAAAATTCATACTTAGATTTTCAACGTATCTTTAGCATTAAACTATAAGATTACATTCGACTAAAAAGAATAAAGAGCGTGTCATGAGATCTTTTCTCTAGTATTTATGTTTTAGAGCAGAACAATAAAATAAATCTGCTTCTTGCAATAAATGGTGTTTTCTCTTTCAGATAATTATATCAACAGTTTTGACAACATGAAATACGAAATTAGCTGGAGTTATTAGGAAAGCGCCACCACAGTCATTACAGACGGACAGACAGATGGCAAAGGGGTAACACTTGCACAACGAATAATTCCTATAATTTGAGCTTCGGGAGAAGTTTTATTTTCACAGCTATAATAACACGGTCAGTGTCTAATGAGATTTCGAACAAATAACGAGTGAGAACTACACAACGGATCTTAACCCTAGAGTGGTCGTCGCGTATTACATAATGTAATCCACAATTGCAACCACGGACTTTGTAGACTTCCTGTGGCTTAACCGTGAGGGACCCACGCCTAAACAAGATCTGAGAGCATTTTGTAGAATTGTAAGTACACTGAGCCGCAATTTTTTTTTTTGATTTTCAAGTTTTTACATGTTTGGATTACATTATGTAATCCGCGCTACCACTCAAGGGTTAAATAACTTTACGATAGTGAATTTTGAACATCAATTTGAATAGAATCAGACGATATCCATCAAAGTATTCACTAGAACCATACACACACCATGCACATTTGTGCACTATTATATGTCCAGAACATGTGTGTAGGACATATTATAGCCTAACTAGCCATGTAGCTAGTATCTGTTTAGACTAGCCCCCGTGGTCGAAAATTTGGCTAGGAGGACCATAGTTCGAAATCGTAAATGTGCTCAATTAAACGAAAATAAAACAAATATTAGTAAGGTATAGATGGATAGATTATACTTTATTGCACAGAAATTGTATAATTTGTACATACGCGAGCATAATGCAATATAGCATTCTCTACCTGCTAACATTTGGGTAGTGTGGACAAGAAACTAGTGGGTGTGCGCCGCGACGTTGAACCAGCGCGCGACGTGAACCGCACTCACTCTGATGAATTACCTCGTTAAGGTATGAAACGTCGGTGTTCTTCGAACACAAACTAGGTTCGTAGTTAACCCGCTTACATTCATAATGAGGTAGTGCTAGATTACAAAATTTACAGGAAAACTAAAAATAAGGTATCGACGGAGAAACCATTTAGAATAAAGACACCAAAGTCGTTGTCAAGTTGACAAAACACTATCGGTTGCCTACAATATTCATTCACTGAAATGTCACACCGATCCGCCAAACTGTGTCAACGGGTTCGGCGTATAGAGTCCATTAGCTCTAAAATAAAGCCACAGCCCCACTGATGCACACGGAGAGGCCACGCACGTGTATCTTTCATGCTTTGCAAGAAAATGTATCACTGCAAGCCTACGCACGAATACGAGATTTATGACGTCATTGCTAGACGCGTGGCCTGCTTGAATATGGCGAATACGTAGCTCAACGCTGTCAATGCTACGCACGTGATACAATCCTCCGTAGTTTCTCTGCGGGAAGTGGGACTGCAATCCCTAGCTGCGCTACAGTTGTAAATAGTTGTGGGTTAATTTTCATTTATATAAGTAGTGTGTGCTGCAGTGAAAAACGTAGACGCGCGTTGTTAAGCAAACGAACGCAGTTAAAAAAATAAAAAAATGCACCGCGTGGCCGTGCATAACATGCGCCGCAGTGGGTCAGCAGCGGCTTGATCATCACACACAACTTTATTAGTTCAAGCAGAACAAGTTTATGTTTTCATAATGGTATTGTGATTTAAAAATAAACTAGGCAGCAGTTTATTTTTAAATCACAATACCATCTTCAATTATTCTCGGTTTCAAGACTCTCAGTCCTTAAACATAAGTAAAGAAGACCACAAAACTACTGGAGGTGTAAAAACTCGCAGGGTAATGACATTTTAATTGTATGACTGATTACAGTCTGTCGCGTAGTTTCATCCTGTTATTACGGATAATTGCATTACGGTTCGTTACGGAGGAAAAAAGGCAAATAAGTTTAATTGACACTTGCTTTCTTTGTTCGCGCGAACATGTGTTAAGTTCACACGCGGCTTTTGATAGGTGGATGTTGGTAGCCGTAGTGATTGCTTTGCTTTGGTTGACTGATTTAGAAGATAGGTAAAGCAAATCTGTACTGGGACTCTTCTTAACAAGTTACAAATAAGATTTATGGCCGCATAAGCAAAGACTTTTGACGACGACGGGGGTGTTACGTTATTATTTAAGGAGTAGAAGTTTACCTAGCACAGTTTAATGGCGCCTGATCTACATTTCTCCTTATGAGGAGTTTTCCGGCCTTTGACGTTCCGAAAAATTGTGTGTAAAAGTTAAGCTTTTAAATATTATTGTAAATCAACCTTCTATTCTTGTTCTATTTATAAATTTCATAATTCTCGTATTTTATTTGGAACTGATAATAATCTGATTCATTTTCAGATCCGTCTATCAGCGTGTTCAACAATCTGTACAAATTATGTTTGTCGCCAAATCAGTTAAGGCTATCTACACAAGAGCGACAAAAGGGCAGTCGGTTTACATAAGTAATTAGCTCGTGTAACATCTTCGTGCAGAAAACAGGTTTCTGTATACCATACACCATTATTAGAAGATAACCATAAAAAACTCACTAATAAACCAAAGTTGGCTACATGTACGATTTATATAATAAATCGCACACTACTGCACTAACCAGTGTAGTAGGTAATAATAATAATATAACTTATAACAAATTTAAAAAATTATAGCAAGAAATAAGTTCCCCTCTCCATTTTCAGTAAGTAATAACAATCCCGTACATAATAATGATGGTTGAAAAAAATACAGCAAAATCTAATGAAGTTTCAGAAAACGTAAGCTTCACTGTATGTAAATAGATATTGACATTACATCCATTAAGATATGGATGTAATGTCAATATGTATGTAAGTGAAGCTTACTGTTTTATTCTCAATAATATGGCGTATTTTAAAAAACGATAAACCGACTTCAAATTCCCTTACTTTTAAAATTATTTTAAGTTTTGCGGGATAAATACTAATCCCCTGGGAATAAAAAATTATGGGACCTTTTTGAGATTATTTTCTATACAATAGTGAAAGAATTTTCAAAATCTGTCCATAATTGGCGAAGAAATTGCGTAACATTAATAAAAAGTCATAGAGACGAATTGAGAACCTCCTCCTTTTGAAGTCGGTTAAAAATAGCCTTGCTTTTTGATGGGGATCCATGAAATAATTTAGTAATATTCAGAGCTAACCTGGTTTCTAACTAAACGCAGTGACAGAGGGGTCAGCTAGACGGATCGGTGGAATTAGTTACATTTCCGAATAGCTTTATTGACATACGTGCTACGACGCTACGACGTAGCATGTGTTCGTAGCTTTACCTTTATCTGACAATTAAAAGTTTCAGTTGGTATTAATTTTGTTTTGTGGTTGAGTGTAGTTGTTTATTTATTAGAGGCGTATATGTCTAAGTGCATAAGTGTGTGTGCAAACAAAGGAGCACTTTCGTGTCCTGCGCACATGGTCTAGTTTCCGTTGAGGCTGGCCATCTTAACCGAAATTCAGCTAGGATGACATTATCTTAGGCTCAAATAAGCTTAGGTTTCAAAAAATACTTGCTTTACTTTAATTTATTCTTGAGTGACATTTTTTGACGCCATACAGTCTCAAAAAATTATGACTCAAGAATAAAGTACCTTATTTTTTTGAGTCTATTATTAGTCATAGATTTTCTGAGAATTTTCTTTCCGTCTAGTAAACTTCGGAGGCTTATATTTTCCATTAAAATAATGTTTCATATAAATTTATTGATGATACTGTACTAGATGATGATGCTGTGTGGATTTTCCAGTATTATTTATTACTTATTTATTAATTGGCATCATCTTTTATGTATTATGCGCAACTAATGATTAATCACGTTATCAAACAAAACAAACAAGCAAAATTACATCATTACAACGAATAACAAATGCCCATAAATCGACAGCAAACAAATCAGACGAAACGAGACAGTTCCAACAACAAATTATTGTTAGCGAACCTAATTTACCAAGTTTTTATATATTTTTCCTCGGTCGCGTCTCTTGGCTATTAATATGAAGCCGTGTTTAATATCTGGCATCTGTTACAAAAACTTTTATTATAACACTAATCCATTGCATACACGCACACAGAGAGGTTAACAAACACAGGCTTAGAACACACACATAAGTGTTGGCACTTAGTTCAGCAGCCTCCTTGGTTGCTGTGTGGCATGTAGCTGGCTGTTTCATAGAGTAAACGTTTTATTTTTCCATCGCGTAACTGACTGACAGAATATCAGTGTGGTGACACTGTTATTGTATCAGTTATGACCTTTAAGTAGTAATGACTAAGCGGATCTGAGTGAAATTCTTGACAAAGATATTCTCGTATCTTATATCCTGAGGATGGACTTAGGCTAATGTTTATGAAAGGAAAACGCGTGCAAAGCCGCCAGAGGAATCTAATTTTAGATATTTTTATTAATCTGTGTTATGCACAGATTATATATATATACTGCAACTGGTATTTTTAATTTGTTTAATGGTACTGCTACAATTATTTTATTTTATAACAAATTGGTAATTTTTCTACTGAAAAATGCATAGAAGGTCGATACTCGTTTTATTCAAGCACACCTCTCCAGAAATAAGTATAACGAAAATGTTTGTAGACTTTTAAGTGGGTGATAGACGTACGAACTTAAAGTACGCGGTTTTTAAGATCGCTAACTTACTCCGCTCGATGTCAGTGACACACGTGAAGCTTACTCACTCTGTATTGCGATGTCGTCGACAGAAGAAGCTTTGTGTTATGTAGGAGCGAGCGAGCGGAGGTGGGTTTCGAGCAAAATTTCAAACTTATCGGATCGCCAACGAACTTACTCGGCGGTTTTGAAGTACGCGTACTTCGGGTGACACACCAGCGAAAAAGGTCGTCGAGCCACAAGTTCGCGGACCTACTCGCACGTCTATCAACCACTTAGATTTGCAATAGTTATGCCATAGGTACCTAATCCGTGTTGACACGCTGAAGCTTCTCAAAAATATGAACAACATTAGAGCACAAGAACAGTATCAACTTTTCCCTATTCTGTGAAGCTCTACATACCACACAGCAACTCTACCGCCCGCCGGCGCCCACTCTCATCTGCTAGTTCTTAATTAAGTTAGCTTATACATATAACGAAAGATGGTCTCATTTAGATAACACTGTAACTTCAGCAGAAGCGCAACTTCGCACCAACTTACCAAGTTAATTAGCGAACGAGCCCAATGATGCGTCTTTTGACTAATTTGGTAAAGCCATTGTTGATTGGGTGAAATGGTCGAGTATTGTTGGTAAAGCTTCGTTGATTGGTTAAATTGGTGTTGCAGATTCTGTTATGTTTTCTGGACTGATTTAGTATAGGAAATTTTAAGCAGGATAATATGGTCTCATTTACATAACACAGTTATTTTAATATAAGCGCGACTTCGCACCAACTTACCAAGTTAATTAGCGAACGAGCCCAATGATGTGTCTTTTGACTAATTTGGTAAAGCCATTGTTGATTGGATGGAAGGGTACAGTATTATAGGTAAAGTTTTGTTTATTAGGTAAACTAATGCTGCAGATTCAGTTTTGTTTTCTGGACTGACAATTATAGTAAATTTACAAATAGATAATAGGGGTATCTTGTGGTTAAAACTCTAACTATAGTAGTAGTCCAACTTTGCAGCAACTTGTCAAGTTGATTAGCAAATGAGCTCAATGATGCGTCTTTTGACTAATTTGGTAACGCCATTGTTGATTGGGTGAATAATTGGTGCTGTATAGATTCTGTTTTGTTTTCTATACTTCAAATGCTTAGAAAAAGCAACGTACTCGTAGGCTACTAAGATCTTCGCTCAAAATAGTACCAAACAAAATATGACTGTTAGGAATTTGTCCAAGTAACATGACCTATGATTTTGTTGTTATTTGTTCGACTAAGGAACCCAAGCAAAATAGATAGACACTTCGTTTTCAAAGCATCTCGATCGTAGCAAAAATTTTGGGTGTGTGACAATTAATATTTGTAAATCTCATTTGAAATATAATTCTTAAATTTTCATTGTTGAGGTTAATTTTTACTGTGTGTCGACCATTAGTTATATCCAAGGAGTAATTTGAAAATGCTATTAAGCACTTAGAACCGTTATTAACAAAGAAAATCACAATCAAATAATAGAAACAAATGAAAACTAGTATTTACAATTGAAACCATTGAGCTAACTGCAGACTGTTATAAACAATCGACAGGTAGCTCAACAGGTCCATATCAATACCAGTAGGAAGCGTCCCCAAGATAGCGCCAGATAATCATCAGCTCTCGGGTCACATCGATTCGACCAGAGGCTCAAATATTTTTTTTAAACCCGAATGCTCTTTTGATTATTTTTTGAGGTACTACACGGAAGGGATAGGTAAGCTTGATAGGGGTCCAATCAAGCAGCTTCCCTTAACTTATTACGCCGTTAATACGAATTCTAATCGAGTTTTCTCTCATTAAGTACCACGGTTACCAAGCCCTCATACCCTCTTTATTACAGTGGAATAATACTGGGTAATATCTTAGTATAGTTACTTAATCAATTCCTTTGTTGGTATCGACCCCCGTGGCTGGGTGGGGTTGATTAAGAAAAATATTGCTTGATTACTCGTTTGAGTATGGGTATATTTATCTTGGACAATCTTGTAGACAATGTGATGGAGATAATAAATATATCATATCCAAGAATTTCTGTAATACTTGGTAAAGCATATTTATTGAGCCTTATACTTACCTAATTGTGTGCCATTTTTATCTTCCTTTCTAGATATAAATATTATATTACTTTTGTGTACTGAAAGTTGAATACAGAAGGCGGCTGATAAAGAGTAGAGATAAAAATCTAAAGAAATGAACTCTAACAAAATCCTTCAATCTACATCTTTATTCTATCAGTTCAAAAAATCCCGAAATATCTGCGAACAATCCATAAATATTCAGATGGATAAAATGTCAAGAAATAAATACAAGATTAAGTCTGACAAAAATCCATCAATCTACAACTTTATTTTATCAACTCCAAAAAGCTACGAACACTCCGCAAATTTTCAATAACAGACGCGCAGACACCCTCTGTCCCCAAATGAGCACACCGCGATTACAACAATCCCTTTTGTACTAAGCCCTTATCTCGCCGGTGAGAAATCTCACTAACGACGTCCACTCATCTCAACGACACAATGGCCGACGAATTGAAACTCCGGTTAGACAAAGCCAATCTTGGGGAAGCGCCGGTCAAAAGGCTCGTGTAAATCGGCCTTAGGGGTTCGATGCCAATTTGACCGGATAAGTAATGTGGGGGATTAATCATATTCAACCGGATGGATGGATTTTGAGTGGAATGGATAGGTAGATTCAGTTTTTGACAAAAATATGTCGAAAAAACTATATATATGTACTGTATATATAACTATATAAAAACTATTATGTTATAACTACATATATATGATACAAAAAGCATTTTTTTAAATCAAAATCGATATTAAAGTGTTCACTAGAATATTAAATCATAATTTTTTATTTTAGCGGTCCCATATTGTAGAGTCGTCACAAAATTATTACCATCAACCGAAATTTACCATCATATCAAACACTGCCTACTCTAACATCTTTTACACAATCCGTCTATTTTCTCTTTGGTCTACATGAATTTACGATAAGGATTCAAGTTTAACGCTAAATGTGTCGACACACTTGCGCCTTCCCATCTTTCAAGGACATCGGACGGAAAAAATTATCTGAGCGCCTGGTCGAAGCGACGCGTGACCCGAGAGCTGGTGAGTATCTGGCGCAGCGCATTAGCATTGCCATACAGCGGGGCAATGCAGCCAGCGTCTTGGGGACGCTTCCGACTGGTATTGATATGGACCAGTTGAGCTATCTGTAGATTGTTTGCAACAGTCTGCAGTTAGCTCAATTGTTTCAATTGTAAATACTAATTTAATTTGTTTATATTATTTGATTGTTATTTTCTTTGTCAATAAAGTATTCAAGTTTAATATCCTTTTTTGATTTTATTTTATTGGTAATGAGTAATGAGCTTTTTTTTTTTTTTTGTTTGTTCCGCCTTTTTTCCTCCGATATGGATCGGAGACATTTTTAGGCTAACATTTTGCTAAGTCGGTTATTTAAATGCGATCGTTGCAAATTCGCTTCTGGTCGTGTCATTATTATATACATACATACATACGTTATGATCTTTTATTCTTTTCCTTCTTATATAAATTTTTTTTTTTTGAGAGTAATGAGCTTGAGCACGATCAAACTTCAGAAAGTATGTATGTATATCTGACATTCTTCATATACAATCCACGCGTTGTCAAACCAGGGGGTCTACTCGGAAAAGGAAAATTGAAGTTTCTTTTTAGTGTTCGTGCAAAACCAACTCTTATTTCCATTGAATAAGATTAGCGTTTGCACAGAAAAGAATCAGAAACTTCGATTTCGTTTTTGAGAGTACGGGCCCAGGATAGAACCTTGTCTTGTAAATGTTCGACCGCATTTGTGTGCGTTTGAATGTTTCCATCCCATGCTGGTCACGTATAAAATAACATTTAATTTCGCATAATATTCACAATCATCATCATCATATCAGCCCATACACGTCCACTGCTGGACATATGTAGGCCTCCTCCATACATATACATTTCATATAATATTCACAAACATATATGTATCTAAATTTTCATGGAAATACGCCACAGTAAATAAACACAGTAAGTAATAAACACAAAATTACCTCTGCCGTCACACCGCTTCATTATAACATTAATAATTACCAACAATTTCAATAATTGCACCGATTGGTCGACCTCCAAGTTTGTAATTAAAGTGTGGTTAGCGAAATTAAAATAATCGTATCGAGGTGGGCGACCGAAAACCGAAGGCCGCAGCTAAAGCACGATAACATAAATCAGTATGGCAACTCTACTGTTTCGTTTTACGAAAAATGGTGGTGGTCAAAAGGCACGACTGTAACGGTAACTAAAAGTTAGTCTTTAGTAGACGTTTTTTAACTTTCCATTTTTTATATTTGCTGTGCGATGTATGTATAAAAGCTGGAATAAAAATTTTGTGTCAATCAGTGTCTACATACTGAGGAACTGATTTGTACCAGACTAAAATGAACTTACCTACTGACATAAATTTCAAATAAATTTATATAAAACCCTACAGGGTAATATTTTTTTGCGTAGAATGTTTCATAGACATCCAGATATCCGGAAAATAGTAAAAAGTTCTCAAATTCGATCACGTTATATTTGCAATATAAACTCTGTCCATGCAAGTTAACTTACTGCTTCCTGAATGCTTTACTGTGGCTGAAGGCTAATGTGAAATAAATTGTCCCCGAGCTATTCCGGTAATTAGTATAGAGCCTTTACTTAAACAAAGCGTGAAATGTCGACGGCTTGATTCAAAGATGGTAAATAAATAATACTGGATAATTCACACAGCATCATCTAGCCCCAAGCTAAGCAGAGCTTGTGTTATAGTTACTAGATGAACGTTATACTTAATACAATATATTACATAAATAGATATTTTATTATACTTATAAAATACACAGAGCACCCCAGACAAATATTTGCAAATATTTGTTCCAAGGCGGGAAACGAACCCACAACCTTGCTCGCCATGCTCGCCGCGCTAAATCGGTCGTTAATGATTGCTGAAGATGTTTTGTTAGTTACATTGGAATTCTTTTAAAACTTACACATTTTCGAAAGAAGAATCGAAATTTGCATTTTAAAAATCGTGACGACCG
The DNA here is from genome assembly GCA_947859395.1 of Eupithecia insigniata. Taxonomy (NCBI): domain Eukaryota; kingdom Metazoa; phylum Arthropoda; class Insecta; order Lepidoptera; family Geometridae; genus Eupithecia; species Eupithecia insigniata. The sequence continues at coordinate 9,349,020 of OX402002.1, forward strand.
ATGTGGCTCTGCGGGCAAAAGTTCGTCCGCGCCACAGGCGCATGCGGGTTCGATCCTCCTCCTTCCTTGGGATTTTTTTTGTACGATCTGCAAATATTTGTTTTCGGTGTTCTCTGTATTTTCTGTGTTTTGTAAAACAAAATATCTATCTATATGTTATGTATTGTATATTGTATATCAGGCATTTAATACCCATAACACAAGCTTTATATATTTACCTCTAAGCAGCGTATATCATATAAAATAATATAAATGAAGTTTTATTTTCAATTACACCATATTATGTATTCAGGAAATTTCTTATAAAAGAGGGTACTTTTCAATTTTGAACGTTGATAGTAAGAAAAGTGCCATGAGTCCATTCTGACTCAATATTGAAGAAAGAGCTCCTGAATTACTTGAAGTTTACGAACATTAAATAAATAAAAAAACAAGCAGGAATAGAATACAAACGCGACAGCTGTTTTTTACCTCATGGATACGGAACATTACAATAATTACAAACAAAACGAACACAAAGCAGTTATTAAAATGTTTAATTACAGGAACGGTAAGCGGACGGTAATCGTCGCTCGTGTGCACTACAGTTTCTGTCTAAACACTGTAATTATCTTTATAAACATTGTTATATGTACTTGTATAGCTAGATACGAATCATCCTATCCTACTTCCTAGTAATATTATAAATGTCAAAGTTTGTATGGATGGATGTATGGATATTCTTCTGGGTATAGGTATTAAATCATCGACTAAGACCTGTTTTGTGAGAGAACTGGTGCCTGTGATAGGTTTTAGGAAAAAACCTGTAACTTTGTTGAACAAGAAAATCTAAACGAGAAAATCGAAACTATGCATATATAGTGGGATAGCTATTTAGTCCTAACGCGATGTGGTTATATCGATTTAGCCAGAAAGCAATTTGGTCATAACTGCTATCTATTCAAACAAGATGTAGTCATAAAGCTTCTAAGCCAAAATCGATACTTAAAATCGAATTTGGCAGCACAAAAGCGAAATTATCCTTTTTCACGGAATAAACCTGGAAAGTGAATAAGGTAACTATTTTTAAAATTGTCATTGAAAATTAACTAACTTTCACAGAAGATTGAATCATTTTAATATGCATAATATTGTAATGGTAAATATACCAACTTTGTACCACACAAAGCTAGTCTCTCGATCTTTAGGATACATTGCGGTAAATGCTCCCAGGAACTTCATGACCTGATCCCACCATCTTCCAGGTCAAACAGACGGACGGCACAATAACATTCTTTTTTGGTGGATATACCATCCACTCGTACTAAGCGGTTTTCCTCAACCTTCATGATTCGGAACGCTAAGGATTGGAACTCGTTGCCTGAGTCTGTTGTTCCTGCCAATTACAATCTGGGTCTCTTCAAGACAAGAGTGAATGGGTATCTTCTAGACTAGACCTTCGTGATACACCATCGGCCACATCGTCACTTTCCATCAGGTGAGATAGCGGTCAAACAAAGGTCTATTGTCCATAAAAAAAAACATGGATCTCGGAAAATTGTAAATAAAATAATAAAAAAACGAAAGTTTTATTTTCCAGAAAAAGGCTTACAAAGTACATAAATTTCTCAGTTAGTGAGTAGGTAGTAGGTATTATTCTTACATAGTAGATACTTTGAATCAGAACCCTTTAGGGGTCGAATAGATTGAATAGAACATAGATAAATAATACGATATTCGTTCGTACTACATTCGTTTAATGTACAAAATAAAATACTTATTGCTAAACCTTACACACTGCAACGAATAAAAAATTCAACAGACTGAACTGAAAAAATTTGAAATAACACAAAACTTGCTCTACATTTTTAATAATCGCTTGTCAACATTTTTACATCAGAACCAGAGACGGCTATGATATTTGAACAATACGTTGAATCAAACTATCGTAATTACGGTACAGAATATAACTAACTTTTGAGTAGAAATTTCACATTCACGGCAATATTTCAAACATCACAAAAATATTTGGACCCCTGTAGAACTCCCACTTGCAAAAGGCTTCTTGATTGCTTGTATAGCAGAGCTCAAATCTCATGGCAGCAAGTTTTCATAAGATTTTCTTCGCCATGTAAGTTATCACATGAGGTTTAACAGCCAGACCATATTGAATCATAACGTTGGGTAATATTGCTCAATTTCCTGTGATGGCAGTTTTGTATGACACAAGTCGTATTACGATGCAGTATATTTCATACAATGCCGATAATTATTGCAGTTGGACCCGTGACTGAAATTGTTCATGAGTTACGCTTTGGACTAAAAATATGAATAGACAGTATTAACCAATACAATAAAGTTATGATTGTAGTTCTTTTGTATAAAACATTTAAAAAAATTATGTACCTAAGGTATACATATATGTATATATCAGATGATAAAATAATGTACCTATCTGATGATATCATCGTGAACTTTAGGGATAACTTAAAATAAGCATGAATATAAAAAAGTTGCAAATTATGCATTTTTGATGATGGGTTTTTCTCAATACTAATCTTTTTCTGAAATTGTACCTTTAACATTTTTCACAAACCTAACGCAACCACCAGTTTCGCAAAATTTAGTTTTTTGTTATATATTTTATACGTTCTTGTGTGTACTTTTAGTACTTATGAGTGTAGTTTTGATTTAGTGTCAAACCAAAAAATTATATCCTATATCCTTTCATAATAAGCACAGCCAAAGAGTGGAATGAGCTTCCTACGTCTGTTTTACCGCGTATCTTAGAGTCGTCAAATTCAGGGTGAAAAAGTTCCTTCTAGGAAAGCGTGCTCCATCTTAGGCCACATCTTCACTTACTTGAGATGGTGGATAAACGCTTGACTATTTCCAATAGAAATAAAAAAGTTTTATTTGTAAGCACATTGTTTGAAGTGAACATTCAATGATTTATGAATTTATTTAAATAACATAATATTTTTATTAGTCGATTGATTTATGTAGATATTACATAAATTAATCTTTGAGCAATTGAATAAAGATTGAAGAGGTGCAAAACATTTGAATTGTAAACTGACAAAACAATAGTCCGCAATAAAACAAAAATGTCAGCACAAGATAGGGTTCCCTAATGGAAACCACAAGTAATAAGCCATAATTATCAAGCCGCAAAAAACAAGTGCAAACATGGACAAGCATTATTGAGTCTACTGTATCAGGAATGTTGTCTACTGAAATATCGACCACTGAGGTGCAAAACACGCCTACAGGCTATCGAGACAAAAACGAACAAGAATAAAACATACTCGTGCGATATAGCAGAATTTTTATCTAGTAGGTTTATTCACACACAGGCTTTGCACTTGCACAGGCAAAGGGTGCAGGCATATGTCACTGCGACTAGGATTGTGTTGAAGAGTGCGTGCTATTTGCTGTTTTATAAAGTGCAATGATATTGGCAGAGTTATTGGCCTCAGCGGCTAAAAATTGATTTTGATGTAGATTATGATTTATTATGATGTTTTGGTAATTTGTGAGATATGTGTTAGCTGATTTATTTTATACATTTCCTATGTCTTAGAATAGACAATTACAAGGTGCACTTTCAAAACGAATCTTCAGTGATGTCATCATATCTCTGACAAAATTATTATCATCATCATATCAGCCATACACGTCCACTGCTGGACATAGGCTTCCCCCATACGATGCCACAAATAGCGGTCCTGAGCCCCCTCCATCCATCGACTCCCTGCGACCGCTACAATGTCGTCGGTCCATCGAGTGGATGGTCTCCCAAAATTATTTTATGAAGAGAAAATCAATAACACCATATTTCTCATTTGATAGTAATTACTATGTATAAAGCTCTGTACAGAATAAAATTTGACTTGTCTAAGTTTTATAAGCCTAAAGAAATAAAGTTATTGAAATCTGAAATCTATTAACTAACCATGGTTTTATTGCTTATTGACAATAAAATTGACACATCAATACGATCCAAACGTTGGCGACCCCAGATTAAAACAGCCAATAGAAAAGTTGTCATAGAGTCCTCAGACAGTGGTACTTTTGTTTACGACTATCCCCTATTCTATGCAACGTAAGGCTGTGTGAGTGGCGAGAGATGCGAGCGCGAGTTTTGCATATGTGTAATGTTTCGAGATATACAGGTGACAGTACAGATACGGGAGGCGGGGCCAAGGGTGGGGTAAACGTAAGACCTATTGGAAAGAGATGGCGGACTTGCTATGATAATGATGTTATTGCTTTCTTGATATTCGCTCTCCTTTAGTTTTATTATTTCTCGATCTACTTATAAGGCGATATAAACGTTAAGTGTGTGCGCGTATAAAATACGTTTATTGTGTCGTTATAGCCCGAGGTGGGAATGCAAAAAGTTGAGATTACAGATTTAAGATTCTGTATGGATGTCGTTGCGAGCGAGAGACCGATAAGGTTGAAGGTGTGCGTCTTCTGAACAGCGTCTGAATTATTGGAGTCAATGAACTTCAATAGGCACCGTTTTATAGGTAGTTGCATAATTGTACTTTGTGTTGAATATGTACATAAGATCCTTTTAGAAAAAAATCGACTCTGAAGTCAAAAGTTAGAGGCAGTCTTTATTTAAATCAGACTATATTTTTTAATGCTTACAAAATAAGCACTTATAAAATTAAAATTTGAAACAGTAAATAATTAACAAACTAGTTTCAGCCCGCGCGTGTTTTTCTATGAAAACGTGTGAAGGTTATTTCTATCCTATGAGAACTGATTTGAAGGATAAAATATAGACTATGATTTATTGCAGGTCTAGAACTACACCTATGCAAAATTTCAGCCCAATCGGTTTAGAGCTTTTGAAGTGAAGAAGTAAAAACATCCATACCAATCGATTCATAGCCCTGTTAAGGCAAAACACTGTACTTAACTTAATATACCTACACTTTACCATAAGTTACTGTTTTGGGACACTATTAATAAATCAATTACATAAATATATTAGTAACCAATTTTGTCAGGTTTTTCATAAAGTAATCGAGTAGTCGGTAGGTCTGTTTTAAATATAATGTAAATTATACTTATATGATGAGATCAAAGTTACAGGAGCAACCCAAAACATTCCACCAATCTCTATCATAAACTTATAATATAAATCAATGCAACAGGAAGAGAGAAAACCCATAGTAGAATCACCCTGTCACCCGTTCTTACAAACTTAATGATATTCCGTGGTTATCTAACCATAACTGTATCACAATCTGTGGTTCCCTGACCGCAGGGGTAAATGAATCGCTGGAATAGCCTTTTGTATGAGAACTCTCATTAATACAACGTCTGGTATGTCTCGTGGTTTGAGAGACACAATCTGAAACACTTACCTACTGTGTCGTGGTTCGTAACCCAGTTGTGAGGTGGTTAATATAGCCCGGCTACACGCTCAAACATTTATGCATGCATGATTGCAAAACTAGTTTGCACAAGCAAGATGAGCCTGGCCACACGCTCCATCTAGCTTGCACAAACTGGTTTGAGCCCGGCCACACGCTCTATCTTGCTTGCGCAAACTGTGTTTGTGCAATCATGCATGCACAAATGTGCGTGCAGCCGGGCTATAAGGCCCGTATGAAAGCTTGTTCAGTCGATCCGTTGGCACAAAATTTAATTTATTAAATTAAATTATTAGAGCAGTGGCAACGAATCTATGATCCGTTGGGAACTTTTTGTGTAATCAGATGCAACCACAAACTGTTCCTATGATCAGATGGGAATAACCCTCACCGACCTTGAGTAACGTTTTTCCATGGCATAAACATCACTCAAGCATAAATCTATGGCTGAGCAAACTTTCATAAGACCTAGAAGGAGTCTGACTAGCACTTGACTAGTTTATTTTTTATTTTACTATATGACCCTGAAATACAATCCCAATATCGAACCTTCTAGTAAAACTCATAAAGTCGCCCTTCCTCGAATAATAATAAGACTGAAACAGTTTCTCCAGTAATGCTATTCCTCATCTCTGGTTACTTGCGGGAAAGCTGTAAATATGACAATTAATGGTCGTTTCAGTATAACCCAGGAGGTAAAGCTATGGACACAGTGGATCATTAAAACATGATTTTATTCTAGAGATGATTATGAGAACACAAAAATTATATTTCACACTATCAAATCACATTTCACACACTAGGATTGGAACTCGTTGCCTGCTTCTGTTTTACCAGCCAATTACAATCTGGGTCTCTTCAAAACAAGAGTGAATAGGTATCTTCTGGACCTTCGTGATACACCGTCGGCCACATCGTCACTTTCCATCAGGTGAGATTGTCGTCAAACGAATATCTATAGTCAATAAAACAAACTATCCGGCTTCACATCACATTGTAAGATCAGTTTGGATGGATGGTTGAACGTTTTTTACACCAAAACAAATTGTAATGAACGAATCAGGCTGAAATTTTACAGAGAAGTGGGTCTTCAAGTCAGTTACCTTACAAATAACCTGTAAACGTTTCCATACAAACAACGCGTAGGAATCCGTGGGCAGAATCTAGTTCGTTACATTTGTTGCTGCATGCATGATTCAGAAAATGCCAAATATTATTGAAATTTCCACAACACAATATCTTCTTAAGGATGATTCACTCTACACCGTTTCACGACCGCTTCACTGTGCGCCGGCCGGGCCAGTCATTCATGTTACGCCGGGCTGTTTGGGTGTATTATTTGCACGACCTATACTATACCTATACCTATACTATACCTGTGCTATGTGGTTTTTGTGGGGCTGGAACGTGCCGGAGGCGGAAAACTATACCCACCGACATTTCAACGCCGTGCCCAGGCCGAGTCCCGGCGGCGGCGGCGCACGGCCGGGGTACGGCCCGGTCGCGACACGGTGTAGCGTGAATCATCCTTGTATATATTATAGTTAAGAGTTAGTACCTACATAGTAAATTTTTCTTCCTCATTTATATTTTGTCGTCTTTTCTCGTGTGTAAGAGTAGATACACACGGAAATAGTAGACATTAAAATAAGGACGATTATCTAATCGTGGTCATTTTAAAGCTACTAATATATTTTCCACTGCCGAGCAAAAGCTTGCCTTAGATTGGCTTATTTGTTCAGCCATACTTGCCTCCCATCAATCTTTGAGTTACATAATTTTCATAAAAACTATTAAGAAGCGTTAGAACACCATGAACGACGCCTTACCGCGGATTGCTACAAACTAGTGCGACTTCAGACAGGCCACCCTGGGTTGACTATCAATTTGCAAGTTTTAAGATTTAACGCCCACTCTTACTAAGTACCAACCGACAGTCTATACGTAGAAGTGGATAACTGCTTTGATAATATGTCAATGCGCAAATGCATTAATTTTGTATGCAAGAATTTGGCAGATTTAAGAGGTGAGACGAAGTTTTTGAAAATAATGCTTGTTTAGATGTTGAAACAACAAAAAACAAAAACAAAACGTATATTTAAAAATATTTAAAAATATTAGAATATGTGCAAGTGTGCTTTAAGGTCATTCTTCTAGCCAAAAATACCTACCGAATGAATCTGATTGAATGTTTTGCATATAAAGGTCTATAAAATGACTTATTGGTCGCCTCGCCTAAAAGCCGCAGGTGGAAGCTAGTTTTGAATACCTGGAACTCACTAGAACTTTGTAGAACTTTTGTTGACAGTCGAAAATAGAAACGAAAAGCACGTCGCCTGGTGAATTTACTGTTACGTATTCTGTGTAGGTCGATGACGTAACACGGTCAAGGTCGCCGATGTATTGAGGGCCAGTGTGCGGAAACAGGAAAGACAATAGTGGGGGCCTACTATCCGTCAAATCAGGATTTTTGAACGCCTACTTCCCATTTCGTAACCTCTCTACTAAGTAAATAGACGATATTAATTATTTAAGTAACATTTTACGGGTTCGTAGGTTATAATTTGCGTAAGTATTACCATGTTTTTTTTACAGTTATCGTTGTTACATCAGTCTACATAATCGAGTTCCGAAACCAGCCGCGACTTGTATTTCTTATTTCGCAACCAGGTTTCCACCATATTTTAATAAATCCAAATGGTTTTCTCTGAAACTTCTAATACCGGGATGTCCAATTTCCTGACAATAGAGTATCTTGGACAGTGACTGTTTCCAGCTAAAATACTTTTTGCTTTCACCTATTTCAAATTGATAGGAAAACGAGCAGCAAATTGTTTCATTTTGGCAATTACCCCGGTCTTGCACGACAGCTATCGATGGCACAGTATATCAGTTCAGCAGAAGGTAAGCTGTTTGACAGCGCATTAGATTGTCTAAAGCTACGGTTGATTTTGATGGTTGCCTTATCATATCACCTAACATCAGATAAACTTCCAAAACATTCGTTTGCTACATCGTTACACTCTTGTCAGAGCGGTAGTGGTTATCTTTTACTTTTGTTCTGAAGTGCTACTGATTTGATTCAACCAACAGTGGTCTGCCATCTATTTTTTTGCCATCTGCAGCTTTTATTAGCTCTCGCAGGATTTTTAAAGCTCTTACGTCACGGACTTAAGTCTAAGCTACAACTAAAATGGTGGCTAAAATATCAAATATCCAAGTGTTTTATTTCCAATAGACCTTGGAGGACTCTTGGTCGCAAAATTAAAATAACATAAGTAAAACAGAGAAACGTCACAAAATTAAAATTACATAAGTAAAACAGGGAAATAAAGTGATCACTTAGATTTTTTGTTTGCTTCAATCTTTTTAAGGTGCAAAAAATCTTTTAAGGTGCATGACCACTTACAATACAATTGGCCAACAAGGCCAACTAACTATTTTCTAGTTTTGATTCTATCAACATTTTAGCCCTCATGCGATAACTACTGAACAATCTCTCGAGCGATCCTGAGCCACCTCTATCGACCTCCATCCACTTCGTTAAAGTTAATAACGGTATATTTACCATGATTTAGTACTTAATGTTCATGAACTTTAGTGTTGTAAGTAACCAGGATAGTATCAAAAATTATATAATCGACTTTGTATTGTTACCGTTCTGATCCTATACCGTGCCAGTTAATTTTGAGCGTTCTCCGAATTAGAGTGCGGTTTGCGGCTATTGTTTTACGAGCGCCTGCAATTTAATCACTTGTAACGACAACTTTGTTATTATGAACCAACGATTGAGTCTTACAAGCTGAAAATTCTATTTGCAAATTACATTTTACTGTAGAATAGGTCTAACCTATCCATAAACTGTGAACAAAATGGTCTTACGTCATCATTGGCGGATAGGCAAGAATAAATTGTTTTATCTGTACCCCGTAACTAATAGGGAGAAAGATAGAATACATTTTCCATTCATAATTTCATCCGTCCAACCGTTGTAAAAAGGGGGGCTGATTGAACTTTTTGTTTTTGAAATTGCTCAATCTGTTCCCTCGTAACTAACTTGACAGGCTGCCAGTACCATTTTATTTAGAATAGATCATATAAATTTGTCTCAAAACTTATGAACATCCGAGGTAAAATAGGTCTAACCTATCTTAAACTGTGTACAAAATAGTCTTCCTGTATCATTGACACCAGGCAAGAATAAATTGTTCTTCCCTAACTTACGGGGTACAGATAGAACTTTTTGTATATTTCATCTGTACTACCGTTACAAAAAGGGGGACAGACCGAACTTTTTTCCTAACTGTCCCCCTAGGAGGGCAGAGCAGGGAGACAGATGGGCATAATTCATCGTTTTGCTAAAAAAATCGCTGTACGACTTAAACACAGCGTTGCAATTCCGTTTTGAAAATGAAAATAATAAGTTTAACTGATAAGACACATAATTCAAAAAAACGAAACTGATCTGTTTTGAGACAGTAAGTTTAGATTGTAGGTTTAGGTTAGTACCTGTAGGTACTAACCTGTAGGTTTAGGTTAGTACCTACAGGTACTAACCTAAACCTAAACCTGTCGGTGACCAGCTACCAGAGAAGAGTAAATTGAAAAACAGCGCTACGTGCATATTTATTTATTGCATGTATTATAGCAAAAGCTGAATTTACTCCTTTTGCCTTATTTTAATTTTTTTTTTATAATACGAACTGTAATTGGTTTTTATTTTATAAGGCAATAAATGATTGTTCTATTCTTTTTTTCTATTCTACTATGCTTTTTCAGCTACTACAAAATACACTCTCCAATCTTAGGTTTAGTTAAGAAACCAGCGGTTTGAATAAGTTAAGGGATTATACCACGAGATCTAGTTGCGACTGTCTGCTTACATTTATGACCTACATTACATAATCTGCGGTAAAATGTATCTGATGGCATTGCAGAAAAATGCTTTCATTACAAAAGCGATTTAAGGTGCTACTGAAGACCAGCGTTGCAGTTGCTACCCGACCTTCTGCAGCATGCGCTGAGTGGCAGCTTTTTGGTCTCACACTGGTTTTTCTCTCTTTAATCCTTTTTTATTATTGTATTATCTTGTGTTTTGTGAACCAATAAAATTATAATATATTATCTTTATGAATACAATAATAATGTTGAAGAATTTAATTACTGAACGCAGTAAAACAATGCTCAGGCAATATAACTTTCAATTACAAAGGCATTGATAGGTTTGTCAAAGTCCTTATAATTTATTCTAAGAGAATCGTAAATCGAAATCGACAATAATACTTAATTCAAGTCAAAATGATTTTGTCCTGTTGATAATAAATCGTCAATAAACTGGATGCAGTAAAACTTTACAGGTCTTTAGTGTTTAGACTGCTTTTATGCATGCAATGTGACATCTTATTTGGCATTTTGATAGGCAAAGGATTTCCTTATGCGTTAAGCTCAACTTTGATATTCGTAGCGGAATCATATATTCCATGTTCTTTTTCCTTTTAAATGAGTATCATCATCATCAGCCTGTACACGTCCACTGCTGAACATAGGCCTCTCGCAAACGATGCCACGAATAGCGGTCCAGAGCCGCCTCCATCCAACGACTCCCTGCGACCGCTACAATGTCGTTATTGGTCCATCGAGTGAGAGGTCTACCCACACTTCGTTTCGCATTTCATCGCGGTCGCTACTCGAGAACCTTTACTCCTCAACGGATAGGTATCGGTTCTGGGAGCTATATGGTCTGCCCATCGCCACTTCAGCCTGCTAATTCTAAGAGCTATTTCGGTAACTTTGGTTCTTCTGGAATCTATTGCGTAGAGAAACTACTTTAAATAAGTAAGTAGTTGATGAATATTGAATATCTTTGAGAAAAATGGTTGAACACCTAGGAGTTTTAGTATACCTTTATTAAGAAAGAAAATTACAATCGAATAATAGAAACAAATTAGAACTAGTATTTACAATTGAAACGACTGAACGATCTGCAGACTATTGCAAACAATCTACAGGTAGCTCAACTGGTCCATATCAGTACCAGTCGGAAGCGTCCCCAAGACGCTGGCTGCATTGCCCCGCTGTATGGCAACGCTAATGAGCTGCTTCAAATACTCGGGTGCACCAGTTCTCGGGTCACGTCGCTTCAACCAGGCGCTCAGTTTTAGTATAGATAAAATACTTAGCACACTATAAAAATTATCATAGTGCAACACGATACAACCGAAGATACGATACGCTGGAAAATAGGTGACTTACGGGGCTCTACGATTTCCAAGAAACAAACAATGTTGAACAAGTACCAAATTAATCATTACAATGTTGAACAATGTCATCGTGCACATTCTCATCGCCGTTCATCTCCGAACAATAGGCAAGTGTTGCCAACGCCTCACCAAACGTCATATTGTTTAAACGTTTAAAATCTCGGGCAAAAAATGTTTAAGAGTGGCCACCCCGGTGGCTAACGCATCCCAACATTTCGACACTAAAACATTGATTTACGACGTTTGGTCCGCCGATTGCGCACTAAAACGGCACTTACGTCACTTTCAATTTTAAAAGGGTTGATGTTACACCATTTCGCATCCCTGCATGATCGTAGAAAGGCTCGCAAAAAGTTCTGAATATTGAAACACATTCGATCTCGTTGCGAATACGGCCGGAAGTTATAACATAAAGCAACGCCAACCGACAATTCTTAGTGACAGTAAAAAGTCCTCATCATCAGCCCAAACGAGTGGCAATGCGAAACGGAGTGTAGAAAGACCTTCCACTCGATGGACCAACAACATTGTAGCGGTTGCAGGGAGTCGATGGAGGCGGCTCAGGACTGCTATTCGTGGTGTCGTTTGGGGGAGGCCTATGTTTAGTAGTGGACGTATGCGGGCTGATGATGAGGACTGAACGAGTTCTCAATGTCAAGAATTCCAATCTCGTCATGTTTCATTTTTCTTCTTCAGTCCATCCATACACCCATAATTAATGCTAAATGAAGCTATGAAGGACAAAGAGAGGTTTCCTTTAAAAAAACTTTCATTTATTATTTCTACTAGACCGTCAAGAGGGCGCTTTTACGTGAAGCTGATAAATTAAATTCCAAGGAGAAAATAAGCATGCTTTATACCATGACATGACATCCCAATGAAATCCTCTCTTCCAAGCAAAATATTACCTATCTATTGAGTTCTGAAATATACCTTTAGGGTTTTTTCTTATTCATTTTATAGAATGCGTAAGGAAGGCCACAATCAAAAAATTGTTACATTTCGGTGTAAATTCTCTCCACTTTAGCGCAAAGCTCTTTAGCTGCGCTCGTTGTAAAACGACGCATCGCGATTGTCCGTGTTACGCAGTAAACTTGAATTTTCATGAAGAATCATGTATTACCTATCTATTATCTATACATGATTTTACACCACTGTTACTGACGGCTTATTCTTGTAAAATATTACTAGCTGTTTGAAGGAAAAGGTGTGAACTATTTGTATTGTGTAGGATTTTTTTTGTTTTGTGAAATAAATAACTTGTAAACCTATGTTTGTTTATAGCGTAGCATTTATTACATACCTATTTATGATTTCTATAAGGTAACGTGTTCACTGCCAAGCAACCCGGAGGGGCGTGGGTGCTACTCCATACGGGCGGCGCGCCGCGACGCCTCCAAATTCAGCGTCACTAGCACTCATAGTGATAAGGTCCCTACATTATAACAATGAAAATACTTGATGGACCCTCCTGCCTGATGATAAGACATCGCCAATGCAGAAAGAAAAGACAGAAGAGAAGACGAAGAATGACTTCCATCTTTTTTGTCCATGGCGCACTGAAGGAAATTCTATCAAGTTAACGGGTCAGATTTTAACAGTTTCTCAGGAAATATTCAGGGCTTAAATTTTGGGTACTATGTAACCGTTAAAAGATGCCCGTTGATGGGAAAATTACAGTTAAATATTTAAAAAGAGGTTGGTTGATATTTTAAACGTAGTAACAAAAGCCATAAACAAAGACTTACAGAATAAAGACGCGTTGAAAAGCGAATTCCAAATTCAAAATCCGCAAAGGCCCCTCCGGATGAGCGCACGTCAAATGTTCCCATCCCATTGTCTTCTTTGTGAGTGGTCAGTGGCAATACAAACGAGAGACCTTAATCGACCAGCGTCGAATCAGATGTATTCGAGAGTGTCTCACTCATATTATTTTTGCCGCTCATTTGATAACGAATAAAAACATAAAATGGTCATTACATCAGCCCATACTCGTCCACTGCTGGACATAGGCCTCCCCCATACGACACCACAAACAGCGGTCCTGAGCCGCCTCCACAGGTTGGTAGCTCCATCTCTTCCGGAGATTCCAAGCACCCCCTGCCACGCTGTTATCATGGCCGCTACTGTGACCAGGAATAGCAGAGCTGCCGGGGACTGGGGGCCGTTTTACGTTTGTATTCATCATGTAAAGGGGTTTTGCCATAATCACCACGCTTGGCAGACGGGTTGATGATCGCAATGTAGGTGTTGAAAAAACTCAGAAGGAAGCTGCTGCCCTTCCTCTGGTAGGTTCCCTTAGTCGCTCTGGCTCTTACGACATCCATCGGGCTGAGTTGGAGGGGTCTACATATATTTTAACGCTGCGGCCCCCCGCGCCCCGGCTTAAAATAAATCAAGCGACGACAAAAATAGTATGAGCGTATCACGAATATGGACATCTATTTCGACCTGGTGGTCAGGGTTTCTTGGTCACAGGTGTAACAACCAGGGGCGGATTTACACGTTTGACGCCAGTAGGCTATTTAAATTTTGTCGCCTTCAATTCGCTATCCTAGCTAGATTACTATATTCTTTTTTTGTCAATGCAATTGCATCAGTTTTTTCCCGTTCTATGTATGATTGTGTTGAGTGTGTTGTGTATGATTGTGCGTGTTCCTAGATTATTTTTAACACCCACAATTTAGTGAAGATTACATGGATCTGATAACATTTAGGTATATATTTTATAATATTTTTTTATTTCTGCAAGACAATATATTTTTGGCCCATATTTGCCGCCCCCTAAATCAGCCGCCCTAGGCTTCAGCCTACTCAGCCTGCTGGTAAATCCGCCCCTGGTAACAACCACTTGACAAAATAAAAACAATGTGACGACCAAAAATAAATAAATAGACATGTCCCGCACAAAAACTTGTATGTAGTTAGCAACTTGACCTGTTGTTCACGACTACTCTCAGAATTTGAGCTCGCGAAAGCTCGAACGTATGAGCCATCAATGAAATTGGTTGAAAAGAATATGTTCTGCCTGAAACCTTCATTTGTAATTTCATAGCGTAGTAAGAAGTTAACATGTATCAAAGTTCATATAATAGAATGGCTTACCTGAATACTGTAATAATCATCCGCTTAAGTGAAAAGTAGCCCGTTTACTCTGATCCATAAGAAAATGAGTATTTCATTAAAATATTAAAGGGCTGACAGACGATACGCACTTCCGTTCACCGCCATATGTTGGCAATTCTATTTAACTGTAACTTGGTTATAATAAGTTAAAACGGGGCGTGATTATGAAACGCGATTGCGCATTTGTTAATTTTGAGCAGATTGCTGGTCATTTTATGTTGCGGATGCCATCTGGTGGCTATGAATGAAAGGATATGGCTATTACACGTATCTCATACAAAGATGAATTCCTACATACATTCTTTGTAAATGAATTGGTGTTCTTTCATATTTTAAAGAAAATTTACTCTTAGCTTCATAAAATAATAAAAAACTACATAATAAATGCTAAAACAACATCAAATAAAACATAATATTTTATTACCACCCACAAAAGGCTAAAAAACATAGAATTCAATAGAACAAACAATCAAATGATTTAATTACTTCCGCCGAGTAGCTCAATCAAAACATTAAAACCTCTCTACATGAGCATAAACAAAACATTCTTTATTCGAAATTGAAAGAATCGACGGTACTTAAAACTCGAACGCGGGGCGTGGACGAACGACGTAAATGACGTTAGTACAAAACACAGCCAGCAATTAAAGCACCCAAGTAATAATTACTGTGAAATGTATGATAGGCTTGAGAGTCTTGAATAACTTTCCATACATACCCAAGGATATTGAACTTTATCTTCTGTGGAAATGGTTCGTTTCTGTCTTTATTTTGAGGGTGGTGATTTGTTTTCATTGATCGATTTTTCAGTCGATGTTTTTAAAAGAAATCGCATATTATTGTGGGGCTTGTAGAATTCTACTTATTCAAATAAAGAACGTGTTTAGAGTCGAAATTAAAAAAAAACTCTTTATTACCACAATTCATAATTCATATTCAAAATTATTCTGTTTACAATCAACACAGTATGCGCTAAAACCTAGTGTAGTAAGTACCGTCATGTTTAGGTGTGTATAGGTGTAGGTACATGTATGCGCAAAAGTGCATCGTAGTTCTGAGTGTTTACTTCATATCTGTTGTATCGGAGCCAGATGAGGCGAAGTGAGATTTATGATTCAGAAAAATCTCTTAATGGACCAACCCGCGCATGACCGGCCGTGATAAATGTTCAATTTCAACTTTAAGAATGCACCAAGTTTTGACTCCAATGATATATGTATTTATGTTGTTCTCACTATTTGTTGATTAATGTTCGCTTTGGGTATTGTTTTATGAAGTGGAGAGTTTGTCTTTGTATGGTTTAAAGTAGAATCAGAAGGTAGAGTCGGTATTGTAAGAGCTAGTCTTAGTGGTTAATCCACAGTTAACAGGAGAGGGATGGAAAATTTCAATATATGGCAGCCTTTTTGAGCGAGGTAAGTAAATTTTTGTTTTTAATCACATGACACTGGCAGAATATTTCAGGAGGTGATAAAAAAGACGATTGATTTGACTTACGAAATGAGTTAGAGATGATAGAGCAATAAAAATAAAACACTCCAAGAAAATTAGTACAGAAATTAATTATCTCTCGCAATAAGAAAGATATCTTGGCATCGCAAAAAGTATGCTACATCGTCCAGCCAAAACCCGACCGTTTTAATTACGCTACTTTGTACGAAATAATGTGAGGCAAGACAAAGCGGCAAGACAGTTAATGTCCTCCGCAAATTGGGAGACTTAAGTGCTCGAAGGACCATAAACAATACGCATCGCCCCGTTTCAGGCACTCGACACTATAATTTTTCCACATTCATACAATAAGGGCCGCAGTCAATGAGTCTAGCCTGATACTTCCACAAGTGAGCTCACGCACACACACGCACTCCCTACCCGTGTAAGCTCGGAGATCGCGTGCAGAAAGCTCCACACACGCACACCACCGCAGACCCGGCGCCCTAACCTGTGGTCAGTACTAAGGCAAACTGTGTGACGGACACACGAAAGACGAGCTGAAAACGTATCGCAAAACTAACTAAATCATTTGTTTCCGAACGCACACTCGCGCGTATCCTCTCGTACGATCACCGCGCGTATGTAAATGTGAACGTGCGCTTGTGTTAGTTTATGATCTGTCAAAACTCGGATACATGTGACGTTTCGCATCTGAAATGTAAACAAGAGTTATCCGGCTTTTTGAAAGATATTTTTAAGTTATGAGTCAAATGTTACGTGAGTTATGAACTTGGGGTTCGTTGAATTAATTGCACGGCTTGGTGTATGCAGTTTCGGATTGTTTTTGTATGAGTAAGTATAGATTTTGTCTGTTGTTTTAGGAATAAAGCTTCGGAACAAATGTTGGTGTCAAATATTATGATTTGACGTGTAAATGGGTGAGTTTATTGCATGTATGCAGTATATGACAGGTCGTTCGCTTTATGCAAACTTTATGGTACGGTAGTGTCAGTTTGTTTGCGGTAGCTGTGGCTAAATTGCTTTTATGTAGTCAAAACCTGCATGAGAAAAGTACTATTCCTGATGATCTGAACTAAGTTCTAGTCGTTTACAACTTGGGAGACATCTATTCCTTTGAAATCTTTATAAGTAGTGACTCATTCATAGACTAACAATAAGTATATTTTATAAATTTCATTTATTTGCAGTTTGAGAAGTTCACATTGAGAAGTGTGTAGCCATTCTTAATAATACAAAAATAAAATATCGCTTAGTTCAACGTATACCTACAAACAATACCATAATATGCTGGTATTGTAGGTAAGCGTTGGCCTAATCCAATACTGGACTAAGGCTTCTCATCATAAGCACTATATTGGGCGTAGGGAGGATTCAGAATACTATGTATTACTCAATAAAATAATTAAGATCTCAATTTACTCAGTTCAAACAAGGTTGAACCGAGATGCAGGAAATAAGTTACATTACACAGTGATTTCACCAACACTTTTCATCTATTGTCGGCGGTTTCTGTATTGTGAAACGATTTGTTTTGCCTCTGCACGGAGTATAGTTTTGACACATCTGACACAACTTACCTATCTCAGGTGTGGATAGTTTTTGTCAAAACATTTTATTAATCTAGTAGCTGCCTTTTAATATTATATTATATTATGGTTTACTTCTTGTAAATTAAGTTCAATATCAGGTGGCTGTTCTTATGCTGATAATCTCAATAATTATTTACTAATTAATGAACTACTCTCGTGTCAACCTCAACTCGGCAAGAGAAATC
Organism: Eupithecia insigniata; assembly: GCA_947859395.1. NCBI lineage: Eukaryota > Metazoa > Arthropoda > Insecta > Lepidoptera > Geometridae > Eupithecia > Eupithecia insigniata. The sequence goes on from OX402002.1 coordinate 9,367,007, forward strand.
ATTTGTCAAGTTTTTATAATTACCAGTAATTAGATAATGAGTATACAACAACCGGCTGTAAGAATCTTTTGTCCTTTGTAAATATAGGAATTTGAACAGTTTTCATATTTTTTCAGCAGTAATAATCTGTTAATTAATATTGCAATCGGTAATTCTTCATTTGCGGCGGTTGTAATCTCATGGACACGCGACTAATCCTTGGGGTGACGTCCGGTTACACGGATATACTTACTCAACAGGGTTGTCACAGCTTGGCTGAAAAGTATCATGGCAGCGGAAAATGGCGGACCAGTTTACCAAAATATTTTTTCTAAAATGATGGATACACTACCGCCATTTTTGGCAGTGATGCGCAGATATCTCTGCTAGATAAATGAACATTAATATCATGAAAATTGTAATCAATTAACATAGAAACTTTCAATGTTCTGACATTAAACAGTAATGCAGGTCGTTATCTCCATTTAAATATTGAAGAACAATTCTGTCATTAATAGCTTATTTAATAGCGTTACTATCACAAACAGCTTTGTCAGGAGAATTTCTCTTTTGAGTGTGTTTACAAGATTGTGTTCAAAGTTTTCTTTGTTACCTAGTTGAGGGATATGGAAAAGGAACACCCTGACAACCCTGCTGTTACACAGACATTTAAACGTGTGCGTACGAGGTGTCAATGTATGGCACCCCTAGACGACACCCCCGTTATAATTGCATTCCACTAAAATATGACTCTTGAGTTTATTTTGTACTATGCACATTAATATAGATAGAACTGCTGAATAATCAAAGCTTTAAGATATTTTTTATCTTAAAAAATAAGTCTGAAGAGTTATGTGCGCCTCAAATGAGAGAAAAGTTTTCTACTATTTATTATTTCCACTAGGTTTGATTCAAACACATTTGTCCACAGTTCGGGAGAGAGTCGGGCTCGGCTGCACCGATGGTTCCGTACAGTTATAAGACTTTGCTTCATGCCAAATATCACGATTTTAGGTCAACATGTTTTGGTCCCTTGCTAGAATCAAAAATTGTTTTGGATTACTGGTTTTATAAATATACGGTTTTCGGATTTTTCCCGCCCCTAGACCTTGTTTCTTACCAAATTTCATGGTCCTAAATCTACGGGAAGAACCCTATACATTTTGTGTGCATGTGATTGTCTTGGAAATTTCTAAATATGTAGATATAAAACGGCTGTAACTTTATATAACGTTGACCTAAATAGAAGACTTATTTTGTTATTTATATCAAGCAAGGCTCCAAAAGGTTACGGTGTTTTTAATGTTAATTTCACGTCGATAGCTCAACGCGTTGCTATAAAAATAGGGTTGACAGCCAGACCTACTGACAGATGAACAGACGGACAACAAGTGATCCTATGAGGGTTCCTTTTTTCTTTTGAGGTACGGAACCCTAAAAATAATTTTACTCAGTGTGTCTGACTTTTTTGTACGTGTTTTTTTTTTCGTAAGATTTCTCCTTCAATATTGGGTCGATTTTAATCATTGGAAAGGAATTCGAATTCAAATTCACTGTTACGTTTTTATAAAAACATCAAATAATTATTATAATAGTTGTGTGAAGTTAAAAAAAAAAGTATTCAACCTTCAATTAGATGTTTACTCTCAACCTAAGAACGCTTTCTTAGTTCCAACATTCAATAAATAGAGTTCCGTAAATGTGGTGAATGTTTTCTTAATTTCACCCCGCAGTGTGGCGGTTAAGAAATTAAGAAAATGCGCCAACGGTCTGTCCGCCACTTAAGCGCCCAGCTTAGAGTGTATTGTCTTCAGGATACTTTCTGTCGTAATAAAAACTTGTAATTACGTTGATATGTGTAATAAGCTTTTTTTGTTTTTATTAATGAAAATGTTTTCTAAAGAGGTTGGCATATGGAGCTCTAAGAACAGTGTTACCAACTCTACAAATAATAATAATGACAAAGCCGTTTATTTTACCATTTATTGCATGATGATGAATGAATGAGTACTGAATTGATAAATATATCTACGTGTAAAGGTCCATCATCATTGTCATCTATAACCTGACTATACAGGATGGATTTTTTGGATGGGGCAGCAAAGAGACCTTAACCGGTGTGGCTACAGGAAAATAGTATAAAAGTTTTTTGCGATTTCTGACTTTTTGAGTACTCCGACCTCAGTTGGTTCAATAGAAATTTTGAGCAGTAACCGAAACAGGATCGATTGGTATCAAAAAACGTTTTGTTCTTGCTTATTATATATATTTTTAGCAATCTGTTAAAAGGGATAAAAAGTTCTTTAAAAAATAATGATTCACCTAATCATTTTCCTGTAGCTACGCCAGTTCAGGTTAGTGACTAGCGCCCTTAGTGTCCCGTCCAAAAAATCCACCTTGTATGCTGTACCAATCAAATGTAAGGCAAAACACGCTGTATTGCATACTAATCGTGGCCTACAAATTCATGTTCTCAACTTATAACTATAATAAATAATTTTTCTTAATAGAGACGCCGAATTTGATTGCTCAATTTAAAAAAACTGACTGAACAGACTGAGAAAATTTAACAAACTACCTCGTGCATGGGAATTCTTATATATTACCTTACATTCTTTTTTGTATTCCCAATATAATTTGGGTGCCTTCTTAGAACTACACCGTAATGAAATGTTCACGTAACGGCTTAGGACGTTTTACGTAATTAAACAGGTGTTCTGGAAACAGACTTAATGTTATCACTTCTGTTTGTGGTTGTACGAGTCCTACCTTCTTTTGCATTTTTGTCAAAAATTCTAAAATGCAAAAGAAGGTAGGACCCATATTGGATCAAATTTAATAAAATTGTAATGAAATGAAAACGAAATGAAATGAAATATGCTAATTATTGAGTTGCAATATTTTTTTATTGAATTGAAAAAGAATTTGACCGCATTTTCCGTTTTGCTGAAAAAATTACGACATCATTGTTCAATAAAACAGATTTTAATGATGCCATACATATGAAACATAATGGTTGCCACAAAAAAACTGAGTAAAAACGTACATACCTTATAAACGCTGTATTTTCTCAGCGGAAAACTCCTTAAACGTCTTACCGCCACGAAAGCAATAAAGAGCGCAGGCTTCCACGTTCATTAATTAACCCCCAGATTATCCCTCTCACTCTAACACCAGCTAACTATTTGTAAATGAGCATACCTCTCACTCACACCAGCTTTGCGCAAAAATTAACTACTACATGTACCGCTTTCCCAGTATTCACATATAGTGAGAATGCATATTGAGCTTACTGCTATGGACATTGCATTGGACTTTGAATTCTATTGTCATATTGGAAGAGTGAATTTGTCTGTGACTCATGTTTTCAAACATTTGAAATTGGAATAATTTATTATCAAAATTGTAATCTTTGTAAAACAAATGAACCAGTCAAATAAAATAAATTACATTAGCTAGGTTGAAAACTCACACCCATATAAAAAAATCATCAGAATTACAGGATTTTTTTCTCCATGTTATAATATTAGTGGTGATCATTTCAGTTCAAATGTTAATTGTTTTTTTGTTTATTACTATTCTGCTGCCATACAGAGATCCTAGTCGTTTTCCCTTTCCAGGAAAATAGTGTTCATTACCAGCCAGATAAGGCGGAGTTTTCTATGCACTAATTTGGTTTTATAGTTTGTTTTTATGTGGGTCACGTGTTCTATCCTCATGTAATAAATCTCTTACTGCCCGTAATTACTATGTTCTTGTCTGTTGTGTGTTTTCATTAGAAAAGAGAGACGTGGATGGTGAAATTAAAATTTTCAATAAAAACGCCTTCTGAGACTAGAAACCAAGTTTTTTATCGCATAGAAATTGAACAAAACAAAATGCATTTGTTCCTAACCTACGCCTATTACACCCCTAATTATACCTATCCGATTTTATAATTATCCTACTAATATTATAAATTTCAAGGTTTATGAGGATATGTATGGATGTTTTTTCCTCTTTCACGCAAGAACTACTGAACTGATTAGGCTAAAATTTTATATGGGTATAGCTTGGGACCTGAAATAAGATAAATTATTTATCCCGATAAAACGCGGGCGAAGTCGCGAGCAGCAATAAAGTACTTAACCTTTAATTAATTTTCGTATACATATATATATATAGATAGAGATAGAGATCCTATCTTAAAAACATTTTAATAAGGTCTATATCTTTATCTCGTCTCTATGCATGAGATTTTTTTTTTGTTTGTTTTTGATGTTATTATTTGCCGCTGATTCTTAGTTCTACCTCGACACGATATTTGAAATCTAATACAATTTTACTTTTAGGGTCCAATTTTTTATGAGCAAGCAACTCATCAAAAATTATGTTACAAGGCACCAATAGGCCACAAAAGTGTTTTAGTAATTCATAACTCATTTATTTTTCCCTACATATACAATTAATTCTTAGTCTAAGTGAATGGCTAGGTGTTAAAACTGTACATGTACCCTGTGTAAGGGCAATGCAAAATTATTGTCGCTAAACAAATTAAATTAAAAATTTCAATAAAATCAAAAATGTAACATAAAACAACATCGAAAAAAAAATGCATTAGAATTATTAGTCAAGTACAAAGTTAAGTACCATAAGGTACCTTTAACATAACCTGAACCACTGAACCCTGACACGTCATCCAATCAGTCACGCGACTCATTAAACCCCTTACCCATTCATGCTCTCTCGTTCACATTGTCTCTCAACTTATCATACTGTGTCGCATCCGATGCGAACCGATAAATTTACTTTCATCCTTTTCTCCACGCTTTCCGTCCTAATTTGTATATCAACAAAACTTTACCATAAAATTTTGATTTAGACATTATGATTTCGCTTTGTAGGGTTAAGAATTTAGAGATAAGCTCGTAATAGAGTTAAAATTTGGTAAAGTGAAGTGTCAAACGTAGTAAAATAGTGCTCTATCCCTGTCGCTCAGGCTGGGCGGCGGCGCGGCTTGGGCGGGCGGTATGCAAATGCCCAAAGCCGTGGTAGTGAGCGCTACGTGTGTGAGTGTCTTGTACCATTGGCCGCGCTAGAACGACCAACTTCGCCACCAGTTACGGTTGTTTTTCGTTCCGTTTCTAATTAACTTCCGTATATTCTTTAAGTAACTTTTCTCATCTCGTTCCCTCCACTTTTTTATTCGTTCCAATTAACAGGCTATGTGAAATACTCTCGCGTGTGATATGCAAAAGTTGTATCGAATTTGAAGCTGTTTGTTTTTTCGCGTGCTCAGTTTCAGATCTTAATTTATGTAAATCGTGTGCATTTTGAGTTATCAGTTCTATGAAAGTTGACGGTAATACTCTGTGACACGACAATGTTTTAGTGAATGCAAAGTATTGCAAGGCTTTTAGTAAACGAACTCTGTAATCTTGGCTCGTGTTAGTACGTTAAAATGTTACTTTTACTGCAGGGAGTGAGATTTTACGAGCCTTAAAAATAAATTACTGACCTCAGACGGATAATCGTTTGTCCCAAGGCTTGCCAGTGAATATTTTATTCCCGATTAGTGAACAAAGAAGGTAAATAAACCGTTTGGATTACTTTATCAAGTTTAACAGTCCTATAGCTTAACGGACTCTTACTTTCTAGAAGTATTAAAAGTCATCATAATTTATACGAAGGCACTAACACGCGGCTTTTAATATTAGAGGGAATTTAGTTAATCAAGGCAGATTATGAAACCATATAATTCATTACCCCTGTTTTCAAAAACGTCAAAGGTCGAACATAAATCAGACATTAATTATTATGTACAGCTGTAAAAGGATAATAAAAAAGAAACACGTCAAAGAATCAAAACTAAAATTATATGCGCCCGTGGTGATAAAACCGTGTACAAATTAATGTGTGCCAATAAGGTAGCATTAATTTTATAAAAAGAACAAACTTGAATTATGAACGCCGACACGCAAGTATACGTGCCAGATTGCAAAATTTTCTTTTTTTTTTCCGTCGTAAAAAGGGGGAATTAATCCTGATTTTATGGGAACACCAAACACCTTTAATTGCTCCTTTGACAGACGTTATGGGTTATCGGCCAGTCTTTCGGGTGTGGTCAAAACAAAATTGAACATGGACAGTGGGCAATATATTTCTATAGGTCTTTTCGTGTGGTGTTGTTTTTATTATTGACCAGCTTTATTTGCAACATTCGTTTCAAACTGCAAATTAGAAAGTTTATGTGCGAATAAGCGTCGAGATATCGTAAATTATATTCACAGGTTAGCAACTCAGAGGATTCGCGTTTTACATTTCGAAAAGGGCATTTTTAATTAGCCTCCAAGTGATTTATACGCCATCAAGTAACTTGAATAAATCTTGATTTTTAAGAAAACGAAGACACAGATTTAAAATATCTTTCAAGCTGTCTCAAATAAAACAACAGCAAGCATTCCGACATTTTGAAACGAGGATTAAAAATCTGTTTATGATATTTTATGTTTTTACTGGCTGCAGCAAGGTATAGGCTATACCTTTAAGCTACAGCTTATTGAAAAGTCTTGCGATTTCAAGTTTTGTTTGGGCTTCTTCATTTATTGGCAATATTTCACCGGGCTCATATTAAAACAACGATCGTGATCATCCAACACGACGGTTTCATATATAAAAGTTATCGATAAATCGGGCGCTGACCAATATATATTCGAGAGAAATAAAAAAAAATGTACAGGGTAGAAGGCAGGCGACGAAAAGTATTCGAATCGGAATGCACTTTTGCATACACAATGCCTTTTGTTTAGAGAAAGTATTTCACATTTGAACCTGAGTGATTTATTTTTGTATGATTTATAGAAGCGACCACTGCGGGTGGATCGTGAGGCGGCAGTACGTCTTCAATGTAACCTTTTATGTTTCGTTATGGGTCTTAGAATTCTTAGAATTCATACTTGTATTTTAGTGTTATTTTATTTCCCATCGCTACCTTGCATGTTTGATCGATATACATATATATAAGCGGAAAATCAAAACCCTCACTTCATTTCAAATTTGGATTTTATAATATTTTCTGAACGAATTATTATTTTATTTAGCTTCAACAATTTCCTTGCCATTTTTTTTATTTTTACTCATAAATTCCTGGTATCAAATCTATTTTAACCCTTCATCACACACTTAGGGTTAATTTTTGTTTACAAAAAAACCGGACAGAAGTGAAAAGTGATTTATGAATGAAAATATTAGACTAAGACTCGAAACGAAGCCTAGTTATGGTAACATGTGCCGAGGCCGCTTCCAAAATGGTAAGTTATTAAAGACACCACACAATTAAAATTGGTAGTTACTTATGTAGAGTCCATCCATTCTTATCTTGCGCGTTGGTCCATTGCCATTAATAAAGAATCGCTTTTAGACAAAACTTAATCAAGATTCCGCAATTGAACAATTCTTCTGTTTGAGTACCAGACGCATTTTTTTAATATTCTGTAAAAAGGCGGCAAACCCGACTTTTTGTATATGTGGAAGAACTAGCAGCAAAGAATTTGTGAATTATTTCAAGTTTGAATCATGAGATATTAATTAGTTTCAAACATATTCCAAAAGAATTCCTTTAACTAAAGGGCAATTTGTTTTTATTTACATTTTTTGTGACCACTTTCTTGGATTTCCTAAACGCTGGGCATTGAAAGTGTTAACGAATAAATAAATATTATTTACTTCAAAAAAGTTCAATGACCTGTTTGTCTTTGCTAGACTTTGGGCTGATTTCTGATAATTATTGGGAGAGTTGGAGCTCACTCAGACTATTGGCCTCACGCGATGTCAAATCCTGTTTCCCGACGAGAGACTGATTTGTATTGGCAATAATACTATGTACGTTCTATATATGTATAAATAAGTACCTATACATATGTTTTTTTTATGTATCTATGTACAGTTTAATAGCGCTCGGTGAAAGTAGGGGGGGGGGGGGGGTTTGCGAAGGTGTAAAACGGTGTAAAAATCTAAAAATTGATTTCTGCGCATTCAAACTCAGCGCTTTTAAACCGTACCTGTAGTAAAATATACCTCTAAAAAAGAAGCATCGAAGAAGAAGCGACTACTTCGCAAGCTTTTTTATTATTGCTCAACTCTTTAGAATAATTTTTAAGTAGCAAAACTATCAGGTTTATTAATTTTCAGCCCCATATCTATTTATTGTTTTTATGTCAAGAGACAAAAGAGCAAATAAGTATTACTATTATTCCTGGTTTTTACGTTGCGGTTTAGTTAAAGGTTTTCAATCATCAAATTCAATTATTTATCGAAAAGCAATAATACGGATGATTACGAACAAAACCATCATGTTTTTCAATTCCTAATAATCCGTAATTACCGACAAAACAAATAATTAGAGGCGACAATAATTATAATTCATAAATGGAACAGACACGATAATCCGAGGCGCGCCATCTTGCGAGCGGCTCGGCCAAATGTTTCCGCTTAATTTCTCCGGTAATTTGGTATTTCCGGTGAACCAATCCGTCCCGTCGACCGTAATTATATTATTTCGGCAATAAATTATCGAATTTTGAATACAAAAGCTGGTTAAAATGATGGCCTCCTTAATTTTGGTTAGACGCAACAATGAAAGCCGCTTCCATGTTTTTTGTACATAATTTTAGTACCTAAATTATATTTATTTTGTGCGCCAGGACTTATTAAAACTCGATAAATTATTATTTTCTGCCATAAAAGGGAAAGTTTTAATTCATTTCTACTTATGTTGGTTGTTGTTTCTATCAACTCGACCATTTTTCAACAATTATGTTGGTGGAGCATTACTATGATCCAAATTACATAGAAAAATTACAAAAATCCCTGTAATTTTTAGGAACAATGCGTACTCAGTAATCATTTGCTATTAAGCTAAGCAGCCTGATTAGACAAAGCTACCAACAGTGCGAATAAATTGGTTCAGCGTTAAAGGTAAAAAGCCCACTAAACGCAAGCACCTTCAAAGTGCCGTCTATTTCAATTCCTCGATATCGATTGATTGCTTGATTCGATTAATTCCGTTGGAAATTAACGCGGCGGGTAAGCAGGGTATCGACAGACGCCGTTACCATGGCAACCCGCCCCATACTTACAACGCACTAATTATGCCACACTGATTGCTTTTCACTTTTTTCTGCCCCACGAGAATCTCGTTGCCACCCTATCTTTAGTGTTTGGCACGCGTGTTACTTTTTATCGATTGCTGGATACGTTGAGAAACTTTGAACACCATAGTATACTTGCTTTTATCTAATGGGTGGCTAACTGGCTGCATGTAGAGTTGATGTGGTTCGCAATAGAAACTACTAAGATTATCATCAGTACAATTTGCAAACTGTCAATAGGACTCAAACACTTTTTTAAAAACTGTAGCTTTTTTATGTGGATTTCCTCGAACACAATCAAGGTTCGTTGTTTACCCGCTCACGTTTCAATGAATTTGTCAAACAATTACAGCTTTTATGGTGTAAGTTGGCATCCTTTAGGTTAAACTTTCTTTAATCACACAATTCAAATTAGAGTTTTGCAACATTAAATCTCGATACTTTATTCCATCGACTGATTGGAAATTCACCACAACACGGCGACTCTGCATTCAAATTTTTGATGACGTCACGTTGATCGATTCAAGGAAGCAGGTCATTACACTGTTTTTATTCGTCACACTGATTAATCAAGTGATTAATTATACAGTTTCTATTAGGACGGGTCGGTTTTTTGCTCCCTACGAATCATGTTTGGTTAGTGTGGTAACTTAAATAAAAAGCTCTATTGTGTGAACCTTAATTAATTTTGATTTTATATATTTTTGTTTTAAAAAGTTGCCTAGTTCATTTCTTATGCTTATCCAGTAAAAATTATTATGATTGTTGTATGTCGTTGCTACTACCACTATAAAATCTACCCTTGCATATTGACTAATATTTACAAGTTAGGTTTCTTATTTTGCCATAACCAAGGATTTCAAGTCTCAAATCGATTTTCATCGATATTGATTCCCCGTTTCGCGAATCTGACCATTGATCTGATAGCGCAGCCCTGACCTTGCCCAAACACTCACACATGCGCCGCACGCAACGTGAACTGTTGCACACTACGCGAATTTCTTATTGCTACTTGTGACGTCATAGATTTTGTTGATCCAAAGTTTTTTGTATTTGTATTTCTTCAAAACATTACACATAATTCTTACAGGTATAACCTAATACAATAGTATAGCCAATATGCCAATAGCCAAGACGTCTAATAATTGAATATGTTGTACGTGTATACATAATCTGATATAGATATATTATTAGACATTACAAAAAAACTTTTTCGAGCTTTATTTGTAAACTCGATACGAAAGAAATGTTAAAATAAAACAAATTTCAAAAGTTTATTATCAAAAAAGTTATAAAAACTACCTCGACAAATGCGTCATTTATTTATTCGTTTAATTTCATTGTTACTACAGTTTTTTGCACTACAAGATAATGATAAAACTTTTAAATTAATATCTATAACCTGATAATGATACTCAAAAGTTGTTTCAAAAACAAAACTCTTCTTATACAAACAACATAAAAATATAAAAGAATTAAATAGGAACATCAAAGCCCAATCCTGTCAGAGTTCAACTCCTGAACACAAAACGCCTATTAACATTTTAGCAATCACAACAGTCGATGAACACGCAATCGTTTTCACTCACGATACGAATAACTCTATAAAGTCGATCATTCGATGAGCAACTTATCGATTGTTTTCTATTTTAATTTAATGCCCATCACTGTCCATTACACTCACATGTGTGCGTGTATCCACACTAACGTGCATTCGCAACATAATTAGTGGATAGGGTCGATAATATTAATGAGAGGGGGAAAGGGGGTAAGACGGGGTGTGGATTGTTATCTATGCGAGCTTTGTGCTCTTTTCTATAGATCAGTATATTCGTTAGTTTAGTTTAACAGTTTAATAACAGAGACTAACTGTCGTGGACACCTCGCTTGACAAGTTAATGGTATGTCGAGGAAAGTTGTCATTTTCCTGCAATTATTAGTTTGAGGTAAATTTTCGGTTCACTGTAATTCGAAATGGATAATGTGTTTGTTTGTAAGCGAGTGTGACCATGATGGTAAAATTTAGATGGAAATGATTTAGGTATCTGGTTCTTTAGGTTCTTTACGTACTTTTAACGACAAAGTGCATTTTTAAAAGCCTTAAAATGATCTTCACTCCAGATCTTCTTAAGAAGAAATCTTATTTTTTATTGAAAAAAAAAACCTGTAAAGAGGAACGAGAACAAAGCTCAGGATTCCGTCGCTGAGGGCAAGGTTTTGCGTTCAAATATCTCTCTTTCTTCTTTTCTTTCTTTGAGAACTGTTATATATATTATGCTCTTATTAAAAGCAATTTAAAAGAAATTCCCTGACTTGAGTTTGAGCTTTTGTCTATAAAATAGAAGTAAAAGTGTTTAACGCGAATTCACTGTACAGGCTCGGCGCTGCAAACGGCGCGGCGGGGGCGCGCAGCCGCCGTACTCCCGCGCCGCCTCATGCACCACCAGATGGATATGCCCGTCTTAGGCCATGAATGTGTTAACTGAAAACCAGTCGGTAATATCGTGACCAAATTAACATCACGATGAATTTCTAATAAGAAATAACGCGTCGATACCAAATAGACATGTGAAGAGGCGGCTGGTACTTCACTGATTAATAAGATGGGGTTGCAAGCAAGGGGTACGACGCCACCCCACGCGGCACCCCAGCGCCTTACCCACGAAACAAAAAAAATGTGACTCATCAACACACACCAAGACAAACCACCCACACACCAACGCGAAGCGCGATATTAACCACAAATTCCCCATACTAAACCCTACGCTTCGATAAATAGAGTACGGAATTGATTGATCGAACCTCAAGATAGAGCTGTAGTTAAGTAAACTAGGTCTCTTATAATCGTTCATTATCGCACACAGAGGAGGTCAGTACGTATTGTCCGACACGCATACAAGCACGCCTTAATTATATCGGAAAGTGGTTGGTAGGGGTTGGTTGATTTGATTAATTCCAGCTTGAGTAGTCGACGGTCTAGTTAGATATGCCATAAACATCGGAATATTCCTACTCGCAGTTTGTGAAGACTGGTTAGCAGCTAATTGGTAATTTCTTACAAGTAAATGTTTCTTTATGTTCATGAGAATCAACACCTGGAATTCTAGTTACTTCGTTTTCAAAATACAGAATAAGGTTATGATTAGCATTTTTGATGATAATCAGCAAAAAGCAGATGCAGCTGTACGTGAATAACGTTGATCTAATGAAACTTCGATGGCATGGCTTCTCTAGATTGTTAAATATTTTATTAAATTAAATACTTTTTATTTTGTAAAAAAACCTAATCTGTTGTTTGTGTTGGAATACTACCAAAATTGTACCCCTTAACAAAAGATAAAAAAAAAACAAAAGAGCTCATAAACATTTTCTTTAAATAAACTTTTGCCAAATTACATATTTGTAGTAGTAACAATAACAACCTAATACCAAAATAAATAACAAATTAAAGTAAAACGGATTGCAAACAAACAAAACATCGAATTATGCCATTGCATCAAAATGTATAAAATGCTCAAAGAAAATGCTTGTAAGATTATCGCTAACAAACATTTACTTAAAGCATTTTTTTTTTCAAAATTATTTCTTACGGCAACAACCAGTAAAACGGGTTGCAATAAACAAAATATTGAATAATGCCATCCGCTTTAGAACTTTTTGCAATTAATATAGTTTTTGCAATTGTGTTTCTCTCTGTCACAAGTAAATAATGAAAAAATACCGTCTCGGGCATTCGCTGGCAGTCGGGCCTTCGCGTGCCTAATATAGCCGAAAAACGAGAAAAACCACAGGAAATTTTTATTATCGACTCAGCCTAGCCTGATACGGACTGCTGACAAATCGCTCGGGCCTTTATTTCCATGCTGTTTCCCATAAATATGGAACCATGCTTCAGATTCAGTGCAGCCGTCGTAAAATATATTTTAATTGCATGTTATGTGTTGACATATCAGGCCATTGTAAAATGGCAAATTACTACATCCTATCACGGCACGGTACTTGTTACCATAAATAAAGTTGCCCTGCATCTTATGTTTCCGGATTTTTACATCATTAGCATAAAGTAAAAGAGTCAAATCAATAATTCTTCTTTTCGCCCTAACACCTCACGCCCGAATAAAGCACGTTTCAAAGAAGTGTTATCTTCGTATGCAAAAATATTAGCTCGTGCCGAACTATATGCAAATTTGGACCTACCTTCTGACTGTATGAATTTGTCTCGTGCCTGGACGAGGACGTATAAAGAAGCACAAACTTAGATAAATTTAGGGAGTATGGTAATTCGCGCGTGGACTCTTCATATGCAAAGCATCTAATGGCTTGTGACAATCTCGTCTTTTCTTATGCTGATGTCACTCCAATAATAGAGTTGAATACTTATTATTATTTCATAGAAATATGGTCGTCATTATAATTCTCATTCAAATTTTATAAGATTGTATGATTATAATACTGATTTCCCGTTGTAAATCATATCTAATTTCCTATCTCTTTTGCATTTTATTTTGCAAAAATATACCAAACAATTAATTTGCTAAACGAAAAACGGATACTATAATTCTGCAGAACTGTAATAAAACATTTCATCAATTCAAAACGAAAGACGTTACTTTCCCAAAGATATTCCACAGTTGCATTGAAGTCCCACCTGTCTGGAATACGTACCCTATCGATCGGCAATACCTCGCTATTCTCGAATTTCATATGTATGTATCTCTAATTTCAATAACACCCTTCCCTACCTGTGCCATCTCATCTACATATCAATGTTCGCAACGTCTCCGAAATTTCTTTTCTCTCGCTAAAGTATGCAACGCCCGTGCTCCATATCATTACAGCTATAAGAATTTCACTAAAATTGGATCGCCCTCTTGCGCGTTGTCATACCCTTAGGTAATAGTAACGGTTTCTTTTCATAACGAACTTTTTGTAATGCGATATTCGCGATGTTTCCACTAAGGGTGGGATTTGTTACACCTTTGATTGGCAAGGCAGCTTTGATCATACTGTTCCTCATGTTAACAAGCAAATATACAGTTCCAAAGACAATACAATGCAGTCTTCGTCGTCCGACCAACAAGCAACAGAAGTGAACATCTTTCAGATTTAACATTGGATGTTCTTTCGATGTAAATTTATTTTCAAGCTGATCAAGCTAATCTTCGGATGCTGTAATTCGTAACAATCATTTGATAAGTATCTCAACCCTTCTTCCCACACGATAGTTCGTTCAATAACCATCTGATGCATCTTGACTATTGTGAGCATCCTCTCACTACCCTTCTATGTATCTACAATAACGTGCCTTAAATTTATGCATGTAGATGACAATAGTAACATCGGCTGCATAATTTGATTAGAACCTTTGTCAGATCAGCGCAGGTATTGGATCGTAAAATTTAATTTAGACCTATCATTGGTTAATTTACGGATTCTCCCAACCTCTCGGTGCTCGTAGAACCCCACTTGGTATCATTCGCAACAATAGTGTTCAATCAATTATTATTTCTTGCGCACCTTTGATGAAATTTTAAATTGTTGCGATAACGGTCGCCACATTGTCGTTTGCTTTCTTTCTGCAAGATTTGCATATCAGTTATTGATTGAAAAAATATTCAAATATTACTGTTTAGAATCATCCAATCGATCCGTTACGGCTTTCGTAATAATTTGCATTTACAATGGAAATTTGTGATTTTAAATAATGGTTTTGCTGCATTATAGTTCATTTGCATGATGAAATAACGACTGTTTCTATGAAAATTTTCGTTCGCATTGTAGACAAAGAATTCATTGCTCGTCATGTGTGTCTGCTACAAAAGTACCCTCCTCATAGTGAGAAGTGAAAACTTAATTGTTGTGGTTCTCGTTGTGAAAACACTGCATACACGTCACTGTTTCCTGCGGACGCTCGCAAAGCATATTTCTGAATAGCTTTTGTTCTTACTCGTACAATGATGAGATACGAGCCGC
This sequence comes from Eupithecia insigniata, assembly GCA_947859395.1. Taxonomy (NCBI): domain Eukaryota; kingdom Metazoa; phylum Arthropoda; class Insecta; order Lepidoptera; family Geometridae; genus Eupithecia; species Eupithecia insigniata. The sequence goes on from OX402002.1 coordinate 9,382,087, forward strand.
TAACTAGATAAAAAAGAAGTTGTGTTTGTTCGAATACAGTTTCTACAATGGTCTCTAGAGAAAATAAAAAATTAGCAAATATGATATTCCAGTTTGATAAATATTAATATAATTGAAGACGCGTGGCATCGTCGTGTGCGAGGACCGCGCTAATACCGATGTACTTTTGTATATCAAGATTATTTCCCACATACATTTACATAAGAATCGGACAATTTAATATTTCTTTTGCACCATTATCTTTTCCAGGTACTAAACGCTTTGCATATATTTGAATAGTTGAAGAAGACGCGTGCTGTGTATTCCGTATTTGCATACTGAAATCAAAATGCAGACTCTTCGAATTATTTTGAAATATTTATATGCAGAAGTTAGTATAATTACAAAACTCTAATGTCTAGTAATGCAATCCCAGGAAATTTCAGTATTTTTTTTTTAAATCATTAATCACCAAATCCATTAATCTGTTCAAGAACGCACAAGTCATACATAATAAATATTTCAGTAAACTAAGAAGGTTGCGTAAGCTAGGTTTTGATATTAGATACGTATTTATGTTTTTTCAGATAAGTGATAATTATCTCCAACTTCCATATAAAATTTGCATTTCTATAGAAGTGCCAGTCTAAACACAGTTTAGTAACCTAAACCAGAATAAAAAAGAATGCCTCGTGCGTGTTCCTTTAAAAAAGTGGCTTGTGCCACCAACTAGGTACATTCAGGTGCATAAAATTATAATATAACAAAATTTTTGCATATGACTAGAAAAGACCCTTGTAAGATCCAAAGCATGTCCACAAGAAGAGTCATCACGCGTCCAATCATTGTACGGTTTTTACCTTCAGTAGTTTGGTAAAGGCTTGTGCTGTTTGTATCCAAATACTAGAAGGTGCATAATTTTGCATATCATGACGAGAGAGGGATAAGATAATTTGCATTTTTCCATCTGAAAAGCATTTAGGATTTGTCGCGTACCATAGTATTTTTTCCAACGATGATTCATATGTTATTCTATATTTATAAATTTGCGTCATTATTAATTTAAAAAAATGAAAAAAATCTCTGCTTTCTACAAAATAATTTCGAAAAATTATTTTAGATATTTATTTCAATAACAAGTGTTTCGTAATTTAAAAAATTCACTACTATAAGAAAAATACGCAGAAGAAAGTCACACCAACACAATTAATGCACTGAAACCGTCTGTCACTTAATATGCTAATCGTCAAAAACGAATCACAATTTTAATCAGAATCAGTCACTTTGCACTCCAGGAGTGTCGAGTTATGTCATTTCAAGATGAGCTTTTGATTTGATGACCATTTCATTGAGACCTTCGAATAAACAAAGAGTAGAAAGACCACAGGATCATGATAAAATAGCTGGTGAATGGTAATTAGAATATTCAAGGGTGAAAAATAATCATATATATATTCTTATAAAACCTCAGTTTAACAAAGCTTGCATTACTATTTTAAGTTTATTTTATTAGATGTATGTACGTATATGTATATCGGTATAAATAGTGTACAATAACATATGTACCTACATACCTATCTACCTAGCCTACCTTATGTGGCAAATATGATTTAGGCAACAATTCTTCACTCATAGCAAATAATGTTTTAAAAATACTAATTTTAATACATCGCTTCTCAAATTAATCACTCCACACACGAACTACCCTTAAAAGTCAAAATGTGATCATAATTTTGGCAATATCGTGCACTACTTGCATATTTCGCCGAAAATACCGTGCAGTTGTCACAAATTTAGGCAATAGCGTTGAAAAGTTTGTCTGAGTTCACAGTAATTTTTCATGGGGCTAATTAAATACTACGAAATTTCGTGCTAAATGCAACCGGCACGGGCTAACTACGACTTTGATGTTAATTTAGGGTTATCAGATCTTGGGGTTTATTAAAGTTTAAATTATATGGGAGAAAGCATACGAAAACTACATCCAAAATAAATATCACTCTTGCATAGTTCCCATTTTGAAGCTTAATGCAATGGTGATAAGAAATAGGTGCCAACATGTCAACTCTGGTAGGTAAGGAAAGACTCACTAACTACCTTGCCATAAATTGTGTATATAATGATGATTCATATAATAAATATTAATTATCAGCATCATCGCCAACCACCAGCCCATAATTAACCAATACTGGACGAAGACCTCCCCTAATGAGCGCCATAGCGCTCTGTCTTCAGTTTGCCATATCCTACATTTGCCATCAGTCTAGCCATAATATTACTCTACACCAACTGTATAATATTCTGCATAATCCGAACACAAATACAAACACGTACAAAACTGCAGTTGCAAGTGTAAATGGGAAACCCTAGGAGTGAAGCACTGCACAGTCTTCCGTAATTAGTCTCGTAATTAAATACAAAGTAATTGCTTAATGCAATCAGCCACGTTATGAAACCTTCGAAACTACCTACCTACAAAATAGGCTTTAATTTCTAGACTACATATATAAAAGAGCCTGACGACTACGATTAGTAGTCGTCAGGCTCTTTTATATATGTATATATTTATATTGGATTATACATTTATGTACATGTTTTAGTTGAAATCAGTCCGCAGCTAAACAATACCAATAATGATAATGGTTAGATTTGGATAGCCAAAGCCTCAGAAAGACTAAGAGAGACAAAAGGTAAAGAAAAGGAAGGATACGTTGGCGTAACCTTGAAAACTTGTCTGACGCTCTATCGCGCGTTATCAAGACGCGTTAAGCACATAGTCGCGTCAACAGTTTGCAGACAAAGCAATTTTTACGCGTGTTTTATCAAAGGACAAAACCAGGAAGATTATTACGAGGAACCGAAGCATAATACCTATAGGTACGTATCGCGCGTTAACCACATAGTCTACAACAGTTAAGTCAACAGTTTTCATACTAAGCATTTATACTCTTAAGCGTGATTTACCGAAAGATATCATCAGGAAGAATATAGAATAGAATAGCATTATTTATTCAGATAAAAAATCATTTTTTTGGAAGTGCTTTAAAGCCTAACTAGACACAGAGTTCTCACCGGTAGGTAGGTAGGTATATTAATTGATTATGACGAGGAACCGAATCATAATACCTATACCTATCGCACGTTATGCACATTAGTAGGGTCAACAGTTTTCAGACAAAGCATTTATAACCGAAAGATATAATCAGGAAGATTATGACGAGGAACCGAATCATAATACCTATACCTATCGCGCGTTATGCACATTAGTCGGGTCAACAGTTTTCAGACTAAGTAGGTATTTATAAGCGTGATTTACCTAAGGACAAAATCAGGAAGATGATGATGAGGAACCGAATCGTAATATACCTATTTGAGAAGTGGTTGACACGGGTCGCATCCGACCGGACGCGTCGGACACACCGTCGCCGGAGCCGCTCTATTCTGTGCGATCGATGATGGTGTCCGTTTTATTGTTAATTATCGCCCATTACAGTTGCTTTTGATAACTAATTTTGTGAGGCTCCGAAATACGAGTTGTTGAATGCTCTAGAAAATAACGATAACTAAGCGAAACGTATTGGGGAACCTACATACTCGATTCCGTTTCGCAATGACCAATGTCTTGGCTCAATGTCTCAATGTCAGGTACTCTCTGGAAAGGGCTCTCTGTAAACCAGATATTGTCATTTTATCCGGTCTCTTGCTGATTCAGTCCAGTTGACAGCACGAAATTATAGGTCATCTGAAGTGATATTCTCTAAATCTACGCCTATTCGTATTATTAATTTCTTTCCACTTGGTTCGATCAAAAAACGAGTCTCTACAGCCAATTTTCACCGTTTATCAGACACGAAAAGTGGAAAGACCATTGATGACATACATATGAGACATTGCCATGCCAATGCGTCGCATCACCTTACAATGGGTGACACGGGTCACTAGACGGCACCGGCGCCGGACGGAAGTAAGGTGGCCCAGTGTGCACGCTCGATATCGATCCACTGGATGTAAACAAAACGTTTATCATCGGTGAACAAAACACTCGAATATGTTGAATATCAAAAAATTCTAGAAATGTAAGTTACTCAGCGCCATCTAGTTTTTACAAAGAGAAAAGGTAATAAAATGTAAATAAATCCTTTATTAGTTGTAGGTTATAATTGTTTATGTTTCGTTAAATTTATCTCTAAGAGGTGTGGATTTTCTGAATAAATAAAATAAAATTAAATTATCGGTTTTCTTAAAATTAATAATTAATTCAAAAGAGAGGGTAGGTTTATTATGGGTGCATTATACTCGGTAGGTATTATTTCATCATCATCATCCACAACCCAGATTCACCCACCGCTGGGCCTCCAAAAATTAAGGCCACGGTATTATTTAACTGACGTAAAATCAATTTAATAATTACGAACAAATGTGCGTGACCAAAAACTATACTTAGTTGCGTCGCGCACACTTTAATTTTGTAAAGGACCTTTCACAACGGCGACTGTGACAACGACTTTTATACGCCAACATTCACACTGCTACCAGAATATTTATTATGGTTATAATAATGTCCAAGTTGGCTAAAAACAGTATTATGTAGGCAACAGACATGGCAATATAATATTAACCTATCGAATAAATAAATAATGTTGGATAATCCACACAACATCATCTAGCCCAAAGCTAAGCAGAGCTTATGTTATGGGTACTAGATGACTGATATACCTAATACAATATACTAAAAAGAAAGATATTTTTTACTATACATAGAAAATACCCAGAACACCCGAGACAAATATTTGCAGCTCGTACAAACATTTGTCTCTAGGCGGGAATCGAACCCACAACCTCCTGCGTCGCAGGCGGACCTTCGTCCGCCGCGCCACATTAGTCCTCGAATCTGATTATGAGGTGTAAATGGACCAATGAATAACATGCAACTGACATGTATGACGTTAAATAACATGCAACTTATAATTTTTGTTGACATGACACATCGCAAGAAAGTTGCTACAACTTTATCAGAACAGCTGTCCCAAAGTTCCCCAATGACGGTGTGTGCGAACCGTAGGTTTTACTTCCAAAGGGCCAGCGGCCAGTCACAGGTGGGGTGCACTTATCGTCCGATCTAGCGACCACTTCGCATTTTTGACACTTCGGCCCTCCAGAATAGTGATATTTTCCACTGATATAACATAGATAAAAATAAACACGTGTTTTTATAATCGCTGTGCTATCTGAAGTGCTTGTTAATCGATCGATGTCATTTTTTGACATTATTTTGATGGATTAGGAAGGTTAGTTTGTGATAACTAAAGATTTATCTTTGATTAGTAATTGGTAGTAGCTCTAGATATTTTTTTTTGGTAACGTATTTAATATATATAATATGCACAGTTAAGTATTTAATTTTAGCAATTATTCTTTTGGGTCCTGGGACACACGCAATTTATAAAGATGTTACCAAACATCTCATAGAGTCCACAGGAGATCGGAATGCTGGCTTCTACGTATTTCGATCAGCGAATTAGCATTGCCATTCAACGTGGCAATGCTACCAGCATTCTGGGCACTCTGCCTTCTGGTGACGGCTTAGATTTTCTAAGCGTAATACTAGTTAATTTGTCGTTTTGTTGCTTAAATAAGTTATCAGTGATAATATTAATTATTTTATCTAAATAATATATTTTTTTACTATTCTAAGTACATTATAAACTACCTACCTATCATCATCATCATCATCAGCCCGTACACGTCCACTGCTGAACATAGGCCTCCCCCAAACGACGCCACGAATAGCGGTCCCGAGCCGCCTCCATCCACGACTCCCTGTGACCGCTACGATGTCGTCGGTCCATCGAGTGGGAGGTCTTCCCACACTCCGTTTCGCATTGCATTGCGGTCGCCACTCGAAAACCTTTACTCCCCAACGGTTATCGGTTCTACGAGCTATATGGCTTGCCCATCACCACTTCAGCCTGCTAATTCTGAGAGCTATGTCGGTAACTTTACGAATTTCCGTATTATATATTCAACATTGAATCAATTACAGTGTAGCTAAGGATTATCAGTGTGAATTAATTCGACCCTTAATGGAAGAAAAATCTTAATAATGGTTTATTCAAAGATACTTTTACTTAGGTTCTAGCATTAAAATACTCTTAAATATAATAAAGAAGTAGGATAAAAAGTGGTAAGGCGTTCCTAGAACGAATAAATAACTGCGCTACTGTGGCCATTTAAGAAAGCTTTATAAACTCATAAAATATCTGAACACATAAACTATGAACACAATGGATGCACAATTAAACCATGGTGTACGATCTGCTAATGTCTTATTTATGGCTTTTTGTATGTCGTACACACAATTTTCACATGCTTATCCATGCTACCTGAAAGTTTATAGTATCTCTGTAGAGTTATGTTATGAAGTACTTTGTAGTCGCAGGCTTAATGGTGTTAAGTAGATGAATAACTAGAAGTGCTTGTTTCTTTTAAATGAAGTGTTGGTTTGTTGTTGTTTACGGGTTTTCCAGCAATATGGAAAAATTAAAAGTTTTTTTGTATTATCACAGTATTGTCTTAAATTGATGCATAGTTGATTTTTTGGTAGATATTTCATTAGAGTCTATATATCTTTTGTTACATTATTATAATGTGTCCAATTTTGTCTATTCTTTATATAATTCACGATTCCTAAGCTAACTTAAACCGTAAAAAATTTAGTTTGTCTAAGCCTGTGTCTATGGTACGAGTAAGTAAAATACCTATATCAAATTACTCTACCAGTGTTGCTTAATTTCTAGCCGCATCTATATCTTCTAAACTCTAAATCTTTACGATTTCCGCTCGAATAGTTTGTATCGTTTGCGATTTTAATATTTGTTTAGACACCCTTTTACCCATCACTAAGGCAGTAGGTAACTTTTTATAGGCCATATAATATGTCAGATATGGTTATTTTACGGTCTCGGGTTAGGAGATTTACTGTCATAACATTTTGAGATCTCGATACTATGAGGTGAATGATAACTATTTTTGTGGTATTTGTATCATGTTGTAAAATTTAAGTCTGAAGAAATCTGCTATTTCCATCAAAGCATTTTCCATGCAAGTTAAATCATTTGTAAAGACCCTATTGAAATACTTCAAGAAACTTATAATTATGTTGAACAACAAGTATGTTGAATAAACTGTTCAGAGATCTGCATACGTAGGTAGGTAAAGTGACGGTTGGGCCTGTTAAGTTTAGATTAAATTTATATTCCAATTTTCTTCCCACTGCTGGGCAAAGGCTTCCCCTCCCACTTCCAAACTTCTCGGTCTTTTACAGAGTCCCACCAGACCGGGACAAAAGCTACGAGATCGTCCCGCCACCTTTTACGTGGCCATGTACGTGGCGCCTTCCATTCTGGCCATAGGTACTCCTGGCTGCCATGGAGTTAAAGCATGGACCCATCTCTCGCTTCCGATATCTATCGGAAGCCGTTGGATGAGTCCATGCTATGGAAGCAGAGTATCCATGGCATGGATCCGGGTTTTCAGTTTGTTTATTGTACCATAAGAACATAGAGAATACTTGGAATTGGACTGGATTGGGTGGAATACGACAGACTGGTCAATACAGACAAATTTCTATTTAACTACTGAATTATTTTAAAACTAAAATCATCATCATCATATCAGCCAATACACGTCCACTGCTGAACATTGAACATGGCCTATGTCCCCCATACGACGGCACAAAACTATAATATTTCGGTTAAATACGTTAATAGATTATCAAGCTATTTCTATCAACTTATTTAATATTTAAAAGAAAACCTTATGACAACACGACTTGGAACTGTTAGGGGTATATATAGTACAGTCATTTCAACTTTACACCTAACAATTCGAGCTAACCAACTGGAAGCGCATATACGCCTTCATATCGACGTTATAACCGTTGTCTCAAAATTCTCATAAAAATCGTATTCGCTTCTAAAGTTATTCATCCTATCAATGCAGATCAGATGAAGGCAAATTTTAAGACTATTTATTGTATATGAAACTTTATCACGTATGTTACACAGAACAAAAAATGACCACTATTATCTCGAGTGTGATATATGAGGCTTAGAATCAATCAACCTACAATAGGCTAAATGATCTAGCTAACCCTAGATAGACCTATGATCTCACTAACCAACCTCTTGTTGAAAAGCGTGAGAAATTGAAGTCTTGTTTTAGAACTTTCTTATCTGTAGGCTTTTGAATTAGGAAATAACAATAATAAACTCAAAACTTAAAGTGCTTTAATTCCTCTAGACCTTACAGGACCCATAGGCACATCACGAAATTAAAATTACATTAGTAAAACTGGGAAATAAAGTGATCACTATGATTTTTTTGTCACTTCAAGCTTTTGAAGGTAAAGTAAAGAAGTGAACAAGAAACCTTTACCTTGTTAGGTTGTTCGTTTTCGAGTTTGAGCAAAACTCGTCCCAAGCTTATTTATCCTGTAGATAATCTGATAGTTTTGAAGTAAGCCTTTTTATAAAGGATATGTTTGACAATTTATTTGAATTTTTGTTATTTTTTTTTAAATTATAAACTATTTATGAACCTTTTCGCGTTAACTTCTGAAGAGATCTCGAATGACTACCTATTTAATTGCTATAAAAAATGTTTTTGTCCATTACAATTAAAAATAAACAGCTGTGTAACAATTTTTCATGAACATTAAGCCACAAAACAAACACATTAATATACATTATACATATCTATAGACAACATTTCAAGACATTTGCCACGAAGTCAACCAAATTGTAATTTTTCAAACACCGCATTTTATTTTAGTTTCGTTTCTCTTCTAGTTTGGAGGGATTAAAAGTTATTGTTCGATTTGTTCAAGCAAGGGGTAAAAAATAATATAAATATATCACTTTACAATGTAGAGGCAAAGTTTGTAGCTCATTGTGGTACCAATCAATAGTAACAGTAGTTTCTAAGACTGTGATTCTCAACATTTATTTTATTGACACGACGACGACGCCTTGTTTTTTTACTGAACGTTCATATTTGAGATGCCGCCTTTCAATATAGTATTTTCGGTCATATGCATTAGTTTTTGATAATATTTAGTTTGAGTTAAAAAAAAATAGATAAAGCGGGTAAAGTCACAATGTGCCTTAATATGCATATACTTTAGCATCTTGTCATATAAACTCAGCTTTATAATTGCAAGGAACAAAAGTTTTAACAAATTAGTAGCTTACAGTATGTACCTAAAATTCTCAGATAAAAATTTTAAGGTAAATATTTACATATTTTTGGCCGCTCTAAGCAATAAATTAGCTACTGAAAGACAAATCAATATTTAGTAAAAACATTTTGGGAACCACAGGCCAATCAAAAGAATACGTTGACGCAGCTTTAATCCTCGATGGTTCACGCTCACTAGGCACATTTCAAAACAATTTTTGGCTTAATAAACCAACCCAGGTAGACACCTAGTTTCACCCATCCGTTTTGCCCTTTGGACCCCTTTCGGTAAGCCTCAGTCAATATTTGAAATTTGTTATGTTTGAAGTGATTTCCTTTTGCTGTTTGCTGGGGCAAAACTATAAATTGTGAAGTAGACCAAAAATCTCCGGGTCCAAACCAACCCAAATATTTTTTTTAAGGTTCGGATCACATAAATACCGTTACATTGATGGTATGGTAGTTGGGAAGAAATTACTAACTACTATTTTTTCTAAGGTCATTAAAAGAAAGTTGTTGCTACCCAATAATTACTCAACGGAAGAAAAATACTATATTTTACAACAATGACAATAAACCAAAGGGTGTCAAATAAATAATAAGGCTGCCACAAAAAACAAATTGGTTAGAAATAATCAGGTTGAGAAAGTCCCATCGACACCCGTGAAAGTTTTACCAGAATAAGGGTGAACTATGAGAGTCGTAACAAGCAAGCGAAGCAATAAAGTAAACTGTAGAGTATGAACAAAGCAGTAGCGAACCTATACGATACAGTGTGTTGCTTATACCCTGCTTAAGAAATTAAACGAAGAGCATACATAGCTAGGTAGATATTTTATGAATTGATTTGAATGTCGCAAACGATACAATAAAACAACAAATCTGTGAAAGAATAAATTGATCAATTGACACAATAAAGACATCTATTTATATCATTTGAAATCATCTACAATGCATTTTTAAGACCCTAAAACAGAATAATCAGTTCATACCATCAAAGGCTATCATTATGTTATTTAATACTCCAAGAGAACTTATGTACACTCAGCCGATAATTAAGGCGTATTCAAACTGATCGGAAACTATAAATAATAGAATTTCGAAGACCGGATCTCTTTTGTGCGGATATTAAGAACCCGAATCGATAGGATTCGTTTAATCATATGGTTGGATAATTTCACCTCCTGTCACAGGTGTGTGTAGGAAAAATGTTATCAGAGTGGGAAAAATATTGAAACTTATCAACTAATCTATTATTTCAGTGGATCAGAGTGGGAAGGATAAAAATATTTTAATCCAATGATTAATTTAGGTACTACTATTTTAGAAAATTTGTCTTTTTTAACCGACTTCAAAAGAGGAGGTTATCAATTCGTCTGTATATATATTTTTTATGTATGTTACGGTATATCTCCGCCATTTAAATTTTGAAAATTCTTTCACTATTGTATAGAAAATGATCCCGAAAGGGTCCTATAAAATTTACTTACTTTTCCAGGGGATTAGTATTTATCCCGCAAAACTTAAAATAAGTGCAAAAGTAAGGGAATTTGAAGTAGGTTTATCGTTTTTTAAAACACGCCATGTTTATATCCAGTAAGGTAGGTAGTAGGTAGTCTCTCTGTAGATTGTTTGCAACAGTCTGCAGTTAGCTCAATTGTTTCAATTGTAAATGCTAGTTTAATTTGTTTATATTATTTGATTGTTATTTTCTTTGTACTTAATATAAAATCAAGAAAAAATTACGAGGAACCTTAAAATAACAGATTTTATTGATTTATTTTTGAAAACAGTTTTAACAATTGGCGAGCACAAAACTCTGAGATTAAATAGGTCGCTTTAACGGTTCCCATTCGGACTATTTCATTACAAAGAAAAAATAATCGACCTTATAATCTTGGTGCAAAAAACTGTTACAATTAGAAAGGTTTTTGTTCCTTAGCTTTGATTTAAAAAAAAAAAAGTGACAGGATGGGAAGTACAATGACATGTCAGGTTGGGGTTGACGAGTATTTTTTTTGTTTCTCCCCTTGAAGTGTTGGGTGACACTGGATCGCAATTTTTGACGGGTCTTTGTATTTTATAAGAGTATCGTCTTGCATAAATTAACTTGGAAATAGAGTATGAATATTCCCATGACAATTATTTTTTTCGACGTCTTTTGATCGATTCTTTGTACTGAAAAAAAGTAGGATTGGCAATTTAATTATAAAATAACAAAAAAAAAATATGCTACAATTCCCATGATTTTTTTAGCGCAGTACTGCATTTTTTTATCTTTTCATGTTCAGTAGAGATAGGTTCAAATAAATAAAAAAAATTGAGAAAATGTCCTCAAAAATATCATATTTTTATTAATAGAGGAAGAATGACTTCTATTTCAAATGGGATTCTAAATACCGTATCAAGTAGATACGTAAACAAATATTTATAGCTATCTTGGTTTAAGCCCAAATGGACAAATTTACGACATGCCGTATCAACTAAATCATTTACGGTGACGTTTTAAATACATTTTTGTATGCGAGCCCGATGTACTCAACGATTCAGTGTCTGTATTTTGATGTCAAAACTCTATTCAACTTTTGACTTTACTAAACTGCAAATAAAGACTGAAATGGCGCTGTACGAGGTATCGTTGCGAGGCGCTTAGGAAGTAAAAAATAAGTAATTTGCGAATAAATCTTCCTCAAGGAGGGGAACTTTTTGCAATCTTACATTATAAGTAGACTATTAACGTCATGTCCCGATAATTGTCACACATATTTTATAATATCCCTTCGATGGGATTTTGAAAAGAAAGAAATGAGCGACTGACTGTACTTTTTTCTTGGTGAATCGCCCTTTTATTTTTGATCTATATTCTTGAATAGCCCATTATTTCTAACAAAATATGTGGATTTTTACGGAAATATGTATTTGTAAGAATATTTATAATAAGCAGAAATCTCTTTTGTTACAGAAGGTGAGTTTCAACGAACTACATACTTTACAATAGGGGTTATCTTTGATTTTGCATTGATGGTAAGCGAATAGTTCCTATAATTTATTAGTTACTGTCATTTGTTACAATGTTTTTTTCCGTGGAATTTAACAAATCCACTTGAGTCCTAGCTTACGTGGAAAAAAAGTCAGAAATAGGAAATACATTGTTTTACGCGATCAATGGACGTAAAGGTGCGTGCAGACCAGCGGCGATCGAGCGTGGCATCCGCTTTGTGACATAAAACAAAATGATAACGGTATTTGGTTCAATGCACTTGTTGACATTACGATGTTATCACATGTTACGGTTAATATACAATTGATGGACAGTGATAGCTATTGACGCATATTTATTTTATGTAGTATTATTTTTACACTATGTAGAAAAACGACGTTATTTTGATGTTATAGTTCAGAAATGTTTGATAAAAAAATAATATTACTACCACTTCCAAAGTAAATAATATTAACAATACCTAGGTGTTTACTTACAATCTTCTTTGAAAACTACCTACTCTTTATGGGATGTCTCAATTATATTAAAAAACTAGGGAAAGAGAGAGGTAACTGAAATTTTATTGAATTTCGTCCTATCCAACATAACAAGCAAGGGAAAAAGGCAAATAAAATTATCCATCAAGACAAGGCCATGATTACATTAACAAGCGAATACGCGACGAACGAAGCGGAAAACTTAGCGGGCCCGCCCCGCCTCACTTCGCGACGAAATCGCCTATTTACGCAATCACAATGACAAGTTTGTGTCACTTTACTAATGTAGAAGGGGTTTTATGGTGGAAAAATTACATATTTCTGTTAAATACGATTAAACTGGCATAGAAGATGGCCTGATAATAAATAATAATGCTTATTTCGGCAATGAATGAATAGACTCTATTTCATCTGATGCTGCCGAATCAAGCTGAATTTAAACGTAAAGTAAAAAAAAATACAAAGCTAACGATTTCCAACCAATAATGTGTAAACCAGAAAAACACTTGTAGTGAAACGTAAAACACTGAACACTACACCATAGTCTGTGTCAATGCGTAATGACACTCGTTAGCTGAGTCGCTGTTGCTGAGTTTGTACAGTAATTGACATTATTTTACAATTTCTCTATGATTTTATGATTTTTTCCCGCAATGAAATGTCGTGCTTCGTTGGTCCTGGTCCTATTCCGTCGATATTAGTATTCTAGTTTTATGTACCCCAATGTTATACCTATATCATACGTGAACGCCTATCCTAGACCAAATTGCACGTTCTGAACTGAGTAGGTACTTAGGGTAACTAGTACTTACGTAATTGGCTAGATGAATGACATAATTATGCAAAAGATAGGATAGAAATTTAGGTAGATACATACATACCTAAAGAAAATGCTGATCACACATGAATTAATCATTTAAAATATTTTACATTGCTAGGCTACCAATACAACCAATAGGAGAACCAATGGGAATAACAAAAGAAAGCGTCGTGGTAGACTCTTACAGATAGCTAAGGCTCTAATTAGGTAATACTAGTTGCTGCCCGCGCCTTAGCCCGCATTTTATCGGGTTAAAAAGTCCCAAATTAAGTAATACTAGTTGCTGTTCGCGCCTTCGCCCGCGTTTTCTCGGGTTAAAATGCAATCTATATGTTATTTTAATCCCAGACTATACCCATACCAAATTTCAGACTAATCAGTTCAGTAGTTTTTGCGTGAAAGAGGAACAAACATCCATACATCCATTCTCACAAACTTAAGTAGGATTACTTTGGCTAGGTATGTACCTGATTATCAAGCTACATAACTAATCTTCGCCGTTCTTTCTTCAAATTAAAACAATCTACATACGATAATGACTCTCAAACGACTCAACTGAGTTTTTCATACGACGCAGTAAAGAACCCCGCGAGCTCACCCCTATCACGAAAAAGTCACCCCCGCACGTAGAAACACAAAAAAGGGCACCGGAGGGACGCCACGCATCTCAAGTAAGAGCCTCATTGCTAGGGTCTGCAGATGTCTTTAATGGGTTTAAATTATATGTAGAGAGCTAACTGCGTAGGTGATAGATAGCACGAGAATATTAGAAATGCCATTGTTTTCCCTTCTTTCTTTTCGCTGTAATGGGGTATGCGAGAGATACTGGGCTTATATGTTACTGAATTTACGTCTGTTATTTTTGTAATTTTGTAAAGAACCTATGTAATTGGCTCGTGTCTTTTTTGTTGGTAGGTATATGTCACCGCCGGATCGTAGAATCAGCCCGTTTGTAGTGGCTAGGCAGATTACAAAACTACACATTTCTGACATGCCATGCCGATTTTTTTTAACAAATCAGCTTTCGTTGTGTAACCAATATATGCCTATTATAAAGTTGTTGTTGTTAAAAACTATAAAGAAGAACCATCGTCACGCAGTTTTCAAAGTACGGCAGTTTGACCGAAACATTACAGAATCGAAATTGCCCTCAAGGTAGGTGTTAGAAAGCGAAAACATTGAGGCAGTTTAATCACAACGTACCCTGATTAGGGCGACCCTCGCGGCCATAAAAACATTATCTTTCGTCCCTCCACACGAAAAAATATAAAGAACAAATACAATGGAACTGTGTGTCCGATGCATCAGATATTGGAAATGTTTAGGGTTATGGCTAAAAAGGAGAAAAAATTTATATATTTATTGAAATTTCTGGTGATAGATCAGGCCAGGTCTTAAAAAAGCGCTAAGTCTTAAGTGCTCCTTAGCCTAAGGGTAATTTAATAATGGTAGAACATATTATGAAGGTAAACTTGGTAGGTTTCTTATTTCGCAAATCTAATGCAAAATGTCCACTGGCAATGAATTTTGCGGAAGTTGACTTGCGTAAGCGACTTTCAACGTGTAAACACTCGTGCAAGTGGACTTCTATAAGTTTTAGTGGCTTGTTGAACTTGCTCTAAGTCCCAAATGTATGTAAATGGAAAATCATGGCCAGGTGAAACAGTTGTCACTTGTCTTTTTTTGTTCTTCATTTCTTAAGGAACTTTGAGTTATTACTATGACTAAGTCAGTCCCGTATTTTAATAAACAAACTACTACTCAAATATAAATTATTTCTAAAACTAACCTTAATTATTTTACTGCCGCAGTGGTGCAGCTAACATAATTTTGATAACACCAGTATCTGCAAGAAAGTGAAAAGTACGGAAGTTACTTGCCAGTGGACAGTGGATCTTATGAAAGTTGTCTAGTAGAAACGTCAATTGCTGGAAGAACTTGGTAAAAAACTTTCAACAAACTTCCAATTGGTGATACTTACCAATTCAGCTACAAATTCCCCATTTGGTAGTTTGGAAGCCACAGACAAAAAAGCCAAACCTTGAAACGTAGCAACCCTAAATGCATCAGATATTGGCAGTTAGCATTTGATGCGTGTGACTTAGCTGATTAGATCACACTGTTATGGACCGTTTCAATTGTTGAACTGTTGTTTTCGCAGTTGAAATGCTAGTGGGATGGGCTGATTATATATATTGCTATTTTATTGATAACGTCAAACGTGTTGGAATTATCCCTGACCTTACCAATGACTAGGTTGTAGGCGTAAGTACATAATTTTATCGACTTGGTATAAAGATTATGAGAGCACTTTTTTTAATGGAAGTGATTTTCCATGGAGCCACCGGGCATAAATACCCAGATTAAAGGTACTTTACCAATTTCAAAGATGGCCAAAACACAAATAGCCTTGAGGGTGGAAATCTGAAAGGAGAAAACATTCGGTACGCGGCACCGTTATGCTTAATGCACCCCCACAGAAATTATCGATTAGAAGCTTTTTTATGCAAGAGGGAGTGCGTAGGGGAGACTACCCGGGGGCGAGTGGTTGAAACAAAAAACGCGAGTGAAGAGTGAAATAAAAAGTTTAAACAAGCACTGCATTGCCCTCAAGACGGTAAAATCAATAATCGAAGCCGCCCCGATGCAAATCTTGCATCCCGATTTGAATTTCAATGGGTAGAATTTGAGTTAGTGGCGTGTGTTTTTAAGCTTTATTTGGACTTTCATTGTACATATATGTTTGTTATTCCTGAGTGAGCTTGAAAACATTTGTTTACTCCATTGAAGTTCCCATAATATTAGCAAACTTAGAGACATGGTACATATGTATGTATATCGAGCACTACTAACGCACAGCACAAAAATAAGCATTCAAATATGGGCTTTAACTCGTATTCTTTAGATACATTATAGAGTAACAAAAACTTCAGCGCAAGCTTCAAGTAACCCGTTAGCCGACTGTTATCTAATACCGTCAAAATAAAATGCATCTAAAAATTACGACTTAAAGACCATATTTGAATGTGTATTGTTGTGCTGTGCTGGCAATATGGCGCGGTACAGATTTGCGTCAACATTTACTCAAAGTAACAGCACTGGTTCGTCTCCTATCATATAAGACAGTAAGTATTGTGCATTCTATGTCAAGCAAATTCATCTTGCCTGACCTAATGTAAAAAAGAATAAAGACAACTAAATGAACAATTGTGACGCAACAAGTAGGTATTCAAAAGTACAGTAGCAATTTATAACACAAAGTCGAACGTTCCATAATTTTCTATGAATATGTAATTCAAAATAAAACGTAGAATACTCAATAAACATTAAAGTTGATAGTTTGTTGCCGGAGTACTGGACGTTTTACACTAAAGTTGGTATAACAAATCTTCTGGCTACTTACAATATTGTTATAATAATGTAAAGAGCAATGGAGAATAACTTTCTGGTAACTTTTGAAATGTCCAAACTTTCACAAACATATTTGGACAATATTAATTCTGTTACAAATATGACCATTGGTGCTATTCATGTAAATTCTTCTTTATTGAAGTCCGTGGTTGTATTTTTGTCTATAGGATTTTCAAGTGCCCGTATTAAAATAAAACACTCCTTTCGAGTGTCAATCAATCAAGAAACACAAAATTCCTCTCGCGTCCCAACATCCTTATTGTACACTCGTCCCAATTAGCCCACCCCTGGGCTCAGATGTGCACTCTTCTTGATCGTTCGAGCGTCATCTTTAAATTTCCGTCGTTAAGATTTAATTTTTATCAAGGTCTGCACCCCCTGCCTCCTCACTTCTTCACCCCTAGGGGGTAACCTGTCGCACCAAATATTTTCCTTCGTAGTTTTTTTCCTCCTTCGATGGCACTTACGCCGCCCCTCTGTACGAATTTTTTTATCATTAAAACACGGGGGTCGCCGAACCCGCGTTGCCAACTCGCGCTTGTCATAACAAAACATAATCATACGGAACCAAGCGGTTTTGGTCACGTTTGCAACATTGCGTACAATTTGTTGAGCTTCTCAGCTCATAGAAAGACTATGGGCCTTCTAGATTTTTCCTTTTTCATTAGTAAGTGTTTTATTATCACCAATATCTTACTATTATTGTTTTATTATGTTTATCACTTTATAACCTTTGGCATTAAGCATTATACCATCAACCAACACTTTTTACAGGCTTTTATTCTACTTGCCCTGTTAATTTATGGGAAAAATCTTGCAACTGAATTTCAAATCAGTTATCCTCAACCAATTGAGCTGAAAGGCATACGTAGGCATGTAAGTTTGAAGACAATGCAATGTCATGGTGCCATCGAGCTGGTCTGATGATAAAGACCGAAGGTGGCCATAGGAACCCCTAAAAGAAATGACTTAACCACCTCGAGTTTGGGTTCGTTGGATTTCTCTTCCCAAGCATTTGGTCCTAGATAAATGAGAGCATATGTTTTTTAATTTTTTTTTAATTATAAAAGAAATATTATTTGTCAATACCTAATTTCTTGTCCCATTTATGACTTCTTTTAAAATACTAATCTACAGTAGGATTTATCGAGTCTATTACCACATAGATAGATAGATAGATAACTCTTTATTGTACCACACAAACACAAAATACAAAACAATAAGGAAATGCTAATGCGCTTTAAGCGATCTCTTCCAGGCAACCTTGGGATGGACTGGACATAAAACAACAATATAGACGGTGGTGTTTACCGTACGAATTATAAATATAATATAATGATACCTACACAACGTAATATATACCTATTAAATACACATATTCCTACTTAATACACATATACCTACTTAATACATATACATAAACTTACATACACATAAAATAAAGGTGTTTGAATAGTTACAAGGATAAATAATGTTGATGAAGCAGTTTTTTGAAAATAGGAAGTGATTTCGCACTTCTGATATCTAGAGGAAGAGCATTCCATAGACGGATGGCTTGTACAGTAAAAGATTTTTCATAAAATTTAGTAGAGTGAGCAGGAACTTCTAAGACGAGGGTTTCAGAGGAACGATATAGTATATCTATCTATACATGCAATACACCTATAGTGTTATTCAATGTATCCAATAAGGGTGACCACGGATGACACATTTCACTTACCCTCCTGTGTAATTAAGCTGGCTACGTGTTAATTACGAAGACATCAAGTTCACCTCGATTCATTTTCTTCGGCTTTCTGTTTGTTTGGT
This sequence comes from Eupithecia insigniata, assembly GCA_947859395.1. Classification (NCBI taxonomy): domain Eukaryota; kingdom Metazoa; phylum Arthropoda; class Insecta; order Lepidoptera; family Geometridae; genus Eupithecia; species Eupithecia insigniata. Next base: position 9,400,820 of record OX402002.1, read on the forward strand.
TAATAGGATTAACTGTCTCATGGAGGCTATCGGGTGATTTTTTTCTCTTGAAAAAAATACGATGAAAAAGATTGAAAAAAAAACTACTACACCATTTAATGTTTTTTAAAATAAAAAAACTTGAAAGCAACGTATCAATAATAAAACAAAAAACATGAAATAAAACATCTAACAAAGAAAAAATTGTTTATGGATATGACCACAATCAAAATAGTTTTAAGGTACCAACTACTTAAATATTGTAGATACTAGATAGCTACTTCTAACAAATTTTGACATTCGTCGAATGACATAGACTGACATTTATGCCAATTATAATATATTTTTGGTGCATAGAACAAATGGAACAATTTTCTTCTTGTATAGAACTATGTACTGCAAGACAACTGGGAATAACTGAAGGATGAATGCCATGAGCCGCGACTCATTTTCATAATTGATTTTAATAAAAGTTAGGAAAAACCACAAAAAGAGCAAAGCAATAAGCATTAGACATTAATATCATTTACTAGCTAAAATGCGGTAAACTAAATTAGCGTAGGTAAGTAAAGTTGAAAGTTGCTAGAACTCTTATAATCTTGTTAAAGCTCAGACGCCACTAATCCACCTCCCATCAGCTAATTAATCCCAAAGTTTAGTTCTCAAAAAGTTTCAACGAAGGAAGTAATTTTGCGGTAAGAATAAAGGTGACTGTACACTGTGTTGCATTTTTCTAATCTTCGCGTTAAGAAATTACAGGATTTCATGACACTAAGAACTATTTATGTTGTGAAATATCAAATAAGGACTCCTTCGGTGAGCAACAAATAGACAGTAAAACATTACCTCTAGAATGCGGACGTTCTATGCATATTGTACAGACAGTCCCTGAATCCTCTGTGTTCAAGTCTCAAATGCAATAAAATAAAATACTTTTTGATTGACGCGATCTGTCCACATTATTATAAGTACTATTTGACGGTTATTAATAAACACTATAGGTTAATAAACGTATAAATAATAATATAATAGTGTATCATATTGTGCAACCGAGGATGATACTCGCTATTTGTAGCTCTCGCCTTTAGATTAATTCTCATAAAGGGCCTCTGTGCTGTTGGCTTCGGCTCCACGCATGCCTCCCAAAGGACCGGGTTACTATATGGTCCGTGATCATGGAAATATAATAATAATAGTCTCAAATGAACCAAATCTTAAACTTTCAGAGTCAACATTCCGACGGAATGTAACAAAATTTTCAGCTTTTTAACAATGATAGCCTACCCGCAGCCTTACAAGGAGAGAACTTCACACTTAGACTCGGCGAGTAAACACTCATGACGTTTCCTAATTAACGGACGCAATTAGTGGTCGAGCTCGATGGACCACGGGGTGGCAGGGGGGTTATAAGTGGCCTCAAGCGGAAAAAGTTAGGAGGAAATTCTTGGCCTTACACGGGTAAACGTGAGGTGCCAGACGCTCCGGGAGATACGAGGAGTGACCTTGGAAACTATTCGAACATCGTCTGGTTTTTGTTTTTTCTGTTTAACGGTAAGGGGGAGTTATCTGTCTTGTTTGCATCACTGTGCTTTTAAGGAAATCTAAGTTTTCTCTGATCGTACACAAAAAATTTTTAGTATATATATAAAAAACTTATTCTAGGTTTTACATTTTAACATTCTTTAAACCCGACAGGATTTGTGTAGAATGTTGCATTCTTCGGGTTTGATAAAATTTTAGAAGAATACGTTTCGTTTTGCAATTACGTGGGTACCTATTACACGTAGTTTAAAAATATATGTACCTACCTAACCTAGGTATATGCATACCTAGGTTAGTTAGGTACATAATGCATGCGCATTACGTAAACATAACACATAAAGATAAAAAAGCGAGTTAAGTAAGGTAGGTGCTAAAAGCTACATGAGGTGTGCAGATTATCAACGCAGTGTTCGGTATAGTTTAGTGTAGTTTCAGAGAAAATGCAATACCTATTATAGAAAATATATGTATCTCTAAACCTGTGCTATTATAATAGCGCAGGTATCGTATTTTTTGTAAACAACTTATCTTCACCAGTCAAACATTTACCTCTCAATTATAGATTCAAGAGTGTCCGAGGACCAAATGAAAAATAGCACTCTCTACTCTCTTCTTATTAACATTCCGCCCCTGTGCTTTTCCGATGAGTAATTGCTTTCTTAATTCGCGTCATCCATCCTTAAAATAAGGCAATTTTTCATTCGTCTTCACCTACTTGTGCGTTGCCTTGTATGCAAAGGTAATTTCTTCATTACTTAGGCTTCAAGAGGGTAGGGGTGTCAGTGACTTTTTGGTGTTGCTATATTGCAGAAATATTTTACTTTGCATTGTATATTTTTTTAATGGCTTATTTGTTTCAGCTGAGCATTTTTATAAGGCTTTAGACGATTGGCTCATTTTGGCAGTATTACTTATAAAACTAATTTATCATAATAATCATGAAAAATGTATTTATGTTTCTCGCAGTTTTCTGCATAATTATTATTATTACACGCAAATATTCGTATCTACCTTTGCCAAGATTTTTGCAGTCTATAAAATCGTCGAATCATTAAAACGCGGTGAGCAACAAAAAATCGTTAGTCCTTGTTTGCGGTACCTCGGTTTCTTTTTCTTTCTATGCTTTAATTTATTCCCTAAAAATATAAAAGGATTCTGGGGAGACGGCCTCGTCGTTAGCGATATTGTAATTTGATTATTTGTATTTTTTTCTGAATACTTTTAATCACCGAGTCGGTTCAATGGGTGGGGAGGAAAATCAGATTTCAATTTCAATTAGTGACGGATCTTCGTGGAAAAATCCAAATGGACTGAATGACTATTGATGAGTTTGGTCGTTAATATAAATGAGTAATTTGAGGGCGCCCAATCAGCCTTTTTATTTGCCATCCTCTTCTTACCCATAAAACCTATTTCCGTTCTTCGTGATCCAGGACATCGCTCTTTACGATTCGCTAATTTATTTGACCGATATACTCTGTCATGATATCATAGTAAACATAATTTTATTGCAAACAAATTATCCAGGTAGGAAACTTACTAAGTTTGCAGTAACAAAGTTTCAGGGCAACAAAATACTATGAAATCAAAGCATGCTACGTCATAACCTCTCATACAGCTGGATAATTAGAGCGCGATTGGAACACGCGAGCCACAAATAATTCATTAGGAGCCTTAGTTCACCTCATACAATCACTTACACTGTCATGCAGCACGTTTAAACCTAGCGAGCGGCGTAATTACCGTACTGAAACAGTCGCCCACTGAAAGGTTAGATATAATTGGATAATAGACATTCTGTTATGCACTCTAATGACACTTCATTGCTCATGTCACATAAAACGACACATTTCAAAAAGGCCGATTTATTATCGTTGTTTGAGGTCGTTGGCAAATTGAATTTGTCCAATTTGTACGATACCAACCAATTATAAAACCGGACAAGGAAACCCGCAATTAAAAGGAATCCTCGAATATCTTTCGAGTTAATGACTTCTTTGCTTGTTAATTCCTTGTCGCGAAGGACGGGAGTCGGATTAATTCCAAGTGCAAGTCGATTGTTTGCATAAGCCTCGGCCGAGCTAGGGAAGCATCACCTTACCGCCACCGGCTTAAAAAAATAATTAAAATTCGTAATCACTCTTGACTCGACCCCCCAAGGGGACGAGTTTGTCTTGGATACGCGACCGCTTTCAAATAACATCGCAGTTTAAAAAATTTCTACCGGAATGTTCCTGCAAATTCGTTTAGATGACATTTCATATAATTTGTGCTACTTTAAAGTTATAAATATGACATTATTACGAGGCACGAGTCGGGGCGTCTTCGTCGGTTGTTCAAATAGTGGCACAAAAGGCATCTTGGTATGATCATAAAAAAATTAAACTGCATACACAACAGGAACTTTCTTCGCTACTTTTGCAAACTAACCAAATTTTGAAAGCTTAGTTCATCCTTTGCATGTTCGTCGGTAGTTTTCTACCCTCTTAACAACATATTTTGGAATATTTCGATTACCATAAAGCGTTCCGTGTCATGTATATTTACGTTTCATTATACGTACTTATTCACCTTACTCCCCGTGTGTCTATTAATTTCTTGACTGAAAAGCTTCAATAGCGATTTCAAGGAATGTAAAATGGAGCGCAAAAATAATCGTTTTTTTTTTTTAATTTGCTGCTAATGGTATGTAAAATAATTTACAACAATAGGCAGACATTTCTTTCGTCTATTCAAAAGAATCCAAGCTTATCACGGTCTTAAATTAATAAGCATTCAAGTCGAGCCAAGTAAAAATGAATAAAGCTCGTAATACGGAACAATAGCGTAATAAGGATGGTGCATTTTGTCTCTGAGAGCTCGCTTGCAAAACAACAATAATTCTTCTTTCCGTGAAAAGATTTTCAGCGTTATTCCACTTGAAATTATTTTTTTTTTCTTGTCGTCGTCTTGCCATTGTCTCGGTCGGGAGGTACCTAAGTAATGAAGGAAATTTGGGGTTCTCCGGGAGGGACGCTAAGATTTGCGTGGCCGACCGCTGTCTAATGCGGAATAATGAAACAGCTTTGAATATCCTCTTCTACTCAGCGGTTTGGATTTATTAGATTTGCTCAAACTGATTTAGACAGTCACCATCACCAGTACCTATAACTATAATAATTACTAGCTGCTGCCTGCGCCTTTGCCCTTGCCCACGTTTTATCGGGATAAAAAAGACTTTATGTTATTCCAGGTCCCAAACTATGCCCATACCAAATATCAGCCCATTCAGTTCAGTAGTTTTTGCGTGAAAGAGGAACAAACATCCATACATCAATACTCACAAATTTTGACATTTATAATATATGTAGGATTAGTAGGATACAGTGTAAAAAAAATATAGTTAAAAACTAAAACCCGACTACATAAAAGTCTTAAACAAGCGTTCACCTATTGTCCTTATCATTTTCTTTTGATACTTAGGTAGTCGGAGGCCTTTGTTACTAATTGTACCGTAGGTATATGGGGTGGGTACCTCCGACTACCTAAGTATCAAAAGAAAATGATAAGGACAATAGGTGAACGCTTGTTTAAGACTTTTATGTAGTCGGGTTTTAGTTTTTAACTATATTTTTTTATACCTTTTTGCTAATAGCTTGAGAATCGTTAACCTCAAAAAAGTTTGAGAAACGGTTTTGAAAAGTACAAACAAAGACCTTTGCAACGATACCACACACGAGCATATTTACTAACATTTAAATTTTCGACCCTTTCTTCGACCCCCGCTATCTCGTTAGACCCCCATTTTTATCTGACGCCACCTAACCTATACCCATCGGGCTATTAAGACGAATCATATGACACCTCATTTGTTGAAATCGGACCAGTAGTTTCAGCGCTACGAGGGAACATAAAATCGGCTACATACATACATACATAGGGTGTCAAAATCATAACCCTCTCGTAGTCGGGTAAAAAAGCAAGTTGCTAGTTAAGATGTTAACTTTTTTTTTATTTTTTGCTTTTCATCTTTTCTGATACAGTACACTTCGAGACAAGTAGCGCTTTAGCGTCCTATCTATTTCACAAAAGCAATTAAGGATTCCCAGTCAAGAAAATCCTACACTGATAAAAATCCAATTAACTGCTGGCTCTTGAAGAAACTAAAATAGATTTATTTAATTAAACCCGGGATAGAAAACCTTGACGAAAAGTAGTTACTTATATTTTGGTTAAAAAGTTGGTCATTATTTGTGGTCGGCGATGCGATATACTTCTCAAAGATTTCTTGCTGTTCGCTCGTAAACGAGCATTTGTAACAGTCTAAGTGCAGCGCTTTTACTTTTGTTCTTTCAATGTCTTTCATGTGAAAATCTTTCGTCGACAATCTGGGGTCAAACCGATTCCTCTTATCCTGTAGGTACCATCTATATATTGTACATATGTATCTATTACCTAGTTAGTCTAGTCTACCGATAACACGAGCTCTGTTTACCCACATACTTTGTGGCTAGATGATGCTGTGTGGATTGTCTAGCATATCTTTATATATAGGTATATAAAAATCTCCTGTCACAGTGTTTGTAACCAAACTCCTCCGAAACGGCTGGTCGGTCTGAGAATAGGTTGTTATCTGTTTCTTATACCTCTAAGTGATACGTGTGGCCCAATCCAAGTATTTTATTTTTTGGTCAATTTTTTTCTTTTCGTTTTGCTATTATTTGGTATTAAAAAAAAACATATAACCCTCAATTTTCACTTTAAACTAACACCAACCCCCATTTTTTGTTAGTTAGTATACTGTACTGTACCTCAGTAGTCGATGGCAAAACAACGTTTGCCGGGCCAGCTAGTTATTATTAAGAAAATAATGTGAAATGACCAATTGAAATAGAAAACCTTATCTGTATTTATAAGAAATCTGAATAAAGTTCAAAAGCTCCGCAACTTCATCAATCACATCTGAAATTGGATCGGCGACCCACGGCAATAATCCTCCGTCCACTCACAAGGCGAAACTCAAACATTACTTTTGTAGTTTCCTATTTACATGCCCCCAAAGCGGGTTACTTCGTAAACTCCAATATTTCTTGGCTCATACTCGACCCGTACATAGAAAAAGCTGCTTGCAGAAACACAACTTCTGTAAGGAGTTCTGAAAAAAAAAATATTCTCTATTTGGCTGGATCGTATAAACATCTTGAAGAAAGATAGAAAATCGATATATCCCATCTACTAAACATTTTAATCTTTAATTGTCTATAACATCAACAAGAAAACATAAACACATCTCAATACTTTATACTACGAACTAGCTGCTGCCCACGCCTTCGCTCGCGTTTTATAGCGCTGGATAGCCTGTATGTTATTCCAGGTCCCAAACTATACCCATACCAAATTTTAGCCCATAGTAATTTTTACGTGAAAGAGTAACAAATATCCATACATCCATCCATACAAACTTTTACATTTATAATATTAGTAGGATAAGAATATGTCTAAGGTTAGGAACTTATTATCATAAGATGTGTAGGCATTTATACATTTGCCAGAAACTTCCCTACCTCTATAGATTTGCAAGTCAAGTTTTTATACTGTATTCACTGTACCCCGCTTTTCGGCGGTCTGCCATCTAGCATTTTTAATCTTGTACTGCGGATCTCGGCACACGTGGTCCCTTCGTCCCTATGTTTACCTTCTGAAATAGTTTAACGGTAACAATTTGCATCTGCTTATGCGAAGAGCGTCCCCGGTAGTTAGCTATCAGTCTTTTTCGATTGTAAATTTTCGGAGGTCTGTTTTTTTCGGGCCTTTGTTTGGCGTTGAGTGAAGTATGTTGTGTCCGCTGTGGTCGGATGTATTATGCAGAAAGTTGTTGTTTCTCATTATTATTTTTGTGTTGGTCAGAAACGTCTTAGCAAAAGTGTTTTAAAAAACGATAAACCGACTTCAAATTCCCTTACTTTTACACTTATTTTAAGTTTTACGGGATAAATACTAATCCCACGGGGATAAAAAATTATGTGACCCCTTCGATCATTTTCTATACAATAGTGAAAGAATTTTCAAAATCGGTCCATAATTGACGAAGATATCGCGTAACATACATACAAAAATAAAAATAAACCATACAGACGGATAGCCTTTTGAAGGCTTATATCGAACCTTTGAGATTAGAACGAAAATTTATAGAGTTACAATTTTGTATGTTTACTCTGTAAATAGGTACTGATGATGGTACCAACTCATTAGTTAAAGTCATACAAGTTATACATAAAGTCTTATTAAGCTACAGTTATAAATATGTATGTATATAAAATAATATGTTTTTTAGTTTATAAGAAATGAAAACTAACTCAATAGACACGAGTGTTCCGCGAAGATATGGGCAGGTTAGAAACTTGGCCCTAATCGATATCCTTATAATGATTGCCGGAGGAACTCGCATACGAAATAAGGAGGGCGCTTGAGGTGTCCGGGGGTGGAGGGGGAGATATGAGACGATTTAGATTTTTTCCCTCTTCTATTCTTTCGTTTTTTTGGGGGAGCCCCCTCAGAAAGGGTGAGGAATTTAAGACGGCACCGCGATCGATTTTTTGCGTATGCATTGGTATTCTCGTAATGTCTTACTTTGAGATTAGAGTTATGCCTCTTTTCGTGTTCATCTTTTCTGTTTATTTTGTGCGAAATGTTGTTTTCCCGTGTTTTGTGTTGTTGTTTTGGGTTGGTTATTCTTAACAACTTATTAGTTGAAGGGTAATAATTCATTAGTGCATTCAAGTACAAATTTTAAACAAAATACATTTGAGAAATTATGAAATTATGCTCAACCTTATATGTACGTAGAACAATATTAATAAGTACATACATATGTTAGTAAATTTACATCAACATTATTATAACCTTAATGAGAAATAAAGAAAGCGTAATACTTATCAAATTAAAATAAATTGAGTAACTGAATCGAAAATAAAAACTCAGCCCAAATAACAATGAAAAAGATTCTTTGTTCCCCAACAAATTCCAGTATACTAATAAAGCGTCTTATTACAAATTACGCCAAATCACAAAAGAAACAACTCAAGTCTTAACCGGGGAAAAATATTTCTTTATTAATAGATCACCGGGTATCAACAAAAGGCAAAGCTAAAGGGGCTAAAAGCCTTCCTGCCCACAAAAAAGTCTCAATTAAAAACCTGACGGAAGCTTTTAGAAGGTAATCCTTCAAATTGTTTCCAACGCCCCCTCATTAACACCGAAAGTGTTAAAAAGTAAACTTTTTAATCTTTATTACTCGACTAAACGGGTTAAATTATTATAGAACAAGCGGTATCCCATTTTTTATTTTAACCCTTCCTGTCTTATTTATTAGCGGAGTTTGAGCGTCTACGTTTTAATTAAGTGAAGTCATAATTGCGGGGTTTTGTGATACCATTTCTTTAAATGTTGAATTTGAAAACTCAACATTTAAAGGAAGCTGGCTGGAGCTGACCTTTATGACTTTAAAAAATTAACAATTGATTTTTTGTCAGAACTCCTTAGGAACTTTTTGGTAACTCAATTATTTAACGAGAACAAGATCTTTAGGCTGACTCTGATTTGAAAAACCTATATGAAAAAACAAACAAAAAATCATTTTTTTCTCCCACAAAGGAGAATGAGAAAAAGTTTATATTTACATGACTTGACATACATTGAGCTTTGTAGCTATTATTCGTATCCAGCCAGTAGAAATTGTGACTCCAGGATTGTTCTTGGAGTCTCAACTTCGACTGACTAAATAAAAATAAATGAAAGAATACGTAATTGCACAACATAAAAAAACTAAAATCCTTTTATCTAAATTTAAAACATAATTACTACAAAGGCGGCCATATCGCATAAAGTCCAGTAATTAATTGAAATCTATAAAAAAAAACTGAATCGTTTCAGGGTTCCTTTTTTCGTAAAATGAGAGGGCAAAAGCCTATAAAATGCCAAACAGGAATTCAGACGAGACTTTCGATACCTCATTTATCGTATGCATTCAGCCGTTTTGATTCTTCGAGGTAATAAAGAGTATCATAATAACCACATAGAAAAACTCTAAAATGTAAGTCGCCGTTGCGAGTAATGACAAATCATTGAAACACAAAATTTAATTATTTGAAAAATAATAATAATCTGACATAAAAATTTCTTAATATTAGCACTGTTTTTCAAGATTTGTGGTACCAATACTCGGGAATAAAATAGCCATGGGAACATCAGTCATTCATTCTCATTCTTTATACAATAGCAAAAAATCTTCGTAATTCGTCCACACTTGATGAAGTAACCGAAAAACATCCATAAAAAAACATTCAGCCTAACATAGAACCAACTCTTTTTATCAAATTCGGTTAAAAAACGAAGTAGGTACCTATTGCTAATGATAATATAAACTACCACTATGCAAGCAATGCAGAACATCCAAACGGAAGACACTAGTAATCCGTATCACGGCTTCGAATGTTCACCAAAATACCCAAACAAAAAAAAAACGTTCAGCCTAACATAGAACCTATTCCTTTTATCAAAGTCAGATAAAAAACGAAGTACCTATTGCTAATGATGATATAAATTACCACTATGCAAGCAATGCAGAACTTCCAAACGGAAGACACTAGTAATCCGTATCACGGCTTCGAATGTTCACCAAAATACCCAAACAAAAAAAAAACGTTCAGCCTAACATAGAACCTATTCCTTTTATCAAAGTCAGATAAAAAACGAAGTACCTATTGCTAATGATGATATAAATTACCACTATGCAAGCAATGCAGAACTTCCAAACGGAAGACACTAGTAATCCGTATCACGGCTTCGAATGTTCACCAAAATACCCAAACAACGTCACCTCATAAAGAAGTCGGTACAGCCCATATACTAGACAACAAAAAGATACCAGGATGCCAGGGACTCCAAATAACTAACCGTCCGAAATAACGGTCGGACAGCACACGCGACCAAAAACTTTGCGTGACGTTGTGTACATCTATATTAATTACTTGTGATATTTTTGTCCCCTAAATCTATTAACCCTTTCATTGGAGTTTGGTCTTGTAGGTTTTAGTTTAGAATAGTACCCAGTCCAGGTATTACTTTTTATTGTTTCTTTATGTTGTTCCTCTGTGGCTCGGCGGGCGAAGGTCCGCCTGCGACGCAGGAGGTTGTGGGTTCGAGTCTTGCCTTGAGACAAATGTTTGTACGATCTGGAGATATTTATTCTGGGTGTTCTGAATGTTTTCTATGTATGCTAAAAATATCTATCTATGTAATGTATTAAGTATATCAGTAATCTAGTACCCATAATACAAGCTCTGCTTAGCTTGGGGCTAGCTGTGTGAATTGTCCAGCATTATTTATTTATTTATAAGTTAATCAGTAATCTAGTAACCATAACACAAGCCCTGCTTAGCTTGGGGTTAGATAATGCTGTGTGAATTGTCCAGTATTGTATACTCTTTCATTTATGTTTGACCACTAAATACCAACTTAAAGTGGCAACCCAGACACATATTGCCAATAACAAAGAAGTCAAGTCAAGTCTTTCAGTGGAGCTTCAGTTCATCCATTTTTGAATTTGAAATAGTCTTTAGTCTAGATAATCTTTTGTTTCTTTTGTTGGTCTCTTAGCTGTCTAAATTCAACGAGATGATGCGTCAAAACAAGATTTATAGCAAAAATAATATTGTACAAATAGCAGAAATATTTGCACAGTATTAATTACTTTCACGATGGACCAACGACAATATAACGTGCCAGATAAGTCGCCCGCGATTTATTGCGTGCATTTCTTTTGTCAGCTTTGAAATTGTACTCGCATAAGTTAGCCGAGATTAAAGTAATCGAACTTATAAATTTTGTCGTCTCACCTTTATAAGTCGATGGCGGTGTCGACGCGAACTTTGTTCAAATTAATGGGGCACATTATCAGATCGAGCCGTGTACATGGCGTTTATGCTGAGATAATTTTGTTTTTTTTTGTTTGGTGTTTTTTTAAGGAATTGTCTCGGGATGTTAGCAAGCGTAGGCGCTTAAAATTCTAAAATGTTTACTGCAAAAAGAAAGTTTTGATGTCAATGTATAATTATTCTACCTATTTACGTAACTGCCTTCCAAATTTAAATAATATGTATTTTCGGGAATGAATTTGCTATGAATGAATCAGATGGCAATTTTGCAGGTTAATAAAAATAACTTGTCTTATAAATAAATAAATAAATAATTCTGGACAAATCACACAGCATCATCTAGCCCCAAGCTAAGCAGAGCTTGTGTTATGGGTACCAGATAACTGATATACAATATTTATAGATAATACAATATTTTACATAGATAGATATTTTTTATTATACATAGAAAAACGACCAGAACACCCTGAACAAATATTTGCAGATTGTACAAATATTTGTCTCGAGGCGGGAATCAAACCCGCAACCTCCTGCGTCGCAGGCGGACCTTTGCCCACTACGCCACATCGGTCGTCAAACGTCGTCTTATTCGAATGGTTCTAGTTTCGAGTTTCGAATCATATGAAATCTTATGATTTAAATTTCGAAGATAATGTAAAACTAAAAATAATCTTTAAATCCGGACGTAAAAGTCCCTAATCCAACATTCTACGTTTAAAAATACTCCGCTTCAAAATACTAATTAAGAAACTAAACAGCCACCAATAGCTATGAAATTCCTTATACGAGCGGTAAACCAATTTCGAGGCACTTTAGTTAGACGCGCGCGCAGTGCTACCTAATTTAATTGTCAAATAAAGACTTGGTAAAGCTCAACGAATGATTTCTAGTTGCATCGACTGTCAGAAAACTATAGAGAAGTGACATTTATATGTTATTTATTTGTACAAAAAAAAATACAATTTAAACTAGTACCTATTTATGTACATACTTATTAATTACAGTACAGTACCTACATATAAATTTACATTACACTACTACACTAAATTTACGAGTATGTCCTAAAAATCTAAGCCGTCATCACATCAGTGGCAAAACCACATAAAAACAGCACGTTAATTACTTGTCCTGAATATGCTTATAGCTTATCAGTAAGAAGCCTGCTGATATTTTTCAAAAAATTCATTGATTTTCTTTTATCGTAATCTGTTTAGTAAGTTTAAGAGTAACTAATTGCTCAATGCAATCTTACTTATGTTATAATGATAATCAAACCTCAATGAATATTGTTATAAAAAATTTACCTATAACTAAACAGTTACGACGTTCGTGAGCTAACTTTATATTAGCCTAAACTAGCTAACATTGTTGACGGTACTTAAAATATTTAGTTTGTATGTGTTAAAACATATAGTGAAAAGTCAGCTCGTAATAAGCTTTATGGAACCCGACACTTTTCTATGAAATTGAGCTATGATGCTAAAGAAGAAGTCGTGTCGTAATCTAAAACTACGGGTCAAATTTTGCTAACCAATCTTTACTATGACAATGGTATCGTCAATAAATCGTCCAATAATAAAACTCTACATAGAGCATGCCGTAACATTTGTACGGGGATATTGATAGAATTGTTTCAACCGTAACACTTTTGACACGTGTCACCTGTAGTTTCTTTCATCAAAGGTAAAATGCCAAGATATGTTTCTTCTCATTCTGAGACGATACCACTGTTATGGTGAAGTGATTAATTTTGTGGAATTTGGGCCCAAACATTGAAAAGAATCAAAATAACACCTTATTTCCTTTATGATAATAATTAGCTGAATATTACTGTATGTTCTATGAGATTATTTTGTAAGTTTATAGAAATTTAACGTCTCCGATTCCTGAATGTAATATTTATGTACTTATTGCTTCATTCATTATTTTTGTTAATTATAGAAATAAACGTCTCTTAATTTCTGTTTTCTGAATGCAATATTTATTTACTTATTGCTTCATTCACTATTTTTCTTAAAATAAACGTCTCTTAATTTCTGATTTCTGAATGCAATATTTATCTTATTGCTTCAATCACTATTTTTGTTACATAAAAGTATAAGGCAAGGTATAAGGCGTAAATAGGTTATGTAAATTAGTTGAAAAGAAAACCAGAACATATAATTAATGGATCTTAAAATCCATTACAAATTGTCACCCCATAAAATCCGATGTCGACATTCAAAATGAATAATTAGTCGAGTTATCTTCGAAACAAGGGACTTTGGCTTAATTATTACACCATTATCAAGTGCAGGCAAAACGACCCTTGCTGGTAATACAGAGATACGAAGGAAAGTTTCACTCCAACGTTTCCAACTTCCAAATTAAGTACACTCATGGACAAAAGTGGAACGCAAAAAATTGAGGCAAATCTCTCCAGTTTAAGGCTCTCTTCCAACAATGTTACACTGAACGTACCTTTCTCCGGATCGTCTCCATACTTTGGTCCATCCATCAACTACCTTCTAACAGAAGGTGAAGTCATTAGTAAAAAAAAATGTCTTCCTACCCTATTGCTATTGCGTTCCTATAAATTGTGTCCCTGAGTGGAGAAGCGTAGAGCCAATTTAAATTGAAGTTTAATATTGAGTACATAGAGACGTAGAGAAGGATGCAGAATGTAGAAATACATCAGAACAAAATTATAACTAAAAAAGTTTTAAATGCGATAAGCAGGTAATTATTGGTTCATTTCACAGAATATTCTTTGGGATAGTTTATTTTGTTCCTAAAGGAACTCTAGTTCTCACACTAGGCCTCAGATAAGCCCATATTGCTATTCCACTGTAAAAGGAAAACACAATCACTGAATCATTAAAGCTTTCATCAAAAGATGAACCTTAACTCGTACAGATAAAGCACATTTCACTCTCTTTAAACTGATTCAGTGGCACAGGGCCAAGTCAAGAGGGCAAGATAAAAAAAAAACGGCACAGGATTAATTAATTTTCACCAACATCGTTCGGTCTGTAAAATGCTTAATTTCCATTTATAAGGAACTGTTTTTGTTTCGAGTGACTTAGACTTTCCTGGGGCAAGAAGACGCGATAAATGCAAATGCGCTGTCGCGGTTTCATTTGAATTAATTAACAGTTCTAATGAATGCAAACTTTTTATTCCGTCCGTTTTTCCGTAACAATGTTTGCGGTAAATAAAACTTGTCAAGGAAATGGAGGTTTTTTGTCCATCTGTCGGTTTTTCTTTTTAATTCGCAGAGTTCGAGCGGAATTGTTGGGATTTATTCGTGTAATTAGTGAAGTTTGTTCCGTTTCAATTATTTTTATTTTGTTTTTACGTTTGTTTGTTACAATTTGGGGGAATTGAATTTGGAGGTGAGTTTGATTGCATGAAAATTAGCGGTGTTCCGGCGAAGTTTTAAAGCACGTTTATTGTTACTGTAATTTATGGAGGGCTTTGTAATTTTTGTAAAATACTGAGAACTTAGTCATCAATGTAATTAAAACAACATAAGCATATTAGTAAAAAGGTTTTAACGAAATATTTTAAATTTTTTGTGTTAATGTTAAGCGTTTGTTAAAATGGTTTAGTATTTAAGGTATTTCAGAAACATAAGACACACAAAAGAGAAACTTTCACTTCCATTAACATAAAAGCCCAAATAAACATTCCTACGTTACGTAAGCTTGCACTAATCAATTTAGACGCACTAATGAGGACAATATAAATCGATGTTCTTAATCCCTGGAAGGCTGGAGTAATAAATAAAGGCATAAGAGCACGCGCCATATTTCTCGATTAAGTGCGAAAGTGAGGCGGTCGTGCTACACTGCTACAATCGTGGAGTCAGAGTGCGAGCGAACAGCGATTTTATGAACATACTTTAGATTTATACTGTAGCGGTTTAAGGTTGAGAACGGTGCAAGCTCGCACTTATGCGTATATTTCTAAAAAGGTTGGTTCAGTGTGTAGACGAGAAGCAATTTTTGGGTAAGATAAATATAAGGGCGTTTTGAATCCGCGTCGTAGAGTCGTATTAGTTCTAGAAATTTTGACCGAAATATCGTGAGAATAAGTTTTAAAATCACAATGTCCCCCAAGCTTTCTTTAATTTACTCTAAAAATGTTCGCTGAGTCATCAACAACAATCGTCGTTTCTTTCGTTTACTGAAATAACTTTTGACCCATTAGTCCTGAGCACAGTACAACTGGGACAACAATTGTCTTAATTTTCCTGGACAGAAAAATTGCACAAGACTACTTGACAGCCGACATCACATATTTTGTCAGACAACCAAATGTCGTGCTATGACGAAACCTATGAGTAATCTTACACACTGTTGAAAAGGTACTGCTGTGAGCGACACCTGCCTAGCAATACAAATACTTTAAAGTACTTGTTTGTATTGGTCGATTATTTTTATTTCTTTTTTTTTAAACCGCTACTTACATGGCCACACCTCTAGGCCATGCGCAAGCGCATATAGGCGGTAGGCCCACGTCATTACCCGCGCAGGATTGGTCACGCAAATCAGATCCACGCCGTCCACGCAATTATAATCAAGTACAGACTCGTAATTCTAAAGTAATCAAAGGTTTGTACATCTGTTGCTGAAGCGGCTGCGACAGTGATCGTGTTGAATGGAAATAAGTTCAGCTTAGGGAAATAACATTAGCACTTCAACTTAGTCTGATCCTTCTAAGCTCATCGTTTCATAATTTTGTTATGGAGCTTTTCCACTCGGGTAGCGTAACGTAACTATGCGGTAGGATGTCTGAAACTAAGAAGGGATGCTTAGTTATCGACTTCGAGTGAATTTATTTGTCAGCTACGTTGCACATTTCTGGTGGATATGAATGCAGCCTAAACCCTGCCTGGGTTTAGGCTGCATTCATATCCACCAGTGTTAGATTGCGTTTACTTTTAGATCTGTATTAAGAAAGCTTTATCTATGCTTGAGTGGAGCTTTTCTACGTCATAAACGTCACTCAAACATATATCTAGGACTGAACAAGCTTTCATGATATGGGCCTTAGAATTTTTATTATATTTACTACTAACAGACATACTAAACATCTGATCTTAGTATTACAGTCATTAAATAATCTTACTGTATCCTACATAAGTTTATATTAAACATATTTTTATTGGATCAAAAATTTCTTCAGCTTCTGAATCCTCATTTAAACAAAATATTGTTTGGATGTTGTCAATTAATCCTTAAAAATATTGCATTGTTGACGCTCGATCTCCATAATCTTCAGTAAGCTTCTTACCATAAATAATACGTACTAGTTAGAATAGAGCATGCGTGGGCGCAGCTACAGATCGACAGTCCTATCCTGATTGTAAATCAGTGCCTAGACTATTTGGATGGGGTTATGAAGTAAGCACTGTTATGGTTATTTGTTTGTATGGGAGATTGTTGCTGGCAGTAATAATTTTTGTAACTTTCTTATTTAGTTTCGTACATGGATGGATGTGATTTTATTCGATTTTTCCGGTTATCATGGTTCTGAGCAGTCTATAGCCCCTATCCCTCTTCTTCTATGTTAGGTTTATTTATTTTACTTCTTGCACATCAAAGATTCCGGTTAAGTTAGTTCTTTTTTAATTGCTTTTATATTGATATTCTTATCTATTCTATTCGAAGGCCATCTCATACATAGATTAATCTTGTTCAATCAACAATCATCTTGGTCTTTTGCGACCATCCCCGGTTCTATGCACAGGGATCATCCTACCGTCTTCTTCTAGCTCAGTCGACCTCAACATCGTTGCTTCCATTCTTCAAGCCACTTTACTAGCGATTCTTCTCACTGCTTTGAGGTAGTGATATCCCATACCTCTACCTACAACAAATTGTCATACAGATCTACTTTCTGCACTAAATAGAAGACAATACGGAGATCTTAAACAACAGTGCTATGTCACACGTCGACCACGCCTGTTGCGTGTAAACCGCTTGCCTCGAGGCCACACTCGGTACGAGTAGGGTTGTCGAGTGTTTGTTGAACTTGGTAACAGTCAATACAAATTGGAGTATCTAGATACTGGACTTGTTTATTTTTATCCATATATGTACCACTGTTAACTAATTTAAGTTATTATAGATTACCATGTAGAATGTGCTTTAGTTATACCGCAAGTAACCATAATGAAAAGATGTATTGCGCATTTTATTAATTTACTTGACCTGGTAAAAACTATCGTAATTTTTCATTATTATCACTTTAAGTTTAAATATCATGATCATTACTGCTACCTAACCTAAAACTTATCAAGTCTCTACTTTTAGCCACTGGCTTCCATTCTACCGCAGTATCATAGTTTTATCTAAACGGCGGCCTAGAGTATTTTTTTAGTGTAATTGTATGAGTCATTGTGTTCAATTTCCCATAGATGTTTTATAATTGTAGTTTTAGTTACATGAACGAATCCTAGCTTCATACTGTCGTTGTAGTGACTTCAATAAATAAAATTAAAACTGTTCACTAGAAACATGTTGATGTGACTTATTTACCGACTATGAGTGGGAGCCCATAATCAAATCTGAGATCATCATAAGCAAAGAGAATATCACAAGAAATCAAACCCCAGAGCTATTAACCAAGAAGTTGAAGTTGAAATCAAACCCAAAGACTAGCAAAACAGTACTAACAAAAACCTGAGAAAGATTAGCAGCCAACCCTACCCTCCTTGACGGATGTTTCGACACAGCTTGTCTCTGCAGAATAAACACCTCTGATTCATACACTAGAGGACAATGTTTTAGCTAATGGCTTTCTACAATGTCTAACAATTGCTGTACTTAGATTGGAAGGATCAAGTTTCAATTTATTTGCAAGCTATCAGCTTTGGACCACAAATTATGGAATTCGATTGGTTTACTTCTTACTGGTCAAAGACACACAAACATACATATAAATTACTTATATATAAATTAAAAGCTATAGCTAGAGGGCTAGATAATGGTGTGTGAATTGTTTCGCATTATTTATTAATTAAGTAACATGAATAGTAATAATTAACATAGTTTAAGGCTTTTGTGCATAGTCAAAAATATTTTCTGTATTCTATTCTCTCTTTCTTTCGTACTTTTAAATTAACAGTTTTCGTATTACATATCTAAAGAATAATTCCTTAGATATGAAGGCGAAAACGATTTTTTTATACCACCAAAGTAGCAAACATGCAGCCTGACTGGTGGAAACCGCTTACCGCAGCCTATGGACGCCTGAAACATAAAGGACTGTACGCGCGTTGCGGACCCTTTAAAAGAAAACTGAGATTTATTCACTTTTCATTATTATATATGCAAATGTGTGGGAGGACCGACCGAGTTGTAGCTGATAATTCCTATCAAATCTTGCAAAATTAAGATGTCCTTCCTAAGCACAACAAACACTTTGAAACAAGCCCTGCTAAAATATAATAAAAAGCTAAATAATAGTTATCTTGCCACTTTACGCCAACGCACAGATAAGAGCAGGGTAATAGAGAAATTACTCGTACAATATACATTAACACTTTACCTGGATGGACGACTGCATTTGTGCAGGAAACAGGCAACCGGCACCTACTTTTTTGTTTATGGTCCGTCCTCATGTTAGCCCGGAACGTACAGGCTGCTTGATCTTAGATGTTAGCCGAGTCATCTCAAACGATATAATTGTTTTTTTGTTTTATTTAGTCGCCTGTACAGGCGTATGTAAGTCAAAGGCCTTCTATGATTCGGCCAAAATTTGGTTCCGCTATAAGAATTATTTGAAATTACAATTATCTGGATTCTTACGCTGGATACTGACCTATGTTACGGGGCGTAAAATCCGTCTTGTTAGTCATTGCTAGCATCTTCATTCCTCATACTAACTGCACGAATGCTCGCTGTGTGATACGTTACATTACGCGCCTCAAAGCCGATTAGTACCCAGCTGATTAAACACCAAAGCACAGATTATGTATTGTTAGTTCACCAAAGTTTGCTGACCGGTTGACAAGTTGACAAAACACTGTCGGCACTAACTACACATACACTAAAATATAACATAACTAACCCGCCGGGTTGTGTCGGCGTATTCGGTGTGCAGAGTCCGTTAGGTCAATTTGCTTTTATATTTTGATACCTTGAAGCACATTGAAAGAGATATTTTTACAAGATATTTTTATCAAAAGCCCAATAAAGTATTTCGAAATATTAAAGCTCTTCATGCCTGAACCATCATCATTCTGACGTGGCCCATATTACCCGTAAAAGTCAAGGGCCTGATTCCAAAGTGAATGTGCCCTGAAGGTGTTTGTAAATTGATATAGGCTGTCTCCACGTGCGAACATGTTCGAGGCGTTGATTGTAATTTGTAGTGCGCGAGCGCGTCTGGGGTATTCTAGATCCTTCTTCGTTTTGTTGGGGACTACGTGTTGCAATGGTGTGATGTATTGGAGTGTAATGGTGAGATTGCTGTCAGTCTAAGATCCGAATAAGGGACGACCTTCACCCATCTGTATAAC
Organism: Eupithecia insigniata; assembly: GCA_947859395.1. Classification (NCBI taxonomy): domain Eukaryota; kingdom Metazoa; phylum Arthropoda; class Insecta; order Lepidoptera; family Geometridae; genus Eupithecia; species Eupithecia insigniata. Next base: position 9,420,764 of record OX402002.1, read on the forward strand.
GGATGAAAAGTATTTTTATCAAAGACATTATGTTAAACAGTAAAACGTGAGTGGTTAGAATACAACGAAAATCACCTAACAAAGGTTATTCTTAGGGTGCGAGATAAAAACCTATGGGAAAAGTGGTGCAAGGTATTGGTACCATGTAATATTTGAAATACTATTAATCTAATGTCTGGCCAAGATTTTTTCAGCCAAATTCACTAAGGATGGGAGTTATTGGATATTTTGGCTACCGGTTATTAGTTGGGTATTTTGTTTCAATACCGCTAGTACCAACTGGTACCCAATAACGTTACAATACTCTATACCTGTTCAGATTTCTACCCAATATATTTCTAACCGATTTGGTTAGAAATACCATCTAACCGATTTGGTTAGAAATACCATCTACCCGATTTGGTTAGAAATACCATCTAACCGTTTTGGTTAGAAATACCAAATACTTGTTGCAGCTACATAACTTTACGGGTGAACGGTCCGCTAGTACCTATGCGTAGATGATAGTTAGGTAAGTATAGGTATTGAAGCGTTGGGTAGTTATGGCTCACGGTCGGTTAGGCGCGATGCTCGCTTTGCACAGTTATTCCCTAGCGGTATGCGGATTTTACAATAGCGTTAGAGATTTTAGGACCATGCTAACAGGTACTGAGTTAGTTATTGAATACCGGACTCATCTCTAAAATTCACTCGCGTTATACTACGTAACATACCTTTGATAAAAAATACTTTTCATCCATTAATCAGATGGGTGAAACTCGTCTCTAATTCGGAACTATTTGGTAAGGGAAATATCTTTCGAAGAACGTACACTTCGTTTAATATTAGTACGTATAAAGATAACAATTGGAGCAATTACCCGTAACGTCATACTGTTGGGTAAATACCTTTCATCTCTCTCTCTCTCTCTCTCTTTCTCTCTCTCTCTCTTTCTCTCTCTCTTTCTCTCTCTCTCTCTTTCTCTCTCTGTTATTGCAGAATATATATTGGAAGCGTTATAAAGGCGCTATGAAATATATATATGCGCAGAGCAACTATTGCGGCAACAGGCAACTCGAAAATATAAACGTACATATAAACTTCTTCTAGTATCGAGTTGTCTATTGCCTCAATAGTTGCTCTGTCTGTATAACGCCTAAATGAAAATCATTGCAGGTGTGACGTGACCACTCTTGGAAAAAAGCTCCAAATATAGTTTTTAAATAAAAGTACCAATTGTACATAGTTCTAATGTTGGCGGAGCCATGAATAAATAGTACCTACTGAAAAAACCCGTTAGACTAGGTTAGGCACCGTTTAGATTGGAAGTAAAGATTACAAACTTTCAAAACATTAAATTGACACAGAATAAGCCCTCGAGATATCCTCTGCAGTGGACGATCTCGTAATTTATACTGCACAGGATTACTCCTTCGAGGGTCGAGTTTATGCGAGTAAAGCCACAAATTATTGCCGAGCTTAATTATTGATTATATCTGACCACTCTTTTTATATACAATTTTATTGAAAGATTTCACTTTTTTTATTCATACGTTAACTAAGAAGAAATTAGGTAAATTGATACAAGAAGAAAAATACAGGAAACCATGAAACATAACGTTTCTTTTGGAGACCGTGAGATACTAAAATTCTAAATATGAACATAATCCATGGCTATTATCAGAGCCCCGAGTACGCTTGACGATTATTATCGTCGTCTCGATATTTCGAGACGTGATTGTAACGTCTAATTTTTGTAAGGAATTTGCGTAGTTCCTGCCACTCGATAGAGGCGCTGTATCAAATCCTAGGGAAAAATGAGAACTCACAATCACATCTCGACACTATCGTCAACCGAACTGGGGCTCTGGTCGCAGAAACCTCCAAATTTGTAAGGGCTCATTCACACAGCATCCATTTTATAGGATCCGTTTTTTTTCCCGTGATGGCATATGTAACTGTAGGAGCGAATTCACACACCTGACAATAAACGGATCCTGTAAAACGGATGCGGTGTAAATGAGCCCTAAAAGTAACAAAAATCCTTTAAACACTTGAACTGGATAAGAAACTTTGTGAGTTCATGTGCACGGTAGAAACAGACTAACCTGTTAACAAGCAAACGATGCATGTAAACACCGGCTCCTACGTCAGTTTGTTTTTCTCCAACAATTCTGACAACTCAATCCAAATGCCTTTACAAATGACGTTACAAATCAAATGAGCAAACAGCCAGTGGCCAGCCTTAAGAACAAATCACATAGGGATAGTTCAAGAGGTAATGATGAGTTCCCTAAATCATAAGTCTTTTTATATCATCTGAAATATCGCCGATAATTTAACAAAGAGTTTTTGATGAAATGTAGACAAAGCCGATAAAACGTCCAGGCTATCATATGTGTTAAAAGAACTGCATACAAAGGACTTCCATATCGAAAGGTGCCAAGTGCCAACCATATCACAAACTAACCATATAAAGAACTAGATCACAAATTCCCTCCTTCTGTAATTCTTGAATGTACAGAATAACACATCGTCATCATCATATCCTGCGGCCGCTATGATGTCGTCGGTCCATCGAGTAGATGGTCTCCCAACACACCGTTTTGCGTTGTATCATGGCTACCACTCGATAACCTTTACTCCCCAGCGTTCATTAGATCTGCGGGCTGACTGGGCAGGTCATATTCTGCCAACTGCCACTTCAGCTTACTTATTCTGAGAGCTATGTCCGTATTATTGAACCAAAGTCTTCAATAATACATAACATGAATTTACTTATCTAATAGGCGTACATAGGCGAGCCTTAACCTGAAAAAGAGTTTTGTTGCAGCTAACCTTAGAGTTACCTCCTTCCCTGCAGAATCTTATTTTAGCTAGTCTTGCTTGAATTTCTATAGCAGATATTCCAAATACTTGCAACTCCTGGTCTACGAAGAACAAATCCCATCCATATATCACTGTGTAAACTTTGTACTTTACCTTTTATGATGTATTTTACGCTTCGGATGGCTAAAGCATATTCGCTGTCCGTTTAGAGTTAACTAGACTCTACAATGTATGGAATTAGCTTTTTTCATTAGCATGTCTTTTTCTTTAACCAACTAACCTTTGCTTTCAAATATTATGAATAATGAGAGTGCATAACGACTTACGCGCTATGGTATCTAAATTAATATTGTAAAATAATATTATTATATCTAAGAAAAAATTGAAAGTTGTATGGATGTGTTAAAAAGCGGACATGGTTAAGAAATGTACATGTAAGGAGGTTGGTTATGGTTGACAGAGAGCGAAAGAAAAAACATCTGCTGTATTTTATTTGAGTTATTCCGTGTTCGGCCCACTAGCTTCGGACCAAACGGGACGTAGGCGGAAAATCAAATTCAGAGGTGATTTCATTCCGCATTCGTCCCATTTTTAGATATCGAAAAGTAGCCAAAGTACTATCAACCACCTACTTCTAGTAGTCTTGATTTTTTGGCTGGGTAAAAAGTTAACTCGTTCTTATGGTTGGAAACACCAGTAAAACTTTACCAGTAAAATATTTTTTTCAATCATTCTGGGAGAGATCAACGAACTCTCGTACTATGATACCTAAATTGATATTGTAAAACAGTGTTATTTTGTCTGAAAGTAATGTTAAAAGAATCTGAGAAGAAAGTGAAAGAATAGGGATGGATTAAGTGAAAGAAGACATGGTTATCCAATGTGTGAGAAGGGAGATGACGTTTAATAGAGGGACACACATCAATTTAATAGGAGAACAGACTGTTAACCCCAACTAAAGTGAGATAATAAGTGTTATTTTGGCTGAGCAATGGGTAAAAAGCTAACGCATTCTTATAGTTGGGAAACACCACTAAAATGACCAACAAGCTTTGAAGCACTGGGTTTTAGTCTTTTATTATTCAAAAATGGTAATTTCCATTATAACCATTGTGTATTCTATCAAGCCATCCAAAAGAAGGCTTTCCTCCCACAATCTATTGGGAACAAAAAAGGCCGAAAGATGACGGGTGCCCGCTAAGTTAATTTTCCATTTAGGTGTCAAATAACATAGTTCTGTGGGTGCAGCGCTTACGTCATATCCTGTGTCATCTTTGAACGAGATCATTGATCCAAATTCGTATATGAGTAGGTTATTATTATCTTAGTAAACCTTAGGTACAAGTACATATTAGGTATGTACAATACGGTTTCTTCTGTGGCTGATTGCTTGCTATCTTTATCTCTATCGAAATCGTCTGTTATCGTTTTCAGAACGATAACGTTATCGATACCTTACTAACCCAAACCTACCATTTATAATTTTAATATACCTGAAATTTTATACATTTATAAATGAATAAAGTAGCAAGCATTTACTATTGCTTATTATTTAGGTAGAAAACGGAGCCTTGCTTCTGCCTCAAACTTAGTGTAAAAGAAATTACTGTCATTATTACTTTGGTTGTTATTGTCATAACCGTATTTTGACTGTTTTCATTTCGATGATCCTGCATGAATACGCTCAGATTATCTGGGCCCACCTTAGTGATAAACGGCATTCTTTTTTGCAATCGCCGAAGATTAATTGAAGACTTAAGTCGTTATTGTCGCCTTTTGTGCTCTTGCGCATAAAAAAAATCACTGGGCGAGAATGAGTTGCTGGTAAATTTTTGTGATTAGCAGTGCCCGTGGCTTCACGTATAGAATTTTAATTTTTGCATGTTACCCAAATTTTTTATAGTTATTCTGCTATTGTTCATTTTCTTTTATATTAGCGATAATGCAGCCAATAAGTGGAGAAATATGTAGATATATGAGTGATTACTCGACACTCACGATTACATCTGAATTGACCAGTTGTACTTTGTACCTAATGATGGGGTCATTGCCTAAATTTTTATCGATAATTTGCAATTTTTATCGATTTGCCTTTTAACCCGAGATAACGTTATAGTGGCTCTCTCGAAATCTTTGAATAATTTTATTATGTCGTTTTGTGGTCAGAAATTCCTCAACGGAAATAAATCCAGTGATTAGCCACATGTGCTAATTAAAACGGAAACCCAAAATAACGCACGAGCTTGAGCTTCATACATCTTTATCATATTTCTTACAAGACTTATAGCCGCTATAAAGTATAGGGCTACCACATAATTCTATCGATAATGGTGGCACAACGCCCACATAAGAATTAATTAACACGTGAATGTATAAAAACAAGTTCTCGACGTCGATGTCAACAGTCGGGTAAAATGGAACGGAACTATAAAGGCAGCATCGACATTTTTATGGTAGGTATACTGGATTAGACTTGAATGACTCATTCCGTCTTGAGGATGGTTAAGGTGTGGTTGGAATGTTACTTTTGTATTGCACCCTTAATTAATCTTAATTCACAACATCATTTCATCCACATTCCATTCCATTGGACTAGGGGTGGAATGGACATCCTACCTTGCCAAGGTGTGATCATGTCAGTTTTCTAAGCAATTTAACTTACAACTGGTTATTCGTACGCTGATTAACTATTAAATGTCAAATCTATTGTCATACAGTTATTTCTATTACTGAAATGACGTTGACAAGATATTGTATAAATATTAAAATTCATAAGTTAATTATAGAGATGAGCATCGTACAAACTGGTTATTAGTTTTCTATAATTCTTTTTTGCTGTGCAAAATTGTATAAGATATTAAATTTATGATAAGAACATTGGTCAAAACCAATATTGGTGCACCTAAGTAAACAAGATGGGTACTAAAGACGCTCTGACACCACGAAAGATACAAGCTTGATTCAGAAAACATACATTGATGACGCTTATCTTTTTATCGACATTAACTCAAATTGTTTATTAGCCTCGCCCAACACTATCTCAAACGTATAACAATATTACCTTTGTGGCATTGAAGCTACATTGAACTCTACAGATTTTTGGTCAGTCGATACGGCCGCTTCGGCTATTTTGTGACCGTTGTAAAAGTACATACTATTCTTCATGAATGGACCTCGGTTGCCGGTCATGCGTGTGTGGTAACGTGTCAGTGTGTGTGTTAGTTTTTTGTGAATGGCCAGCGATATCCGGTCCTTCTCCGTACCGTACAGGTTTTGTTATCAACTCTCGGACACTGTCTAAACACAAGATATAAAAATTGTGTTTTATTGCGTTTTACAACAGCGATCCATGAATATCGATGAGACGTATCGGATAATAGACTTGGAGAAAAAGGTTCGGGGTATAAACGTAGGTGTCAATGCGTCGCCCGTTCCTACTCAATAGCAATTTAAGGAGAGGGAGTTAAATTTTACATAACAAAAAAGTCTGAATTGTGAGTGGAGATTTGGGATATGTTAATTCGATTTTATTCTGGTTCTGATAACGTATTCGAGCGACGTGGCTCTGCAAAAAGCGAATAAACGAATGTTTGGAATTGTGTCGAGGCGCTTTTGCTGGTGTAAAGCGAATTAGCACAGTCGACGTATCTTTAGATAGGTAGGTACTTTGTTGAGGTTACGTTGAAGATTTTGTATCTTTATTGCTTTGAGTTGTTTAAATAAGTAAAGTTAATATTTTCACAATCACATGAAGGTTAGTGTTTAGCTGACGGCTGAATATTTCACTTTAAATACTTTTTATTAAAGCGTCAGAATCTCTATCAATTGAAGCAGTTTTCTTTGCAAAACCTTACTCATACAGTATTTGCACCTTACTCATGCATTATTTGCACCCAACAAAACTTTTCTCAAAGTTCGCAAATACAATTACATACGAACCTAAAATTGCCAGTATAAATTAAATTCCACACCATACAAAAACATGCAGACGGTAAATCGAAACAAAAAAGTGGCCACCCTCCTACCAAACGAAGACAGAGTTAGAGAACAAAACAGGGTCTTGCCTTATCAAAATTTAAATTTGGAAAAAAGCGGGGGCCGCTTCTCATTTCAATAACCGTTATACGAGGCCTCCCTCCCGCGTCCCCCGATCCCAAACTATAGGTGATTGATAGCACCAAAGAAACAATGGACGGTCCAACTGCCCCAGCTCACTGCGAATCTCAAACACTTTTATTTTCATCGAATAACGAGACTTGATAATAAATATCGATATATCGACTTAGATTCGGTATTATCGACGCAGCTGTGGAGAATTTTAAAACACGCTGTTAACGATTCATATGTCTGAGTATAAATCCATTTGAAAAAAAGATCGCACCATCTTTTTATGCGGCGACGAACATGGATTGCGGTCTTCTTGATTGATGCGGTGTTCTTGTATTGCTAATTGACTTGGTAAAAACTTTTCTACCATTATTGTGGACTTATTGGATTTACTACATTATCTAAATAACATTAAATTATTACAGTTATTCTATACAATTTTCATAAATTAAATTGACTTCGTTTTGACATACGCATCGCAGTCGCTTTTTCAGTCGCTATGCTATCACGAATGCTTGTAAGACCATCTGCGAAAAATAAAATTAGTTTATTGCATATTGCATCACTCTCATTTGATACACACAGTCATAAAATCTACGCAACAAATCCCACATTAGTCATCAACATTCAAATACTAGGCACAATACATGCAGTACCTACAATTGTACAGAACCTTCAACGCCCATTTTCCTTCTTACTTGTCATTAACATCAACTATGGTGTAAAAAAGTACAAGCAATGCGGCTCAAGCATGTAATTTCGCGTCCTCTGTATGATCATTCGAGCACATCATTAGATAGTAGAAGCTTTTACAAACTGCTTATGTTCGATGCAAATAAAAGCGACATAAGCGGTTAGAGTAACGCCAAAATCACTATGGCATACAGAAAATTAAGGAGTAACTTGATTCAGGATCTTTTTATTTTTATAATATTTCACTGGAATCGCAGAAACAGTAGGTACTTTATGTATGTGCTTCTTACTACAGAATAGGAATAGATAGGAAGGATACAAACCACTGCACTACGAGACGTTTTGATAGTAATAAATTTATTAAATTAAATTAAAAATAGCGATAGCAACAAATACCTATTGCGTTCAAAATTACAAAATGAATGAATGAATGAATGAATGAATGAACACTTTATTGTACTAGAAAATAAATACATTAGTTAAAGATCTTATATCTAAACCAAAATGAACAGTACAAAAGGCGGCCTTATCGCTGAGAGCGATTTCTTCCAGTTGCAGTATGCAAAGATTAACCATGGTGAACAATCCCTGTGAACGGATCTGGTGCATTTTTGCGAAAGACAGTTGCGCGAGTGATACTTATAATATTATCATTTGCACGAGAAGACATTGATGGAAAGGGCAGTGGTGGGACATGATCTGTATTTGAGAGTGAAGAACAAAATTTTTCTTTACATAAAACGATACTACGACAGACTGGCGTAGCTTACAAAAGACTTCAACCACTTTTCTACTACATACTAAATTTCTCTTAGTTCCATAACTAGTAGACCTAACGAACTCTTTAGGTCTACTAGTTCCGGCATCTTCGTAGCACCTGCTACAAAGATCTACTTAAAAATATTTGTCTGTATGGGGAAGGATATCTCATATACAATAATGAAATCCGCATTTCTTCAAATAGATTTCGAGAGGTATTACGAGTTTTATGATTTTTCACGCAAGTGTCTGATCGCGCAAATGGCTACTCATTCACATGTCTACTGGTACACGTCTCGTCACGGTTTAATAGCGCTCGGCGAAAGTGAAGGGGGGTTCTACGCAAGTGTAAAACGGTGTAACAATCTATAAATCGACTTCTGCGCATCAAGGTCAGCGCAAGGTCAGCGCTATTAAACCGTGGCGCGACCTATATATGTATATGAACAGGTTTTCTAATTACCTGCAGTCCTTTCAAAAGTTATATAACTCCAAAAGCAATGTGTCAGCTAAAGCTAACTTGTAACATAGTGATTGCGCCCAATCAACTCATTGGTTAATTTTACATAGGTACCTCTTTAAAGTAGATACCATATTCTTTAAAACTTCAATGGTCCATGGAGTGCACGTCTAACTGCTGGTCCAGCAGGCGGGGCAGCTGTAGCCACAGTGTGTCGCACCGCCCAGGCTGGACAGTGAATGTGTTAAATTCACCTGTTGCTGTCCAAGGCATGGCCTTGAGTCATTCAGACTTGTGCAGTACAGTCTGTCAAATTCAAGAAAACAAACGAGATTTTAGGTAGGCCAACTTTCGGAGAAACTATTTTGTTAATACAATTTTAATCCAAAGGAGTTTTGGAAGCTCTCCCACAAATTTATAAGGTACAGGGTACCTTATAAATTTGTGCCAAACCGTTTACCAAGAGCTCTAGATCTACTTTTAATAAAATATGGTATTATCTCGTCTACTCTTTCATCAAGAAGCCAGAGGTTCTTCATGAATATTAATAAATATCGGCCCCAATACCTTCCAGATATTTAATTACAATAATGACTTGATAATCCATTTATAATCAACCAATTCGCATACAAAATGAAGATTTTTAAAGTTTTTATTTGAATTGCTTTGCGTTGATGGGCATTCAAATGATTAGGGACATTGTTCGAGTTAATTAGTTTTGTTAATAAGTATAACTAAGATGGACAATAATGTTTGTATGTCTATAAATATTTTAGTTATAGACAAAACTTTAGACTCAACATCATCATCAGCCTATACCTGTCCACTGCTGGACATAGGCCTCCCCTGACGACCTCCATAGATTTTATCCAGTGGTCTTACCCTATTAAGGTAAATAAATAAATTGAAATTTAAATAGCGACCTGTCTTCTCAGCATAACTTTTAATAGCTCATCACTCAATAAAAAAAAAGATAACAAACAGTGACAAAGGAGATTCTTAGTTTGAAAAAAATGGATAGGTAAATACCCTATTACCCCCATTTTGTTATTCTATAACATTAACATTCCAATAACATAATTCATCATCACCAGCCCATACACGTCCACTGCTGGACATAGGCCTCCTCCATACGACGCCACGAATAGCGGTCCTGAGCCGCCTCTATCCAACGACTCCTTGCGACCGCTACGATGTCGTCGGTCCATCGAGTGGGTGGTCTCCCATGTAGGGGGGGGATTTACCATAATCACCACGCTTGGCAGGCGGATTGGTGATCGCAGTGTTGGTGTTTAAAAATACTCAGAAGGAAGCTGCTGCCCTTCCTCTGGTAGGTTCCCTCAGTCGGCTCTTACGACATCCACGGGTTGAGTTGGAGGGGTCGATATTCGTACGCCGCGACCCCACGGCTTAATGAATTAATCAATATAACATAATTATTATTGATTAATTCATTATTTTCATTATAATATATAAATAGAACGGTTCAAAGAAATGGTATTAATGAATTTATTAATTTAATTGTTTATCGTACAAACTATAGTATATACTACAGTATATTTAACATGTTATATGTACTATTTGACAATAAACTAACCAGTGGTATTTATAGATATATTATAAATAGTGGGAGCTCACATAGTGAAACACCAAAGAATCAACTGTTTTATTTGGTACCCTCACCTCGTGGTTTCATTTTCACTTCTTCCACTAGTGGACAAAAAATTGAATTGAAGATAATATCAATAACACCTTATTTCTTATTTGATAATAATAACTATGTTTATAGTACAAAGTTTGACTTGTCTAAGTGCTTATTTTGTAAGCATACTTACCTAAAGAAATAAAGAATGATTTAATTAACACTTTATTGTAAGTACTTAAATTAATACAAAATCTTATATCTATATAAAAATTAAACAGTACAAAAGGCGGCCTTATCGCTGAGAGTAATTTCTTCCAGGCAACCTAGATAAAGATATTGAAATAGATAAAGTTATTGATTCTGATTCCTCAAATGAACTTAAGTAGTACTTAGGTAGAATACCACAAAACCGTTGAACCACCCTGATTTGAAGCAAAGTCGCAGCCTGGTAGCAAGCTATATTGATAAAAAAAAAACATGTTTGGCCGGTCCCTCGCTAAGTTATTACCATAAAAATTTTAATTGCCATCAACCATCTTCATTAATACAATATCTACATTAAGATAATCATGCTGATTGTGTTTCTATCTTATATTAGTTCGAGTAAGATAATATTTAATGGTATATTAATGTAGGTAGCAAATAGTGAAATATTGATAGGCTGTGTTTGACTATTGTTATTTTTACCCTCTTACCCTAGAGTACTAACCCAATGTTTTCTTGTGTTAGTAGGTTTTTTCTTTTAAAGTAGTGGAAACAAGGTTGCCTGGAAGAGATCGCTTCTAAGCGATAAGGCCGCCCATTGTACATGTTTTATGTAATGTCTATTTTTAAAGTTTTCTTCGTGGTGTACAATAAAGAATTTTGTAATTGTAATTGTATCTAATTTTACCTGTCTACGTGTTATTTAGTACTAAGTAGTCTTTTATTTCTGTATTATTGTTTATGTGTTGTGTCTAGTAAAAAATGTCTTTCTTTCTTTCTTTCTAGAGCCTAAACTAGCATATTCCGGCGGCTTCACATGCTCGCTTCCCGTATAAGCCTATGAATGTTCCCGGGATACCCTCTACCTCACACCCAAATTTCATTAAGTTCCGTTCAGCCGTTTAGGCATGAAAATGACAGATGATGAGAAAGAAAGAAAGATTTCTTATAATATTAGTAAGGAAGTATGGATATCTGTTATTTATTTAATGGTAAAGCACGATTTTTTTTTCTTCTATTAAAGTAGTGGAAACAATCTACTCTACAGTTCTTACAACCTTGAGTTTTTGATAATATTTTCGGTTGTAACATCGAAATTGATTTTAATTTATCGAACTAGTGTAACACCACCTTTATTTAGTTTATTTCTGTCGATGCTTTGTTAATGAACTATTTATTAGGTTAACGGTTGATGGGAAAACCCATCACAATAATGATATCTCTAAATTAAAACTTCTTAGGTCATCGATGACATCTATTTATATACAAATTTTAGTATGTATTAGTTAAGAAATTATAAATTTTTTCTTGTTTTTATAAATTGTGAGTAGGTCTACTAAGAAATATTTATATTATTTTACTATTTTTTGTTTATGCTATAGAAATTTAGATGGATTTTAATCATTCATGACTGAGTTGGAAATATTGAAAAAGTCATTTCAACGATTACGATTTATTAAGAGAGTCAGGCTACTGCTGTCCACTGCTGGACTCTGGCTTCCCGCTGGATAAGTACTTTATTGGCGTTTATGGGGGGGGCCCAACCTGAGGATTATGGGCATTAACCCATAATCCCCAGGTTGGGCGGGTTGGGAATCGCAGTTCGACGGTATAATAATTCTTCAGGAGGCTGCCCGCCCTTCAGTAGATAATTTCTTAGTTACCTTTTACTACCACCACTCGGTAAGAGTTTAGCCACTAAGCAGAGTGTGCTTAGTGGCTAAACTCTTACCGAGTGGTCGTGGTCGTCATATCAGGGTGGTTCAAGTGTTAGGGTGGTGCAAATTCTCGGCCGACACCACATGGTGTACCTACTCAGATACCTACGTTAAATACGTAGATACCTACGTTAAATTATATTTGACCTTTTTAATAAGTAAACGGAAAGTATATGTGACGTCACACAAAAGGTTACATCTTTTGTGTGACGTCACATATACATATTACGTTACATCGGTCGTCATTCCTTGACGACCGATGTAACGCGGCGGCCGAAGTTGCCTTGGGATAAAATGTTTGTACGATCTGCAAATCTTTGCTGGTGTTCTGGGTATTTTCTTTACATAATAAAAGATATATCTATGTCTACGTTTTGTATTATTTGTGTTATTGTGTATGTCATCTATAGTTAGGACCCATAACACAAGCTCTGCTTAGCTTGGGGCTAGATGATACTGTGTGGATTGTTCAACATTATTTTTTATTATTATTTATTATTCATAACTCTACCTCTAAGTACCTCCTAGTAGAAAAAATCTCACGCAGCTAAAGCTTTCACAAACCATAACTCACAAAAAACAATCTTAATAACACCAAACTTACCAATAATTTAACAAGTAAACCAAATTGCTGCTAATCATTTTGTAGCTGTTTCTAAAATTGGACCTGGTTGCTGTTATTATAGTAATGACTTGGGCGGAACGTACAAACAAACAAAAATTATATGCAGGTAATTAAAGAAAAGGGGTTCCATTTGATAATGGCTCGATAATTTTGTTATAGCTTCGTATCGAGCAATTTTCTAGAATTATAACCGTAAGTGGGGACTTAGATTGCCTTCAGATTCACTCGAGATACACCATGATTGATTACTTGCACCATTTTGGAGCTAAATCTTTTTTTAATTCGTTTTATTTAATAACACATTCATTAAGTTTAGTTTATTTATATCCGGGTTAAATGTTAGAATTCTAATCGAGTATTAAAGCGACGCCTGTGTCACTTTCTACAATCTAAATCAAAATGCCATTATCATTGGTAATAAACATAATTTAAAAATCCCTTTGAATATTCAAATACATTCCGAATTCAAATGAGATGGGCAAACGATCGAAAAAAACGAAATTAATAAATTAGTTCATCAAACAATTAGGACGGTCCGAGGATCCCGAACAAAGGGAGCCGGGTGTGACTGAAAATTTCATTTGGCTCCAATTATCTCGTGCCAGAATTGAATTTGCTAACAATTATACCCGGGTACTGGGATATCCGGCTACGGGCCGTCGCAGCCGCCGAGAGAGATGACAACAGGGTGACAAAGACAGAGGGCTTGCAACAGGTTTCCTTTCGAAGCAATTAAAACGGGATTTTAATTAGTAGGGGAGCTTGATTATTAGCGAATCTCAGCGCGCTTTAGGGCTTTTTAGTGGAATGTAAACCACTTCACGGCTGGGGGAGTGCGGCGTTCAAACTTGATGATTCACATTGTAATTAGCAGTGTTCTTGTTAAATGAAAAACACTAGAGAATGAGTGACCAAAATTTGCTTATGTAATCCATTGACAAAACATGGAATTTTGTTATAGCAAAAGCGCACTATTGCCATGCTGTGCGACCATGACGTGTGCACCTGGCCGCAAGGGTCGTGGCCAAGCATCTTGCACAAAACTGCAGCCACAAGTGGCGCCGGTCGGTTCGGTGTGGCCATTGGCCAGGTGCGTGTGCTCCATGGTGATTTCATACTAATATACATATGTATCTCGCTAGTCGCTGCAACCGGCTGATAGTGCGCACTTGGCCTAGTCTGAAAATTGGTAGAGTCAAAATCATATAAACAGCAATGGTATTGGTGCTAGCTAAAACTGGTTGAGCTATTTTATGATCTGTGTGACTGGCTCCCTGGAACCTTCGGTAACCGACTTCGGTGACAATAATACAGGGTTTCCGTGAGAAGGGCACTTATTAAAATGTTATTTTATTATATATGATGTAATTGTTTGAAGTTCACAATAATAATAATTCTTGACTCACCTTAGTATCATTTATTACTGCAAATAGGTAATTAGAATAAAAAACTATACATAATACAGTCGTTTGGTAGATAGCCATCTAATAACAGAAAATTGGTGAAGATGCAGTATTATGTAACTGAACATCTCTATAAAATTTGGAGGTTATATAGGTTACCATAACATTGATTGGTTTGCCAAGCCTTATCTCCAAGAGATAACATCAAAAACCACTAAAAACTTCGACCCATATTATGACATCCTATCCTAAACACCAAACCTCTACTTTTCAAAGCTTATTCGATACTTAGCTTTTCTTGAAATGTCTGCATTTCCTTATCAAAAGACTCCCAAGGGTGGTGGGTGGTGGTAGGAAGGCCCGGGTGGTGTTTGCATGTGTGAGTAAACTGCCATGTGTGACTACTCATCTATATGTGTTAATGCGTTTTCTTTTTACCAATTTTTGGGGTGACCTCGCTTTTTAGGGAGGAAAATTTGCATATTTGTAAAAAAAGTTGATAAGTATGTAAACCAGCCATGGGTTTGAAACAGCTGTTGGTATGACATATTGTAACGGTTCGGAGTTGCAATTTCGAGAACGTAAACGTCGTCTGTTCAATTTATTTACTTTTGTAACTTTAGCTACCAATCTACAGCTACGCAGGAAATTATATTAAATTTCCGACGATCCTAATCGTAAAACAGCTTTTTAGAACACAGTAGGACGTTTATAAAATCAAAGAAAAAGTCCAAACGTTTTTGCACACATTACAGCAATAAACAATGGGCACCCTAACGTCTTCGCTACACACAAGCAAAGCTTGCATATGATTTGCGCACACACGCGAGCGAATTTGCGTATGTGTATACTTGTATTATGTATGTGTTGTTCCCGATTTTCGCATCGATGGTGTTGGTATTGATTTCGTATTGTCGTTAGTTTGCGACATGTAAAAAGAAAGGGGTCTTAGACGGCGTTCGCACTTGTGATCGTCGTAAGTCGTGGTAAGGGTAAAATCTTCAATGTCAGAAAAGACAATTGGTAAAGTCTGGCCTCTGTTGGTTCTGGGATGAGTAATCTTGAATTGTATTTTGGTTTAAGGTTAAAAATTAATATTCTAGCCTAGTAATTGTTCATTTTCTTAGATTGAAATACTTTGTAATCATCTAAACTTACATGCAGTTTTTTTTACTTCGGTTATTTTTCTTCTACAAGAAGTGTGCTTTCTTTTTGCAAAGCAAAGTCAGTGTTTTACCAACCATGTATGTTGACACATCATCATTACGTACATCTGAAGAACTGCTCCTGCCTGGCACTCCATAAAGTATTAAAGATCACCACCATTATTTTATCATTCATCGTTATTATTAATGCAAAACTAGTGTAAACGTATCTTTACAAAGAAAAAGGGTCTCAAACACGGTCGACCATTAGAAAAATGTCGCGATAGGATGTTCAATCATTTCGCTTCCAATAAGGGGTGTTATCGATTTTGCGAAAATGTCAAGCTAACGGTAGCTATCAAATATCGGGTTTAGGGTTGGGTAGGAGTCGGCATACATTATTACATTGGTGTTTTTAAGCGAATCTTCTCTTAACTCGGGTTATTCGCTATTGGGAATAGAGCGTGTAGAGTCATTTCAATGGGCTTCGGACTTTTTATATTGAAACTTTAGCTTAGCTTAGGTCTAGGCGACTAATTGAACATAAATAATAGATTCATGCGTTACTTTGCGGAAATCCATTGCACAATATTAGAATGAAGAAATATTTAGTAACAATTCCGCGTATAACCTTCTCTAATAGTATTCATCAAAGTAAGTTGTCAAGACAACTATCAGCCTTCCTATACCTACCTAGTTGTCAAGACAACTTACTTTGATGAATACTATCAGAGAAGGTTATACGCGGAATTGTTACTAAATATTTCTTCATTCTAATATTGACTAATTGAACGTTAATAAATCTAGATTCTCTCAAATGAAAAGTCCTATTCAAATATTTAAGAAAATCCAGCTTAGGTGATCTAAACTTTAACTGTTTGTTTCAAATCCATCCAACGACCAAATCTATCGAACAGTAGATGGGTTGAATTTTTCTTTTACTCAATTATACCTATTTTGTTTCAGGTAAGAATAAGCTTTGTAGATCCAAGGTACAAACAAAATCAAAACAAACCATCCACTCGAGTTTGAGGTAAAATTCACTATTCGCTCCAGAATTTCAGGGTCATAACAATAACAATTTTACTTCCTTGACATTGACTTCATAAAAATACCGAATAAAAATAGGTTCGCTATCCGTCAATAGATGGCAGCACGCTTAGAGCTTTAGGAATTAGGGTTCGGGGTGGTGGACACATACGATTGTAGCGCACCCACACACGTGGTGAGTTTTCTCGACTTTTCTTGTGTGACGGATTCTTTGTTGACGTAATAGTTTCGTGATTTTCACATAGGGGGCAGTGCATGCTACGTTTGATGTTTGCTTTAGAATTTCAAGTTCTGGCTCATTCAGCTGTATGCGTATATAAAAAAATATCGTAAGTCTCGCTTAAACTTAAAAATAGCTTGACCGATTTTTTAAATATATTGTTTGTTGTGCTTATACCTACAGGTTGGTTTATAAGAAAAAATAGTTGTAGGTGATACGAAGGTCATGGTTTTATCTAGTTTTGAATACAAGTACAAAAGATGCTGTCCCAATTTAACTGCCAATTCTATTTAATTAAAATAAAACTTCTGAAGATATACAAAATGCTTAGGTAGTTTTAATAACAGTTATTTTGTATATCAAATTAATTTATTTTTCACACCAATTACCAACCGAAGTTTTTGGCTACACATCTTTGACTCTAAATAAAGTTTATATTCACTTACATTGTCGATACCGAGTACCTACCGAATTCCAAATGATTCATCTGATTGCTTCAAGAATAACAGCTTTTTTGTATTTTGAAATTTAATATTAGGTATAAACTTTCGTAGCTTGACGAATTCATTATGAAATCCCTGGTTGAGGGATGAAACGTTGGTGTTCTTCTAACACAAACTAGGTTCGTAGTTAACCCGCTTACATTCATAATGAATTATACCTACACTTGGTAGAGATATGTTTGTGGCAAGGCAACGACCGACCTATAGAGTAATCAAATAAATCCTGAATTGGCACCTACACACTAAGCAGTCCGTGTATAACCTTTTTTATTTTTACCTATGTCTTTACCCCAATTATTGCATTGAATCGCTGTAAAATATCGTTTTTGAAGTGTTTTTGGCTGAGATAAAAGTACCAACCAATGGTTGCAACAAAGATTTCTAAAAATATAGATGGATATGAAATATTCATTTTAAGGAAAGGAAACCTCAAATAACAGCTAAGTGGGTATGTTACCCACTTAGCTGTTATTTGAGTTTTTCTTTGTTCTTCATGCATGAAATATTCGTTTTTTAAGAGAAAATAGTTCGTTAGTGGCAATGTAAAAATAGATAGATTGGACTTACCTATCCTGACCACAAAAATAATCCCTTTAAAGGAACCAGAATACAGTTAAATAAGGTTTTAGCTCTCTTCATTCTTCATAATCTCCTTGCGGGATCCATCTGCACGAGAACATCATATTCTGGAACATAATTATGCCCTTAGGAGGAATTAGCGTTATCCTACTAATATTATAAATGTCAAAGTTTGTATGGATGGCTGTATGGATGTATGGATATTTGTTACTGTTTCACGCAAAAACTACTGAACCGATTAGGCTGAAATTTGGTATGGGTATAGTTTGGAACCTGGAATATAGGCTATTTTTTAACCCGATAAAACGCGGGCGAAGGAGCGGGCAGCAGCTAGTAATTCATAAATAAAAATAATCTCTATATGTTTATGGCAAATAAGTAAAGGTTAAAAATACGAATCGTTTCAACAAAAATAATCCTGATGAGGTACCTCCACACTAATCAGTAACTTCTTAGGCTCTCTTCATTCTCCTTCATAGCCAAAAACATTTTAAAAAAGTTTATTCAGACATTTCGACTGCACAATTAAAAAAACACTGAATAAACCATTTTCTTATATTTATGTAGGTAAATATTTTCTTAATATTTATACTGTTTTTAAGTTTTCAGTAACTCAGTCAGTCAGTCATCATCAGCACGTATACGTACGTCCACAGCTGAACATAGGCCTCCCTGAAACGACCCCACAAATAGCGGTCTTGAGCTCCCTCCATATAAGTTAAGTTTTACGGGACAAAAATTTCTTTCGGGGAAAAAATTTAAAAAATATGAGACCACCTCCAAATTCAGTTCATAACTAGCGGACAAAACGACAAACAAACATAAAAAAAAATACAGGCGAACATAGAACCTAAATCTTTCGCGGAAAAGTATTTTAGCTGCGATAAATGTACCATTCGTGAAGACTAAGATAATCTTCACTAGGTATACCTACTCCAATTTAGAATCCAAGATATTTTATGTCAACAAAGACATTTATGAATGAAAACTTAACAAAAACTAATAACAAGAACAGAAAACAACAAAGTTATCATTAAAATCTAAAACACAAACTTCATCAACGAACGCATAATCTCACATTTGTAGCAAAAAATGTCTAGGTATACCTAATATGAATTCGAAAACGAAAGAAACCGAGAGATCAATGAAATTATGAATGAAAGCTTTCAAAACTAAAAACTGTTTCGAGCTTCTGTGTTTTACCTCAATGATACCAATGTCGTTAAATATTTTCCACCGATACTCCCTGGGTTTTGATACTCCTTTGTATAAAAAAAATATCCAGGGTTTTGAATCGGAGAATAGGGAGTTACTTCCATTCTTCTCCGTTACCAACTGAGGATCAAGAGGACCCACCTGCCCAAAACATCCTATCCCCATGTGCGTTTAGGAAAACAGCGTTACGTAAGGTTTACGATACTCCAAGGTCAGGGGTTGGCTACGCAGGTCATTGCCCGCACCGCTTTTGTGACTGAATAGGCTGAGGTCAACGGTACGAACGGGCGAAATTTTAAATCACGAACTTTATAAAAAATCTTAGTATTGTGCTTAAAAGTAACTTAAATATTTTATAGACTAACTCTAAAAAATTAAAAGTACTTCTTAAATTAAGAATTAATCAGGTATATCTTCGAAATTCCACCCATTACGTACCTACTTAGCTTTTATTGGGGTAGCTAAAAATTAAGATAAAATTGTAGAGCACATTTCAAAAAGTTTTGCCTACCATGATGTTAATTGTTTTAAAAAGGCTATCTGTAGCCAAGCTGTCTGGTGTGTAATGTTTTTAAGTAGGTAGGTATTCTATAAGAAAACAGACGTATAGAAATCAGACGTATAGAAAACTAATTTTTTAAAATTATATATCAAACTCTACCTTTAATATGGATATATGATTTAAGTTTATTTATTCGTTAGCTGACAATTTCTTGTACTTCTATCTAATTTATTTATTCTACTTTTATCCTACTAATATCATAAATGTCAAAGTTTGTATGTATGGATGTATAGATGTATGGATGTATGGATATTTGTTACTCTTTCACGCAAAAACTACTGAACCGATTAGGCTGAAATTTGGTATGGGTATAGTTTGGGACCTGGAATCACATATACCTAGGCTATTTTTTATACCGATATCGCGGGCGAAGGCGCGGCCAGCAGTTAGTTAGATATAAAGCCGAAAGTTTGCGAAATTAAATTTTATTTTGTTACCCAATATCTCCAAAACCACTAAAAAGTAGAAATTTGGCGTACATTTAGAAGACAACCTAAGATAATATGCTTCTTATTGTACCGAAAATATGTGTGCAAAGCCGCGGGAGAACCTAGTTTTAATATAACGCAAAATATTACGATATTATCTCTCTAGAGATAATTAAACCTTATACCTAACCTGGACCTTTGACAAAAAGAAGCCTACTTAGGCTATATTATACTAAGGTAAAAACGGCTTTCTTACTTGTTATAATTCACTGTACTTATTTTCAAAATCTATACTCCTACATCTTATTAATAGAATGCCTGGGTACTAAAATCAAATAAAAATTATATAAATAACACTAAAATTAATTAAAAATTATAAATTGTTGAAATAAGGTAACTTTTTTCAACAATTTATAATTTTAACTGTTAGATTCAAACCAAATAAGCTATTATTTAGTGCGTCTCTACCACGTCTCTACATTTAAAAGCTAATTTTTTTTCAAGAACTCTTTTAAATTATATTGACAGTGCAAATTGACAATTCCCTTCGAAAATTCATTATTAACAACTGCAAGCCTTTTCAAATAGCAGGACAGGTAGCTTGCGACGCGTTTTTTGCATGCGCAGACGCAGTGGGTGGGCGTAGACCGCAATGTTGAGGGAAACATTTATTTATTTACTATCGCTACCGTCACTTGTCAGGTGTCCTAGTAGGTATTTTACAGCCGTTTTGTATCTTTTTGTTGTTGATAAGTTTCAGTATATTATGACGGTATAGTATTTATGACGGAGTTTAAGGTGGGCAAACTGTTTTGTAGCATTTAAAATGTCAGTAGTTTATTCTTCTGATATAATTATTGTGATTGCCTGCCAGTTTAAACAAGCTCTATTAATTTATTAGTAGCTAATATAAGTATTTTTGAGAAAAAAATAACATTAACAAAGGATTTAAAGAAAAACTATCGAAAATAGGTACTTACCTACCCAACTGGTTTGATTATAACAGACTCTACATTTCTTAATAGTTTCTTATCAGGAGTCTGAGACCAAACAACACTCGTCTGCTTTTTGGCCAATTAAAATAAAGTGACGAGACAATCGCCATACGATAGACAAAACAAAGAAGCTTCCTGCGGACTTCGATTCGCAGAAACCAAGCAAAAACAATTGCCGTCCGAGAAACAATGACAATTAAAACGATCGTAATTAAATCTAGGCGTGGCTTGGCGTTAATGAGGGGCGCACATAGGCGGCAGCGTCCGTAATCAACATTAAAGATTGGCGGGAGATGCGGCCCCCCGCACCCCGCACCTCTCATTACTTATACAAAATACTTAAGACGAGCATCGTCCCGCTCTCCGCGCGCTAATAGCTCGCGCCCACTTGCTATCGCCGTCCCGCTTCGCCCGTTGAGCGTAATTAGGGCTTTGCATCGCCTCGGCTCGCTAGGCGGGCGGCCCCGCCCCCTCAAGCGGGGCGCGGGGGGTGCGCGCACGGGCGGGGGGCGCAGCGGCCGGTCGCGCGCAGTGTGCCAGCGACCGTTGACTGTGCTACGTCGCGCGCGCCGCGCCGACAAACCCGAACGACAACCAACCACCAACAACACAACTTTAGTTCCTCATTAACAGTTACAGTGCGTGTTTTTGGTGCAATAACAAAGTTACTAGTGTTTTGACTGAACTTTTTCAAGTGTTGTTCGAGTTTTACTAAGTTGGATACTGGACAAGTGATTAAAAAGTGACTGCGTGCTATGCCGCAATTACGAGTTTAGCTGCGCTCTGCAGGCGATGCTCACAGGTTAATATTTACATTTAAATTTCGTACCTGATTCTCACTGGGAGTAGAGACTGATTCAACTCTACCAAGTGCCACTTGAAAATCTTGTTGGAAAATTGCTGTAAACAAGAAATACAGTTATTTATTTTTAAAAAAACATGAGAAATCCTGGCATTATCTGGTAGAGCTTCCTGCAAAAGTCCCTCACGCTAATGCTATAATTTATTTCTTATTTTTTTTCAATATACCAATTGTTGTCGAATTTCTTTATCTTTCTTTTGCTTTAATTTTGGAACTTAGTTGTTCCTAAATCTTACATTTTACCACCAAGAAAAAACATGTCATAAAAGAAATCAAACCAGAAATTTGGAATTGTTATTATTAAAACTGCTCTACTTACATACTAGGTACCTAAATATGGAAACGGTCTCGGTGGCTTATATTTCTTTTTTATACTTATTCTAACAACTGCGATTGACCAATCTCACCTGATGAAAAGTGACGATGTAGGCGACGATGTATCCCGAAGGTCTCGAAGACTATTAGGTACTAGGTATTAGTAATTAGATTATTACTATAAAAAAAAATATCACTACGTAGCTTTTATTAGAAAAAAAAGTATTTGGAAGTAAAATCATAAAAATACCATTGTTATAAATTATGGAGGTAAACAAATACTCCCGAAAAAAGTTAATTTGAAATATAATTGCGCAACTCGGACGCTTATATTTTTCCTGTTAAGTTGGGAAGTAAAGTACCTACCTACCTATCAAATCATAACAATCAATGGGAAAACCCTCGTGAAGACTTATTTTATAGAACGAACGTTGTATTTAGAGTTTTTTTGCTAATTAGATTACACACCCATAAGGGTCCACGAAAGTTCTTAATAAATCATACCGCATAGGTACTTAGATCTTTTTCCTCATAGAGAGCCGTTCTAGATACCTAGGTATACACTCAAATAGGTAAATTGCAAAAATTTTGTTTGCAACTCAATGCAGTTTATACCTACCTAATGAACAATGACTCAAGTATATATTTAATTAGGTTCATATTATAGTGAGGGAAAAATATTTGATTCATCATTATGGACAATAATATACCAATAAAAAACAAGTCAGTTCTAGTCTATGATACCTACCTAGTTCGAAATTCAAACATAAACAGCGCGCGCGCTTGCATTCCCTCGCGACGGGCGGCCATCTTGCATCCAAATAATTCTCCCGTCAATCCATCGATATTCCAGAATAATTAATCATATCAGATAAGCATCTATCTCGCACTATTGGTATTTAATCTATTATTGCTTATATTATACAAGATCTGATTACTGAGAAAATGAGCATAGATCTAATAAAACTTTTAAATAATTTGATGTTAGTCACTTCAACGCAGTCTGTAGTTGAATGTTCATTGCTGATGAACTATAAATACAGACTATAGTCAAGGTAACTGCCTATCCCATTGATGATTACAAAGGTATTTTCCTAAGCCCACAAACAGACATCCGACAGTTCTTATTAAAAACGTCACCGAATCTATAATTGTTTTTTGACGCTTGCGTAGGCACATGAGGTCTGTGCGAAAAGCTTGACAATAGAGCCACCGAAGACGTTATGGTAATAGACCACCTCCAAACAATATTATGCACTTATTTATGAATAGAAAGTATAGCACCTTGTGGAACAAGCATTCTAATTAATGTTCTATTTGATAACCTATTAGATTACGAATGCTGGGTGGAGTCTGATTTGCAACTAAATATCTTTGTGATGAGACAATCGTTTATAATTTAATCAAATATTCAGATTTAGGCAATATTAAAATATACTTACTAGTAAATATTTAATAAAAATAGTAATAATTTGATACATATGATATTGTATTTTTACAATTGGTATTATAGTAGCACGTATCACAGACAACTTTCAGTAACATCAAAATTCCAGTTATAAAACAGGGCATAGCCTAATAGTCTAAGAGGTATTCAATATTATGAGCGCCTTGAAAATTGTGGTTATTTTCTAATAAGAAATCTTATCTTAGTTTTAAAATATTTGCTTAGTTCATACGAACTAAGCAAATATTTTTGGCAAAGCCAAAAATATTATTTTGTTCCGAGCCATTGCTCGGCTTTCATTTTTGTTTACGCTTAATTTCAGATTCTTACTTGGTTTATGCTCATATAAGTTACTTTTTATATTACAGAACATTATTTTAAAATTATAAAACTAGACAAAAGAGGTTTTTTACAGTCTTCCTCTACCTTTTTCCTCAAGTTAACAGAACGTACCATGAAAACAAAGACGGCGACTTTGGAAAACTAACAATGTATGGTGTAACTCATTATTTGGAATGTGTAAAAACCGGTAGGTAATTAATATTTCAAGGAAAAAATATGGCATAGGTACCTAAAGTTCACTACATAATTTGCATACCAATTAATGGGTAATCTGATGTGCGTGATACAACACAAATAATATATAGGCGATTTTTTTAAAAATTATATCTACATGCATACCTATATGGTATGAGATATTTATCTCCACCATTCCATACAACATTTACATCTTGTAGGTAAATATTTTCCCAATTAGTAGGTACAGATATCTTCTGCATTTTCATATGAAAATAAAAAACAGCTCCGAAGAAGTTTCAAGATCATTAGCAATTTTAATGTGTTGAAAACATTGTGGTAATAAGGTGAGGTCGCTATCTTAGTTTAAAATCTTCTGGATTGTCTTTGAAGGAAATTTTGCTTCCGATGTTGGTACTTACTTATCACTTTGGTTTATCGGTGCTTGACTTTGTGTTCTTGATGCCTATGCCAAAAAGGTTAAGTAGAGTCAGATTTTTTCATTGCTCTTGGGTCAAAAACCCCGGCGTAATGTAACCTGTTTGTTTTTATACAACTTGCTAGGTATTTATATTTATTGGCATTATGCAATGTCTGACTTCTGATATCAACATAACTGAGTATTTATTTTCATAGTAAAAAACAAGGTATAGATTGTTTGGCAAGCGTCGCGGTCGCCTGATTCAAAATTGAAATGTCTACGAGCCACTAAACGTTCAGCGCCATCTAGCAGGAGGTAGATGAACTATTATAGCTAAGGCAGAGTTTACGCTTCCTACTTATACAGAATCAAATTGGATATCTGTTTTGAAGAGTTACTTAATTCACATTCATAATTTACGCAATTCTGTAAGTTGTTATTATTATTATTTGCGAAGGTAAACATTCTCGAAAAACGATCTGTTTTTCCTTATGCATTCAGTTCAATAGCCTTTTTTATTTGTACCTCCACAGATTAGATATAATCACAAAACATGATAATCTGTATTTACTTTTTTTTTTATTTGAAGAAAATGAAAAAAGTTGATTTAAAAAAAAATAACCAAAATTCAAGCATTCTGATAATTAGAGTCCCTAGCTATAAAAAATCCACTCAGTGTATTATTGTGGTTTCTGTTGAAGGCATAAAAATTAAATTATTATTTTAATTAATCGCGAAGTCGTTATGGCTTTAATTCGTAGATAACGTCAAAGGCAAGTAGGTACCTACTTCGTTGTATGTTGTTTTTCAATTGCTTTATTTAATTTGCATAGAAATAATAAAACATAAGATTAATTTACTTATCGTTTTCAAAACATGCGAAACAAATTAAAAAATATTTTAATTCAATGCATATGAATGATTTGTAGAATATGCTGATTCTTTAAATACCTGGGTAGATATTATAGTTTACTGCTAACGTTCTAGAATGTTCACATAAGTATCTATTTTCAAATAATAGCCGACAACCACATGAAAACCCCGTAAAATCTTCAACTTGGTGTTCTATTATTATATGTATTCGTTTTTTAAATCGAAAGTCAACAAATATGGCGTCACGCAAATCGATTTGATTATAAACTTATAAATTTATTTACACGCAGCGACAGTTGTTGCTCGGTTTTTTGTACTAAAATATTATATTATCCAAAAAGGCTGTCAACCGTTACAACGAATAACTGTATGAACACAAAAAAAAAATGTATTATGTTCCAAACGCTTTGGATAGACTTATTATCTTTTTCGGATTTTGTATTCAAACTTTGCCTACTTTTAGGTTCATATTTTCTTGCTAGCAATTTATCATTTGAGCGACATAAGTTTTTCTTCAATTCTGTACGTGCTTATATGGTTATGATAATTTATTTCCGGTGTTCGAGGCGCGTGCGCATAACACGACAAACTATTACATTCATAGCTTTAGCACGATTTGCATTTGAAATAGTATGGCGCTTACAATGCCTTCGGATATTGAGGTACTATGTCATATCAAATTTCGTGGTACATTTTTCAGCGGCCCGTGCCGAGGTCTCTTTAGTTGTTCATAATAGGGCTCGTTTTGTCCCGCACGTGCGTGAATAATGCACGCCGTTCTAGCGGATAGAGCCATTTGGCTTTCGTATCTCTATCCCATACATCATCTATGTAAAACATGTCGTGTACCTAACTCATACATATATGTATATACATGTTGGATTGGAGTACCCTCTCTATTTGTTGATTTAGTTGCCCAATATTTTCGATTTAGTTCAATAGTACTTTATTGATAACAAGATGTTACATTTCTACGTTCCACGATGTACGATTTCCAGAATAGACAATGTTTGTAGGTCCTAACCAAGTAAAAAGTCGTTTTTTTAACCGATATAAAAAAAATGTAGAGCTGTGAAACTTGAGCCTTAATGAAACTTTGCAAACATACTATGAAGAAAGTTTAATTACATCCCAAAATGTTTCGACTTTGGACGGGACTTGAACCCGCAACCGTCCCTTAGTACGGGATGCGTTACCAATTGCGCCACGAGGTCAAGTGACGTAGGAGCCGAAAAACTCTGGGAATTTTCTCAGATCTTAATTAAAATTTCTTTGAAATTACCCCCAGTGTCAAGCTTACGCACTATAATAGCAAAAACCTTAACATACTGTAAACTTCATTTGTGAAGAGAAAAACAGATAGATGCTTCTTGCACATATATTAGTCCTGTGAAACCAAGTATAAAATCTTTACATCTCAATTTGCAACAAAATCAAAGTGCAATATTAATCGGGGAGAGCATTTCTTGGTGTAAACGCGGCGTGGTGGATGCTTTTGTTTTATTGAATAATTGCCAGAGGTGTTTCGGACGAGACTGACTGGTTCTCCAAGGCCAGGCGTCGAACTTGCCGGACCATTGTCCCTATTCCGGCGTTCGCGTTCGAGACGCAAGCTTTTCTGCGGTTCCACAGAATTAGCCCCTTTTCAACCGTCGTCGTTTGTTTTCAAGCATCTGTCATTTGTTTCTTGCTTTTGGAATCTTGGTTTTAAAACGCGTCATCAATTTGTTTTCATCAACGAATATGCATAAAAGCGTTGCATTGCGAGCATTGTTGCCCCTAATTAAAATGTTCTTGAGCAAGTTTGTACTATGACCAGTAGTCTTATTTATTTGCGGAGTTAATTCAAATAAGGTTTCTTGTACTGTATTGTATCTCATTTAACACAACCAAACGAATGACATAGTTGTACAAATACAAATTAAGCTATTCATAAAGATCCGATATACAATGTCAGGTCTTGTCGATAAATAGGTATTAGATTCACTGCATCTTACTCTAGGGCATATGAATATATCTATATAGAAAAACTAGCTAAGTTAGTAATTTTTAGGAACTCATTATTCACTTTAATTGAGAGGAACTTCTGCAGAAGGCATCGTTTTTTAATTATAAATAAATAATGCTAGATAATCCACACAGCTTCATCTAGCCCCAAGCTAAGCAAAGCTTGTGTTATGGATACTAAATGACTGAAATATGTATTTAAATATTTTACCAGTTTTTGTTCTGATAAACGATTTTTTGTGTGATATACGATTAATTTATTTCAGATATAAACACACATATATATATATACATATACGTATATAGGTCCAATTAATTTAGCTAGGTATAATATATTTAATCACAGAAATGATATGGTCTGTCAGTGTTATGAAGAAGTGTTCATATAGGGTTGACTACATAACTCTTACTAAACATGTTGTATTCCAAAAAAAATTAAAACATACATACCTACCTACTTAGCTAAGTTATTAGATATCTAATAACGTGAAAGATAACTGTCATTATTTGTCATAATCCCCACAATATTGCTCTATATCTGCTGATATGGATAAGTAACGTACCTATATAAAAGTAGTTCCGACGATGATCAAGTAGATATCTAGTAAATTAGTAATCAACAGTTAGGTAGAATCTTTGTTCAAAAAGTCTTTATTAAACAATCTTTACATCTAATTTATATCATAAATATATAATAGGTAGGTTTTATGAGACACCGGTATAGCACTATTCTAAATAATTGTCGTTATCGAGATTGTTTTGCCTTTCAGCATAGGCCTCCCCCAGATTCTTCCATAGAGGTCGTTCAAGAGTTTTTCTCCTTCAATGTATGCCCGCTTTAGATTCAATGTCATCCTCTTTTGTAAATCAAGATTATATTAAATACTTTTCATATAGTTTCTTTTCGTAGAAGATAAGCTACTCAAAAGCAGATATATCCTAAAAATTCATCAAACTAGAATTTTTATACAATGAAACATTTTGTCGAACTCAAAGTATAGTCGAGTCAAATTCAATGATGTTTTTCCATATCGTTGAAGATCATAATTGTAACTAATATTTATGTTTTATAGTAATTATAGAAATCCATACAAATATTAGATACCTATTTATTTATTAAGTAACATGACAATACCCATCTACATGACAGGTGGCATCGTATGGGGGAGGCCTATGTCCAGCAGTGGACGTGTATTGGCAGATATGATGACAAAAAAAGTAACTTATTTACCTTGCCATTACAGTGCATCACCAAAGCGACAAAGAAATATAAAAAAAGATACAAAATACACTTAGTAAACATTAACCTTAATAAAATGACACCAACAAAATAAGTAGAATATTCTACTAACTACATATAACTTAATTTTGCCCATTGTACATGTTTTATGTAATGTCTATTTTTATATTTTCTTCGTGGTGTACAATAAAGAATTTTGTAATTGTTATTAATACTACATATAGCTAATATAATATAATAATAGTAGATTGTGTTACAAGGGACTAAACCATCCCATTATATACGAGGTTGTTATACTCCCGAGCGTAGCGAGGGAGGATGACAAGACCGAGTTATAATGGGTGGTTTTAGCCCGAGTAAAACACTCTACTTTTCACTTCGATTGCGAGAAAATAAAACAATTCAAAATGAGACAATTACAGACATTTTATTAAAAATTAAATGTGCAGTTAGAGCAATTTGAATGTTTAGTATATGTTTTTCCCGGGCAATTTTATTTCGGTTCTCTGTGATTCGAATGTGATAATATTTTGAGTTGATTGTTGTGGAGTAAAAGTTGGAGAGACTCGACTCATGCTTGAGTTTCCTGCATTATTAAGATCTGAGTGCAGCTGAGTTGACATATTCATCCAATCCCGCGATGTAGATGCTTGGGGTTCTGTAATGTTTGGTAGAATATTGATTCCTTCCGTAATCCGCTGCGTGACGTGATACTTGTTTTGTATAGAGTCCTCTATATAACCTTCAGCCACTTGATCGGACCTCCATCCACCGTGCCGTTTTAATGTCGTTATATTCGCACCAGAGTCCGCCAACAGAGTCGCGGATGTTCTGCGGAAACAATGGCCCATGTAGAGTTCCGGATTTGGTAAATTTAGATAAGTGGCAATATCTTTAGGCATGTTACCAAATTTATTTTTGCCTATGACTTGCCTTGTGCATTTACACAAAAAATACTTTTTAGCCCGAGGTATTAAACTCGAGTTTTAGGCTCGCTAAGCTACACTATTATGATACACTTTTTGAGCAAGAGAAGTGAAAACAACATTACGTATTCCTATGCGTCTATCCAAACTTTTTAAAATCGCATCTCTGAATTTTTGCAAGGACACCAAACCGAAAGTAACTATTTCTGTAAAGTCTGTATATCGCTTAGCTTTTCATGCCTAAACATAATGAAAGGCAGGAAGGTAAACAATATCTCCTGGACCGACATAATTATGCTACTTGAAAAACACGTGTGGAGATATGGATATAAGCTTATGTTCTATAAATTTAAAACTACATCTATCAATGTTATTTTGTATGCCATTGCCAATTTATAAAAGGCTTAATAATATAACGTTTTGTGGTTAAATACCTACTTAATATTAGTCACTAACTCATTTTATTATCTACAAATAATTAACGATAACTCCAAAAACGTTATCTCTGTTTGCTATTAAATAATCGATAGATTGCCGGTCATTGCCTATAAGACAGGAAAATGCTTTACTCGGAACCTATAGCATGTTATATGACACACCCCTTGAACTGGTAATGAGGCATAATCGCATGTTTTCTTTGAAAATATTATGTATGCCTTACCTATAATTTCAAAGCATACTTTAAAATCTAAAGCTTAAATACTAGCTGAATATGCACATTGAATATAAACTTGATAAGTATTCCTCTGCGTTTCAATATGAATTGTAAATATATTACTCATAAAATCAGATTTTACATTTAATTTTTTACTAGTTCTTACTGATTGTGGTCAAGTGTTTTGCTAACAGAACTGAATCATTTTAAAAGCCTATAACATTTTTCATCAAGGGTGAACACACAAAGACAAAAGTCAATATCAATGTCATTTTGTATTGACTCGATGAAATCACAAGAATAATAAAATTGTATCAACTCGTTTCAATTTTAAATCTCTGCTATAAAATTTCTGCCTTCATTTAATATTTAAATCAATAAATGAGGTTTTATAAGACATTTTTGTTAATTAGCATGGCTCATAAAAAGACGCGTTAATATATCTTGGGGATTTTGCCAATTAAAATGATCAATATTTATAATTTGCGTGGGTGGATATGTCATTTGATTGAACGGAAACTAGTCGTGCCAGTCACATTTGATGTCCTGATAGCGTCATGATTTATAATCGTGCTGATGCAAAAGCTGACATAGCGTTTACTTGTTCTTTTTTGTAGGTAAATATTTAGTTTATCGATCATACGATTTTACATTTACAGTGCTGATAAGCGGCAGAGAGTAAATTATAGTGGCTACACCAAATCCCATACCATTCATTCTTAGTGTAGTAAGTTCCTTCTCGGAAAGCGTGCTACATGTTAAGATATTCACTAACTCAAGTGAGATGGTGGCCAAACGCTTGCTTGATACCAATAAAAAAACTTTTTTACAGTATTTCCTGAAACTAAAATATACCATATATGGAACTTTAATTATCAACACCAGACGAGCTGTTGCTGCAAATTTGCTTCCACAAAATTAGGGATTTAATATTTAGATCAAATTCTGTAGAAATTTCAATTGTCCTGAGTTCACCTTGTACTATCGAGAAGTGAATCATTTCATTTTGCATGCCAAGGTGTCACTTTAATTAAGTTTTTTGTGCTCGCGGTCGTGGAGGACAGTTGTAAGGATCGTTATGAATGTCCCTTTATTGTTGAGTTCAGAAATAACTGTGATGCAGCAGATCTTGAACCAGTCCTTTTAGTGTGTCATGATGACTGATTACAATTAGTAAGTTGCTCTGGGTACTTTGGTTTGTTCGTTTTATGTTATTTTCTTTTACGAAATATTAAGATATTCACAAATTTGTGATTATGAGATAATTATTACATTTTCAAACATTCTGGATTTACAATTATTGAGTATTGCGATAGATATTGTGTTCTTCCATCTTAAATTCTTTCTTGAAATAATACTAAGGGTGTTTGGGCCATTGTGTCTTCGAAATGGTCTGTTTTGTTCTTGAAAATATTTCCAGTTATAATTTAAAACAAAACGACAACTTTTTATGACCTAGGATGTATTTAAACCTTACACTTCATCCAATACAAGTTAACGAGCTCTCACAAAAACACGTAGATAATTACCTTATAAACAAAGATAAAGATGTAAAAAGCCGCTCCAGTACCTACGTACCGCTAATCCTAGTGATTTACAATTAGTTGTAATTACAGTATTAGTTTTAATTATCAATAAAATGACGTAGAAAGAAGTAGGTCGGTTTACAATCGAGTTTTATACAAGCGACAAATTAATGCTGATTATATTTTATTGTACTTTAAATTAATGATCGTAAAACACCTTTCCGTTGGAAATTAATTTTATTGCGCAATTCAAAGGTGTCGAAATGTGCCATCATTGATAAAAATATGGAAAATTACAGAGTGCACTTAGCGAGCATCTGCTTACCCGAGAAATCTTGTCACATAAATACAAATATGCTTTTGATAATAACATGAATATTTAACGCGTGAAGAGCAACAAATATTACATGTTAAGTGTTGTTATGAATATGGCGGAGCACGCTAAGATCTGTTTCAAGATTTTCATGTTCTTTAACAAGCAATATTAGATATCTATTTATTTATACGAATGCAAAGACTTGAATAGTACTTATATAAGAACAAAGTTACCTATTTGTAAACCTAAGTCTACCTCTTTATTTGAAGAAATAGTTTAGTTTATTCATCATATATGTACATTTGTATTATATGGGCCGTGGGGCCGCGGCGTACGAATATCGACCCCTCCAACTCAACCCGTGGATATCGTAAGAGCCGACTAAGGGAACCTACCAGAGGAAGGGCAGCAGCTTCCTTCTGAGTATTTTTAAACACCAAAACTGCGATCACCCATCCGCCTGCCAAGCGTTGTGATTATGGCAAATCCCCCCTACATGGGAGACCATCCACACGATAGACCGACGATATTGTAGCGGTCGCAGGGAGTCGATGGATGGAGGCGGCTCAGGACCGCTATTTGTGGCGTCGCGCGTCGTATGGGGGAGACCTATGTCGAGCAGTGGACGTATATGGGCTGATGATGATGTACATTTATAACAATACAATTTCATTAAAAAATATTGCGTTGCAATATGTAATACCTAGTAGATACTATAATATATAAGATAGATAGAAATATGCATCTGTATCCAGGTGCATTACGCCAAATTCAGATTGCGCAAAAAGTTGCTTGCATCTCTTTAATTATATAAAAAAGTAAGGATGCATGCGCACTGTCCTCCGCCACAAGCAAAGGCAGTCCGACAAAATTACCCTCTTCGGTCCCATTGTTCAGGGTTGCCAAAAGCAATAAAAAATCCTTAAAACAATAGCACCCTGCGGCGTCCACTGCTGCGAAAGATGTTCATGATAATTATTTTAGAAAATATCCCGCCTTAAAAAGCTCCTTGAGAACAGGTGTGGTGGCTTTAAAAATTAAACAGCACTTTCGATATAAGTCTTATAATGCTGTAACTTCAATTTGTTCACTATTTTTTGTATCTCTGAGCTAAATTTACGTATAACTTTCATATATTTGAATAAGATAAGATATTTTATTCATTATAAAAAACACAAACTTAAATACTTAAAAATAAAATAAGTCCGTGGATGATATAATATTATATATGTATATAATAATAAAAATATAAAGAATAACATTTGTAATAAAAATGCGCGTCTTGAAAACATACAGCCCAATTAAAAACGTTTAAGGGTTCTGCGACCATTTCGTAAACGAGTATCTTCTAGATGTGACCAGTTCTGGATTTGCCCACTTCTTGATGCACAGAGACATTGCACATATGATGTTTAGAATAGTTATCTTTAAAATTTATACAAACTTAGGTCCAAACTAGCATCAAATTCTACTGTTTGTTATATGGAAATAGTATCACACCAGTGTCACATGGGATTAAATTGTCACCTTTGCTTCGCTGAGTTTGTCGTTGCTAATCGTATTTTAATAACGTTTTCTGTGTCCGCGTAATTATGTATGTCGTCAACACTCTACAGTTACCTAAGTTGATTTTTTTGGTATTCTCATCATGAAATTATGTTGCGGCATCATTAACTTTATTCAAAATTTTACTTGAAATTAATTTTTGTTCGATATTTGAAAAGATATTTAGATCCTCAATCAGTAAATATCTAATGTGTGTCTAATGTGTCTATAGCTATATCAGCAAATATCTAATGTGTGTCTATAGCTATATCAGCAAATATTTTAGTAAGATGATGTCCTTTTTGCCAAATTTCGGTCTCGGCGGCCAGATACACCTTATTTATATTATTGTGATTTGGTTAGTATATAAAATAACCATACGATTTTTTTAAAAGCCATATTATCTCTATTACAAATTAAAACCATTATATGTTGTGTTATACGAAAAAGACGGCCGAGTACCAAGTAGGTAAGTAATTGTCAAAAACGACACAATCACGTCTTACGGAAAACTAAAAAACTCATCAGATGATATCACGTTAAGTACGCTTTCGTACATAACAACAGTCATTATGAGATGACATTTTATTTCATAAATATTCCCATGGTTGTTAGAGAGCTCAAAAATTATACATTTCGAAGTATGTAGACCTCACACTATGATAGCCTTTATGATAAGGCTAAACTCTTAAGTCCAAGGAAATACAAACTCTAAGCCGAGGATACTTAATAGCTTACGTATTTTGAAAGCAAATTGATTTGAAATACTATCTAGGAGTTGATTAATTAGTGCTGTCCCACAAACAGTTTGTCGGCAATTAATCTAAATCGGAATAATACGAATTACAAATTGAATTTTATAGCCAGTTTCTAAATATGTTTCTGACGCTGCATTCGCTTACATTTAATGCAGATTTATAGCCATTTTAGGTCTAATGTGTGTCTATAGCTGGTTGACCGTAACACTATTATGATAAAGACTTGAAGTTTATATAAAAAGGCGTTTTCTTTACAAATAACAGGTTACAAGGTAGAAGTTAGGAATAGCTTTTGTAACAGACAGATGGTGCAGTGGAGGCATCGAAAATATTTATAAATATTCATATTTATCGACATATTTTATCGATACTTATTAAAGACCGGCTACCACCTCGCGTCCGGAGGTGAGAACGATGGCGCCCCCTGCTGCGTTTGTTCAGAGTGAGACGGGAACATACAGAAAGGAATTCAAAATGAAGTTATGGCTTTGGATTCCTTTTTTTCTCATTTAAAAGCTGATTATTTTATATCTTAGCATTCCTGTGCTTATATGGTTGAACTTTAAAGTTACTTGTGTAAAACGTTCTACCTTTCAATTAACAACAGTAGAAATTACAGTCGTAGAAATACACCAACGAGACAAATCTCGAGCGAGTGTGAAGGCTTAAAATTAAAGTCATACGAATTTGCTTCACCACGTTTTTATGGAATACAAATTTCAGCTCTATCTTCATATAAACAAGGGCGAAAATTACGTCACTACAACGTCCCGAGCAAGACACTTGGTGGACGATAGAAGCGCACCTTTGCCGCCATTAGCTCGCGAGTTGGGCAAATATAGAGTTTTGTTTGCAGTCGCAAGGTAAACATCGACAAGTCGTCAACGGAGTTTGCGTTACGCATCACTAGCGACTGTTTGTCGACGCAAGCGCGTGTTCGCGGCTGCTACTGGAAGGGCTGGCCACTTCTTCACACTTGTCGATAAATAAGGGAAGTTATTCATTTGTTTTCTCACTGGTTCATCGTTGTACAAACTCAACGAAACTTTCTCATGCTCGTGATATGTTAATATAACATTATAATTTAGGTGGCTTAACAACAATTTATACCTCATATTATATATATCATTTCGACGACCTCTGTGGCGCGGTGGGCGAAGATCCGCCTGCGAATCAGGAGGTTGCAGGTTCGATTCCCGCCTCGGGACAAATGTTTGTACGATCTGCAGATATTCGTTCAGGGTGTTCTGGATGTTTTCTATGTATAATAAAAAAATATCTGTCTATGTAGTGTATTATATTAAGTATATCAGTTATCTAGTACCCATAACACAAGCTCTGCTTAGCTTGAGGCTAGATAATGATGTGTGAATTGTCCAGCATTATTTATTTTTTATTTAACTACATATTATGCTGAATAATATGTAGTTAAAAACTATTTTAACATTGTTCAACCAATCATCGCCACATAAATTTTTCGACATTTAAATCCATTTGGATAATATTTATTCAATATTTACCTAAATCAAAAAGATTAACATAATTATATAATCCATCGAGTATATAAAGTTCAGTCCAACCTTTACAACAATTAAACTATTGTTATATGTTTAACATAAATTCCCAATATGTTTTCCATCAGAGTTAACTATGGTTGTTTTATTCATGAGCCGTGGTCAAAAATATACTGCAATAATTTAGATTAGAATAGTTCAAAGTATTATGTCACTAACATATATAATATTTAAATGAAGTCGTGCTCGTTTCTATGGGTTTAATCAATCATAAGTTTCGATTAATTACTTAGATACGAAACTCTGTGGTTAAACGTTGTACACGTGCACCAGGTTGGCCTGCTTTATCCTTTATTTTACAAGTATAAAACAAAAAATCTTTATATCCGTAAATATAATAAACTAGCTGCTGCCCGCACCTTCGCCCGCGTTTTATCGGTATAAAAAATAGCCTATATGTTATTCCAGGTCCCAAACTACACCCATACCAAATTTCAGCCTAATCGGTTCAGTAGCTTTTGCGTGAAAGAGTAAGAAATATCCATCTATACATCCATCCTTACGAACTTTGACATTTGTAATGTTAAGTAGGATGTAGTACTTAGTAAAATTTTTAAGATTAAACACTGACATGGAAATAAAGTGACGTTTTTGATTTCTGTCGCTTTGGTGTGTAAATTAAAGTAAAAAAGCGACAAAGAAACATTTATCCTGTTAGGTGTTTTTTTCGAGTTGTATCAAAATCCGATATTTTGTAATACCTAAGCCTTCTTACAAAGCATGTGTTTGACAGTTTATATAACCCCACTATCTTCTGCCTGCGGCTTCGCACGCGTTCATTTATCATATAAAATCAGCCTGTTAGAACGACGGTTTTACAAACCAAACGCTGATTTGTTGGTAAACCCTATCATATCATTCGACACAATGTCTTAGTGACGTTAAGCCATATTGTTGAACATTTATCGTCCAAAAATCATTTAATTGAATGCCGTTTCGCAGTCCACTTAGCCATTCTACAAACGGGCTGGTTCTATGATCGGGCGGCGACATCTTCTAAAGCAGAATGTCGCCGCATGTGTAGAAGCTTATAAGATTGTTAGCAAATAGATGGCAACAGAGATTCTATTGTCCACGAAGTAATCAAAAGCTCAAGGTTTGTTTGTGATTAATTAATAACTATGAAAATATCACCAGTGGGCTCAGAGTCGTAGATCTGACGAAATCAGAGTCGTAGATCTGACGAAAGAACCTCAACAAATCAAAATATTTTTTCCTTGTGTCTTGTAGCCAAGTATTGCAATTTGCAAGCCTATGATTAACTTTTTGACCTATGGTATATACCTACTGTCAATGTCAGACTTTTAACTGTTTTTTTCTAACCTATGGTCCTACTAGTTTCTGCCAGCGTCTTTGCACGCGCTTTTTAAGTAGCGTATGTCCGTCTGCGGGATACCGTTTACCTTCCTGCCAAATTTGTTTTTTTTAACCTATAGCCCTACTAGTTTCTGCCCGCGTCTTTGCACGCGCTTTTTAAGTAGCCCATGTCAGTCTGCGGGATACCATTTACCTTCCTGCCAAATTTCATTAAAATCCGTTCTCCCGTTTAGGTGTGAAAAGGCAAAAGACATACAGAAATAATGACTCTCGCTTTTATGATATTACTAGCAACCCGCCCCGGCTTCGCACGGGTAGTAGAGCATATTATCTCAAAGGGATATGGCAGCGTTTTTGATGAAAGCTCCCAGGCGGCCTGACTTTTTCCGACAATTTCAACAATTATCGTTATATTTCAACCAATTTACATAAAACTTTGACAAATTCTATATATAAACTGTCCTCATGAATCACTCTATCGATTGGTGAAAACCGCATGAAAATCCGTTAAACGGTTTTTGAGTTTATCGCGAACAAAAAGACAGGCGGCGGGGGACTTTTTTATAATATTTAGTCAAGTGTGAATTTGGGTAGACCTAACCTAGTACAGTTTTATAATTTTGATCATTATTTAAAAACTTTTAAAAAACCACTTTCATCATCTACCCACAAATCATGATTAACAAATCATGTTCATTTAACTTTTTCAAATTTTCAATCAATAAATTAGACGTCAACTCATTCACAGAACGAAAAATCAATCCGCCTCTCACTTCTACCATTAAACGTATCATAATTATCGGAATTTGATTAATATTGCCGACGCATAATCACGTAGAAAATTAATTAAAAAGTATTTGATTGAAAGAGTTACCACATCGTTTCAGGATGAATTTACATAAAAAGCCGGTAAACCGACTTAGAACCTACTTACTCAGAAAAAGGATTATCGAACGAAATCTAACGTTATTCCTAGTTTTCGTGCAATACCTCCTCCTATGTCATTTGCACGACAACGAATCAAAAACTTCGATTTTCAATCAATCAATCAATCAATCAAATCTTTCATTTGTATTGTAGTAGTACATTGCAGATATTAAAATTAATGCAGTTTCGTTTTCACAACTACGCCTCAGAATTCAAATGGTTTCAATGGTCGATTTTCAAAACTATATTCTATAAATTTTAAGAGAGATTATTTATACAGGCAATTGATCTTATTTTAACACCTCCACTGCGATCATTATTCCTACAACAAAGCGTGGAAAAACCACCTTGTTTGGGGGAAGCATGTTCATTGCCATTCAATGTGGCAGTAGACTTATGTACATATAGTATAGTGTTTCGGTCAAGTTTTCAAGAAATATCCCTCCATGAACTACCTGCTGCATGATCGGCTGGGGAGTAAAGGTTCTCGAGTGGAGGCCACGATGCAACGCGCAACGGAGTGTTGGGAGACCATCCACTCGGATGGACCGACGACATCGTAGCGGTCGCAGGAAGTCGATGGATAGTGGCGGCTCATAACCGCTATTTCTGGTGTCGTATGGGGAGGCCTATGTCCAAGAATGGACGTGTATGGGCTGATGATGATAATGATGAACTACTTACATTTATTATTAAAAGGTCAAATTCGTAAAAGTTTAGAAAAAATGAGCTGGCAATATGTTGTTTTTACGGTATCCCGCGCTTTAAAAACATGGGGTGGGTCAATTGCGGTCAGAGACAGACAATGTTCTATCCTATTTTAATGACGCACTGACTATAGGTCCCTACAAATCGAGTAGGCACCGGAAACCAGCAGCAACCTGCTTTCAATCAGAACTAAACTAAGGTGGACTCAGAATGTGCCAACTAACGGTGAGTGATGTGCCTTACTACCGGTTTTACACGTCCGGTAATTACGGACACTGTAGAGTCATTTGTCGAAACTGTTGTGTTCTCGGCCTAGAGATTGTTATATGTTAGTTTTGATTTGAAACCCGTAATTTCTATGAGAAAGATAACTAATTGACATTGATTGTGGGTACCTACGTTCCATCACCGTGATTTTATGGCATCGTCATTAGTAATAAAATTATCTTGCAGATGTATTGTAGTTGGTTCGAGAACAATTTAGTAGAGTGTAACAAATGGGGTTTTCCTCCACCTTTATCATTTGCACCGCTAAGGAATAGAACGCGCTGCCTTCTAATGTTTTTCCAGCCAGTTACAACCTGGGTATCTTCAAGACAAGAGATGAATACTATAGGTGTCTTCTAGACCTTGGTGATACACCGTCGGCCTCATCTTCATTTTCTATCAGGTGAGATTGTGGACAAACGAAGATCTGTCGACAAAATAATTCCTCCCACCACCGACGCGATCGAGTCAAACTTTGAACAAATCGTTTTAAAATCTGAATTCGCATAGCTCTGTTTAGTTTAGCTTTCCATTTAAATAAGATTTCACCAACAATTGTCTAGATCAAACGAGGCTAGACCTCGTTTCTAAGGACACGCAATTTGTATGTAAACAACGTCAACAATCCATGTCACGCTTTTTGATTCGCTCAAATCGTCATAGCTCCCATTCAATCTACAGGCAATTCATTCACAAGTCAACGTATGGTCAATTTCAAGGCTAGATCGTGTATCTTGTAATACCAATAATACTAATAGGTATGAATAACCGTCGTTGGTGGCAGCTACCAGTTTTACGCCCGAAGTCGGCCATTATCATCGGACGAATTTTCGGTGTCACAACACTTTTTGCTGCGGGATCCGATAATATTTTCCTTGGGTGTTTTAAAGTTATTGTTGCGGATAAAGTGAACTTTATGTCTGTGAAATAAGGATATGGTGGAGATGCTGCCCTTTTAAAAGGTGATCTAATCTGAGGCTCATGATTGAGTGAATCGAACAGATCAGGTCTTATTTTGGTAGAGTTGCTTAATGTGAAGGTTAGTTTAGTTATCATGATTTATATAACTTATTAGAGCATAGGTCAAATAGAAAAAAATCTAAAACCCAAAAAGGGGAAGTACGTAACACTTTCGCAGCACGTGAAGGAAATGAATCACTGATTTTTAAACTAATTGCACTTTAGTCATAAGTGTGTAATACTTTCTCGGTAAATTCTGTCTGATAAATAAAAGTTATATATGTAGAAGAACATTAGATATTGAAAGGAGACGTTACATGTTGTTACGCAAATAGGTACTATGCAATAAAATATTTGTAGAGATGACATCACTATCATTTGCATATTAGGTAATTCATCATTTGTAATTGACTTAGAAACTTATCAAGTGTGTGATGTGGATATTACAAACTGACAAATTTATCTCGAAAACAAAATTCCTAATATGCCTATTGCCTACGTGACTTGGACAAAAACGATCTCAAAAACCTGGTGACACTTATACATAGATAACTCTTTATGATACCACACAAACACAAAAACACGGAAAGAAGTGCTGAGAAACAATGAAGTACAAAGGACGGCCTTACCGCTTTGAGCAATCATTTCCAGGCAACCTGGGGACTTTTGTGATGTTCAATGTGTTCGACAATAAATACCTAAAAATTTACACACAGTTGTAAATGTGATTTAATGTGCTAGCCACCTGCATATTTGGCTGATCAATAAAGATACAGTACAAGTCGTTAACCTATTAAACAAAAAGGTGTACGTTTATAAAGCAAGCCATGCACGGCCATAAACCATGTCCACGTGTGCTTGGATAATTACAGCTCGGATGCCGGGTATGTAGTAGGTACCCGAATGGTTTTGACGAGGCTGAATCACAACCGCTGACACAATCGTCGCTATCGAGAGCAAAACATATAAGAACGCAGCAAAAACTGTCTCCGATACAACTAGTGTACGTTCTAATGCGAACAAAACCCAGTAGCCCGACTTTGAGTTAGCACCTCAGTGTTCATCCATTTTAACATATAAATTCGACCAACGGAAGTATCACGCAGCGATAAATTATTTACGACCTTTATAAACACTTAAAATACCAAAAAGCATTTCCATTCATAAGTCGGAGTCACCGAAACGAAGTCGACGCACGAGCGATGCTCATAAAACCTGTTTAGATTTTGATAATTTTATTAACGATCGAATGCATGGAACGCCGAAATTGAGGGTCTCAAAACCTCCATATATTATGGCTTTAACACAAATTATACAAGTTTAAAGGCACAACATAGAGCGCGTGGGTGTCTTAATGTTGAAATGTGTCATCTGTAATTATACGATCTAGGGAATTT
The DNA here is from genome assembly GCA_947859395.1 of Eupithecia insigniata. Taxonomy (NCBI): domain Eukaryota; kingdom Metazoa; phylum Arthropoda; class Insecta; order Lepidoptera; family Geometridae; genus Eupithecia; species Eupithecia insigniata. The sequence goes on from OX402002.1 coordinate 9,462,440, forward strand.
TAATGTGTTTCAAATGTCGTCTTCTTTATTACAATAGGAGATTTACTAAACTGGATCTATCTGATCCATTGTCATAACATATTCCATTTAATGTGAATAATAAAGCTTGGAATGCGATCAATCTCAGTCTGACATGGACGGTACAAAATTCGAAACACAATGCTCCGAATTATGTAGCGTCATTATTTAGACAATTAGTTATGTGACGATACGCTCCACTGAATGTACGGGAACTGTAATTACTGCAGTCCATTCACTTTACATCATTACTGAGATTTCTATGTCTTCTTTTACCATAGCAGTGTCATCACAGTGTGTGGCGTAAATAATTTCATCTTCCCGTCGTTTGTTCATTAGGGACACATTGTCTCATCGGTACTACCTTCCAAATTTTATTACAATAATTTACTGAAATTGCGTCACAACGAGACGAATTAGGCAGATGGAGATTTCACCATTGTGAAAGAACTTTTGCTGCCAAACTTGTTTGTAGTCCTTGGTTACAAAGATGTGCTAAAATATCGGTGCGTAAGATTACCTCTCGCCAACATCTCGCACCATTAGTACTCACTTATGTAACAACAATATCCACAAGGTATACGCTAATCATCCGTCTATCGAAACGTTAACGCCTCAAATTCTTAGCTCAAACACGAGATAGAGAATTTATTGCTACGGGGAATCAATAGGACAAACCGCTTTCGGACTTCAAGCGAACCATCTACTCGCTACATCGACGAGTAGATTAATTAACTTCTTACGACCAAACGTACCTCTTCCATTTAAGTCTCGAACGAAGTACCAACTTTAATTAGTAGTTTTCCATTTACCAGACACCTGGTAAAAGCCATTTGACTTATTAGATGACTGTCGCATTACTTGTGAAGATTGACGAACATAAACCTTAGGATGTTTAAATAAAGCTCATATTGAGAGTCGTGGCTCTAAGTATTTTATCATGAGTTTTCAGCGCAACGTGATTGGTCGGCGTGTGTTAACGCAATGATCACGAATGGTACATTTTCAAATAGTTGTAGCTTTAATTTGATAGTCTTTACGTCGTCACTGACTTGTAAATTGGCTTTTATTATTTGTCTTTGAATGTTCATGCTAATTTATTTTTTAAGGTTTAACGGTTTCATCATCATGTTTATATATCACGATTGTTAGTTGGTGCTTCGTGTATTGCTAATATTTCAATATCTTAATCTTACGAAGACAAATTTTATGAATAACAATTTTATTTGTGTTTCAATCCTACCTATGCCACAATCAATAACAGCTATGTTCAAAAGCCGAGTCTGTGGCATTGAAATCAGAATACGTGTCCAGGACGACTATAGAAGACCATCGTTCATATTTGACATCTCCTCACATCGACATAATATCATCCATTTAGCGACCCCTTGCACTATTATTGTGAGGTTTTCGTTCGAGCAAGTCATTAATGTAAAATCAAATCAATCATTTTAAACTTGTCCGAGTCTATTGTTGTTTCAATATCTGCGTCGGCCATTTAAACAAACAATTAGCGAATTTCTACATTATAGAATACATTTTCGTGAAGTCGAATATCAACAGATTGTGCATTACTTTTCTATCACTTACCACAAGCTGTTGATATTATCGATTCGTCATCTCCAGCAAATTCTCTGTGCAGGTGATGAATTGATATGCATTTTATGTATTTGGTATATAATAAGCAGAAATCTTCTTTCTCACTTCTACTACTAATATGATTATACTGAAGCCTTTGTCATCTCTCTTTTGCTTGAGACTGATCTGGCTGTTTCCCTCAGACTGTTCCTTTTACTGAACCTAGTTTTGCAAACAATCTCTGTATAGATGTCTAATTTTAAGTGGCACCATTTTGGTGTCACCATAATGCTGATAATTAAATTTTGTGAAAAGGCCCGCCGCCTTATAAGTGTTACACGAAACAATTTTGTCGCAACAACGCTCAAGCAATTAGCATTTGAATGTGTTAATGATACAAATTTGAAATTTCGAGAGGTTTTAACATTGCCATTTAGGCGTTGTCTAATAAGGCACTTGACACAAATGATATAATGAACGGAAAGCATAATGTTGAATACAAGATTTCCGTATATTATAGAAAACTTACAGAAAAAAGTATAATAGAAATCGTGACGTCCAAATAATATTGATTTGAAGTTTTGAAACATGTTTTATATCGTATCTGTCTTCGGAAAAAGCACCAAAGTGTTGACAAAGAATTTCAACAATATTTGTTATTAGCTATTGCCAAAGTTACTAAGCAGTTTCCTTGTTAAAAATTCTTGTCGTGATACCATTTAATTGAGAAGTTACGAAGCTTTACGTGACAGTATAGCTGAGTACATAGGGCTCAGTTATGTCGCGACAAAAAACGTTCTCATTTAGTTTCACCGATGCCAACAAAACGTGAAAGGCAATTTCATGCATTTTCTGTTTAACACGCTTTTAAAGCACTTTGCCCTTCCCATTGTTATTATTTTTAAACAACTCCAAACTTACTGGTCATGTCCATTTGATGGCGTCCATCGCTCCTTCGACATCAATTTGGAAATAATTCCCAACCAATGATTAGAGTGGATTTGGACAGATGCCGCATTCAATAGCCACTGCGATTATGAAATATTCCCAATTAGTTCCAAATGCGGTAGACTATACACATGCGACATTATCGCTATTTTGGTTTATTGTTCACCGAAAATATGAACCCACACAATTTGGGGAATTTGTTATAATCCACGCCGTCTCTATTGTTATGCATTGTCGGAGCGGATTCTAGGGGAGACTAGCGGTGTTCGAGGAATATCATTCGTGATTCAAAAATTGATTGATCTCGGAATTGCTGTTATTCAGTATAAGAGATTCCGTGCACACGTGAACGTCTTGTGGTTATTAAAAGGTATCGTGAATATATTAAGGCGTAGTCATAAGGTACAGGTGGAAGCCCCCGGGGCGAGGAGTGGGATGGGAGTCGCGACGGTCGCGTCGCATCGCAGTCGTGCCGAACCGGAGTGGGTTATTAATAATCTGCATTCACGGGTCGCACGAGCGAGCGCCGAGCGACCGGCCCGCGACGACATTCCACACCATTGTACCTGACGTCCCGCTCCACCCGCGACACTCTTGTCTATTCACACTGATAAATCACCGCAACCTCCACAATGCGACCTTTACTAACGAACATCGATTAATTAGTGCAACACTACAGATCAGATAGTCCGGAAAGCGATCGCTTTCAATTTCCTCTCGAGGGGCACTTGGCGTAAAGTGTGCGTTAAGTGCGGACAATCGAAGATAAAACGTGCGAGACGAGACTCCCTTAATCCGGTGATCGAAGATTGCGAGAAAACGGTTTGTCGTGGGGTTGCTTGCTCTCTCGCTCCCATTGTCTGCGTGTCTTTAATTTGATTGCCCACACACGGCACGCGCTGACGTGGGCGACCGCCCGATGCGGTTCCCTAATTAAACCTATAAGATGCTAATGGGACTCATTCGTTGCAAGGTCAAACGGGACGGACTCAGAACGACACCAACTTTATAAGCAATCTACATAAACATGTACTGTTTACAAGAGGGCCATACGCATCTTGTTTAGTTGCGATAAATATTGAACTTGGACTTATCAAACGAATGTTTTTCCATTTTATTGAATTACCCGTTCAGTTGGGTCTCGCCACACGCGATGGTCTACCCAGACGCAATGTCATAGTATCTCTGTTTTAAATTGATTGTAATGTGAATGAGTTGTGAGTGGTTCTGATTCGAGTTGCGTCTCCTGCTTTCATTACGTTTACATGGTCATTCCTCTTTGACCTTAGGCTCAGTACAGCATGTTTGATTATGTTTCTTGTGATATTGAGAACATTATAAAGGTATTAGCAAGAACTGCCTCGGGCCTCGCACTATCTATGGAATCGGCCCGGTTAATATGCTTATTAAATTATCTCGATGGCAAAAACAGACTGGTTCGTTTAGCTTTAGGGAGTAATTAGCAGAATGAGTCTTATCAGGGATCTAATCAATGCGTATAATTACTGGGTGTGGTTCGGACCACACTTGCTCGCTCGCTTGTTCCCTTTTAGGGCAGTTTACTTTGTTCGATTGAGGTAAAAAAATTATATTGAGTCTGTTTTATATACATTAATAGTAAAGCTTGTTATATTCTGCAACAAAATAACATCTGCCAATCGAAAAATCACCCGTTCATAGTCCTCGGCATTGATGAACAAAACAATAGCACTATTGTAGCTAACACGATTGTTACAGTTGAATAGTAATTGGAATTAGGGTCAAATCTTATTGATTAGCGAACAAAAATTTGTTAACATGGGACCGGCACTGCCCACACCCGTAACGACCTTACTTTGCATATGAATGTACCTACTTAATATCGACATGCATCATTTCGTTTAATTGCATTTCCTGAACTAATTTAGTGTCTATTCTACAACTCTACCTTTAACTGTTTATTTATAATCAAACAAACATGTTACACGTCAATTAATGCTGGGAGATAGAAATAATTGACGTAAAAACGGCCCCAATTATGCAATAAAATAATGCCGAAGGTTCGCCATATACGACGATCGAACTCGAGTTTTGCTATCAAAAGTAGCGCAGGGATTTTTTGTCGCCAGCAACTCAACTCGATTGAATCGATTTGTTTGTTTTATATCGATACGTCATAATTAAAATGCGGGTTAGACAATGTGAACTCGATGGCTCCTTATTCGAAAACGAGAGATAACCTAGTTAGCATGGTAGTGGTACCCATAATTAATAATCCTCTAGACGTCACCAAACGGGGGACTGTATTAGCCAGGTCAGACAGATGCCTAACATGGAAGGTGGGACCTAGATCCACCTTAATCGTCAATACTCTCGATTCATTATCGATTATCCGACAAACTAATACGGTACATGAAATAAATGTAATCCACATTGATTTGTACGCTTCGCACAATGTGTACTCTGATGAATAGAACCACCGGTTCTAGAATCTGTTCAAAAGTGTTAAATCGGTTAGTATAATAATGATGGATGCCGTTCCGACCAAACGGCCCGCAGCGGGGGTGTTTTACCCCACTATACAAATAAAGTATTTTTATTATTAACTATTTTCCCTCCTCCTCTTACCGTATAGACTAACGATCGCATCATCTCTGTCGCACTGTTTAATCGAAATCATATTTCTGTTTTGTCATTATGGTATCACGTTTAGAGTTCCTCTCTTTTGTTCAGGATTTCGAGTCGTCGGTTTCTTGTTTCCAATGCAGCTTTGATTCTTTTTTTTTAATCAGTCGCAGCGGCAAAGAAATCCGAAACGAAAAGGTTTTACCTTTTTTGGTTATTTATGTAACATTTATGATCCATTCATTTAATATTAAGTGAGTTGGTATTTATTTAAGACTTTGGTCTAACTTTATTTTTCTTTCTTTGCAGGTAATGCAGCACATATCGCCATCTGTCGGCCAGTAGCAGAATATGCAGCTCACTAGAGTTTTTTCCGTGACTGCTTCCTATGAATGAAGGTTCGTTCCCATAAAAAGGTGCAACCTTGTCAAATTTGAACAATATTGTTTAAATTTTAAGACAGACACACATGAGTTTCTTTCATCATCACGAGCTTACCTGTGGGGGCGCACAAAAACCACCGCAGGTAGCCCATTTGTTTGTTATTAATTCTCGCGTCGATTCTCTTTTTTTATACCTCCGACCACTCTAATACTGTGAGAATATTAATTATAATTATAAACGAGCCTCGTCGCGTTCGTTTTAACGTCCTTTGGATCCCAGTTTTTGGTTTCCAAATTTAAATCCGATCATTTATCATGCGACAATGTCAAGTTTATCTTGATTTTATATTTTTATTTATTGTTTTCTTTTGAATTTGAATTGTACTACATGATTTAAAGCTTTTGGTCCTTTTTGTAATCTTATCGTAATTAATAACGAATGCTTCCATTAATGTGTTAAGATTGGGTCCACTGTAGATTACGATATGAAATTCGGATTTATTGCCGAAATCGCGTTAGCTTCTTTGAGGTTTCTTATGTCTTGGTAACTTGGTGGACTTGGTAATGTTGTGATTGTCAACTGTTAATTTAAAGTATTCCGCCATGTTACCGAGTTACGGTGAATGCGCCAGTAACGTCGTAGCTTCTTGCAAATTACACAGTCCCTCCCTAGCACGCTTTCTGCACACACTAACCAACTTAAGAATGATACTTAGCGACTTCGATGACCGACTTAAGAATTACGGTTGGTTATGTACAATCGATCTAATGGTCGAGTATTAATGGGAATGTGTGAAACGTTTTCTTGGATCAGTTTCCATTTATCCAGTACCATCATTATCGTAGTCAACCTCCTAACATGCGCTTGCATCGAAGTTGACGATTTGCTTTTGATTACGTTTTACTCAATACTTTTCCTACTTGTACAGTATACATACATATATAGTACATGTATGCAGCTTAAGTCTAAATGTTAGCTTAGATCAAAAGTACATGCACCCTTTAGGTAAAATTCTTTTGTAGTGTACAAAATAATTTATATAAAATAACAAAATTCAGATTAAATTAAAATGTATAGGTAAGTATCAAATATTTATTTCAAGGTTAAGTAACTCATGTATGTCAATCTTAATTGAATTAAATAATCTTAGTTAGAATTTAAAAAACAATGTCGTAAGCGAATTAATTTATTTTACGCATGTTTGACAGCATTATCTGCTTAATAGACATGATTTGTATCCAAGATGGACATAATGTGAGAACCTACATCTAAAAACTATATATCTATGTAGATGAAAATTAATATCTTGAATATTTTTACCTAATATCATGTAGCCCAAAGTAAGCAGTGCTCAACAGCTGCACATATCAAATAATATTGAAACCAAATAATTTTACAATTTTATAAATATATATTTTTATACTTTTTTCTTAAATATGACAAAACCGACTAATCAACTAATCTTCTTATTGCTTAAACTCTTAAGATTTGGATATTGGCAACACCAGTCAACGGTACCTTAATAGTTTGATGTATCATAAAATAGTGTGAATTCAGGTCAAACCCTAGGTGTCGACTATCGCAGTAATGCAATCGTGCCTTATGCTGGTACGATAGAGCCCTCATGCGGTTACATTTCACCGCAACGCCATTTTACTGTCTCCACATATACTAATTTCGTTTCGAGTCTGATCTCAGACCACACAGACTACACCAACTTTCATGATTCGATACTTTAATGATAATTCGTAGTTAGCCCCCTTATATCCGCAATAATGGTTTTTATAAGACGTGCATAATAAATATTTCTATTTCTATTTCGCAATCAACTTTAATGATATTACCTACAATCGGTTCAATTCTTAGATCATTTAAAATTTTACCTTGTACTTACGTTCTTTTTATTATCAATCAGAGTTATAAGTCTGACATTATTATTTACATCACCTTGATTTACCTTTTCTAGACCTTTAACCTTTTCGCTATGCAAATGTTCAATCGTGACAAATTGGAATCAAAATCTTTTGTAATCCTTGACATATGATCTGTTTTAAACGATTGTTTTTATTCCGACATTTAGAAAGTTCAAATTGTAATCTGAAATCATGAAGTACTGTGATAGAGGAGGTGCGGTAAGAGGTCACCATTAGCTCCTTGGCTAATATATCACGATTTGAGCATTAGTCGTTCTATCGCCCCACATTAGAAGTGATTGTCAGTGGAAAGCACCCATTGTGGTAGGTGAAATTTGTTTTCTTTTGCGTGGGAATAGAGCAATTATGTCCAGTCGCTAAGTTGTCAAAAAAACATGCAATTTGAATAAACATGATAAAGCTCCCATACATTCAAATATCAAAACTTGATTTTAAATACCGATTTAATAACGCTATCGAATGTGTTACCACGAAGTGAAAAAGAGAGAAAGGAAAATATAAACGGTCCGTAGCCGTATCCTAAGTAATGCGCTGACAAAACGAAAAAGCACAACGTATGAGTATTCCCGTTCCTATGATCTGTGAAACCAAGGAAAACGCTCCAAGTGGAGTAAAATAAATAAAAGATGTCGGGTGGAGCTCGCGATACTTCTCAAATTGAATATTAGATTGGAATTACGCGCTCGGGCGGCTCTCTCCTCCGCCTTTTGTTACGCGAATGATACATAAAGCGCGCGCGCATACAAACACAGCAATAAGAATTTTAAATTAGCATTCTTTTTGTGCTCCACCCCAGCCTACCCTTACCTCCTGCACCCCACCGTCTTAATAATATGGAGAAATTGAGTTGTTATACACCCTTTTCGGAGGAGGCACGGGTGCAACGGCACACCTCACAGAGAAGCCTTTTTGTAATTGAATTTAGATATTCTTTTCCCGGATATAACGACGGGGAGGTTGCTAGTTCACTGAACGGAAGACATGTAAATAAGTTTATATGAATTTCTCGGGACATTAATGTCGTGATATATTCCATTAGAGATTCTTGCTTTTGAACAAATTGTACCAAAAATAGGTTCTATTAATTCGATCAGCCTTCCGAGAAGCAGCGATGGCATGATGCTGGTATGTAATTACTGAAGGCTATTAACATCGTCTGTGTACAAACATGGCGGCTGATTGTGGGTTTCGTTTTAATTGCGCATACGCATCGCGATACAGAGTTAGAGCTCTCACACTGTTTCGTCGATGATGTATTGGGAATCGTGAGAACTTTGATTGTGTATTGATTTTGAAAATTCATGAACACACCGGCAATTAATAAAATTACGAGCAAATTTCCTCAGATCCCCTTCCACTCTACCGTTGTTAGAAACTGTTTGCATGACGTGATTAAGGAAATAAACATCAAAGCACCACAGTCTTTACTCAACCTACTTGTACGAAATACCTGAACGTTCAAATCATAAAAACAAACTCATCACTCGTAAAAGATTCCACTAAAAAGGAAAATAAAAAGCCGAAAATGTAAGTCGTTGACAGCGCAACAACCAGTGAACTCAGTAATTATCCATTCAAATTTCGGTCTGTCAACGTTTTCGTTAAAATTCCCACAATTGTATGTCACCCGGTTCCCATCTCGGGGCATTAAATAATAGTTAAAGTAAGCTAATTTTATAGTCGTCTGTGAACGTAAACTCCCCTCTTTCACCATTTTCCTCAGGTAGATTTCGAATCGTCCATTATGAAGTCAACACATTACGCGACACTACTGAGCCTTAACTTCTTTAGCTTGTGGTGCAAATGTGAGCGGATAGCTATTTGGTCCCACTAACAACTATCTGTAACCAACACTATCTAAGCAAACATTTAAGACGTCTCATTATCGGGTCATTAATTTTCTCCCATATTTTTTGTATGTTGCTTTATTTTCGGCTATCACTTTAAATCGCTAATTGCTACAAACTAACCATAGGTACTTGAAAGCTTTTTCCTACGTAATTGTTTCGACATTACGATTCTTTGACTCGTAATTATCGGCAACGTTGGCGCGCGCTCCTGGCTGAGAAACTTTGTGGCACCACAGTCGTAAAATTTAACCTCCATTTTTATTTCCTTTTGTCTACCGAACTCTGAGGTTTCTTTGTTGGTTTATTACCTCTAAAATTATAAAAAAAAATAACCAATCATACAAATTAACGTTAATGACACATTTCTCGAGAATGTTAAGTCGGCGTCACGCTCATCGCGGTGAAATAAGATTAAGACTAATTCGAGGTCTCTCAAATTATAGACGTAGTGCGGCGGATGTCGCCGCTACGGCCGCGGCGCCGGCGCAGCCGAAACCGCACGTCATTGTTTTTTGTGAAGTTCGAGCCCCGAGGCACCTTCGATCCGATCCGACGCCAGCCGCTAATTAATTATTTCACATGTATCGATCTTTAATTACGGCCCGATGGAACCCGCCCGTTATCTGCCTAATGACACCCGCCGATTTGTCCGATATAATTATCTCCCAAATTACTTGCAGAACAAAAACGAATAATGATATTAAAAATATTAACGCGGACACGTTACATGGCGTAGGCACTAATAGCAGAAAGCATCGAGATCGAATCAATCTTAATCTCATTCCAAACGTAATCCAGATTTATTTATGACGGAGGAGCGCGTGTGCTATTATACTCGTCTGCGGCAATTTGCCTCGGAAATTGTCTTAATCGGCCGCTCAAGGGACTATTTATGTATAATTATTTCCAAATTCGACGCTGTGTTTGATGCCTTTCCGCTCTCTTTGAGTTGGTTCGACAAAAAAGTCATCTGTTGCAACAATTAAGCCCGAGGAAAAAATAGATATAAGTATCGAAGGGTCCGCAATAATTACAGGCGCAAATTGACGGTTCCTAAGAGCCAGATTGGTAGAGTGGCGCCTGCCAGGGTACCTGAGACTGCAGTCTTCACGCGATGCCTGACCTCCAGAAAACTTCCTCCCAATTCTCGGTATCAGAATTTTAAACATGATTGCTTTGCCTACCATAATAACGCCTTATTAAGTACCCATTTCACGTTATAACTAGACATCGGCTACCAACAATGTCGGATAAAAACCTCAAACAAGCCCAAGCCTTTACACCAGCCGATCAAAGGTCCTGCCCACAAAGCGAGCCGGCGGCGGCGGCCACCTAACACAATTAGCTTCGAAAGCAAATAAATCATTTAATCATCCGCTTTATGATCAAAGATAACTTTGTACTTACATTCCAAGTTGTATTGTTTAGAGTTGATTAAAATGACAAATTAATGAGAAAGTAGAAACTCGTTAATGAAAATAGGTTTCGAGTTTCACACATGAATACTGCTTTGTAATTACACAAAGGTTTACGAATTTGCGTTGTCACCTTAACGTGTGAAATTAGAGAGCTGTTTTAATTAATGACTTTTATAACGAATACAATATGCGTCAGTACTTCTTTAATTACCTGTTAGACTATCAAATTCATCCAGGATGTGACGAAGCTTTTAATAAATTCTCGAAATTTTGTAACTCGTTGCTCCTTGGGTGCTGATTGTCATCCTTTTCAATATCTCGTCTCAAAATGTTATTCTTGTGAGAAAGGCTTCAATCATTTTCCTGTTGGAAATCTTATTAGCATTCTCGATCTTTAACTTTCTTGCACCATCATCAAATGTTGCGCTTTGCTTCGTGTCGAACATAGCCATTACCAGTAAAACCGACACGAGCAAAAAGAGCCATTCCCATCGGCAGGGTTCAAAACTATTACCATTAATGAAGGTTTAAACTTAAGCCCTAACGGTGGACATTGTCGAGCGCGATCTTTACCATGTAGTAGCAACATCAACTCTGCCGTTCCCACGTCTAACAAGCCTACCCATTACAGACAACGTTTTACATACATTCCCTCCACTTATTATCAATGTATTAAGTAAATCGCTCTTCGATTTCGCTCAATTTAATTTCCATTAATCGCTTTTCGACATTTTCGGCTCGGTGCCTGACAACACCGGCTTAATACCTTATTTATAATAATTCCTCGCGCCGACTTAGTAGATGTTGTTTATTACGCTTTACGATGTTTTCGTGAAGAAAGCACTCCCAGGGTAATTATTTAGCAGTGTTTTGCGGTTTTTGCGAGCGTCGGCCGCTAATGAGGGCTCTGGTAATAACCCGCGATTATTAATATGGACGTAGTAATGGCATCTACTGGTTATGGCGCATCTTGCACTTCGATACTCCGTGTTTGTATTGCTATGTTTACTATTTGCGCTCATCGCCATTTCTCATTGCTCCGAGTGACATTTTAATTTCCTAGTTGGTAACAAACGTCGTGATTTCCATTCGCTCTGCTAGAATTGTTTACTGCTCATAATTTTCACTTGTCTAATGAATCTCCAATAAAGTGCCCTCCTTGGGTTTCATGCAACACTGCTTGCAGAATAAGTGGGTTGTCCTGCAAATTTCAAAGTTTCAAATAGTAAATTCTCATTGGAAAGTGATACATGGATCACGAAGTGCTATGGATACGGTAACGAACGCGCTGATTGCCTTCTCATGGTGTTTGCTTTTACTAATTATCGGATTAATAGTCAATCTCCAAGTGATTTAGCTGGTATTATCACTCTCCAATTTCATTGCGTTGAATTGGCTTTCTTTTATGATAAGTGTGATCGAGCTATTGATCATCATAAATTGGACATTGAGTTAAATGTCATTGATTTGTGTAGTCGTCACGAGGGAGCCTCGTTAATGAATTGAAAATCTCGAATCTTCATTATGATGTGCTCGATAACTATTGTCGACGATGCGGGCCGCATGTCTGTGTGAGTGTGGTGTGCGTACGCGCAAATTGCGTCAGTGTAAGCGCACACATGAATCATTATTTCCGCCGTACTTTTCTCACGCTCACATGCGCGTTAGTGTGATTTGCTTATGTGTGGTTTGTTTGTGTGCGCTATTTTATCGGAAATTAGTTCTGCATCGAGCATTAGGGCATAGTGGAAATTGACAACGCTGATTGTATGGGAACATCTGCACATGGCCACATTAAATATTTACTCTATTTGTATCATCTAATCCAACACTTCGAACTTATAATTTATAGACGCATTGCAATTTTCTTTGTGATTAGACCTTTCCATACCTACTACGAACAAGCGCATCATAGATTGCTAGCTTTTTATTCTAATTGAAATAAACTGTCTTATTAGTACTATATCTTAAGTATTTATCCTTTATCAAAGGGGCTTAAACAGAAACAAATTATAGTATTACAGAAAATTCACCTTGGGTATAATTACCTACAGGTCTTTGCATAATTTCCATACACATTAGCACTGCGAAATGATCTACAAATTACTATTGCTCGAGAGAACATTATAATTATGAAGTCAATTACATTATTTTATACTTTGTCACCTGATGTTTCTTAATTATAGGTTTTGTTTTTAAAGCATGCAAATCTTTTGTAGGCTGGGTAGGTACCTTATCTATATCTTTCTCAAGTGTGATGGTGGTCAAACGCTTGACCATAACCAATAAAAAAGAGCATTATCTAGTAGCTAGGTTAGTACTGTATTTAATAGGTATGTACATTAATTTTTTTTTTTTTTTTTCATAGAAACTTATTTACTAGACCCATGATCTATAGAAAAATATTGATCAAAGTCATGTGTATATGAATTAAAAAGTTATTATTATTATTTGTTATTATATATTATTTCCTGTACATTTAAGTTAAGTCCTATTATAACAAAAAATTATTAAATAAATCCCACTATAATATTATAAATGTCAAAGTTTGTATGGATGGTTGCATGGATATTTGTTAATACTTCACGCAAAAACTACGGAACCGATTAGACTGCTGTATAGTTTGAGACCTGGAATAACATATAGGCTATTTTTTATCCCGATAAAACACGGCTGAAGGCGCGGGCAGCTAGTTATAAATAATGCTGGACAATTCACACAGTATCATCTAACCCCAAGCTAAGCAGAGCTTGTGTTATGAGTACCTACTACATAACTGATATATTTATTACCTTATAATCCATTGATAGGTATTTTTATCACACATAAAAAAACACCCAGTACACCCTGAACACATATCTGCAGATCGTACAAATATTTGTCCTGAGGCGGGAATCGAAACCGCAGCCTCTAGCGTCGCAGGCGGACCTTTACCCGTTGCACCACAACGGTCGTCAAAGGGGATCAAAGGAGGTTCTTAGTATAAAATCGATTGAGTTACTAAATCTTTATCAGTTCCATAACTATAAATATTATTGCTTGCCATAGTCAATTGAATTACAAAAAAAAATCAGTTCCTTAACTATGGATAGTATTGATTGATATAGTCGATTGAGTTACAAAAAAAAACAGCTCCTTAAATATCGATAGTATTGCTTGATATAGTCGATTGAGTTACCATTTTAAACATTATCAGTTCCATAACTATGAATAGTATGGCTTGCTATAAGTACTAGTATAGTATTATTATAGGCACTATATAGTATAGTATTATTATATATTTATTTGGTATAGGTTATGTAGGTATGTGTTTTTAATTTGGTTTTGCATTATCATTTCAACATCCTGCTCTAATCATTCATTAGTCACAATTTGGTGAATTCCCACATATTAATTATTTTATATGAAATTAGTACCTAATCAAAATGAATGATTAGAAAGGAAGACGGAATTCCTATTATTATAACACGAAGCAAAATGAAGAAGCCAAACATTATTTAAAATGTAAATTGTAGAGTCTCTCGATACCTAGTTGCTTATCACGTCTTCCGGCAGAAAAGCATGTTTCTTTCATAAAAGTAGGCAATGTCAGTTATCGAAAAACCTACGAGTATAGTGGGTTGCGCAGCGAACCGAGTTCCGTTTGCCATGCAGGAGGTTTTGGGTTCAATTCCCGGTGTGAACAAGTATGTTTGTACGATCTGCAGATATTTATTCCGGTATTTTATTTATTGAGTTATTAATCGCCAACATAGTGTTGAAACGAAAACGAGCTTAAAGTTTGTTGTTTTTGTTCGTGGTTTTTTATTTTTTATTATTATATAATAGTGTGCAATAAAGAAAATTTGTTTTTTAGAGTTTCTATGTTTATGTTGTAAAAATCATCAATTTAATACAATAACCCAATATGTATATAACTAATTTAATATAATAACTTTCAGAACCAGTTGAGCTACCTGTAGATTGTTTGCAACAGTCTGCAGTTTGCTCAGTTGTAAATACTAGTTCTAATTTGTTTCTATTATTTGATTGTAATTTTCTTTGTCAATAAAGTATAACTTTCGACATAATATCAGTTATCTAGTTAGTACCCATAACACTAGTTTTTTCAGTTTTGGGGCTAAACGCTGTGTGAATTTTCCATTGCGGACATCAAAAGTTATTTTTTGATGTCTGCGATATTTAGGCACTCAGAATTTGGATATATTTATTTTTAATTAAAGGTTCACTAACCACGTCCAAAAGTACTTCATCACTTATCATCATTATCATATCAGCTCATACATGTCCACTGCTGGACATAGGCCTCCCCCATACGACACCACAAATAACGGTCCTGAACCGCCTCCCTGCGACCAAAAGTAGGTACTTACCACACATAAAAAAAAATGTATAAGGTCCTGACCGGATGTATGTTTCTTTTCTATGGTAGGATATGGACTAAATTTTTAAGAATTAAATAGTATTTTCTAAATTAATATTACTATTCCAAAATATATTTTACATCTTATACTTTTACAAGTTAAACTTATTCGATATCTGTTGGTAGAGTCGCAGAATAACTACAAAATTCTGCGTAGAGTCTATATTCAAACCAAACTCAAGATACAATATGTGTCAACAAGCCCTTATACATAAATAATAGATTCAGGCGTTACTTTGCGGAAATCCATTGCAAAATATTAGAATGAAAAAATATTTAGTAACAATTCCGCGTATAACCTTCCCTGATAGTATTAATCACAGTAAGTTGTCAACTAGTTTCGTCTCTCCACGAGACATCTTCAGGACACAACAATACTCGACCTTGACCCTTATACCTAAAAGTCACATACCTAAAATACAATAAAAAACACATACCTACAAATACAATAGAAAACACTTACACAAAAATCACTTTTAAGTCTTTAAGTTTTTATCAGAATTTGCATTACTTATCGATTTGAGATATTTTCTATGACAAAAAGAACAAGAGAATTTAAGATTTTTGGTGATAAACATTGTTTATAAAAAATGGCTGGAATATATGTATGTAAATATAGCAGCTGTATGTTTTAATGGAATTTTCTCAAATTCCTAATTAATTATGTCAAGAGAAGTTTTATTATTGTCAAGTTTTTTTTTCTTAGTTATGAGAATTTTCACATCAGATTACTGTTAAGTTTTGTTTCACCTATCAAGCTAAACAAATATAAATTTTAGTACCTACTAACTAGTAGGTATTTGTCAGATAAGTAGATATACTTAGTGATAACGCTGTTGATAATACAGATGATGGCTTAATCTCGATTTTAACGAATTTCATCTTTTATCTTTTGTCACCGTTCTTTGGCTAACCAATAGTCATCTTTAATTTAACAACATACAGTATAATTTTCCCTGAATATTTTCCGCAGAAAAGTAAAGATTATTTGTTTGTCGAGATCAAAGTCTGTTGGTTGCTTAATTGTATTGGTGTCAGCATTGACAGCTTGTCAAACGGATAAATTGATCACAGTTGTTTGCGCAAATTCATGATAACAATTTCTATGTATTTTAATTTAAGCATTTGGATATCACCTATGGGAACAGCGCTATCAGTTT
The DNA here is from genome assembly GCA_947859395.1 of Eupithecia insigniata. Classification (NCBI taxonomy): domain Eukaryota; kingdom Metazoa; phylum Arthropoda; class Insecta; order Lepidoptera; family Geometridae; genus Eupithecia; species Eupithecia insigniata. The sequence continues at coordinate 9,478,757 of OX402002.1, forward strand.
AAACACGGCTTTAATATCTCGAGCACGTCGAAGACGTGTCCATAAAAGTTTTTATCTGACGTTAATCAAATATTTAACTTCGTTTCCAATATATTACTTACCAAATATAGGGGAATCAACGGTATCTAAGTTTGAAAAACAACGTGGATGACACAAACGGCTGCCCTACCCACTTCCGGTCGTCGGACACAATCCCATTCAATAGTCACCTTCAGCTAACTGGGTTGAAACTGGCCCGTGAGAAATAGGCGATTGATTACGTTTCGGAGCGTTTGCACCCATTTTATGTGAGTTCAAATTATTTGATGACGAATTATATTAAACGGTATCTTATCTACCATTGAATAAATTGTTGTTATATTTATCCTCTACATTTCCGTCACTAAATGATTAATCAAAGTTTAAAGTTGGTAATTTGAATGTGTTCTTAATTTTTGCGTTTCTTTTGTTGCAGGAGAGCATGTGATGCCGGCCTTTGACGCCCGGCGCCATGCCCACGCCGCTGCAGCCCGGCGGCACCGCTAGCGGCGCGCCTCCGGAGCGCAAGCGGCGCCGCAAGCGCGACGACCCGCAGAGCTCGATCGCAGCAGAGCCCGACGACGACGACGGCGACATGAGTCCCGAGGAGGATCCGCGTAACGCGCCCGCCGCGCCGGCGGCGCCCGCGCCGGCTCCGTCCTCAGCACCCGCCCCTACCTCACCCCCCGCCGCACCGGATGCCGTCGACCTAACCTCCCGAAGAGATTCGCCACCCCTCTCCTCAGATGTCGAACGCTTTGATGGCAAGATTGTCTACAACCCTGATGGCTCGGCGTACATCATCGAGGACCCTGAAGGATCAGAGGGCGAAACCAGCTTGCCAGATCTACCCAAAATAGAACCTGGCTGTATCGTAGATAGCAGAGACAACAATCTTTTAGAGAGGCAGCTTGAATTTCCTCAGATAGCCAGCGCCTTCTACGTCTCAAGAAACCCTTCATTATATGGAGCTCTTTATGGAAGACTGGCAGCAGAGCGAGCGCGAGCTCGACCGGATGCACCCGTGATGCACAGCTACAGAGTGTTTAGTTTTCGAGGAGGAAAGGATGTTCCGAGGCCGCCCTCGCCACCATCTGAATGCCCTAGTGTGCCAGTGAAACCGATCCTTATGTGTTTTATTTGCAAGTTGAGTTTTGGTTACGCAAAATCTTTTGTAGCGCATGCTCAATCAGACCATAGTTTATCATTACTTGATACTGAAAGAGATGCTTTGGCAAGAGAAAATGCTTCAGCATTCATCCAGTGTGTTGGCAAGGACAAAGAAGCATTAGTGTCGTTTTTAGAACCAGTGGGTGCCGGAGCACCACGCGTTTCTCTATCAGGAAGTCCGGCGAATACATCAGAACTATCAAGTCCGACGATGGATAAAAGACACCAAGATATGATGACTCCTGATAAAGAGAATGATTCGTTATTACCTAATGGATCATGTGATGACCGAAGACCAAGCCCAAATCAATGGAGACCACCAAGGTCGATAGCAGAATCATTGATTCCCCAACATTCCTTGATCTCAGTAGCGCATCCTCATACGATAAATGCGTCAGTACAACCCCGGGGAAGTCCGAATTCATCTCCACCATTCCAAACTGCTCCACCTGCTTTTCTATCTGGGACAACGATAGGAGTCTGTCCTGATCATCTTGGTGGACGGCCATCTGGCGCAGACTGTCCGAAATGCGAACTCATATTGAACTCCGGTCGTCTAGGAGGCCCACTAGCGGGTATGCATAGTAGGAACTCCTGTAAAACTTTGAAGTGTCCAAAATGCAACTGGCATTATAAATACCAAGAAACTTTAGAAATCCACATGAAAGAAAAGCACCCCGAAGCTGAAACGAGCTGCATCTACTGCATAGCTGGTCAACCTCATCCCCGGCTGGCTCGCGGCGAAACTTATACTTGTGGATACAAACCATATCGATGTGAAGTGTGTAATTATTCTACTACAACAAAAGGCAACCTGAGTATTCATATGCAATCAGACAAACATCTTAATAATATGCAAGAATTACAAAACGGTGGAAACCCTGGTGAAGGAAGTTTACCTCCTCCTCCTCAACATACTCCTCCAGGTGTGCACAAGCCACCGCTCCCGCATCATTCTCCCCTTGGACAGAAACCAAAGCCTACTTTTCGATGCGACGTTTGCAATTATGAGACAAATGTAGCACGTAATCTGAGGATACACATGACTTCCGAAAAGCATACCCACAACATGCTCGTACTGCAACAAAATGTTAAACACATGCAAACTCTATCTATGTCAGCCTTCCATCATAGACAACAAAGTCAGCAGCAGCAGCTAGAGAATTTACTACACTTTCATGGAAGTGAAGGTCCTCCACAAAACCCAGAGGCTGCTCTTGCTGACATGGCTTACAATCAAGCCTTGATGATCCAACTAATGACTGGAGGACCTGGGCCCTCACCACCTGAACTGGGTGCTCATCTAGATGTTGGACTTAACCCAGATGCGATGGAACCACCACCAGAGCCCGCAGACCCTGAACCAGAAAGGACCTTCCATTGCTGTATATGCAACTGCTTCTCAACAGACTCTTTAGAAGCTTTAGGTCACCACTTAGCTCAAGACCGCACGAAAATCAGAGAGCAAGAAATTCTTGCGCTTGTCGCGGGACATTACGTCTGCAAACTTTGCACCTACAAAACAAACCTGAAAGCTAATTTCCAGTTGCATTGTAAAACCGATAAACATCTACAGAGGTTACAACACGTGAACCACGTAAAAGAAGGAGGTCCACGAAATGAATGGAAATTGAAATTCTGTGGAGGTGTTGGAACTGGAGGGGCCGGAGTCGGTGGAGTCCAAGTTAGATGTTGTGCCTGCGACTACTACACGAACTCAGCGCATAAACTGCAACTCCACGCAGCAGGAGCGAGACACGAGGCAGCAGCTCTCCTCCTAAGACATCTTCGAGACTGCTCGTCAAGGATGCTTCGTGAGCGTCCGAGGGTGTACCGTTGTGCTCTATGTGGTTTCAATGCCCCTCATCGATTGCCACTCCTACAGCACGTGAGATCTGTAAAGCATCTACAAATGGAGCAAATCCATCAACTGCAAAGACGATCGGAAGGGAAAGACCCAACACCAGATGTTGCTGAGCTCTTCCAAGTGATTCCTCAGCCATCAGAAATAAGTAGTCCGTTTGACCAACAGGACAATGGTAAGTTATCTATTGTTCATGTTAGTTGAAGTATAACGAGTCTCCCGCTAATTAGGATTGATTTTGTAAGAATTGAAAAAAGTTTATTCATTCATGAACAATACGGTGGTAATAGGGAAACTCTAGTAACATTTTCCTACCTAGTTTTTTCCTGAACTTCCGTGAAGTTTCAATGACTGAAATACAAATTAGACAGAGTAGCATTGTAAAAGTTTTTTATGCAACATAACAGTGTAGGAAAATCGTGCGACAAACATTATTGCGCTTGCGCATAGTAAAACTTTTAGAATTATCCGCTAGATGTCGCGCTCTGCAAATTTTTATCACAAAGTGTGGCAACAAAATATAAATTTAATATTTATTGCTATTGTGCTAAAGATATTTCGTAACATATTTCTATATAGCGTGAAAATTCCATTAAAATTAATTCAACCGAAACCATTACCGTCGTTCGTATCGATAAAGTAATACTGAGTCGACTTATGAATGTGATTTCGAAACGTCACTATCGGTTTCCAATTTAAACCGATTCGTTCCTTAATCAATTTTACTTTGAGTTTTTACCAAGTGAACTTCTTGCTGTGGTCCGTGTCAATAAACATACAATTTGTTTCATGTTAATTTGTGTACTCTTTATGATGTGAGGGTTAATCATGTGTTCGGTGCTCGTCATCGAAGCCTTAATTATCCTCCACCGCGTCTTCGTGTTCAATCTAAGAAGCAATCTCCATTTTAAGAGATGAGCATTTAGCGGAGAATTCGTAATCACAATAATGAGATAATTACACACGGACAAAATTTAATTTAAAGCGCACAACATTAGAACAGGTTTCTTTAATAACGTACGCCTTACACGGTGTCGCTACAGTCTGGTGCCGTCATTGGTTGGAAGCGACTCCGCCCCGCGAGCGAGGGAGACGGAAAGAAGATTTGAATTGAGAACGCGAATTTTCCATAAGTACCGCACACGGGACAATGACTCGCATTACGTATGTGGCGGTCGCGCATTAAGGATGATTGCCCCTTGTGATGAGGCTGCTACATCATCTACAATGTCGCCGGCCGCATCTCCCGACGCATGTTTATTGCTCCGCCAAAGTACAATAACTCTCAGAGAAATGTAGTGTCGAAAAAATCCGTTACAGCGATGTCCATTGTACTCATGTTTATGCTTATTACTTGTTTTCACCATACTGAGAGAGTCATTTGAATCAATCAATTTTGATGAGTCTACTTCCAACCAGCTTTCAACAACAAATTATTTTGCAGACTAAACATTCACACGACCTAAAACACATGACGTTATCAAATTTACGAAATGCTGAACTCTGTCCGAGTTTTGTCTTTGACCCCTTCAGGCTACTTGGTTGGAATAATGCCCATCTTCAACACAATCAAAACCAGAATGAAAACCGGTCTCATATTCAATGAGTCACACAAGCAACACCCCAGCTTACGTTTTTTGTGTCTTGGCTTTAAGTACCTACCTACAGAAATTACTTAGTCAGTTTAGTGCCCATGATTACTGGGTATTTATACTTTCTTCCCAGATTATGGTAAGCAGTGGGGATATACTGCTAGTATAATAGGTACTCTCCAAGATTTTTCTTTCCAAGATGCTTTTAATTTCTACAACAAATAGTGGCAAAAGTTTATTTAAAGGCAAATAACAATCTGATATTATATCACATCCCACTATTTGCATAATGTTGCCTGATAAATTGAACACCTAACCATACAGACTATGGGTAAGACAGTAAAATATTCAGACCCCATTGTATTCCTGACGCCACATTGTAAAAATCCTGACCTAAATCTCGCAAAACAAAACTTCAACTACACAATACTTACTTTACGACGCTATAACGATGTGGTGTTTCCTTAGAAAAGGCCCTTTGTTCATTGACAAAAACCGTCCGAGATCGCATTTATGCAGACAAGGTCCCTCTACCTGAGGCATTGTTCTATGTTTCTACCAGACTGGGGGTCGGCGATATAACATCATAAATAATTATATTCACTGGTCAGTCCAGCCAGGCTGGGAATTAGGGTCAGTTGCGCTATGATTATTATTATGTTCTCGGATTTACTTTATCCCTCTCCCCATCATTAGATGTAACGGTTTTAGCTGTTAAAACTATAGAACGGGTTGCATACAGGGGGCAGACTGGTTTCAGCTCCGCTGGACTGTGAGATAATTTCTACTTTAATTAAGCGCAAAATCTGGCTCCCCTTCGGCGTCTTTTGAGTGTTCTCATTCGGTTTTTTTAAATCATTCCATATTCTCTTTGCTCTTCTTTCTATTATTTGTTGAGTACAAGTTAGGTATCTTTGGTGATTACCTTATTAAGTCAGCAGACTGGTCGTTTGAATATAAGTTTTCTGCAAATTTTTCATTACACCTATTTGAGTCTGGGCTAAAAACAATGACACGTCCATTGTCCAGCCCAGCCTTCAAAATGCTCATCTAATAAAGTATTTATAATTGTAACGTTAACGAAACTTAGTCGTCCCCTCTTCGGCCGTTTCTTTCACCTTCCTTATTTGAGCGTAAACAATGCGGCAGCTTCTTTCACACGCTGCCGTGGACTTATCCCTGGTCAAATAATAATTGCACACTCACATATCTTTAGTTTTGTTGTCTCTCTCGCACTTACCTATACACATGCGTCAATTCACCAAACGCATTTGATCCGACGCGAAACGAAATATTCGAAATCTTTTGTAATAATGAACAATGATTGTTTGCTCGTCCTGTATCTTTCTTTGTGTGCAAAATTACAATATACTTGTTACGTTAGCATTAATACATCTGTGAATGTGTGCGTACGGGATGGATAGAGCGATACCTTTGTCTTGCCGGGACGTCGCAAACAAAACGAGTCCTACTAATAATATAAAAGAGCAGAATTTTATTTTTAACTTCAATTCAGAAAAGTAACAAACGTTCGCACCGAACAATAGTGGGTTTCATTTATAGAAATAATATTTTTTGTAGATATATCTTACGTAGATATAGTGTAGGTAGTCATTGTGGATTTACGGCATACAGATCAGTATCCATTTGGTTTGCAAATTCCGTAGCGGGAGGTTCGTTTACTTACTGATTTTCGGGATTCCATTTAATATTAATGTTTGTTTACGATTTTGTTTATGTTATATTTGTTTTGTCAACAGATACCAAGGAACCAATAGACCAAAAGCCTGAGCTTACCCAAGAACAGAAGATGTTGAGATTTTTGGAACAACATCAACAGCAACAACATCAGAACCAAGGGCAGTCTCAACAGCAAGCGCAGAGCGAAGAGGATCGAGAGACGCCTGGACCTCACGCTTGTCCTTACTGCAACTTCAGTTGCACAAGCGAGAATCGACTTCACGCCCACGTAAATACAATCCATAGTGAAAATACGAGACATTTTATCTGCCCACTGTGCCAAGATGCATTTAAAGAACGCAATGCTCTTGAGAGGCATGTTATGCAGATACATTCGGTCAACTCTGAAGGGCTTCAGAGGCTGCTTCTACTTGTAGATCAGAGCCATTGGCTGAATGGTGGAGCACAATCTCAAAGTGAATCTCGTCAAGGAGACGAGGACCGTGAAATATCTTCACCGAGATCCGAAGGAAGTTCAGAGGGTGATATTGAAAAATGCTCTACCTGCAACCGCACTTTCCGTAATGTCGACGAACTGTGCCAACATCAAAATGAATCCGGCCACTTAGAACTGAAACAGACACCACAAGGGCCTGGCTATTTTTGCTGGAAGAAAGGATGCAACAGGTACTTTGATGCGGCACACGCTCTACAAAACCATTTTAGAGAAGCTCACGCCCGCAATTCAATAACAAACATGTCGGTATCTGAGAAACACGTGTACAAGTACCGCTGCAATCAATGCAGCCTTGCTTTCAAGACAGTTGAAAAACTACAACTACACTCGCAGTACCATATCATTCGAGATGCAACAAAATGTGTATTATGCGGAAGGAGTTTTCGCTCTGTTCTGGCCCTTCAAAAACACGTTGAAACATCGCATTCTGAGTTGACTGAAGAAGAGCTAGCTACATTCAAACGCAGCCTGGCGTCTAATCCTTTGCTCCAAGCTAACCATGGCACGGCTTTGGATACGACGACAGCAGAGTTTATGCGCAAAGAAGCTCTTAGGACACCAGACGATGACTTAGCTGACCTAGAAGACAGAGATTCTAGCGCTACAATGGCCGACGAGTCTGGTCATAACGATGCCGAAAATTCTGACGATTCTATCATCTACAAAGATCAACAATTCTTGGAAGATTATCTCAATTCCCAAGCCATGGCAGAAGATTCTTACAATGACCCGAACAGGAAATACAAATGCCATAGATGCAAAGTGGCTTTCACCCGCCAATCTTATCTTACAGCACATAACAAAACACTTCTTCACAGAAAAGGTGAGAAACTAACATACCCAATGGAGAAATATCTTGACCCGAATAGACCATTCAAATGCGATGTTTGCAAAGAGTCATTCACGCAAAAGAATATCTTGTTGGTTCATTACAATAGCGTGAGTCACTTGCATAAATTAAAGCGCGTTATGCAAGAACAACAAAATAATAACAACCCTCCCATCTCGCCCGGAGCGGGATCTGCGCCCTCGAATTTAACTCTCACTCCCAAAAGTACTTCTAGCGAAGAGGACGATCGCAAGCGCTACAAATGTAACATTTGCAAAGTGGCCTACACTCAGGGTAGTACGCTCGACATTCATATGCGATCAGTGCTCCACCAGACGCGAGCGGGTAAGTTGCAAGAGCTCGCCGCGGCCGGACACGTGGACTTGTCTAGGCCTTTAGTAGAGCAACCAGACAGAAACGACCCCGCGAAAATTTTACAAGACGTTTTGTCGCCAAAAAATACATCCCCTTCGTCAACTAGCAGCGGGGGCCCTCGGTCTTCACCCCCCGCGCGCCCAGGTAGCCCGCGATCCCCGCGCGCAGGTAACGCCTCGTGCGAACGCTGCCACGCGTCATTCCCGACCGGGGAGCTACTCGACGCACATCGTGCGACTTCATGTCCGTTCGGGGATGCGCGGGCGCAGTCGCCACTAGGTGAGGCCGAAGCTGCCGCTCTGGACGAGATGGTCGCCAAGGGCCAACCGCCCAAACGAAACTCACAAATGTATAAACAACTTCTAGAAACCTTCGGCTTCGACCTCGTCATGCAGTACAATGAAAACCAAAGGAGGAAAATGCAAGAGGAACGGGAAATGGCGCGGGTTCCAACGCCGCCTCCGCCTCCGGAAGAGAAGCCCCCTGATAGTGAAAACAAATCAACGTGTCAGCATTGTAACAAGGAGTTTTCTAGTGTGTTCGTGCTTAAAACCCATTGTGAGGAAGTGCATAAAGACAAAGTGCCGCTGGAGTTCCTTGAGCAATTCGCGGAGCAATTTAAGTCCGAATACGAGAGGAAGAGTGGAGCTCCTAACTCTCCGCGAGCGGCGTCACCCGCGCCCCAGGGCGACCGATCACCTTCCCCCCGCGGTGAAGGAAACTACAGCGAGAACGCTCAAGGCGAGGCTCAGGCTGGAGCCTTGCTTGCCGCTCAAGTGCAAGAGATGCAAGCTGCACTGAACATGATACAGCTTCAGCAACTGGGCCAACTGCACCCGATGGTGGCTCAGATGCTCTCGCTTGGATTACCGCTGGGGTTGAACGTTGGTGCATTGGCTGCGATGAATCTTCAGCCACCCTTGGTGCCGTTGATGCTGCCCCCACCGCCTTTCGACGGCATGTCCTACGGAAACCACGAGCAGCTCAAACAACAACAGCTGATTCAGCAACAACAGCAGGTTAGTTATACATAACTATGTAAGATAGATGTTTGTACGATCTGCAAACATATGTATAGTAAAAAAATTATATCTACGTAATATGTATATCAGTCATCTACTACCCACAACACAAGCTCTGCTTAGCTAGGAGCTAGGTGATGCTGAGTGGATTGTCCAGCATTATTTTATGTTATTTACATATTTTTTTATTATATCGAGATAAGGATACAGCATGCTCATTATTTTGGAAGAACTCTCCAATTCCAACACACACCTTCCTACAGTTGAAATCATATATGAAACTGATATGCATTTATTACAATAGAAAATAATTAAATTAGTTCAAATACGCAACGAACTTTTACGATAAGTCATTGTTTTATTATTTATATAATTTTTACTGTAATAATATCGACTTTAGCTATTTCTCTATGATTAGTTTCCACTATAAGTCTGATGCCGTTAGAGTTATGATGTGCTCAAGATTCGTAATGGCATGAGTTAACATAACTATTAATGTATGTGAATTTAAATGTCATATAAATCGACGAAAGTATTCATAATTTAATTAAATAGACCTGCTAAATTTAATCTATGGAAATTTATACCATTATTAGCATAAAGGTTAAATCCACAAAGTTAAAACTCAGACGTTGAATGTTTACATAGCTGTACATGAGGCAATGAAGTGATTATTTTTGTCAGTTGGTTATTCGATCACGGGGCAGGATATCTACAAGGCTTCGAAAGATAAGCATGGCGATTGAACGTTAGCTATCTGTTTGCACAAAGCAACAGAGCTCCTATTGTTAAACGTCTAGGGTTGAGCCTTTATTATTACCACCGATCTGTTATTATTCAAACTTACCTGCCTGTATCGACCAGTAATGGTTGAAGATAAATGATCCCTTTTAAAGTTTAACTTCTTTGTTGACTCGTTAAACTTGTTCTTAATTTTACGGATTACTTAGTAAGTATAATCCTTTGTTGCTTAAGCTTTCAGTTTTTAATTTATTCTCTTTGTTTGCAGGCTAATGCTGCTGGACAAAAAAGAGCTCGCACTCGCATTACCGATGATCAGCTGAAAATCTTACGGGCTCACTTCGACATCAACAACTCACCAAGCGATGAAGCGATCGCAAAAATGGCTAAGCAATCCGGCCTGCCTACAAAGGTAATAAAGCATTGGTTCCGTAACACCCTCTTCAAGGAGCGCCAGCGAAACAAAGACTCTCCATACAACTTTAATAATCCTCCTTCGACGACACTCAACCTTGAGGAGTACGAGAAGACAGGTGAAGCCAAAGTAACCCCTTTGGACTCTTCAGCAAGTTCAGATGAAGGTAAACCACCACCTGAAAAAAAAGCAAAAACTGAAGAATCGTACATAATCCATCAACAGGAAGTAAAATCAGAACCCAACGACGAACCAAGTATGGAAGAAAAGTACGTCTCGTATGATGATCGCCATCAAGAGGACAAAAGTTTTATCTTCCCACAGGTGCCACAGAGCCCTGCTCCTCTTATGAATAATTCAGATTTTCACCACCAAAACATATCAAGGCCTCAGACGCCTACTCATATGTCATTGAACTCTCTGATACAGTCTCAACTAGACTCTATACCGGCAACGAGTATACCTCAGCCGCCTCATCCGTCGATGCTTCCACCAAAAATGAATACGAATTTCACGTCCCCAAACTCCGTGCCCCCGAACGTCTTACCTTTGACCCCAAATCGCAGCATGAGCCCCGGCAGGGGGCCAGCCGATTTCGGACTTTCCGGGGGCAACTCGAACGGATCCAACAGCTCGGGGTCTTCTGGCAAACGCGCCAACAGAACTAGATTTACTGACTACCAGATAAAAGTTCTGCAAGAATTTTTTGAGAACAACGCCTATCCCAAGGATGATGATCTTGAATATCTATCGAAGTTACTAGGTCTCAGCCCTAGAGTAATCGTTGTCTGGTTTCAAAATGCTCGTCAAAAAGCAAGAAAAGTGTATGAAAACCAACCTGCTGCGGATCCACCAGCAGGCGCAACAGACGATGCAAATAGATTTCAACGAACGCCTGGTCTAAATTATCAATGCAAAAAGTGCCAACTAGTATTCCAGAGATACTATGAGTTGATAAGACATCAGAAAACGCATTGTTTTAAAGAAGAAGATGCTAAAAGATCGGCACAAGCACAGGCAGCTGCAGCTCAAGTAGCTGCTACTCTGAGCAGTGAAGATTCCAATTCTAGCACTGTAGAGCATCATGGACCCCATGTGCCAGTCTCCCCCGCGCCGCCGCGAACACCAACTCCGGCTGCCCCAAACTACCCGGTGTCACCGGCCCCCCCACCTGCTCCTCTTACACCAGTGACACCATTATCTCATCAGCCAAGAGAGGAGAAAGATGGAAATTTCCAATGTGATAAATGCAACCTAGTCTTCCCGAGATTTGATTTATGGCGAGAGCATCAACTCGTTCACATTATGAATCCAAACTTATTTCCAACTTATCCACCAGATTCCCCGTTTGGAATCTTACAACAACATGCTCAGTTGCAACAGCTAAACGCACTGGGAAATGAAGAAGCTCGGCATCCTTTAGTCGCAGCGTTGAATCAACAGGTTGCCAAAAGAAAGTTTGATGAATACGAGGAAATCGATACCGGAGAACAGCCAAAAGACAAACGTCTAAGAACAACTATACTACCTGAACAGCTGGACTACCTCTACCAAAAGTACCAGATTGAATCGAATCCATCTCGAAAGATGCTTGAGAATATTGCACGTGAAGTGGGTTTAAAAAAAAGAGTGGTACAGGTTTGGTTCCAAAATACACGAGCACGTGAGAGGAAAGGACAATTCCGCGCGCATGCGCAAGTTATTAACAAGAGATGTCCTTTTTGTCCTGCCCTGTTCAAAGTCAAAAGCGCTCTCGAAAGCCATTTGAGTACAAAACACGCTGATCAATGTGCGCGGGGAGAAATCAACGTAGATGCATTACCAGATGAAGAACTGAGCACAGAATCGACACCGAGCTTCGGCTCCCAACAAAGTGACCGGCAGCAAAATTTTTCCCAAGCGGGGGCTCCCATGTTGCCCCCTATTTTCCCACCATTCCACTCAGACATGGAGAAATTTATCAAGCAGTACAGTGAAGAATCGATGAAACGCTATGTTAGTGAACTACAAGCGCATGCCACGCAACAACAGAACGGTGGCACCAATAATGAACAGTCTGAGAAACGCCCAGAACATGGAAAATCAGAAATCCCTTTAGACCTTAGCAAGCCGGTCGATCTTTCAAGACCCGGGTCTGACGCAGATGAGCGCTCGGACACTGCTTCTGAAACTATGGAATTTTACGAAGATGACGACCCGGTATCACCTGGGCCCGGCCAACTAACCCCAAGGCAACCTGGCAAACGGTACCGAACTCAAATGTCGTCTGTTCAAGTGAAAATCATGAAATCACTATTCACCGATTACAAAACGCCCACGATGGCCGAGTGTGAATCCCTTGGCAGAGAGATCGGCTTGCCAAAACGCGTCGTGCAAGTTTGGTTTCAAAACGCACGAGCCAAAGAGAAGAAAGCTCGGCTAGCAGCTGGCTTGTCGGAGGTGTCGGATGCGCCACCGCCAGAGGAGTGTCGTGTGTGTGACTTCAAGTACAGTCACAAGTACTCGGTGCAAGATCATGTGTTTACCCGCGGGCACATCGCCACGGTGCGTGCGCGGATCGAGACCGGCAGCGGTGGCATCGTCGGCGCTGCCACCATCGGTGCTGATGACAGTACGCTCGCCCTTATGCAGATGGCTGCTCGTCTCGAGAGTGGCATCGCCGGGGAACTTCACAACGCCTTCCTGCGGCCACAGCTCGCCGGCAATGGTGAGTGCACCACTTGAGCACGATCCACTCGCTAGGGCTCAAAACCTCTACGCGATTTTGGATCTCTGTAGAACCTCGCAGCGGCAAGCTTCGCTCGAACGTTTTGTTATAACTTTTTAACATCGTCCTTTGCGTCGTCGGTTGCTGACGATTTAGGCAATCAAATGTTTTTAACAATGGTGAACATTTAGGTTCGAGCGAAGCTTTATTTAGTGCCGTGACGGTCGTTGCTAATTTCCTACTAGTGAGTCGTCTTGTATATAAATATTTAGCTGTAGCTAAATAGCTCTAGCTTTACGTTGTGTTGGTATTTCAATAGTGCGACGAAGTATGCACTAAATCGCTTGTTCGGATACAAACGTAATAGAAGCACGTACAAAACCGATTCAATCTTTGAAATTATTTTGTAATTCAAATAATTACTAAGTACTCTATAGCTTGAAGCGTGGCAGTGCGACCAAAACTGTTATTATTATATCGAGATCTTTGAATAATTGCATTGTTTTGAATTAATGTAAAATTATCTTTCTGGGATTCGCAAACGATTATTTTAGTGTTTAAAGCCCGTGGTTATTTGATCTTGGCACAGCTGTGTTGGATGATCCCGGGCATGGGGCACGAGACACGGTGTCATCGAAGGCTTAGAGGCGTGCCGCCGGTGGGCCGGTGGGCGGCCGCTTTAGCCCGCCACTATTTAAATGCAAACGAAACTTAACAATGGTAGGAGTTAGGACGCGTGAAGGACGTCGCATATCTAATGGGACCGATCAGGCATGCATTTTGCTCCACATGAATAATCAATTATTTAAATGACGCCAATCAAAAATACTTTCTTGAATGCTGTATCCATTGTTGCTTGGACATCACTGTTATTTTTGGAACCGTGGAAAACCAACACAACGTAAATATAGACTAGTAATCTGTTGCATAATATTATTTTCTTAGTTGTTCATATTTAAAACTCCTATTAGGTATTAGGTATTGTCGATTGTTGTAGGATTGTAATGAAAACCAAATTATATATTTTAGAGAATTTAATTGTTTTAGTTATCTTGTAAAGTCATAGCGAAGCCTGAAGTCTATATAACTATTTAATAAGGTGCCTTGTAGAATTCAAGTAGGTTTTGTAAATTATTCTCTGAGCTCCACTGTACATAGTTAAACATTTAAAAGTATACTATTAGTTATAGTGTGATAGCGCATTGTAAAATTATCTTCGACCGCTGTTCGTAATGTGAATTTGCATAGTTCGTATCTATAGATAGATCTAAATAAATATATTGTTTGTTTCGTAGAGGCATCATAAGAATTTGTGATATAACTGTATCTAATTAGTATATTCGTATTTCGCAAGTGCCTCGACGGCACGAGTTCTAAAGTTCAAAAATATATACAGACATAACATTCGTTTGTCGAATTTTACATAATAATAAGGTCTCTGTCGTGTGGGGTCCCAAACGGCTGCAGTTTTTGCTATTCTTTATAGAATTTACATAAGAGAGGTTTAGAATTGGGGAGTTAGGCGATATGCAAATATTTTCTCTAAATTTGAATTTGAGTAATGCTATATACACAGGTAGCGCGTGGTACGTCCCGTGCGCACGCGCCGCGGGTAATGCCATTATACACGCATTATGTGGAAACTCTACCGTCTTATAATCGTCTCGATCCTTCCCATATTAATCTTTCAAATGCAAATTTTTTTTCTTTATGTAACGCCCCGTTCACCAAATTTGATATGTAGTACTTACTATTTACTCTCGCCAAATAGAGAATATGTGTGTTGCCGATCCCAACGATTTCACTTTAAGTTTGAGCATGTTTATTTGCATATCGCTTTGTTATAATTTTTTCCTTTAATTATGTTTGTATTTATTTTTGTTCTTTAGTTTTACATTTATTATTTTTTGTTTTGATATTGTAGAAAGATGTATTTGATTACGCCTTAGCATCTGGTGTATTATGATATTGATTTTGCCTCCAATACGACTTCCAATAATATTATTTTAATTTGTATAATTTAATTATAATTAGTGCGATCTGCATTTACTGTTATTCAGATGACGTTATGATAGTTGTTTGAAAAAAGCCCTGTGCCAGCCAGTGAAAGAATTCTTTGATGAGACTATTGTGGTCTAAAGAGAAATATTGAAAGTCTTGTAAACTGAATAGTATTATTATAATTATCTACAGTTATTTTATTTGCAGAATTCGTTGAAATAAATGCAATATTTATATTATTGAATTATGTTTTTTGTTTTTGTTTTTTTCCTTTTGTTTAGCTTATTTTGCTTTCTTTTGTTTGAGAATGAATTGCAGTATGAGTTATACTTTCCTTAACAAAAGTATTTAGGCAACATTTTTTTAAGCGTCCTGCTAAGATGGAGAATTATCGTATTACTTGGGGCAGGTGAGCAGAGAAGGTAATTGGAAGATGTATAGGGTTTCATGGAGAGTGATACAATTGAATTCTAAGATTTTGTACCTGAGTTGTTAAAACAAAGGCCCCTTTGTCTTTCTTTCCCAAGTTGAGGGAAGAATAGATTTTTTAATGCAAGATGTAAAAGTCAACGTGGGAGGCTGAACTTGAAATGTTCAAGGTAGAGTTTACAAGCAGGTAGAGGTAACAGATTGCTAGTTCAAAAAATGAAGAACATTTTTAAAGGTACAACGATCGTGACGGCACTTACCTACTATATAAAACTATTTCACTGCATTTAAAGAGAGGCTGTGTCTACATTTGGGATAATTTAATTTGAGTAAGTATACTAGAATATAATTTACAAACATATGGTGAGTAACCATAACCATATAATAAAATAATAGGATGACATACTTATTTCATACTCACACAAGCAGGCACTAGGAACTTGTTACATATTAAGTGCAAGATCGAAAAACTAACTAAACAATCAAGGTACTTTAGAATAAATCTTATCACAACGATGGCCTGCCTACACAACATATCAGGGTGAGAAATCGCAGCAAGTAACATAGCGGGTTCGATTTCTGTTGCATTAATCTATACTAATATTATAAAGAGGAAAGATTCGATTGTTTGTTTGCATTGAATAGGTTCCGCAACGAATGAACCGATTTGAAAAATTATTTCATTGTTGGGAAGCTACACTATCCCTGGGTGACATAGGCTATGTAATTTTTTTAAATACCCTTGCGTAGCCGGTGCGGGCCGCTAGTTAAAGAAATAATTTTCTTTTGATAAATTAACAATATGGTACTTTTACTGACTTGAACATCAAAAAATCAGCAGTCAAAGAACTTTATTTCCATTAGACTAGACACGACTCTTGGTCAGATATTTCAAATAAGTGTTCGCTGAGTTTTTATTCACTTCAATCAACGGTACCTAGATACACAGTGCATTAAAAAATAAAATGAAATAATTTATTTGACACGACACATTACTATTACTAGACATGACACAAATTGTTGTAAAACTAAATATTAATTATTATTTCATTATTAATGACCAATTTACTGAATTTATTAGTTTAAAAGTACCAACCTGAACAAACGTTTCGAGAATTATAAGGAATATCCAAGCACCTACATTTTGCCAATAATGACTGTAGTAAAAAATAGGCTCAGTTTCTATTCTATACACGAACAAACACGATATTTTTTCAGCCTTCCTCTCACTTACTCAAGGGTTTATTACAAAAAATATTAAATTTCAAACGCACAATGAAATAAGCTAATGCTGATGAAAAAATGTACCCGTTACTGAACCAGCTAATTATCTTATTGTACTATACAATATATATAGGACGTGCTTACCAGAAAATGGGCTTTTTGCTAAACAACAATGGATTTTTTTATAGAATCGATATCATGAAGGTAAAGCAGGCAGATCATTGTCGAAGGTAAAGTAGGCAAATGTACCTTGGACTGTTGTGATTGATAACCAAAGGCTGATCCAAATGCAGTATGAAGAATGTACGCAAATACAATAAAACCCTGAATAATCCTCGGCATGTGAAGGCGTTTCGATTTCAACTTATATTAGATTGGTTCACCCTATTCTGTAATTTGATTTCATTGCTCCAAACTGTGCGACTCCTATAGGACCTGAGTGGCCGTATTAAGAATAGAATCATTTATTGCTTTAAAAACACTAATTACAATCACACTTAGGCTGGTGTTCACCAAAAGATAATCGGACAATTACGCAGCTTCGTCCGTTAACTTTGACGTTTATCTACACTTAAGTCAAAAATTACATAACAACTGTTTAAAATTTTATCACGTGTTGATGAACTCGGGTCTTACTATTTAAACATATAATTAAACAAAACTAAGACATAAGGAGTAAATTCAGCTTTTGCTGCATGCATTATATTAATATGCATGTAGTGTTGTTTTTTTTTCAATTTACTCCACTCGGGTAGTTGGTCACCTCTACCAAAATTTTGTAAATAATTTTTCTCTTGAGCTTTGGCCATCTGAAATAACTAGGTACTAACTTAGATGTATGTATAATGTTTATAGGCTTTTACGTAGGGAAGCAACTTATAGATATATTTAACCTCTCATTAAAATTGTTCTCGATTTGGCTATAAGTAGGTTAGGTATTTTGTAGAGTCAAAGACAACTGCAATCAAGAACTTATTGTAGCAATCTGAGCCCTTGGAGCATACCTTCAAGCAAAGCAACTGAGCAGAGTTTTACATACTCGCCTACATAAATATGCAAAAAAAAACAGTCGACAAAACCCAGTTTCACGCTCATACACTTTCACAAAAAACACTGAATAGAATTCTTCCTCCGCAAATTGGCAACTAACCGAAATATGCAGCTGGCGATTGAAGATAGTGTGACATGATTTCACGGACGCATCGAATTGCTAAGAAAATCCATGATTCGCTGCAATTTAATTTCTTAGCCTTTTTTATCCGAAGCGAATCACAGAATGCTTGTACGAGCTGTCACTTACACATTTTTCGAATATGGAAGCTGATTTATTAGTATGAGCTTTTCAGAGGTGATGAAAACTATTAAAAAGTAGCTGCGCTCTGCGGCGTTCCTGCGTTGAATTCGATTGGGTAATTTTCAAATATTCCTTTTCATAGGAACCTTCTCCGGATATCAAGAAATATTTTATAAAAATAGCTAAATCTGTCTAGCCTTTCTGGACTTCTGCACTTAGCAACACATTTAGTGATTTTTCTTTATACTATGTATACTATGTAGCTTACGTTTCCTTCTATTCATTTACCTACCCGGCTTCTTACAACGCCCCTACTGAGAGGAACTTTTTGCAGTATGACTGCGATCCAAACGAATTACATTATAGTGTTCAAATGCTTTTTAGTGATTTGTTGCATATTGACAGGATGAGTGTAAACTTTGACAAGTAAATGGTAGTAAACTGTCATGTTCTTCAAAACTATTTTATTTTGGTATGTTGTATACTGACTCATACTAAAACGAACTGAATTTTCAAAAAACTTGAAATGTTTTAACAAGCCGATGAAAGCAGATTCTTATTCTTTTCTCCAATCTGAAGTTTTATGAAGGCCTTTGTTTTATACTTTGTTATTGAGTGAGAGAGTAGGTAGGTTTCCTAATTATTCTTCTGTTCTATGAATATCTATTTGAAGGCCGCCCTTTGTACATCATTGATTTTCAGCATTTCCTTCTGTATTCTATTTTGTGTTTGTGTGGTGAAATAAAGAGTTATCTATCTATCTCTTCTGTAAACTAGCAATGATGCCATCATATTGCTCCGCAAATTTCACTAAACGTTGAATCTAATAATGACGATGGTTAGAGCCGGAGGGGGTAGGCCGTGCAGTCACGTCGAGTCCCAACCATTACTCGCTCCAAACCGTATCGACAAATAACCGCCAATTATTGGATCGCTCTACAATCTTTTTACAACTTCTTCTCAGCCGTTATTATATTTCTATTAAGCCTTTTTTGTAATCAAACTACTAATGATTCGATTCCATTTCCTAGGCGGACGTGCCGTCTCCGTTGTTAATGACAACATTATTACGCTTACAATTAGATCCGGATGGTTCGAGAGCATTGACTTGCGGTGCCCGACCGGTAGATAATAAGCAAAGTGTCAATTTTACTAAAAATATGGTAATTTACAGTCTACCATATTGTTTCGCCTTGAATCTGTCGCTTAGTGGAGAGACCGTTAGCGTCTTGCCGACCTAAATTGTGTTTTCACTGCAAATTATCTCACTGTATCTAATTTGACGTTTTATTATCGTGGACCAGAAAATAGGGATCTTCTGTAACTGTTGTAGTAGTCAAGAATATGGTGATGCGGTGATAATATTATTGACTCTATTTTCTTATAGGAACTTTACTACTTACTAAAGTAGTAAGTAGTTTAGGAACAGTAACATGGCAAAGTGATCAACGATTAGGATATCTTTAAATACAATAATAATAATTTACTTCACGCACCGCAAGACAAATAGGTAACTTAAATATTGCCCTATTAAAATAAATACCTCAGAGACTAACATACATAATAATAAAAACTTAAAAAGAATCGTGTCGAAAAATCGACGGCCTGTGGCCAAAATCTATGCATGCTATTCATGAACATTGAGAGACGATCCGTCGGCACTCTCACCATGAACTAAGCGAAGTTCATCATCAAGGCCCGACTCCAACTTCTCCACTCTCAAACTGATGCAGGATTTCTGTGCAGGTTTCTTCTTCCGCTAAACAAGTACAAAACCCTCTTTTTTGCATCGGTCCTTCGCAAGACCTGGAGGCACGGCGGCACGGCTAGGTTCGTGGCCTCTATGCTTCCTCCCCTTGTGAAGCTGTTGTCATCAACTATTATGATAAAGCTCAGCTCTAACCTAAACAATATTAAAGGTATGAATGTGAGCAGAATAACAACGAACCTGGTTTGTTTTGGAAGAGGAGCAAGGCTCTTCAGTTACCTCACAATCCTAATAAATTCATCAAACTACGACAGTTTTTATAATATAAGGTCAACATTCTTTCAGGTAACATTATTTACTTCTATCTGAAACTATGGTGCCTAAAGTTTGTTAAATATTTACGGGTTACAATTATGTATCCTCTGATTCTTACAATAAATAAAAAATTATGTAACAACTAGTATTCGGTACACGTTCAGTGGTACACTCATATCAATTTGAAAGAATTAGATATACATAAGAGCTTTCTTCATCCACCTTCTTGCTCAAAACCTCCAGAGTAGTCGATACAAAAAGTAATAGCTACATTAGACTCCATCCAAAGATCGTGACTGCGGTCATCGGCGTGTCAAATGACAGTTCGAGCCAATTAGAAGTTCAGTTACCCACCTCAGAGAGAACACGGGTGAAAAACGACTCTATAGTCATGTTTCAATTTGTGAAATTGATTTGTGTTCTTGCAGCATACCCCGATATAACAACATCAAAGATTATATACGTAAGTTTGTATAGCATTTTCATTGCTTCAAGAATAATCTACATAGGTAGGTATGTACACGATTTCTATTGTTTTGTAATTTGTTTTGTTCATTTCTCGTTTAGCGTAGTATATTAAGTAGGTTAAAACAATGGTTAAAATCAGGAAAATAATTTCAATCTTTGTTAATGTTTTTTTAAGATGCCCGTGAAGGTTTTATGTACACCTTTAATTTGCTCTTACACAATGAGTTGAATGCCTACGCATAGTTTTCGCCATCTCATTAAATAACAGTTCTGCGACAATGAGCTTGGTTTAGTTAGTAATCAAGTTATCACTACTGTAAAATATATGTATATGAATCGGTATTACACTCGCACATATTCAATGACGTCTCTGTGATCAACAGGGTTAAAACCTGCAGCGATCACCGTATGGTAAGAGCGTCATTGAATATCAATGTAAAGCTAGAAAGATATCGTCTGATAAGGTCTACTCTACGCCCAAACCCTGTCCAGATACAAAATCCCGAGAGCTTTCAGTTGGAGTTACAGAACCGCTTTGAATGCCTCGCGGAATGCGTAACAGTTGACGAACTAAATAACGGGCTGGTAGAAACTGTCTGTGCGGTCGGGTCAGACTTCTTTGTCCTTGTCTAAGTGCTTATTTTGTAAGCCTAAAGAAATAAAGTTATTGATTCTGATTCTGATGATTCTGATTCTTTAGGACCCCCCGCAGAAATAAAACACAGAGACTCTCGGGTCACACTCTGCAGTTAATGGCAGAGAGGAGTGAAATGAGGCTGCAGTCTTCGGCAGACATGTCGACATACGGTGCGCTCAGATCTCGAAGTCTATGCGACACGATTTGCGCTCATACAATACCAATTGTATTATGAGCGCAATAGAGCGGAACAAGGGCTCCAAAGTGTTCGCAAGAGATCTGTCGCTTGGGCAGAGCCAGTTGACGAGGCTGAAGACCGATAGCGGCAGCATCATCTCCTCCAAGCCTGAGATCTTGAGAGAGCTTAAAAAGTTTTATGGGCAGCTCTACACCTCATCGCAATGCCCTGCAAATAGCACGGCAGGCGATGCAAGAGCCCGTTTAACCCGACACTATACCGAAGATATCTCGGACGTCAGCCTCTACGAGATAAGGACGGCTCTCAAACAGCTTAAAAACAACAATGGCACCCGGGGATGACGGAATAACGACAGAGCTTCTGAAAGCAGGTGGATCACCAGTACTTAAAGTCCTTCAGAGGCTATTCAACTCCGTCATTCTTGAGGGACAAACGCCAGAGGCGTGGAACAGAAGTGTGGTGGTACTGTTCCATAAGAAGGGTGACAAAGCCCTTCTAAAGAACTATAGGCCCATCTCACTGCTGAGCCACGTCTATAAGCTGTTTTCGGGCTAATCACCAACCGTCTCGCTCGAAGGTTTGACGACACCCGAACAAGCCGGGTTCCGAAAAGGCTTTAGTACCGTAGACCACATACATACGCTCCGGCAGATTATACAGAAGAGTATAACCGGCCGTTATGTCTAGCGTTTGTGGACTTCGAGAAAGCCTTTGATTCAGTCGAAACCTGGGCAGTCCTGCAGTCTCTCCAGCGGTGCCAAATCGGTATATCCAAGTGTTGAAGTGTTTGTACAGCAAGGCCACTATGTCAATTCGTCTCCAGGACCAAAGCACAAATCCGATCCCACTGCAAAAAGGGGTGAGACAAGGAGAAGTCATTTCCCGAAACTGTTCACCTCTGCATTGGAGGATATTTTTAAGCTTGTGGACTGGGACGGATATGGCATCAATATCAACGGCGATTACATCACTCACCTTCGGTTTGCCGACGATATAGTCATTATGGCAGAATCACTGGAAAACCTTAGCAGGATGCTTAGAGACCTCAACACCGTTTCCCGCCAAGTGGGTCTTAAAATGAACATGGGTAAGACAAATATCATGTCTAATGCCCATGTCGCACCCTTACCGGTCTATGTGGGGAACGATGTTATCGAAGTTGTTGATCATTATGTCTACCTAGGCCAAATGGTCCAACTAGGGAAATCCAACGTCGATAAAGAGGTCAGCCGACGAATCCAACTCGGATGAGCAGCGTTCGGGAAACTTCGCAATATCTTCTCGTCACAGATACCGCAGAGCCTCAAGACGAAAGTCTTTAACCAATGTGGTCGCTCACTATAGGCCTTGTGCATAGGCTCAAAGTCACCCAGCGAGCTATGGAGAGAGCTATGCTCGAAGTTTCTCTACGCGATAGGGTCCGGAATACGGAAATTCGTAGAAGAACCAAAGTTACCGACATAGCTCTCAGAATCAGCAGGCTGAAATGGCGATGGGCAGGCCATATAGCTCGTAGTACCGATAACCGCTGGGGAGTAAAGGTTCTCGAGTGGCGACCGCGATGCAATGCGAAACGGAGTGTGGGAAGACCTCCCACTCGATGGACCGACGACATCGTAGCGGTCGCAGGGAGTCGTTGGATGGAGGCGGCTCAGGACCGCTATTCGTGGCGTCATTTCGGGGAGGCCTATGTTCAGCAGTGGACGTGTGCGGGCTGACGATGATGATGATGATGAATCGGTATTGCAACTTCGTTAGTAGGTACATACATACTATTTGCAGCGTTTTGTTCTTTTAGAATTAATGAAGTCGGTATTCCTAGGAACACTCAAGTACGAAGAATATGTGCTCCTCGTCAACACTGTTTATAAAAAAAAATACACTCAATGTTTTGTTTTTAGTAGAGCTTCTGTAGAATATTAGTTTGTTTTATAATAGTGCGGTTAGAATCAACAGAACGTTACGTCTCATTACAAAGTACCAAAGTCGTGATTACTTACAAATAATCGTTTCTTTAACAAAGCCAGAGACAAGTTTACCGGTAATTATCATAACTTTATCATTCCGCTTTGGTTGTGGTTAGAATTTCTTGAGTCTGCAAATTCAATTTCACTGACTTTTATTTACTACTTTTACGTACGAATGTTTAAACGCAAATCAGATTTGAGCCGGTCTTAAGTGACAATTATTTAACATATTTTCAGTTAAAACCGTCAAAAAATCGTGTGAGTACTCGTACTGGGCTTATTTCCACATTTGACGAGCGGTACGGGAGGTTTTTATCCTACATTGGCACACGTAATATTTTCATGTCCACACTTTATTTTTTTTATTTGAAATCGGAGATCGTCATTGCTCTATGAGTAAGTATAGTACTTTCGGTAGGACTATAGTAGATACCTTCATTAATTGTGATGATTAACGTCATCATCATTATCTGAGCGCGATCAGACCGAAAAGAACGTCAAAGTAAATATTTTACACCAGATTTATCATACAATCCGTCTTTCTAATCTTTGTCAAAATGGTACGGAAACTGGTCAAATCAAATGTCCAATCTTCTTGTTTCAGTCTAAAATGGTTCCATGCTACTTCCCAATCTTCATTGAAATATAAATTATACTTGGTAGAATATTCAATTCGCCATTCATACCTTACTCAAAGTATTTTCAAAGCCACTAGTTTCTTCTACTCTGTTGTAGCAGCAATACTGTTTAGGTAATCGTAGTCTATAACAACAAGTGGCACATTCCTTGCGCGTGCCGACTGATGTTTTCATTACCACGGTAAACCTACCGGTAACAATTCTAGTAATAAACTTCGATAGAAACTCTTCGGGATTTCTATTCTCTGCGCTTTTTATACAAAGCTTGTCTATAGAGTTAGTGTGAAAGAAATTGTGACACAACAAAATTTAGTGGAAATCTAGAAAACTCTAGTCTGTTATGGTCTTCTAGCAGTTTTAAGGTCGACGTAGCATCGTAGCACGCGCTACGAATTTCTACGAAATAACATATTTAGATACTGGAAATGATGGGGAAGCTAGGGAAGTCAGTATTTAAGTAATGACCAAGAGCTTCATTTAACACTCGGAAAAGTGCAATTCGTTAGGTCAACTAGATCCGGAGCAAAGAGGGAGTTAGTGTGTTGTAGAAATGTGCGCGTTGAAGTCTTTTCTATGCTACCCCCCGGTCTGTCGTGCATCTTAGCACGTGCTACGAAAATCTACGTTTACATGTTTATTGTTATGGGGCAGGAAGGGGGAGTGGTAGGAAAAGTTGAGATATATCAGAGGAAAGAGAACATAATCCCCTACACCAAGGTGCAAACCGCAACTCTGCAACTCTATGCTGAGAGATATTAGGAGTTTTCTGATTTTTCACGTAAATATACACTAGCACAGATGACCACTCGCGCACAAGTGTCTTTTGCGCAAATGTCCATCGCACATGCTGGAAATAGGGGAAAAAAATTAAAGGTTAAATAAAAAAAATAGTTTTTTCGCATAAAAGTGTACATGACAATTATCTAGGGCTCTCATTACAATAATCGAATCCGGTTATTGTAGATAAGCAAAAGGACTAAAATAAATTTATAAAACGTTTGCTTAAGTCAAAAACGCAATATTTCAACTAAAATAGGAATCTCAAAAATATAAACAAATAAGAACTAGTATTTACAGTTGAAACAATTGAGCCAACTGCAGACTGTTGTAAACAATCCACAGGTATGTAGTTCAACAGGTTCTATGAATGTGAGTTTTTAATAATATAATGTACACACACAAATATGTATTTCTCCAACATCCACGCTTTATTGATAAAGTACCTACCTACTTGCTTATAAAACGCAGACAAGATTGATATTCCGTTGAAAAAGTCTTCGATCAAAAGCTATAACTTTCAGACAATAGGCGCCATAGATCTCTATCAACACTTTTTATATCAGTTAATGGAATCGACGAATTTGCAAATGAGCCACGTAGGCGACAAATACCGCATTTATAATAAACTTCAAGCCAAATGTTATTCAGTTTATATTATGCTTTTGCATTTAATTTTTATGGCAACACAATACGTTTGTGATAATATTTAGGAATTATATGGGGTGGTTTGACTAATCACCATATTAACAAACTATAACACTTGTGGTGTAGTTTTTATTCCCCAATATCGAAATCGATATCGTACGACGCCACAAATAGCGGTCCTGAGCCGCCTCCATCCATCGACTCCTTGCCACCGCTACAATGTCGTCGGTCCTTCGAGTGGATGGTCTCCCATGTAGGGGGGGATTTGCCATAATCACCACGCTTGGCAGGCGGATTGGTGATCGCAGTGTTGGTGTTTAAAAATACTCAGAAGGAAGCTGCTGCCCTTCCTCCGGTAGGTTCCCTTAGTCGGCTCTTACGACATCCACGGGTTGAGTTGGAGCGGTCGATATTCGTACGCCGCGGCCCCACGGCCACTCATTTATAATATACAGATATTTCTGGTTAAGATATAGGCATTTATAATACAACCAATATCTACTTATTACCGATGGCGTCACTCGTGCCTTGAAAACGACAGCAGCTTCTGCATATGACAGATATTTAATATGAAAGCAAAGAAACGTCATTACCAAAAGGCCAATAAAAAAATTATATCTTTATATGTACGTATAGGTCGAAGTTTCAAGCTCTAAGGATAATTTTGGTTTATAAAAATAATCTGTTCGAGTCGGAAATTAAATTAATTGTACCGAGGCTCTCCGGGTTTTCAAAAAATTATCTAAGCGCCTGGTTGAAGCGACGCGTGACCCGAGAACTGGTGAGTATCTGACGCAGCGCATTAGCATTGCCATTCAATGAGCTATCTGTAGATGGTTTGCAACAGCCTGCAGTTAGCTCAATTGCTTCAATTGTAAATACTAGTTTAATTTGTTTATATTATTTGATTGTTATTTTCTTTGTCAATTAAGAGGAAATTAAATGATATCCCAAAAATATTCGTTTTCGGCGGAATTCATACCGCGTCCGTCCGGGACTGTACTTACCAACTGCGCCACGAAATCAAGCACCCGACGACGAGTCGAAAATCTTTGGGAGTTCCTACGGACTCTAGCGGACTCTACGGACCTGAGGGACGGACGCGGCTTCGAGTCTCGCCGAAATCATTTAGCCCTAGCCTAGCCCTAGCCCTAGTGCGATCGGCACTATAATAACATAAACCTTACTTCTGGATCGTTAGAGATAAATTTTTTGTTCTGAATGTAGTTATAATTACGAACACAAATATTTATCATCCTTATTTATTCAGAAAGACTCACTCTATAGTCGAATCGTCGACCTGATTATGATCACGTTTATAGGGAAAGATAGACAAGCATTTGATCATGGTAATTTTATAGATTAGGCAAAGTTACGTACATATTAATAGACATAAATAGTCATAGTTTTCAGCTGGTCTTTTGTGAACTGCGGAACACTTGGTTTCACTTCTTTTAAATCACGCTGTATCACAACGGTAAAGGTTAATATGAACATTTGACGGGTTAGCTAATCGCGGAGATAAACCACTTTTTAGGCATACATAAATTGAATATCTGAAGCAAATCTGTCCTCCCTAAGAGACCTAAGCTCTCAGTTTTGGGAGAACAGAGTTTTTACTGACCGGTGTTACGAGCGTAAGTAATATACCATTCGCAGAGAGCAAGGAACAAAAGTCAAAAATCTGTCTCATTGCTCGTTGCGAGCGCATTCTTTCACTATTGTGCAGAAAATTTACCCAAAAGGGGGAAAGGGGAAAAATCATATTTTTATCCCCAGGTGATTAGTATTTATCCCGCAAAACTTAAAATAAGTGTAAAAGTACGGAAATTTTAAGACGGTTTTTCGTTTATAAAACACGCCAAATGATTTGTATGTACACTCATGGACAATTTTAGCGGAAAACAAAAAATTAGGCAAATATTTCCACTTTAAGGCTCTCTTCCAACAATGTTACACTGAGCATATCTTTCTCCGGATCGTATCTATACTTTGGTCTTTCCATCAACTGCCTTCAAACAGAATCTGGAGCCATTAGTTAAGAGTACTTCTCCCCAATCATCATCATCCCCAAAAATGCGAATTCCTCTAAATTTATCCATGAGTGTATGAAACCTTCATTCATTTATCATCATCATCATCATCATCAGCCTATACACGTCCACTGCTGGACATAGGCCTCCCCCGTACGACGCCAGAATTAGCGGTCCTGAGCCGCCTCCATCCATCGACTCCCTGCGACCGCTACGATGTCGTCGTACATTTATACCTCTATCTTAATTCAATATACACCTTTTAAAATTGCATTGTGTCCAAATTGTCAAAAGTCGTCAAATCAACGGAGGTCATAAAAAACTTGGTTAAGATCTCTCAACAATATATCACACTAATAATATAAATACAAAAGTTTGGATGGATGGATAGATGGATGTAATCTTAAAACATTTTCATAGAAACAGTGCATGCAAAACAGCGGGTAGAATAGAAACTAGTGAAAACAATCATACATAATTATGTCACAAACCAAAATTCGATGACCGATGTGGCGCGGCGGGCAAAGGTCCGCCTGCTGGGAGGTTGCGGGTTCGATTCCCGCTTCGGAATAATTGTTCCGGGAGTTCTCGATATTTTCAAAAAAAAGAAATATCTTTATATGATATGTATTGTATTATATACCATATCAGTCATCTAGGACGCATAACACAAGTTCTGCTTAGCTTGAGGCTATATGATGGAGTGTGGATTACACTCCATTTAAAAAAAAAATGCAACTTCACACACAAGAACACATTGGAACTTTGTTTTTACATACAATGGAGTGTAAGTGTAACCAAACCGAAATCAAACTTATAACATTTTAGACCCACTCTCCCACTAGGAAGGGGCCCGCATATCCTCCATCCTAATTGAATCCTATTGCGCGCGCTAAATAGTCCAGATTGGAGCGAGGATCACATTGTTAACTGATTGAACGATTTCACAGAGATAGCTAATAGAATAAGGAAGCGAGTGTCTAGGCGTGATAGGACGGGATATTGGATATTATGATCATTATTCTTTTGTGTTTTCATTGGTGTAAGGATCTGTTCTTGACATTGTCTTATTGCTAGTAAATATGTATACAATACAATACAAAAATTCTTTATTGTACACCAGAAAAACAACATTACAGAGAGATGTTACATAGGACAAGTACAATGAGCGGCCATATCGCTTAGAAGCGATCTCTTCCAGGCAACCTTTGCAATATAACAAGTTTCAATGATTTCTGACTGCCTGTTCATAAAACTTTTCAGTTGATAATTTAATCTTATAAAGTTTTGTTTCAAGGTCTTCCCACGGTATTTGAATCCTTTTATAATGTCCAATGTCAAAATATGTCAGTTCTAAAAAGTTTGTTTTATACTCAAAATTCACATTTGAGTCCATAATATGTAAAAGCAAGGGTGGTAATATAATATCTCAGACAGTCACCCAAACGTAAGACGCAGTTGCTCTCATTAAAAAACATATTGTCAGACTATCGAGCTTGATTTAAAGAGCACTTCGCACAATATGCTGGCCTCATTATGAGGGTCCTTTGTCCTAAGAACCAGTTCTTTTGTACTGACCTTTTTAGCAACCCAACGGGATATACAATAAGTGTATCAAATCAAAATGTCCCCTCACAAGTTTCTTTATTCATGACCTCTTGAATCGTAGCTTCGAATTTGGATTTAATTAAAAGTTTGGGCGATTCTCTTGTGACTTAAATTTTTTGTGCTGTATCTCAGATCTCTTTGTTTAAGTAAGCGGGTTGTAGAGAAACGAGAATTTCATTCAAATCTCCGAATGAATAGCTTGCGAAATATTTTGAAAAGATGATGCCACCCATCCGGTCATTGTGACTGGGCACTATCCAAGTCTCATCTCATATTGACAAAGCGAAAATGAGATCAGGTATTTCCAGTTATTCCACAAAAATTTACTTGCTAAGAGCCTAAAACCAGCGTTCGTTTTCGTTTGAAATTTTAATAAGACTAGAGCTTGTCACTCACATCAGAATGCGAGTCGTGGGAAGAATAAATAAATAATGCTGGACAATTCACACAGCATCATCTAGCCCCAAGCTAAGCAAAGCTTGTGTTATGGGTACTAGATGACTGATATACATACACAATATATTATATAGAAGAATGAGAGTAAATGAGCTCAAAATAGGTTCTGGCACTCTTTTCGGAGTGTACAACTTCGATTCCAGGGTCCATTATTCGTCGAACCTGCCACTGTCTTTATAACTATTCCTACTCTTGCCGCTCGTATCTATATTTATTACGCATGAGGGAGGTGACTAGGCCTTGTGCTAGAACTAGGTCGTTCAGTAAAAGCTTGTTACCGACTGGGAGTTACAGTATTCTTATTATATCCTTCTGGTTTATCCAGCTGTGCTATAAGCCCAAGAATAGCTAGTTAATTACCGCCGCCGCAGCGCACGATCCGCAACCACGGTTACATACCACTCGGTTATGACGAGGTGTTTATTAGAGGAAAAAGAGGAAGGAATTTGCTGTTGATGGCTTTGGAATTAACGGAATACCTTCGTCGTTGTTCGTAAATAGATTGCATGACAGTCATCTACAAAAAATACTTCGTTTTTCAACAAATATTTTGACGGTTAACAATTCACTAAACTGAAACTACATAACTGAACATTTGAGTAATGTAAAATATGTCCACAACTAGCTTGACTGTCAATATATCAAAAGAGATTACGTTTTTCCATGATTTCTAAAGTCAAATAAACATGAATTTATCGTGCTGTATCAATAACATAAACTTACATTAGTCTCACTACTCAATACTAATTTGCCTTTACACTTTAGAAGTATACCAACAACCATAGATCCTTGCGTGCAGTATTATTAAAATGTTAGAATTTGTCATTGTTATGTAAACTGTCATTAATGATTTGCAGAATTATATGCTTGTTTATGTCAGCACTTAGCTCACGGCTCTGTATTTATGTACCAACTTGCGTTGTTCGTGTAATTACATCTGGCCACGTGATCGTTGTATCGGCTGCAGTTTTAAGTTCATCATCTCTAATTCTCAGGCTGCATGTTGCATCGTTTTTTTTTTTTGTTGCAATATTGGTTAGAACCCCAATATTGTAAAAAACTCTATAAAGATGCGAGCTTTCAATTTTTTCTGCAATTTCCTTCTTATTCTCTTATACGCAAAGTACATATATAGAATACGTATACCGTATACGTAGAAATTTTATATCATCAACCCATTTTGATATAAAAGTATTTGTAAATAAATTCTCACAAATATTATAATTATGTAAGTTAAGTAGTTAGGGACTTATTTTCAAAGTTGGTCCTTCAAGCATATCGTTGCGGTTCTTCGCATAATTGTCTGTTAGGTAATTGCACGTTTAGCATGTTTGTCTTTCGAAGACGGACCTGCAACGGATAAGGGTACAGTATACTACAAATCATCCAGCAGTGGCAACATATTAAAAGCTGCTGTCAAAATTTCTGAAACATAAAATATAGCATCAAACTATACTCTAGCAGCTATAGCTTACGCTGTTGTTTTTCAATTTCTAAGCTAGATTTCAGAGTAGTTGTAAACAATATACTCCAATCGTATTGCCCGATCTCTTGTTCCGTGTTTGTCGTCTTCATCGTTCTAGTCTACATTTTCTATTGTTTGTTCCCCAAGTGCCATATCGACTACGGGCACTGTAACAAGTCACCGTCGCGTGATTCCCCCATCACAGTACATATTGTTTGCCAACCATTACACAGTTAATAAGCGCTCTAATAGCCCTGATGGTAATTAATACTCGACTTGAGCCTGGAGCCAGTGATTGTCTGGCGTAGCTTTTGTTTCATGGCAAAGTTTTTTTTGGACGAGATTGGCCGAGTCATTGCAGGTTTTACGCTTATTGCAATCTTTCATTACAAACGGTCTGTCGTTCGAACAACATACATTCATAATATGTATATGTACAAGCTATCCCAATTACTCATAAAATTAGGTGACCACTTCTGGCGTAAGGGGGGGTGGACGGGCGGTCTGCCCCGAGTATCAAGCTACGAGGTGTATCTTGGCACCCCTTGGGGAGACAATAACAGGTCGCACACAGCGAGGTCATTAAAAATTTAGCGGCTCGCTTCACTCGCCGTTGCTTCTGTCACTTATGATATGTTGTCCTCCTATTTACTTACGTTTATAACTGTTCTTAGCTCATTATCTTAGCATCCTTATCTTGCTAAGCCAGTCTCACAAATTTCAAAAAGCCTGTCGTTCACTCGACTCGCCGATCTGTACCTATTAGTTTCTTGTCAATTTTTTCAACAGCCGCAAACTGTTAAAAATTTCGGCGACTTGCTTCGCTCGCCGTTTTATACATGTTTTCGGTACTTATTTCTTGTATTCTTGTATTATTGAAAAAATCGCGAGAATGCTGCGGCTATCTCCGCTTGCCGTTGTCTAAGTTTCCTTGTCTCGTGTGTGTGCTTGATAGAAAACCGCCCCACTTATAGTTGATACAATACCAACCCACGCCAAGCCGCCACTGGTGACAACTATTATTCCTGAATATATCAAGATCATTTTCTTTTTGTTTATAACCTACAACACCAAATAACATGAACCACAAATGCTACCTGTCTCAGCAACTTGAACGTATGCCAGTGGACTGTATAGTTTCCGTGCTCATCATTTGTTGTTCAATAATCACCTCCATAGTTTTCTTGTTCTTCATTTGTTCGTTTATTTGATGCGGGTACGATGGCGTCGGCTAATTACTAACAGAATTATTCGCAGCCATTGCAACGCCTATAACCGTTGCGTCAAGGAATTTAATTGGCACGTTTATCGCAATTACACGCATCCATGGTTTGAGGGCGACGAGATTTCACTTCTGACCCAAGATAGCAATGTAATTGAAAATTAACTTCTCGTGGTATGTCTCGATGTCGCCTTTTTAAGGTGCTAACTACGTGGCTTTGAATAATTTGTTTAAGAAAATAGTCGCGGAATTATAGATATTATTTGATATTCTTGGTTTTAGGGCTAGTTCAGACGCGGCGGAATCCGCGTGGATCTGAACATGAGAATTGTAATCACGTAATTGTATCTTACTAGACTTTCACACTCACATCACATTGAAATAATTAACGAGATGCTGCCCGCGCCTTTGCCCTCGTTTTTATCGGGATAAAAAATAACCTGTATGTTATTTTAGGTCCAAACCAGTACTTACTGTCAATAGTTTTTGCGTGAAAAAGGACAAACATCCATACATCCATTCTTACAAACATTCTACATTAGTAGAATGTTTGTATGGTTCATCCATACAAATGGTGGATGGATGGATGGATGAATAGATGGATGTTTGTTACTTCTTCACACCAAAAGTAATAATCGGATTTTCAATTTTGCATAGATATTGGTCTAGACTTCGCACAAAACATATGAATTATTGCTTATCCCATAAATCTGATGGGATAAAAATTACGAGGGGATATACCTTAAAACGTTTCCATTGATCGTGCAGAAACTAGTACTAAATAAATAACGCTAGACAATCCACATAGCATCTATCCCTAAAGTAAACTGGGCTTATGTATATACCCAAATTCGGAACAGAACCTACAAATCCTACAATCATTTGTCCCGCCCGAGGAATCGAACTCGCAACCTACTGCATTGTAGCCAGCTGCGTTACTGAGGTCGACCGCTTGGATCATTAACATGGATTTTAAACAATAGGTTTATTTCCGCGTGGATTCCGCCATGTCTGAACTAGCCCTTAGAGACAAGTTATGTAGGTAGATAGTTAATTGAATTACATATTTTTTCTAATATAGAGTTGCTATATTTAGCGATAGGAATGTCTGCCAATTATCTGCTAATAAACATGTCTAAGTCAGGATCGTGATTATGGCCCAAGAAGTCTATCATAGTTAAAAGTAAAAGCATACTACGTAGTGCCAGGGTACAAGTACAGTCGTTTCAATGGTATCGTTGGTTTTTATTCCTAAAGTTTGAAAAATACCTTAAAAATCTTATCACAATACTATGGTTGCACCTTCATAATTAATACGAACAAATCGTGGTATTGGCACGTCCAACAAAACATCCAGGGCCGTTAAAAAAATGAGTTACCAACAATGGTGGCGAATTCGTCATTAGGGAAACGTGACTGCAACCCAAACAATCCATGCGCAGTCCTCGTGGCTTTTATAATATGATTTTTTTATTCTTTTCCGTCAATTTCACGTTTTTATATTCCCCTTTTTGTGCGTCAACGTGACGCCTTCAACATTTTTCATAAATAGTAATTTTCGATGGTTCTTTATTGTATATACTGTCAATCTGCATGGCTGAAGGTAATGTTTGGAGTGAGTTCCTATGATTCATCATCATCATCATCAGATGATCTCAATCAACAATATGTGCTTCCTCCTCCAATCGATCTTGGTCTGAAGATACATAACTAACCCATCCAGGCCCAGGTCTTACCTATTATTTTTGGTAAAGCTATACAATTTATTATACTTACTTCATTCGCCTAGTTTAGGACCATCTTCACAAGCTTTTGTTACAAGCTTTTATTTAACTTGCAATGTTACTATGTTTGTTCGGGTGGAATCTTGCAACTCAATTTTAGACCAGTATCGTCAACCAGTTGAACTAAAATTATGCACACTTATGTAAGTTCGGTGACAATGGCATGATACCATCGAGCTAATCTGATGATGGAGACCGAAGGAGGCCATAGAAACTCCTAGCCGAAACGACTTAACCACGTTGAATTTGGGTTCATTGGATTTGTTTTCTCAAGCACTTTGGTCCTAGATGATGTAAAAGCTTGTTTTTAGAAAAGGTTTTAATTTTTTTTCTAGATTTTTTCCCTTCGCCATTTTACATAGTTCTGCGTCATCTTTCTCATAAGATACAGTGTACAATGTTTTTCTAAGTGCCTGTGCATTTAGAACAAATTGATCATCCTAACTTTCTTTTGTTTCATGTACTACCTTAACCATGATGCCAATAATAGTTTAAGTACGTATACAAATTTATAAAATTAGGTATAGTCTGTTTTTTGTTCTATATTTTCTCTAAACGATCCTATTTTAGGTACTTTATGTAGGTAACTTCTTTGTACAAAAGTTTTCATTGTCCTGTTAGCATATAACAAAATTCGTAGAAAACCGTCTAGGAAAACATGGCAACACTGTGCCAAGACCTCAATCCGGCATTAAGATCCAGTTCACCTGTCAGTCCTACAGTTTTCTAAGAACGAGCAATTTTTATTTCACATGCTAACAACGCCGACACAACTTTGAAGTCATTTAGCGAAAACAATGGAAAGATTTGCGCGCGGACTGGCATCCTAATACAACTTATTTAAATTAACTTATTCATATTATGAACGTGTCTTGCTCAACCACTGGTAAAATTTATAATGCTATTTTTACGCCTAAATGAGTCATATGGATTCTTTGAATGGGTTCTTTACCTTAGGCTATCGATACATTAGTTACCTGTAATGTGACATTTTTATCTGTATAGACCTTCATTTAAATGCTATATTAATTGTAAATGACGATGTGGGTGATGATTGAGGGAATGTCACATGTAGCATCATTTGGAAAACAATGCTCCAGTCAGCACAATGCTTTGACTTGGTGTTGGTTTCAACTATAGTAGAGTACACTTTCTCTTTGTTATAGGGCTCTTTAACATTGTATGCTTTCTCTAGATCTTATTACACGGTCATATCCTTAAGTTCAGACTCGGCTTTACGGTGATAGGCAATCGTAAAGTAACGCTCAGATATCGTATTGTCTTTTAGTCTCAGTACGCTGAACATTGGGCATCTCAGTATAGTAGGTAAATAGGAGTTCTTTTGTCCAAGTTTTCAATCTGAATACGGAATGTATTATGTGTGTTTGTAGTGTAGTGTTTAAACTTGGACATAATTTCTTGTGTCTTCTTTCTCGTTCCATTGGAAAGTAGACTAGCAAAATTTAGCTCTTCAGGTTGAAAATCAGGTCCTTACTCACTAACATGACTCCTATAAGTAAATTAGCACTAAAGAATGACACATCTACCTCAATTGACATGTTACAAAGTCATTTACCTTTCTGCCTATAATGCATTTATCACGGTCGTTACAGTCTCCCGTTATGATGAACCCTTCCGTTACATCTTACACAATTTGCATCAGGTGCCTTATGAACTTTCCTCGTAGTTTTCGCCATCATAAAGTGATCAAATAAGTTATCAAACAGACCGAGGCTTTCTCAGTCGTTAGGATTCTTCACGGTGGTGAAGACTGACAGCGAGCTTTTTGTTTGGATCTAATGGTGAGATGGCTTCCTATTCATATAATACGTGAAAGTTTGTGCTTTCTACGAATGGAAATTACGTGGTTCAGAGATCGAAGGGATTCGGTTTTATCCCCTATACTTTTTGTTGCAGCTTTCATTTATTTTACCAAGTTGCTAAAACTCTGATCTCTGGTATTCGGTGTCTTCGATGAAATTACAGAAAAGCTCTGAATACAAGGAATTACGAACATCACAAGATATTTCCTGATCTACTTCTATGTGCTTGCCTAATATCCTACATTGTGCTGTCTTTTGTTTTTTCGAATGAGACCTTTTAATAAATTAACCATCGAAAACAATTGATAAAGAATGATCATTTAAAAAATAATTAAGATTGACGTCATCAATTCCTTATTTAAAAATATTCAAAACAAAACAATAACAGAACGTAAATTATTCCTGTTTTTCACATGTAGGTACAGTTAACGATATCATTTAAATTTTTAAAATGCTACCACATCTGCCTGCTAAGTTAGTAGCTTGTTTTATAGCGTAATGAAAAAGGCTTGATAAAGTACTGAGTAAGAACCAACTCTGGCACTCAATACCAACAAAGTGCTACAATTTAAAATGCTTTAGAAATAATGCTACTTTTCTATGTCCTGATTATATTGCATTCACTGTCCAGCTTCCGTGGGGTAAACCGAAGGTGAGCAGCACGGCTATTCTAACTCAATCGAAAAGTTTCAGTGACTCGAAATCTGACACAAATCCGCGCGAAATTCAAATATTTTAGCGGTTTTTAATATTTTCTGCTTCTACAAGAAATAAAACTTCCTAAAAACTAGTTTTTCATAAATTGCTGACCATTTTCTATGAATCCATGTTCCAATGAAGTAATGGGGCTTTTGGTAATGATGTTGATTTTTAGTAATATATCTCATAAATTATTAATTTCTCCAAAACTCGAGTCGAATCGAAATTAGTTAAAACATGGGTTCATAGAAAATGTTTTACAATTTACGGTAAACTACTTTTCTGCTATTGATATTGCTTGTAGAACGCAGAAAATATTAAAAACTGTTAAATATTTAAATATTGCGCGGATTATTTGAATTTCGAGCGGATTTGTGCCAGATTTCGAGTCACGGTAACTTTTCGATCGAGTTAGAATAGCCGTGTAGATGGCCATAAACAATGACAATAGGCGGCCTTATCGCTTAGAAGAGATTTCTTCCAGGCAACCTTACTGTATACTATATTGTACTGACAATACAAGGTTCAGTGTTTATTGAAATGAGTAATGTTATACAATGAGTTTGAGTAAATTAAAGTAGAGTAAAAACCATTTATTTGACATAGTTACAAATATATGTACATAGGTATAAAAATAATATATAGGCTCCCGAACTAGTTATAAACTGTGTTTCAGGGCCCAGTGGCTTCTCCCATTGGCCCAGTATCAAAAGTCCGATGATTTAGTCCGATGATGCTGATACATACATCCATACATCCTTACAAACTTTGACATTTATGAGTAGAATAGGATATAGGTGAGATACAACTACCATGTACTGTTTTTGGGCGATTGTTAATTTGACCCGTAGTATAGGACATTTAGCTTTGTACGAGTAATGATAAACAACGAGTATTGGTCTTATAGCATACGAGTATAAACCCATTAGATGAAGTGTAAGTTAAAAAAAAAACACTGTTTTATTAGATACTAAAAGATGAGCTTTTATTTCGCAATCGGTGTAAAGTATAGGTACGAATTAAGCTGAGCATTGGTATGCAAGTGTGAGAGAGACGAACAAAAGGCATTATAACATCCTGTTTGCGCGACAACTCTTATTATTATCCTAATGAATGAAATTTATAGCAGCTTAAAACCTCCGTGCTGGTAATATTAAACCTTTTTTGAGGGAAATTCGAATTTTGAATGAAATTGGGGCTACTCTGAAAATAATATAAGTCTTGATATCGAAGGTACCTGTGGGTTCGACTAGGAGGTTATGTTATCAGAAAGTGTATCCGTAGGTACTATTAAATTAATAAACGGGCTGTCTCCGAGTATTTTGACCATTTATGTTTGGGATAGTGTCAAATTCAGTTTCTAACCTGACCAGAATATAGTCGAAACTACGAGGCTAATTTCTTACCGTTTATGATATGATACGTGTACTGCTCTTTCCAAGTATCTTAATTACAACAAATCGTTTTATAATTATGAACAAATATTTATTAACAAATAAAATAACAATCAAATAATCAACATAATAAAATTAATATTCACAATTGAAATAATTGAGCCAAATGCAGACTATTGCAAGCAATCTACCTGTAGATCAACTGAAGCTCAACTTTAAAAATTAACATTAATTACAATTAGGTAGGAATACTAAAAATATTATTTTCTGCACCAAGGTAATCGTTTAGAAACTCGGTAATTAGTAAAAATCTTGTTTCATGGTAGAGCCCCAGTAACGATATCGTATTGGGAGGTATGGGTGCGTTAAAATATTAAATACGGTTATGATTTTTTGAGTCGTAAGAATCTGGATCCGCTCGTAAAATGCGCGAAGGAAACGCCTAATTGTGACCGATATGAGTTCATGTAGATTGATACTTTAGATTAATAAATACAAAGTTTTATTTTGCATGAGGCTGTTTTTTAATAATTTGCTACCTAAACCTGTTTAATTTGCTTGGATGTTTATTTTAATAAGCCTGGTGTTTAATTTCTTCCTATTAAAATTTTATGTATATTTTTAAAAGTTATTTATCTCTTTTGCAGGTAAGTTGACACTTGAGTTAATTATGTAAACAGTGGGTAAGTCCTAGAAACTAGCGTAATAAAATACAAGGTGGAAGCCGTTTTTAGAACGAGCTTTTTTCCCACAAAGTCTTTGTTTTTGAATTCATACACTTAATTATTCGACTCGTCTGTAAAGTATATCAAGACAGAGCTGTATTTTTTTGTGTGTGTGTTGTGTTTTCGTACTTGTATAAACTTTTGGATTACCGTAAAACGGGGTGAATAGAGATTCCAGGGTGAATAGAAAAAGACGAAATACTGGAGCAAGACATCCTTTTGCAGAGGTCCAATGACACAGGAGGTGAACAGTCACGGAATAAGGATACTTCCACTGCTACAAGCATGTAATGTCTTGCTCCAGTATTTCGTCCATTTTTATTTAACCTGGAGTCTCTATTCACTTTGTTATACTTGGTATCAGATATAGGACAATGAGATATCGTTTTTGCGAAACCCACCCATGATGATTCTTTATTAACCTTGCTATATGTTTCTTGATGAAAACACTGATCACATATTGAAAATATTATTTTCAATAACCCTGTATAAGATAAGCCACACTATAACCACGCCTATACCTAAGCACTACTACGAGTATTTATATTCCTAATTCCTATAGGTAGAAAAATACTCTAGTCTTCAATCATCTGAGTTCATAGTTCCTTAGCATTGATAACCGATGTGGCACGGTGGACGAAAGTCCGCCTGCGACGCGGTTGCGCGTTCGATTCCAGCCTTGAGACAAATGTTTGTACGATCTGTAAATATTTGTTCTGGGTGTTCTGGGTATTTTGTATGCATAATAAAAAATAATTTTATCAGTCATCTAGTACCCATAACACAAGCTCTGCTTAGCTTAGGGCTGGATGATGCTGTGTTGATTGCCCAGACTTATTTATATAATAATATATATTTATTATTATAAATTTTCTCTGTCCTTAAACATAAATGTTGAACTACGTATAACAAGATATCATCATCATCATGATATCAGCGGATCGACCTTCACAGCTGGACATATGCCTCCCCTAAGGATCTCCACAATGACCGATTTTGCGCTGCCCGCATCCAGCGATTTCCTGCAAGATACATATAATTAATATATGCCAACTCAGGTACCTACTTGCAAATTTAACAGCTAATCAATTCATACACCTTTACAAATTTCATATTACTGAGTAAATATAAAAAAAAAAATACAAAGAATATAAAAATCCGAACCGTCAAACCGGAAGAACAAGCACGGTTTTTGCATAGCTCAAATTTCCCGATATCAAAGACAGGATTCAGCTGCCAAGTCATTGAATTCGTGAATATTTTCCTTTTGGCTTAAATTAAGTAAGTATGCACCGATGTAGTGCAGGAGCCGGTTAGCTTACGAGATTTGGTCTGTACCTGTTTTAAATAATGTCAGACAATCCATACCGCATCAACTAGCCGCAAGCTAAGCAGAGCTTGTGTTATGGGTACTAGATGACTGATATACATAATACAATACGTAAAAGATAGATATTTTTTATTATATAAACAAATTAGAACTAGTATTTACAATTGAGCTAACTGCAGACTATTGCAAACAATCTACAGATAGCTCAACTGGTCCATATCAATACCAGTTGGAAGCATCCCAAGACGCCGGCTGAATTGCCCCGCTGTATGTATCATATGATTTTTTATCATACATAGCAACAGTCTCATCATACATACCCAGAAGACCCGGAGCAAATATTTGCAGATCATACTAACATTTGTCTCAAGGTGGAAATTGAACACCAACCTCCTGCGTCGCAGGTGGACCTTCGCCCGCCATTCCACATCGGTAGTCTCATCACAATCTACAAAGTGAGACTGAAACTCATACGTAGTAATTTAAGTCAAAGCTGACACTACTCGTATTGTAAGCGAAACTATAGCTTACTTTCACAATTCAGATCTAAATAATATTCATACCTATTTTTCAAACTATTTATAGTTTACATATCGTTAGAGGAAGTACGTTTTTCGTGCTCAGTATTTTAGTGCTGAGAGAAAACTGATTCGTTTAAACTTTTGCGTAACAAAGAATGGATGCTATGAAACTAACGTACCTAAATCAAATATTTTGTACATCAAAATGCATATTTTATTGTTGGCTCTTATTCTATATAGTTTATCTGGCTTATGTTTGATGCATCTGCATTTAAATACGGTGTACCTACGCTACGTTGAATTTAATATTTTAGACGGTGTGCAGTAAATTTTATCCAACTTGTAGGGTAGGCACATGATTAGATTTGTATATCGTAGCAAAAGATGCTGCAATTTTTAGAAAGCTTCTCAAAATCCACAACCATTCACAAAACTAATTTCCAAACTTGATCATCACGTCATCTTTATAAAAATATCTTATCCCAGTGTGTGTGACCAAACTCCACGGAAAACGGCTTGACTGTTTTCATGAATTTTTTTATGTACATATATTTGGTAGGTCTGGGAATAGGATGTTAACTATTTTTTATACTAAGAGATAAGAGTGGCACACCTCAAATATTTATTTTAGTATTTTGGACATATTTTTTATTTAAATTTATTTATGATTTGGCATTAATAATATAGTTAATTATAAAATAACCCTCAATTTTCACCTTTCGAACATCAACCCCCATTTTTTAATAGGTACTGTAATAATCTTCAACCCTCAGTGGTCAATGGCAAAACAACGTTTGCCGGGATAGCTAGTCATACTATACATTTTGAATGTTTGTTACGTCATATCAACGGCTCAAATTTTGCGCAGCAACAGTTCAAGTAAAACCTGTGATTACATATCATACAATTTTCTAGTTTGCTCTGGTCCCAGATAACCGCGTAGAAATCCATAAATGGCCGCTTGTTTCATAATACAGTACTTTTCCCCCAACTCTCCTTGTAAAGTACTTGTGTGTCCATCTCCCCAGCTAAAGACGTCGCGAGACGTCTTGGATTTTTATGCAAATCCTGTCCAGCGCAGATGGAATGTCCATTGCTGCTGGGTGCTTTGTATTGTACGTTATTATTCGCTGGCAGTTGTTTGTTTGTTTCTGTCTGAGAGTATTTAGAGCAAAGAATAGAGCTCGGTATATTATGATCAAGATTGCGTTACTCACTTGCTTGGTAGTATATATTACAATTGACCTTATCACAGTTATTTTGTGCTTTATCAATGTTTTGTTTTCACATAATTTATAATCATTGATTTTCAACCACAAAGGTTGAAAATCAATCTTCATAGGTACTTATGAGCATGACCTGATACGGTGGCACCTACAAAATTGGATGGTGTTTTTTTATTCTAAACTATAGTGTGAAGCTCTTTTTCAAAACCAAACTGTGACAAAACCTAGAAATGCTGATAGACATTTTGTAAAAACATGTCCTTAAACGCACTTTAGGTGAATAGGTCTGAGTGTGAGTGAACAGGTCTTTATTTGGGTACATGCGGGGTGTGAACTTTAAAAACGCTTTCATAATTTACCTAAGATTGTGCCTATGATTTTTGTGATTACTCTAACGTTTTTGTCTAATTTGAATGTCTAATACACGGCTTATCATTCCGCTTACAAATAGGTACGGCTGAGCGAGCGTGGGGATAATGCAGTCTCTAAAGAAAGTTTATTACTATCTGGTTATTTTTATACCTTATTATGGTAAATAATGGTGATTCGTTGAGTGGGTGGCCACAATTCTATAGAGTTTTATGACTATTTGACAGCATCAGTAATGATTGAAGGGAATCGATACTGTAGAGGCTGTTTTCGAAATTGTGCTGAGTTCAAATTAGTTTCTGTACTAAATTCAAATTCGTTAAATATGAAAAAAATAGCTTGACATAAACTGCAAATACTTGTTCCGGGTGTTCTGGGTATTTTCTATGTATAATACAAAATATCTATCGTTGTATGTTATGTATTCTATTAAGGACATATAACAGTCACCCAGTACCTAAAACACAGCTCTGCTTAGCTTGGGGCTAGATGATGTTGTGTTGATGGTCTAGCATTATTTATTTATTATGAAAAGAATATATTTTCTGTGATTTTAGATCATTCTGATTATTTATTATTAATTGAAAACATTTTAATTATTAAAGACCCATCTATTTTGGATTGATATCAAATCTTTATTTGAATAATACTATGAAGATTGGTAACTGACACCAAAAATAGACAGAGTGGCCCGATGTCTATTGACGCAATCACGCGAAGGACACACATCCTCACACAGCTTCCCCACCGTCAACAAAATCTAAAATCAAGCGATTCCTCCAAAGCCTCCATCATTTCAATATCGGTCCCACTAAGCCAATAAACGCTCCTTTTCACTCGACTCCAAGCATTATTGAAAGCAGTTTTCCTACCGACTTCCCGTTGTATAATCAACGCTTTTCCCTGTATTTTTATTGATTCTCCCAAAGAAGCTCCCTCCCTCCAAAGACGGGCCTACCTCCTACCGCGCATTCATAATCGCATCGACACACACGATCAAAATACGCAAAAAAAGTCCTTTGGAACGTAGCTCGTAAAGTTCGTTTTTGAACAACGTCTGGGACTGAAAGAATGGAGCAGAATCGTGCGTTACCAGTCTCGAGACATTAAGCGTCATATAAATTACATTAGCATATAAATAAAGTATTTTTGTTGCCTTCGGTCCGCGTAGTAGTCTCTCTTTTACGAGGATCTTCGAGAGCGAACATGGACTTAACGATCGGGATAACGATAACATACGGTCCTGTTTCAGTTATACATAATAATTATTTAATTTTAGTATAAAGGATTGTTAGGAAACTTAAAATCTATTCAAAATATATATTTGAAAGCTCTACCAGCTTACCCAAAGTATCAGTCTTTGGTCACAATTTTCCAACGTTCAATTATTTTCATAATATTTACTAACGGCTCAGGGACCCGAAGTGTGGCCCCTGATAACAGAAGCTGCCTCTTTGGTTTTATATGTAGTGTAAATTATTCTGTCAATACTGTGAATATGACATGTCGATTGCTAAGTCTAAGCTTCTGTAGGGTAGACTGGGGACATTTTCGTTCTCTTTAGATAAATCCACAGTCTTAACGACCTTAAGCAAATACATGTTATCGGTATACGTTTATTGCTTATTCAATCTCGTAAATAACTACGATAGAAGCGAAATTAATTTCTGTATGAAAAACGTAGACATAGAATGGAGTCGGCTATGACGAGTGTTTCGGATAGGCTTAATTTACTTATTAAAACTAAGTACTGTCGTATCTATACGCAAGTATTTATGCGCAGGAATTTTTACCCATTGCCAATATGATGGAGCAATTTCGTTGATCGTATTAGTTTGGAGAAATGGTTATGATTTGTTATTTTCGATGTTATTTATAAAGGTCATTGCGAAAGGGATTGGAAGTTCTTTTGAACAATTATTTTCGATACTTTATTTATTTACTCGGTTATTAGATAGCCTGTGTTAGATGGCGAAGAATTAAAGTAGAAAAACATAACCCTCCTTTTTGCGTAGTCGGGTAAAAAAGAGGCCATTGGCCTGAAGTGAAACGATTTAAAGATCATCTCGTCGGCCCAAAATCTGGACCATGGGCGAGTTGTTCATTTTTACAAATGGTTAGAAAATAACTCGCCCGAAACATTATTTGGCGTGTTTTAAAAAACTATAAACCGACTTCTAATTCCTGAACCTACCTCTTGT
Source organism: Eupithecia insigniata (assembly GCA_947859395.1). Lineage (NCBI taxonomy): Eukaryota > Metazoa > Arthropoda > Insecta > Lepidoptera > Geometridae > Eupithecia > Eupithecia insigniata. Next base: position 9,522,848 of record OX402002.1, read on the forward strand.
TTACGCCCTACTAATTGATTTGGAATCCCTTATTTTTACACTGTTTTTAAGTGTTGCGGGAGAAATTCTAATCCCCTGGAGATAAAATTTGTATGAGACCATCTCGGGATCATTTTCTACAAAATAGTAAAAAAAATTGGCGATTCAAAATCGGTCCATAATTGGCGGTAATATTGCGTAAAACACATACATAAAAAAACAGTCGAATAGAGAACCTCCTTCTTTTTTGAAGTCGGTAAAAAATTCAAGAACAAACCAGTTGTGGCACTAACAGCGGTGGTCGAATAACACTTTAGTTGGTTGGTGGCCAGTGTACGCCAACATTTAGATGAAGGTGTCTGGATGTCGTAAAATTTTTATCGTACTGAATAATATAAAGAATGATACAAGCATTTCATTTTTAGTCATAACATCGTATTAGGTGCCTGACATAGAAATTTGAGAACATCATCATCATCATCATCAGCCCATACACGTCCACTGCTGGACATAGGCCTCCCCCGTACGACGCCACAAATAACCGCCTCCATCCATCCTGCGACCCTGCGACCGCTACGATGTCGTCGGTCCATCGAGTGGATGGTCTCCCATGTAGGGGGGGATTTGCCATAATCACCACGCTTGGCAGGCGGATGGGTGATCGCAGTGTTGGTGTTTAAAAATACTCAGACGGAAGCTGCTGCCCTTCCTCTGGTAGGTTCCCTTAGTTGGCTCTTACGACATCCACGTGTTGAGTTGGAGGGGTCGATATTCGTACGCCGCCGCGGCCCCAGAGAACATACCTCATAATAAATATAACCTATTATAAGTAAATTATAATAGTTACTTTCTTTATTAACAAAGAAAATTACAATCATATTATAGAAACAAATAAGAACTAGTATTTGCTTTAAACAATTGAGCTAACCTCAGACTGTTACAAATAATCTACAGGTAGCTCAACTGATCTAATATCAATACCATATTTTTATACATATATTAATAACAATATCACATTTTAAGCTTCTATTTTCGTACTTGGGTCAAGTACAGCCCATTTCTCGCCACTTGTTCCTGCCCAGTGCTCTCTTGTCATAGGGCTTGCCCTATGACAAGAGAGCACTGGGCAGTAGCATGCAGTAGCATGTCTCTTACATAGTATTGTAAAACTTGAGTAAAATTGTTGGTTGCTGTGCCTAAGGTGGCATATAATATTATGTATTAATTTTGTAGAGCTAAGTATTGATCTGGTACTCACTATAAAGTGAGTATCTGGCGAAGCGCATTGCCATACAGCAGCGGGGCAATACACAACCCTTGGTTCGTTTGAAATTAAGATGGTTAAAAGTCTCAAAATGAAAGTTTACCTACACATCCGTGAAAAAAATGGAGGCTATTAAAGTGCCACGTGTAACAGCCACCCCAGTGGAATATTTATTCCGTAGGAGTTGCTCATTCATTGATTTTCTCCCGCTGCGTCACAATTTTTCTCGTTTCCACTCAATTCGAGGTTTTCTTTTGTTCCGTAATGAACATTATTAGTCAATGATAGGCAAAAATCTTGTGCTATTTTAATTAATTAATCTAGCATGCTTTGCTCCTGGGGAATATCTGAATGAAATTCATAAAAAAAATGTTTCTTACATTAAATATTAGCATGTAGAATATTATGTATTAGTTATCTCATATTTCAATACTTAGTATCTAGATTCGTAAAGAAGCCAAGTTTCTATAATTTTTAATATGTAATAGTGCTAACAAAACAGTAAAAACTTACCTTACATAGAGAATGAGGTGAGGAATGGCTATTTAAAAAGATTAACAAATATGTAAAATATCATTTAATTTATTAATGTTGTACCTTCTTGTGCCAAGGAGGCGGGCAATGAAGCTGCTCCACAGTTTTTAACTTTTGCTGTCTTCTTTTGTAAATTATGTATTAAATAGATAGATAATGCTTTATTGAGACAAACTTATAACTAAACTGTTTTATAAAAAGGTAAAAGGATTGGCGGCCTTATCGCTTAAAGCGATTTCTTCTAATAATAGTTATTCTAGTAGTTTTAATAGTACCTTATTCTGAATACCTAATTTTGTATTTTTTGTATTTGTTAATTACGTATTCGTCATACCTGTCATCATCGATTATGTTTTCCATGATACCTACTAACCTTCTGTTTATGACAATAAATTGCAAACATGTATTATGTTCTGTGGAACGAATACATAACGACATCGTATCGAGATCGCTGGAATTCGGGCGACGAGATAAACGAGGCTCGTGTAAATCGGTCGTCGACCCACTTCGTAGAGATCCTAGGACTTACGAGTGCCGATTCAGTTTTTGGCTAAAACCGTTATTTATGCTAAGCAATACCTGCGAATATGTGCTAACTACCATTTTATGACATTTGATAACTGGTGTTCTTATTCTGAGTGCTTCCCTTAATTTTTCTACCCAATAGGTAATTTCCCCGTTCGACCCAAAACATTTGATTTTAGTTCCCCTTTCAACCCACACCTACTTATGATCAAAAAAATTATAGATTTTCTTTTATCTTCTACTATTTCATATTATTCTTCGTTATAATCTCACTATATTATATTCTATATTATCTCACTGCAGGACAATTTTTGTTTTTGCCTTCTTTTTAGTCGTTCACTCTTAGTAGGAGTTATGATAGGGTCCTGGTCGCCTAGCACAGGAATTGTGGTCTAGGGTAGAATATAAAAAATGACATCGCGTCGTCATATATTGTGTAAATTATAATTTACGCATGAAATTATAAAGAACTTTATTGACAAAGAAAATAACAATCAAATAATATAAAGAAATTAAACTAGTATTTACAATTGAAACAATTGAGCTAACTGCAGACTGTTGCAAACAATCTACAGATAGCTCAACTGGTCCATATCAATACCAGTCGGAAGCGTCCCCAAGACGCTGGCTGCATTGCCCCGCTGTATGGCAATGCTAATGCGCTGCGCCAGCAAAAATTATAATAAAAATAAATTATAAAATAATTACACGTAAAATATTTGAAACTCATTCCTTTAACTTCAATAATTATTTAATTGAATTTCAAATATTTTACTCAGTCGATGACGATGTGACGTACCTACTCGTAAGTTTTCTCTATTTATACTAGAAAACAATCCCCGTGCTAGGCCAACTGATGAACGGCTGCTCGCAAAATGCACCGCCATCGTTATCGTTCCCTATCGGTTTTGTTGTGGGAGGATTCCGTCATGATGGTGGATTGTGTTAGGAAGGTGATGAGGTCCGACCTTTTAGTTGGAGAGCGACCACAGGACCACTTGCCCTCCATTCTGCCTTGGATTGCGACCTCGCGCTCTATCGAGTCAATTCCATATCACGTGCCTCAAGTTTTCGACTAAAACGCCCTGAAAGATTCCACATTCAAAAATAATTACGTCCCATCTCCCGACTACGAAATCATGCAACAAAGGGATGATGTATTACCCTAAAAAAAATTGCCTATACAGGAACAAATCAAAAATATATGCACCCTTCCACCCTACGTGATTTGATTGCGAAATGCCCGATTTACGTGAACATGCCCACATAGTCGCGTGCCGTGATTTTTTATTTAAATCATTCTATTTAGGTATGCCAAAAGACATTTTTCTTTCGGTAAATAGTGAGGCTTAAAAGTTTCGGCGCGAGAGCTGAATTGCAATTTTTCGGAGGTATCTTACCAATATTACCATTACGAATAATGAATACCTCTTCACGTAGAAGCATATAACTAAACAGATCTACCTCCTTCCAGGACAAAGATTGGAACAATGAAGTTAAATATTAGAGAAATTAACTATGTAAAGGTATCTTATTTATATTTCACACATTATTATTTATTTCCATGATCACGGGCCATATAGTAACCCGGTCCTTTGGGAGGCATGCGTGGAGCTGAAGCCAACAGCACAGAGGCCTTTTATGAGAATTAATGTAAAGGCGAGAGCTACATAGAGCGGGTATCATCCTCGGTTGCACAATATGATACACCCGAAGATGATATCCGTCAGGTGTAGAGACTATTGCAAAGGTAAATGAAAATTAACATAAAACGCCATGTTATTGTGGTGAATGGATGGACTGGGTAATTGGGCTATGGGGGAAACTATGGACGCCTGCCATTAACATACTCTCAATACTGTTACCAGCGGCAGACGGTGGCTTGCCGAATGCTGGATGGGTTCCTCTAAATGTTGGCGTAAATGCCGGTAAAGGAACAACATCGGCGCAAACGACTAAGGGGTCTCGAGAGGTGCGGCCCCGATTTCACCATCACGAAGACACGTGAGCGGGCTTCCTCGTTATTACGCCATTAGACACTTCCACCCCCGAGTCTACATCCTAAGATGCATCTCTCGCGACTCCACTCAGACCGGCCAATGAAGGCAAGCAAGAGATCTGGTTCTCTTGGGATACCACTCCGCAAGCGGAGACGAGAACCACGAGCTTCCTCGGTATACCCGTGGTGTCGCTACTCACCAACAGCTCGCCACAAGCTGCCCTGCAGGTTTATTATTATTATTCGTCATTGTAGTCCCACTGTCTGCCTTTTCTCATTTTACTCCTCGAAGGTATCATATAATCTTTTTATCTTCATCATATTATCTTAGTTAGCCAAAATTATCTGAATATATTTTTAATGTTATCTGAACTGAGGAAAGTCTAGTGTAGAATAGAAATGAGGTCCTACCTATTTTATAGAAACCTCAGGTAACTTTTTATGTTTAACTAAAAAAAACGTTATGATAGAGATTTACATTTTTTTCTTTTAATAACGATGTTTATGTAAATGTAAACAATCACCTACGTTGTAATTTCCATCCTTAAACAAATCAAATAAGTACGGAAATAGTCAGATAAAATTTGCTCCAACATTTTACTAGCTAACCATTATAGTTTCAGTCGTATCCCACTGTTTTAAGGCTCAAATCTCGAGGGCATTGCATCAGGAAGCTACCACCCTACCCCCTCCCATAAAGGCTTATCTGCGATTTCGAGCCCATTTCATTTGAATGTTCCCGTTACTTGCATTAGTTTTAAATCTTATTCCATATCATATAGAGTCCATTATCTCTATTTATGGTGAATAATATTTTTTCTACGCATCTAATGTACCTACATATGTGGAGCGTGGATCAAATTACTTTTAAAAGAAATCTCATTATGTTTTGATGTAGAAAATTGCTTGAGCAAACAAATTATAATCTCAAAACTTTGAGATTGAAATCAAAATTAAAGATCTAACAGATAATAGAAACAAATTAGAACTAGGATTTACAATTTAAACAATTGAGCTAATTGCAGACTGTTGCAAACAATCGACAGGTAGCTCAACTGGTCCAATATCTAACAATTTCTGGACCATCTAGACTTCATCACAAATAAACAAATTTGTTGTAGAGATACAAACTACAGCCAGCAGATTTATTAAAGGTTAAATTCCTAAAACTAGCCACCCCCCAATCAGATAGCTTATATACCTAAATCCCTATTCGTCTTTAAGGTAAATTAACCCTTAGCTACCTAATCTAAAATCGTAACACATAACAATAGAAAAATCTAACGCCTTACCTCGAGAACGGACAGATTAAGGCTCTTTTTCCTGAAACCACGAGATGCCCCATCCCACCTACCCTAATCAAGCAAGGCGTGAATGAGCATTTGTTCTACCCTTAATTAAAGGTTACAGCGCATGCGTCGGCCACGCCCAGCCGCGCAGCCTCCACCCCCTACCCCGATTAATTACTGTCAAGACATTACCCCTTAATGTCCTATATATAGGGCACGTAATTACTTGGTTGAACATAAAAGGCTGTGCTTAGATTAGAATTCTTTTGTAAGGGTATTTTTGTGGCGATGTTATAAAATAATGAGTCAAATCTAAGTAGTAATTTTTTTGGAGAATTGACTCTTAAATTGTTTAGATAAGACGAAGCTAAATTAAGGTTTTTGGTAGTCGTACTAAGGGGAGTCTCATAGAGGGGATTTCAGTAGACAGTTATAAGTTCGTCTAAAGAAATCTACCTTATTTAACATTTTCACGGCCCAAGATGCACATGCTCCATCTGCAGGTCCATAATGCGGCTATGCGACATGGAAGCTAGGCAGTGAATGCGATATACACACACACACACACACACACACACTTTAATTACTCTATTTATCTATTATATTTCTCACTATTTATTTATTTATGTATCTATATTTTCATCATATCACCATATCCACTGCTGGGCGTAGGCCTCCCCCATACGAAGCCGCATCCATCATGTTAGGGGAATACACAATTCTTTCCATCCAAAGGTCCATCCAAAGTTTGCCTGGAAGACAACGCTTCTAAGCGATAAGGCCGCCCATTGTACTTGTCCTATGTAACGTCTCCTTGTAATATTGTTTTTCTGGTGTACAATAAAGAATTTTTGTATTGTATTGTACTTGTTTGTCTTCGGTCCTTGTTGCGAAGCTAAAACCTGGGCAATGTATGGGTTATTATTTAAAACTACAAAAATAATTAATAATACAACAAAAATAATCGTTTTTAACACCCATCCATCTCTGTAAATTATGTAAAAACGACCAGATGCCAAAACTCACTTATACGAACCTCGAGTTTTTCCTCTCATTTTCCTACGTACAAAGTTGTCGCGTCCCGAAATTCCCCATTAGCCATATCTCAAAACTACGTCCCTATATACATACCTAATGCTGAGCTTAAAGGTGGGTATACACTGCATCGCTGATCATTTCTCTGAAATGTAGCATTATAACATTAGGTACAGCGAATGCTTTGTATTCTGTTTGTAGGTTAATTTTTATCACATTTTCTATATCTCATTTTCGCATTAGTCGGTATGAAAAAATTCGTTCGAATTATTGTTAATGTTTAAATAGGATGAAACAGAATTAATCGCATGAAGTCACGAAACCTAAGCAAAAGCACAGCAATTGATAATCTTTTGTTATTTCTTACCAATTCATCCAATTAAACTGTCTTTTGTTTTAAAATCTGTGACCATTGCGGGCATTGGTTTTACAATAATAACATTCGTTATTTATATTTGTTTTATATCTGATGCTGACGTCTCTAGCATTTAGCTAGTGTACACACACCTTTACGTGGAGGCAAATGCTCATTTGTTACATAGGGGTGGTATGAATGCCAGGCACGTCCGGTTCCTCTCTCATTTTTCACTACATTGGTTTTACGTGTGAATTATTGTCTGTAAGCTTCTGCTAGCTTGTGTTTTTAACGGTAGGTAGGCTTCGAAGATATTTCTTCAATTCCCGCATATAAATTAGAGGGAATGCAACAAAATGGTAGGTACTTTCCTCAAAAGGAAAATAATTTTAAGAAAACCTTTCATTTTGTTATGAAAAACCACAATATTAAACGAAAATAAGACAATTCTGCGTATAAATCTGCTGATTTTGCAGAGACAAAGGATTTATAATTTATTACGAAGAATTTTCTAATTTATTGTTATAAGGTAAATAAAATCCCAGAATCAGGTACATTTAAAGCATGTTTAAGTGAGTTGGCACACATGCAAGTTTTCATTACCAGTACATAGGTACGCTCCTCATTCTGTATGCAAGCAGCCGCTCGCGCCTTTCAGAAACTTTAAAGGCACTCCTACATAGTAAAATTGCTTCGCTTTTGTACGCGCACACATTAAAAGTTTCGTGGAAAATGAAACTCGACATACCTATTTATATTAACAAATCGGAATAAGCTTTGGATGTAGTTAGGATCTATTAAACAAAAGAGTATATAAGTCTTAGTTGAATACAGACATTAAAAAACTGAGAACCGAATCTCATTACGTAAAATATCATGTGACGATGGAACTACGAGAAATGAACTGCGCTATTCTACTATATGTCTAAGATCCCATATAACCTGTCACAGGCACCAGTTCTCTCTCAAAACAGGTCTTAGTCGATGATTTAATATGCCCAGAATTTGGTATATCTCTCACCTACTGTGAGAGATATACCAATGCTTTATTTATTTATTTTATCCATATAATGTATGTACATATATAGGGATATTAGGCGATATAGATGTACTGCCTAAACTCAATATGAATTTAATTTAACGCCCCAAATATCACGTGCGAGCATACAAAATAGCCCATCCTTCCTAACTCCAAGAACGCTGTCAAATTTTAATTTCTCCCTCAAATATTTACCGAGGGAAAAAGGATTCCCTGCGGGCCTCACTCTAATAAGTTTTCCATAAGAACGTGGGAGGAAAGGGGGTAAGAAGGCTCTTATTGTGTTTGCTGAAGCTGGCGCATCCGGGCGCATACCTAACAAGATGGATATGTAGAGTCTGCCCCACCCTCCCCTTTGGACCTCCCTATGTAGATATGGACGGACGGTGCGCTGCATTGAAATTGCATTTCGGATTACTAATGCCTTCTTTTCGGGCAATTGTTCACCACTTCAGCTACGAATTGGTGGTATATTTAATATTGTTGAGAAGCACTTGAATACGATAAGATGAAAAATACTGAAATTCAAATTTATTTCTAAACATTACGAGCATATTTGCTTGCTAAGAATTTAATCGCTTTCGGTATAATGAAATACCTTTTTATAACATTTTCAGTTTAATAAAAGTAGTAAGTTCAATATGTGAACGATACATGTCTTTGACCTTTAGAAATAAATTGAAATTCACTCGGTTCGTGTTAGCTCCCAGACTTGAGATCAATGTTAAATTTAAATAATACAGAAGACAACTCAAATAGTTCGTCTAGAAACTTTCATACTAATTCTATTTCGAATTTATTGTAATTTTTTTGCGTGATGTTTTTAAATAGAATAGGGTACTTACCTACCTTTTTTATAGGTCTTCTAATTGCAGATTGGAATAAGATTGTACATTCTGTTGAATAGAAAATGAATCATTTCTGAACATATCAGAATCATTCAACTAATTTTTCAAAAACTCCCTTGCTTTCTTTTAAGTTTCAGAAAAAGTTAAGTAAGAATATGTTTTTCTATTGATTACATTTTAGCTTCTAGCCAAGACATGAAAGACAGTCAACAATCTCTTTAGATACCTAAGTATTCTTACTCACATTTATCAGAAACTCGAATTGGCAAATCCCGTTGAAACCAAAGCGCCAGATTGAACGAAAGCGCATTCACTTACGTCTTTGAGCTTGTCGCTTCCAAAACTGTCCAATATAGCTTTTTCTTGTCGATTATTCCAGGCTTTAATGTTTTTATTTAACGCCTCCGGGTATTGAAAAGATGTCGGCTTTCGTTGCTCCTAATTTATTGCGGGTCGAGATTCCCGTAAGTTTTTGACGTTACAAAAACGCGATTCGCGATCGAGAATCGCGCGTACCGGCCGCTCACTTTTTTACCCGCGAATCGCTTTAATTATGGCGGCACGGAATTCGTCTATAGCAGCGGCCATTATTGTTTGTTTAGTCCAGAATTTTGATTTAGTTATTTATTGCCCGACGTGTGTGTAAAAAGTTTGATCAATGTGTTATGGCCGCACTTGTTGTGCTTTGAATAAATTGATCATATTTTATTTTATTTTAACAACGTGATAAATGAATCGGACACGCATAAAAACCTACAAATTATAATAAACATAATTCTAAGACTTTTATTTCCTTATAGCTGAGCCAGCTTTTAATATTACATCGTGATTCTTATAACTAAAGGGTACTAGATGATTGATTTACTTAATACAAAACATAACGTATCCAGAAAAGCCGGAACAAATATTTGCAGATGCTACAAACACTTGTCCCAAGGTGAGAATCGAACCCGTAACCTCCTGCTGCATCGCAGGCGGACCTTCGCCTTATTACACAATAAAATAAAATAAATAAACAAACAAACCACAGCGTCCATATTTTCTATGGTGCAGGTTGTCTTATCCCATAAACCGTGTGTGGACACATCCTGAAAATTACCTAAGCGAAGCCTCCCTGACCGGGGGATGAGAAAACATACATTTTTAACGTAAACCCCCCTAGGGTGAGATAGGGAGAAAATTACAAAAGAAAACAACCTTAATTTCCAATGTCATCTCCGTTCCACCTAATCCTCTTATGGTTTTATATTTCGGCCTTTGAATTTTCATTTATTATTGTTTAAGGAAAAGTGTACCGTCAAGTTTAGTTACTTTATTGATCTGCTCATTATTTATTTCGAAAACAATTACAGTGAACGAGATAAAAACATTACGATACAGACGAGTAAAATGAAAAACGTGTTCAGACGACGTGACGACCGATGTGGCGCGGCGGGCGAAGGTCCGCCTGTGACGCAGAAGGTTGCGGGTCGATTCCCGCCTTGGGACAAATGTTTGTACGATCTGCAAATATTTGTCTCGGGTGTTCTGGGTATTTGCTATGTAAAAATAAAAAATATCTATCTATGTAATATATATTATATTATGTATGTATACCAGTCATCTAGTACCCATAACACAAGCTCTGCTTAGCTTGGCTAGATGATGTTGTGTGCACTGTCCAACATTATTTATTTATTTATTTAGACGTTGAGAATAAAAAGAGTTCCAAGTGTTTCTGAATGAAAAAAAAATTGCATATTCTAAGCTTAAGTATCTGGTCCAAAACCAGATACTTAAGCTTCCTAAGCAGCAAAACCACATCACGAATATGGCAACAAACATAGGTACACATTCCGATCTGATCGTCGTCGATGCAGATCCAAGAACAATAGTACGTCAACTGTGGATGTCGCATTAATCAGTCGTAGTGCGACCATAATTCAATCTTGGTCCGCGGTCGGACTGACCAGAGGTCCCGATGTCGGAAGGTGGGGGATGTGGCTACGAAAAAGATCGTATTTCGATAAATATAAGTTTTCTCGTAGCCACATCTGACGCGTCCGAAGCTGCAGGCAGAAACTAGTAGATACTAGTTTCTATGAAAACGTTTAGAGGTTATTTCTTATACCAGGCATTTGCACAGTGAGCTAATACAGGGGGAAAATAATAATATACCAGGTCTAGAGCTACATCTTGGCAAAGTTTCAGCTCTATCCGATCAGTAGTTTTTGCGTGAAAAAGTAACAAACATACATCCTCTCTACCTTTCGCGTTTATAATATTATTGTTATAATTCTTGTGTGATTTTTCTATGGAGTTTTATTTCAGTTGTAAATATAAACCATTTAATAAAGACAATTTTTCATAACCATAACTTACATTGGGTAAGGTGATTTACGGTCCTAGCCCAAAACATTTCACGTTCTTTACTGATTCATTCTAAGTCAATACCGAATGTTTCTAAATTTGAATCCACACATGCATTCAATATTTTAAATCCCCAGGAACCCATTCATTTTATTCGGGAAGCAAATCTCTCCCAATCATGCCATCTAGATCTTACTAACTTTATTGGCTCGGGCTAGCTCAACTGCCACATCCATCTGAGCAGTCATTTGTCCAGCTTCGTCGACCGAGCGGGGCTTTCATATTTTACATAGAATGCGGAGACGTCAATGCGTCCCAACGCTCAGTCTCAATCAATCAGTGAGCTCTATCGACCGACTATTTGCAAATTAAAGGACACGATAAAATCAGACTATTGTACCACCAACTGACACACGAATAGCGCTAATTTTCGTAAATCTACGTTCGTTGACTGACGTTCAATGCGTTTTGCCAAGTTGACGATTCTTGATACAAAACCTGTTCGATAACATCCAATAGTATATAATCCAAGTCGTGTTCAAAGGAATTTTAATTTGAAAGAGATTATTAACCGAATTTAATATATTTTAAGTAGCAATAAATAAAAATTAGGACAGTCACACAAGCAGGTGAGCGTGACTCGAAATCATAAAAATTGAAAACACCAACACAAATAAATGAAAATTAGTAATTTATTATCTGGATCGTTCCGAGAACAACATTAGGCCATTAATTGGACTAAACCAATAAAGACGACATCGCGAGACACGTGTAAGGTTTCGTTACGAATAGTAAAAAATAAAATTGTAGCTCTCGGGAACGTATTTTAAATATTTCTTTGGCCGGCCGTCGAGCCTTTAATTGTTGTTTTTGTTCGGATTCCGTTTTTTGTGATTGATTCAGCATGCAGTTGTCATTGTATTCGTTCAGGTTTTGATCACGTTTTTTTATCGTCCAATTGTTTGTGTGTTTTAAGAAACGGAGTCAGAGTTCTCTTTTGTCCGGGATATGGTAATGCGAGACGGTTAATCAATCTTATGAATTTCAAATCGGACTTCATTATGTTTATTAAAATTGTTGAGAGCACGGCTATGAGTAGATACTGCATCTAGATCGGTATCGTTTTGTTTGAATAATGTGATGTCTATAAAAACTTTATTTACATAATCATTCCTTTTAGCAGAAACAACATTAAGCGCCATTACGAATATAAGATTTGTACACGTAATTAGGTTACTTGTTTCACGAAAAAGATACGTACTTGGACAATGAATCTTACATATGAATAGGTACCTATTCATATGTAAGATTAATTTTCCAAGTCACTTTAAGAAAGATTTTATTTCTATAAAAGATATACATATGTATATTCTTATACTTTCCATATACTACACTTAATTTGCTAATGGATTACTAAAATCGTTTCCTAATTTTGATTGATCGAGCGTCCCTCGCTGAAAAGAATCTCCTCGATGGAACCCATTCTACTGATATAAGTTAGAGTGAATAAACGATTTCTAAAAATATTATTTCTTTAAACAAAATATTGTAACCTATGTAAATGTTATACTACCTTAACTGTTAATCTGTATATATAAAAATAAATTGCTCACTAAAACATAAAAACGCATTGCCTGATTAAAATTTTATTTTGATTTGTTTGCTACGGTTTGGTTTAAAAGAAAAATATAGGGAAGGAAAGAAAATTGTAGGTGATACGAAATTCTCGGGGTCATTTCTTTAGATATACTAAACAGTTCATACTTGCTTCATAGTTTTTCTTTTTTCCTTTGCGGCTCTTTCTTACTCGAAACGCCAGTCATTGCTGAAACATTTATCATATCGACACTGCACCCCAAACATTAATATGTGCTATTCATAATGTTTCATTAAGAGGTAATGCGTTTGATACCCCATCAATGGTGTGATATTGATGTGCTATCTTTGTCGGAAAGAATTTTCAAAATGGGCTTAGGAGTGGTCAATGGACGGTTTGTTGGGGTAGGCTGATGTAAAGTAATTGAAATTCTATTATCGTTATTAATGTTTAAATACATATACAGGCGATTGATTTTCAATATGAGGCTAATAATATCTCTATGAATTCTATTGGCAAATTCCGACTTAACATAAAACAGAACTATACTATATCTGCGGGTTAGTTTCAGTCGGTCAAAAGTTTACGACAAGGTATATGATTGAAACCATTCAAAATTAGATTTATAATTTGAATACGCAGTCACATTACGAATTGCCAATCCCGCATCTGGAGCATTATGAGAGAGCAATCGAAAGAGCAAAAACATAAAGCATTTTACGACCAACGTTGATTTATTCCACATTCATAATTTGATGTTCCTGAACATCAGAGGATTTAATAACGCAGATAGAGATCGCTTAAACCGATGTAAAACTGCTTACGTCTTATGTAACAATCGTAAAATATACATTAAGAAGCATTAAGAGAAGCGTAGACCCAACTGAAAATCTCTGCCATAATCTGCAAGTTATTTTAAATTCAGGAACTTTATTGGCCGAAGTAATAAACGGTTTTATTGCTATAAATCGTTATTATGCTAATATTGTTTTATTGCTGCTATTTTAGCGTTTCTCGGGCACCAGTGTTGCCATCTCATCTGCTTCAAAATGAATCGATGAGCGATTACCTACTCTTTTCACGCCATTTTCCCAAAACAACGACATATGAAAAGGCTGGGTCAATTATGAATGACGATTCCTCAAAATATAAGTGTAACCGTAAGAACAACCAAGTTACCGTGTCAACAATCAACATGCCCCACGTAAACACTTAATTAGCACCATAAAGTACCAAGACGGTGCAATCTTCAAACACTTATCAAACGTCCATAATAATTTGAGACGCGTTGTTACGGCTAGGTGCAAAAGTGGCTGACCTGACATCACGCTTGTGACCCTCGATACTGCACCCCTCTCTTTCACTCCTATATTTATTTCTCTCTCGCACATCACGCCCCCACTTTTCCTAATCATCTTAAAGTCACATGTTTTGGCTACGACTGAAAATTAATGAACTTTAAATCTCTGGCATTAAATACTAGTTTCGGTCGCTCCTACGAATGAGCCATAGAAGTCTCGGTCCATCACCGTCATCTATTGTCATGTCTTCTCGAGCTTCATAAACAATCTCTTTTATTTTCACCAAGGAGTTTAATCGGCGCGCGCTCGTGGAATTCCTTTTCCCCTACCAGATATTCTCGAATCATTCATTATAAAAAAGTATGTGTACATTGTATATTTGTTCACCGCTGTCGTCGAAGAAGACGGCATCAGCGCTAGCGTATACGAGTTACACCGGTCTGAGGATATAGATTCGAGATTTCGTAGTGAGGGTGACCATTCTATTCTTATCGGGTGGTCGTTCCGAAGCTAACGAGAGCACAAAGGTTGTTTTGAGGTGCCACGACGTGTCAGCTGTGTACTAAAAGGAATGAACTTTCGTGACATGCTTATTTCTTTTTGTATCGTCTTGTATCGACATAATTAAGTTTTCGGTGTAATGAACCGCGTTCTTATATAAATCGATGCATTTTATTCAGTAGTTAAAATAGATACCAGTTCTTTTTGAAAATATCTAATACATCCACCTAATCTAAGGTTTATGAATAAGTTTTATTACAGAAAGAAAAACAAAACGTTTAAAGGTTTTAATAAAATATAGTTATTGCATTGAAAACTACCAACAAAACGGCAAACGAATAGTTAGATCCACACGGACTAAACTCTTTAAAATTCATGGATATTTCGATAAGAGTTGGCTCGATCCCAGAAACGTTGTTACCTTCTTGGTTCGTAGAGGTTTTTCCTAACAAAGCAAGTGCGCTGAGATAACTATTTTTACGTTTATAAAAAACTAGTACATTAAGTCTATAGTTATCAAATTGTTATCCGCTTTTGTTGCATCATCAGATAGGTAATAATTCTCAAGTAAGTGTGTCATGTTCGTAGGTAAACTTTTCTGTACTGCTTAACATACATTTTTCTAAAACGCGTTCTGTATTAGCTTCACACTTTGCTACAATTTTGCTACCATCATTATCCCTCACAAGTTACTTTTTATAACGCAATTTGTCATTATTCTGATCCGGTTTTTGCTTATATTAATATGATATTAATTGAGTGCTGTTTGCTCGATTTACACTCATTTCCTAGCCATAGTACTTTAATGGAGTCTGATAGAGGAATGCGGCCATAATTTGTAATGAGTCGAAGCTAGGGTCGTGAGATGTTTCTCTTCGCCTCGCCTTGTTTAATAGGTTTGACTCGTTACTAGGTTCTCATGCTTTCTGTAATGAATGAAATGTTCAATCGAGTTAAGCTTGTTTGAGAGATTCTAAAGCTTTGTCTTGTCTCGTGAATTAATCGCCTATTATTTGCTGCACTTTTTTCAAGTCATCGACAACAAACGTTCATATGCCTGCTTTTTTACTAAAAATATTCACGTGTTAGCCTATTTAATGCATTCACTGGCCAGTCTCTGCCATTCTGCCTGCTCCTTCAGACACACCGCAGCTGCAGGAGCGGGAAGACTTCCACGTGCGTCATGGGCAATGAAAGTGTTATTTAACAACCTGAGACAAGGTTCTTCAATCTCCATTTCTCTGACAATATCGGTCAACATTCTACTGAACCAAAGCATTACTCTTTCGTAATGCAATCTCTTTCACCACCAAAGATGACTTGCAGATGTTTCTTCAGTTAAATCATCCTTAATTCAACATGAACATCTTGTAGGATAAATAGATAGATAGATAGAAAATACTTTATTGCACACTTAACAAAACAGTTTACAAACAATTTGAACAAAAAAAAAGAAATGTGACAATTGGCGGATCTCTACCAGACAACCTTGATATTAGTTGGATATTCTTGTAGCATCAATCAGTTTCTACAATACTTACAACATAAATCATTGAAATCCTAATTATGATATACCTACAGGCCGGTTACTGAGATCGAGGTCAATAATTGTTATTGTCAGTTACCATCCCTGCTTCAGTTTACATCTGCAATTAGCTCTCAATCACGCATCTGCATTCCAACGTTCAGTGAGAAATCCACCCTAGTTCCAGTGACAACTGGTGAATTATTTTCTGAGACTCGAGACAGCTACTTTACCAAACTCATTTGGTTCCATTTGTTTTTTTATTGCTCTCTTATATGTATAATAAAAATATTCTACCTATGTATGCGTTAAGTTTAATTAATTTAAGGAAACTATGTACTATATAAGCTTTGTAACCTTATCTGAAAACAAACTTATTTTATTTTTTATTTTAGGTATTGGATCATAGTACATAGATTTACAATGGACTAAACCATCACATTTATATAAGATTGATATACTCCCAAGCGCAGCGAGGAAGAGTGGCCAAGACAAAGTTATAATGGCTGGTTTTGGTCCGAGTTAAACACTCTTTTCACTTTGATTGCTAGAAAATAAAACTTTCAAAACTAACCTTCAGTAAAATAATACACACGTGTTCACTTCTCTACTTCACGAATTTGTCGTACCTAGATCTTTAATATATTTCACGTGATTTCAACTATAACAGATTTATTTTAATTATTACTTTTGTTCCATTTGCATATTATATTCTTAATTTTAGCTCAATATCATTCTCAATTAATTTCAAATGCTATGTTCACCTTCAAATCGATTTGTAGTAAACTAAAAATTCTAAAATTTGACGTTAATACCAACTTTTTTGAATGCCTTTGTTACGTACAACGAAAAGTATGCATTCTACCATGAAGGAAGAATCACCCTACTCATAAACATTCAATACTCAACAAGATTTCAGTTCCAATTTCAAAAATATTCAAATACCTAATTTGTATTTTCTTTGTACACAGTTTTGTGTGAACATCAAAAAGTCGAGTCTCACATACATATACACATAACAATGTTTTTGTACTGGCTGATGACATCAGAAAAAAAACCCTTTTCAGCCCTAATGATTAAATTGGCACTTTCGCCCAGCAAGACTATGCTATAATGACACACTTTTTGAGCAAGAGACACTTCTCATAATATACTTTTCACCAGTCCAGTATTATTTATTTATTTTATTTCTTTAGTATTGGTTCTACTTTTACAAATTATTTGTTGGTCTATGTTTATCACTTTTAAATGCATTATCAAATAAAACAAGGTGTATCACAGTCTCTTGATGAGTATTATCGTCATTTTTATCTGCTGATCTTAAAGCAATGTCGAATAAAAAGTTTTATAGCTTAATCTGAATACCAATAGCTCTAAACTGCCTGATCATTACCATTAAAGCTCTAATCGCCTCGTCTCCGCTTGTCAATTTCTTTGAGGCAAAGCTTTTTACATTTTCGTTAGCAATTTTCGATCCGATCTGTATTTAAGCAGGCACGAAGCAGAAATTAAGTGCAATTAGTGGTGTGAAAACTGGTCCCAGGTATTTTGTTGAAAAAGCGAGTATTCCTCGATTCTTCGCAATGTGTCGATAAGAACGCGGCGACTCTCGGCCATTTCAATTGTCTTTCTGTCGGTGACTTAATCGCCAGTGGACTTGTAATTGTTAAGAATTTAGATTCGTCTCAAAGGTTATTTTCCTTTTTGGTGAATCTAGTTTAATTAACGCTTTTGTAATATAAAACAGTGTCTATTTTAATTTGTACCTACTTATTACTTTTCAAAGCAATAATAATCATGACTGTCTTATTTGTTTCAGGTAAGTAGCCGAAAAAGTATCTATTTTTATTTTTTTTTCCCCGTAAGTACCTACCCATTTAATTTATGCCATATCTTGCAACTGTGACGTGCCAATATGCCATAGTACTACTATAATAAGACAAATTAAGTACAATACGGCGGCGTACGGCGCCTTATTGTTTAGAAACGAAATTTATTTCAGGTAACCCTGGCGTATACCTATTTGAGAGCTTACGTCAAAAGTGTCATTGACTGCTAGAATTAACAGAGTGGTGGCAAAACTACTGGCGGCGACAAATATAATAGTAAACCATCGACAAATGTACTAGTAGACCATCGACAAATGTATTCCAAATACAAACGGCAGAGCAAACACAAGCCGCAATTCCTCAGTCTGCTCAATCAACGCAAGGTGCCGAACTCTCGCGCATTGTTCTGCGCGAGCGCAAGTTGCGCGCAACTGAGTTACTGCCCGTAGCGGGCAAGCTGTTAATTATATGGAGACTTTGTGCGCCGGTATTTATGATGTATTCAGTTTATGAGAATCTGTTTCCATTGCTATCTCAAACTTATCGACTACTTTTGTATGAAGTTATAAGCAGAGGCCTTCGTACCTACTTAGTTTACGTAAACTATAAAGTTTAGCTCCTTATAGCGCCCCTACCGGATACGGTGAGGTACTACAGTGTCATACGAACACAGTTATAGTTTTCTCGTACTAGACGTACCTACAGTTACCGTTCTTTTCCTATCTCGTTCGTGCTATAATATAGCTCACCACTTTGTACTAATTTAGATATTGGCACAGAATTAGCTCGAAAGCCCTGCAAACTTCATTTGCCTTTCGCGTGCTTTGTAAATTTTAGGGAAATTTTACTCAAACCATGCATTATGCATTTGAAATTCATATTGAGTGCCTAACCTTGTACGATATCTGATTTAGACTAAAAGTCTGATTCAAAATTTAGCACTACAATCTTAATGTAAAAGGTACCCAATGAAGACAATTTCACTAAAATCGCCAATAAATATTAAAAACCAAGAGTTAACTCTTATTTGAAGTATGAAACATGGAGACAACCAACCCTAAATTGTCATTATTTCGGATATTGAAGCGAGACGTTGAAAAACCGCACGAGTTTTACGGCGCAAGTGAGGATGCTTTATCGACTGTCAGCCTGAGGTCTCGCAATAACATTCAAACATGACCGATCTCATTCATGTAACGTCACTTGTTTTGTCACTGTTCCGAAAAAAGAGAGCACGGAAATAGAAGAAGGTAAAACAAAAGACTTCTTAACATTGAGCTTTTGTTATTTTCAGAAAAAACAATGAGTCAACAAGGTAGTTGAAGTGCCTTGGTTGAGATGCTTTTAAAGCTCAAGTAGAAGCCTATTTTGTTCTTGTTTCTCTGTTTGCTCGCCAGAGCTACCTGTTGCTCACATACTTTATGATTCCTCATAAATACTATAGAAATTACTATTTCAATTTGATATAAAAAATATTACACCCACCAATTAAACGTCCAGATTGTCATAAACAAACTGTCCGAGGGGCAAGCGGACGCATAAAAACCCTACATAAAATATTAATAGAAATGCACGTGTGTTCATTGTCAATAAATTACCCAAGTGACAGAGCAATAAAAAAGTGTATTTCTTGGAGTGAATGGGAGGCTGTGGAGGCTTCGATGCGAGGTAGCCAATAAAACCAGGCCTCTGTCACTTTCAGAGAAACTTGCAAAGTAAAATGAGCCATGTTTCGCTAGCTCAACTAACATAAACCGAGCATTCTTTGACAGTTTCGTCTTTCACGCCTTTCAGGGTACTCTGTACTCTGTTTACTAACGATACGTTTCAAAATCCTTTGTTGTCAGTTGTCGAAGTGATGTATCTGAGCTGAAGATGTTGCTTCATCTGTGTAGAAAGTGGCTAGTGGCCGCTCGTAAACCTCCGCTGTAGACTGCGTGGCGAGACGCATCCTACCATCTCACATTCTTCTAAGCTACTGTACCTCCGCTTGGGGAAAACAGAATTTAAATTAGGTATTGAAAAAATAAGTGACTTCGTAATCTCATTTGGTCAAAAACTTAAACGCAAGATGAAAAAATGAGAACTGAACGATAATCGAGAACCTTTTGAATCGAGCCCATTTCAGAATTAAATGCCCAGATTATCCGAATTCAGATTTTCAAATTTCATATATTAATTTAAACTTTATTTCTTTAAGCGTACAAAATAAGCACTGTCTAAGTGCTTATTCTTATCTCTAATTTTATACTATAAACAGCTTTACTTAACAGATCTTCAATCAGGATTTTTCACGTAAAACTAGCACTACTAAAATAGCTACCTGCCACAGATCTTGATAAGTACTTACTATACCGGCCAATTCTATTAAAATAATAAAGAAGGCTTTTCATTGAAATAATAAACAATAATATTATTCAACAGTTTGTAACAACAGTAAAGCTTCGGCCAAAGCTCCTCAAACAGAGGAACGCGTAGCAGGAGCGTCGGCAGCGCAGCGGACGCTGCTATTGTGAGCTTCAATAAATAAATAAAATAGATAAACAAATGCTTATTAAAGAAGGTCTTAATAGTAACTGGTAGTAAAGTTAGACCTAGTTAACTAGGTCTAACTTTAACACCTCGCTCTAAGTTCGCAACTTGCAATTTAGACGCGAGGGATCTCTACCTCGGCAAATAGCTCTATTATCCTATAGCACCTTGCACACCTACGCGACCAAGACGCGGGAACTCTTTAAGGGAAATGTTTCGCGTTGTTGACGCTCCCGCTTCGCGTCCTCATCCCGCGTGTTTGACGCGCAGGATTTTTCGAAGCTGGACTTTTGACAGTAACGGTACTTTCACGTCACGTGGGACCTTAACGCGCCCCCTAAGCTATACAATGAAACTTGCATGAGATACAGAAAGGTCATCTGTAAATTAAATTAGAATAATTCTTCAGAGACAGACGGACGGACGGCCAGTTTGACGTTCAAAGATATGATCGGTGACCCGTGGCTGGTTATCTGATCGTTTGATCTTCTAATACCTCGCCTTGTTTCGTTGTTACAAAAAATATGTAATGCTTTTAATTAGATTAAATTGATTTGATTTAATGTGGTTTGGTACAGCGTGTTTTAAAATATCTTATTTCATTATATCAGCCCCATACATGTCCACTGCTGGACATAGGCCTCCCCCAGACGACGCCACAAATAGCGGTCCTGAGCCGCCTCCATCCATCGACTCCCTGCGACCGCTACGTTGTCGTCGGTCCATCGAGTGGATGGTCTCCCATTTAGGGGGAGTTTTGCCATAATGACTACGCTTGGCAGGCGGATATTTACTTTGATGGCATAAATAATTAGATACTTACTCAAACTTGCCTATCTTCGTAAGGTGACGTTCATTAATTACAAACCTTATGAAAGTTATGGATCTGTCATTTCGCGCGATTCTTTAGTAGCCTGGCCTGAAATTATACAATAGAATACTAAAATCCTTTATTTTACACCAGAAAAGTACATTAAATAAGACAAGTACAATACAATGAGGGACTTTATCGCTTAGAAGCGATCTCTTCCAGGCAACCTTTGGGTGGAAAGAAATAGTTGAATTTAAGAAAATCTTCTTCTTTACTCATACTCATACTCATTTATTCGCCGTAGGAGCACAGGGCACACTTGGATACGTCATTTTACAAAATATACTTTACAATAAATGGTACTTACTTATGTTATATATAATTCAAAGCGATAAAACAGACATGACCGGAAAACAATCAAGAACTTAGATTTAAAAAAAAAAGGTAAATTAATAATAAATAGATCAGCTGTAAATAGGCATCGTTAATGTCATGTAAGAAAAAAAAAAATATTATTATTTTAAGTTCATAGTGCTGCTGTAAAAGGGCTTTCTGTAAAGAAAGGAGAAAAAAAAAATATACCCATGCGAACATATCTGTCGTTTTATTATATTTGTCGAAAAAGTATTTTACATAATTATCAGCATAAAGTATAATATTGATATCACTTTAAATGAATAGGGTGATTCTGGATCATCCTGTTCCTCCAACTAGATCGAATGTTGAGATAGAATTGAATAGAGATGATAATTAAGCTAGCAAATAAGAACCGTGACTAACGTTTAAGTTGAATTCTTTAAATCGTTACATAAGTAATCATTGTTATGAACTGGTTGGTCTTAGTAGCAGCTTTTTAGAACTCAGATTTTAGAGCTCCAGAGTAAATATTAAAAAGCTCCTTAAAAGCTTTCCCAGTTTCTGTCTAGCATTGATTCCCGATAAATTTTGATTCCTCTCTAAATGATGTCATTCTTCAAACTTATTTAATTTAAGTATGTATAATATGTAGTAGTAATATATACTGAATATATAATAGATAGGTTAAGTAGTTAGGTAAACAAAGTACCTAATATATTTATGGTTTAACTACATTTTGGCAAAGTTCTCATAAACAATTAGTTTTCAGAACTCGATCCGGCTCAAAATGGTCTACTATAATATCTCACGTAACAAAGGAACGAAATCCTAACATAACAAAAACTAATAATTAACAATAATTTGTTAAACAAACCGTAACTATTCATTGGGTCTTTAAAGACGCCGACAAAGAAACCCGCACATTCGCAGTATTGGGAGTTCTAGCGACTTATTAAAAGTGGGCCAATTATTCCTAAATAGGTTTAGCATACCTAATAAATAAAGCCCAAATTAGAATTCCTTTGATTAATGTTATATACGATTATGTATAGAAATACCAGCATGTTTTACCAAAGTAATCTTTTAAGGTCCGAATTTTGTCAGAAGATTAAAGATTAAAGATGTTAATTTGTTAGATTAAATTATGTTACAATGTAGGTCTTAAAATTATAATACGTCCAGCTCTACAATTCTACCTAACATAGACATGCAAATTATATTTTTAATTATACTTTATTAAAATTGCAATTTCTAAATTACAAATATAAAATGAATTAATTAATAACAAATGGCAAAACAAATGTAAATATAAATCAATGTCAATGAATATATTCGAATTTCTCTAAGTCCCTGTAATTAAAATATTGATTCATAGAATATTTAGCATTTGCTTGGAAGTAATTTTTTTTGTTGTATAGTATAAGATTCCAGATAGGTCCTTTGGACCCTCTGGTAGATTATTAAATATTGAATATAGGATTGTTTCTGTGTCATGGTTATTTTATACTTTTGTGTGTTTAATCTGTTGTTGCCAATTGCCCTTAGTCGTCTAGATCTAAGGTCAACAATTTTTTTTCTTCTGGTTAAGTTCCTGATGCTGTTTAATGAGCTCTACCGTTTGTTTAACGTAGAGGCATAGCAGAGGAAGAAAAAATTCGATACTTTTTGAACAGTGGCTTGCAAGGGTCCAGAAAATATGCTCCACAACGCAATTCTTCTGGGCCCTAAATATCCTATCGGAATCGACGCTGTTGCCCCACAAAAGTAACCATATTGTAGAGCCGATCCTATATGACCATGATACGCACTAAGCGCTGTTTCTATGGATGCAATATATATTAGCATACCTATTTAGTATTGAACAGACGGTATCAATATGTATTCGCCACCTTATATTAGCGTCTAAAATCTCTAGAAATTTAAATGAAGTAACATCTTCGATCTTAGAATTATTAAATTGAGTGTCAAGTTTAAGAAATTTACGTCGAATGGATTGCGATTGCATTATCTTAATTTTAGTCAACCTTAAGATTATTAAACCAATTCACTATTTCAAAATGAATGCTGCTCCTTTATGAATGTTATTTTCTAATTTCGCTATGTCCTTCAATTATTAATGTTGTTTCATTCATCACTCATCAGCAAACAGAACGGCTTAGTAGTTTGATGCATCAAAATAAACCATAATTTGAGTAAGAAAGAATAAAGGCATTTACAATGGTCACGCACGTTAAGTTTAATAAAAAGCGTTTTAATATTCGATAGATAGGGTAAGATGCATTGCAGATTTTATAAATCAGGAAATAGCAAACCAAAGACTCTCCGCTGCCAAAATAATCCACAAAATTCTGTATTCCCGGAACAATCCACCCAAACAATTCATTTCTAAGATCAAAGTCATCAATATTCCGAATAATAAATCCAGTATGTTCGACTCGGAATGCGTACCGAAAGCAAAAAAGAACCACCCAGCTTTTATTGACAAAACTTCTAAAGACGAAACAACAAGAATCGTCCGTTCAACCCTCGATCGTGATCCGAAGCGCGAACTTAGCTAATGAAAGATGAAAAAATGTAAGTACACCGGTACCAAATTCGATTATCCTACAATTTTACATAGAGATCTTTATAGTTTCGGGAATAAGGTTGAAAATGTAAGGAATGTTTGTTTTGTGGTCGCAAATAAACGTTGTTGTCATAATCTACCTGCAAGCGCTTTCTGCTCATTGTCTAGCTTGCACAGCCGGCATATTCATGCATTTCTGTAGGGTTGTCAATTAAATTAATTTATAAACTATGAGTGGATGTAGGCTCTGGTAATGCAGCCGCAGCGAAGGTATTGAATTTAATGAATTAATTTAAAGTAAATTTTTATAATCAATAAAATATGAGCTAACACCAATGAGCCTCACTATTATGTAATTTTTTAGTTTTAAATTAGACGTTGAAATTATTTAATTCAGTTTCAAAGTTTTTCAATTTGCAAAACTAGTTAAAGCTATAAATTTTAGAAAAAATAACACTAATACTTAAACGTAATGTCGTCACCCCTATAAACTCCTGCACCTTTAACAAAAGATCTAATAATTATTATTTTTCATCTGCTTCGTTTTTGTCACAGTTATCAATCAACGCTAGAAGTGACGTTTCATCTCTTTCTATCCTAAAGAATTCTTTATTTACCTGTCCTTGTTATACACTATCCAATGTAATTATATGAACACCTGGGCGCAAAAGAATGTCGCACAAAGGGCCGGGTAATGACGATCCGAAACATAGATCGGGTATATTTTGTTACCAAGAAACTCTTGCTTCATTAATTATGAAACACAATATGCTTTACAATTTTTCGTTAAAATTATGTTCCATCATTTTTGTCATATTATTTGATAAATAGTCTTCGCCTTCTGTATAATTTCATAGTTGATAATTCCTATCTTTGTTTCGTTTACGAAAAGGCCACGATTTTCAATTTTAATACTCGGAATACGTAATTTGTAAAGATTAATTGGAAATAAAAATGACAACATAAGCGGGCTTCCGATATACTTGAAGCAATTGTGGATGTCACATAAATAATGGTTGTCTAAGTTTTAAATAACAAAAGATGAAATCACGGTTCTGTTGAGAAAATATCATAACACTAACAATTATATACATAATGAAGGTGTGAAAGTTTATATTTGAAGGTCAGTATAGATAGATCGATAGAAAATGCTTTATTGCACACCTAACAAAATAATTTACAAATAATTTGTAACAAAAAAATATGACAATTGCCGGTCTTATCGCTCACGGGCGATCTCTACCAGACAACCTTGGATGGATAGGATCGTTGAATTTAACACGGTATAATGCATTATATTGCGGGATTTTGATAAATGATAACAAACAAAAATATACCAAAGTTTAGGCTGGTAAAATAGGTAACTTGACGTTACCAATATAAACAAAGCAGGGTTCGGAATTTAAATACATGGCAAAAATTCGTTCAATAAACTATGACATGAAGACCAAGAAGCCGGTTTAGCCTCGTTTTAGCAAACAGGAGATCCACGTAAAGCAATTTCCACTATCTAAACACCTATCGAATTAACGCTTCCCAAAAAGAAAGCGGTCAAGATTACTCCGAGACGCCGAAAAAATCATTTACAAACACCGTGTTAGATAGCGTTATATTTTATCCTAAGACGGCAAAACTGTAACGATTAAAACGACTGATAAAACCCCAACCAAAACTTGGCGCTAAACGCTGCGATATAGGGCTTGATTTTCAGTGGAAGGATCATTGATGAAATTTCGGCGTATTAAATTGAAACTATTGACGACGGTCAGCAAATCCTGTATGTGTTTGTTTAGGGCGAGCCCACCCTAAAATATTTATTTTATCTCGGTTTGCCGAAGTCGCGTCAATAGTTTGTTTCCATTTTTACCTTGGACCAGATAGGATCAATATTCGGTTATAATTTATATGGCCTTGTTTGCACCACGATATGTAAAGCCAACATCTTCTGAACAAACGTTATCTTCTACAAATACTTACGCGGAATTGGTCATCACGGGCTATTGATTTTTGAAATTTGAAAATTTTAACATCCTGTTATTTGTTTTATCTTAAAATTTTTGTGTACCTGGACAAAATGTTAAAACAATTAAAAGATATATCTTATCAGTTACACATAATTATCAGTGTTAAAAGGATGTTCTATACCTATTAGGTATATGCTGATGAATATTTTTCGCTCAAATAATTTCGTAGCATTATTTTTTACCCTATCAACTAATGTCGAAGTAGTTCTTTATTCATTTTAATGCTCTTTTGTTCATACTTATATGCCAGGTATCTGATGGCCTCCGACTACCTAAGTATCAAAAGAAAATGATAAGGATAATCGGTGAACGTTTGTTTAAGACTTACGTAGTCGGGTTTTAGTTTTTAACTATATTTTTTTGACATATTTGCTGATTGCTTGAGAATACTAAACCTTATTTAGGTTTGAAAAACAGTTTCGGAAAAGACAAACAAAGGCCTTTGCAATGATGCCTCACACGAGCATATTCACTAACAATGGAATTTTCGACCCTTGCTTAGACCCCACTAACTCGTTAGACCCCCAATATCATCTGACGTCATATAGCCTACAACCACCTCGGTATAGAGACGAATCAATTGATACCTCATTTGTTGAGATCGGACTTGTAGTTTCAGTGCTACGTGGGAACATAAAAATTGGCTACATTCAAACATATGTAAAACATACAAACATACATAGGGACCCAAAACTAATAACCCTCCGCCGTTGGTAGTCGGGTAAAAATATTTCTTACAATACACACTCACTACAATCATATATCATCTATATCTTCATAATTTCATGTATTTCTAGTTCAATCAAATTGCTAATGTTGATTCCAAATCGAGCTTTTCGTTTACTCGATTTCGTTTCACCCTTGCATTAGGTTAAGCCGTTGGAAAAGCAAACTTTCCTCAAACACAATATCTTCCAAGATTAAAACGACAAAACATCGGTTCTTTCGCGGAACCTAGCTAAAATAGCGTATCAAATCGACCATCTACACCCAGCTTAGGACGCCACATCTCTAAAAGCTTAGTAATAGAGTTCATATTGTTTTGAAATTTAGTAACCAAACTGAAACATGTTTTGCAGTGATAGTGCTACCTGAACTTATACGCATTGTCTAAGTACAATTGCGGTTCTAGCCCCGTGTCTCAAGGGACATAATCCCTTAACAAACGGCACCTTTTATTTTAAAGCCGTGACGTAAAGCTTTTTGTTTTCGAGGATTTGTTCAGTTTTTACTACATGTAAATCGGAAAACAAAACAGCTTTTGTGCTTTTTGCATTTTGTGACCTAACTACCTGCTGGTTTTAAGAATATGGACGTTGTAAATCTTGAGTGGTTGAGACAATACTTGGCTGTAAATGGGCACGAGCCAAATTTCATTGTCTTTGCATGGTCTTTGTGTTTTTCTTAATTAAGAATTTACCTTTCGAATACTAGTCAGACAACATAAACCCTTATAACTTTATTGTTCCTGAGCTGGTACTGAAAAACACCTTAATGTTCTGATACAATTCTTGGTTTGTTTAAAAATAACATGGGTACTCAAATTTAAAACTTGTCAAAGAAGACATTCTTACAATAGAAGTCCAAAAAAACCTTTTAATTTTCCGTTGCAATTTTTTGCTGTTAATTTATCCCACTCATCAAGATCACCTATTGTCATAGGTATCGAGTTTACACACGGATGCGCGGGCACAGCGAGCAGCTGCTGATTTTAACAAATGGCTATTGATCCCTTCGTAGCATAGGTGCTTGTTTTTTCTTTAAGTACTCATTTTAGTTTAATATTTTATCAAAGTTAGGGTTAGCATGTACCGGTTTCTATTAATGGCAACAAAATACTCACTACTCAGCAGCATTTATTTAAATTGAGCATCTAGCAGTGAGGATTAGCTTGTGTTTGGTCTAAACTCAAAGGGAGATTAGTTAAAATCTAACACTGCCGCTTCACAAGCTTAACGCTCAATAAATTTCAGTTTTTATTGAGCTAGGCTAGACCATCATTGGTGCTTTTTTGGGGTGATGCGTTTTCTCTTTATTCTCGCTAGTTTATAAAATGTTCATCAACCTTGGGAACTCATGTCTCACATAAAGATTTCAAGGAACCAGGTAAATCTTCAAACCTATTAAAATCGGTCTTTGTCAACCCTGCTTCTGCTGCGTCAAGCACGCCCAGTTTTGACATCGTTTTAAAATAATTAATGACGAAAATTTTCAATACCTAACATTTTTTTAAACGCAAAAAAAATATTGGCATCGTCCATTGATACCTCCATTGTCCTTACCCACCCCACATCGACCCACCTGTAGTGAATGGCCCGAGTGTTACAATGAAAAATGTATATTTTTTTTCGTTCTATGCTTCTTTTGTCGGTGGCAACACTATATTTCACGTGGAACAATTATCATTGTCTTTGGCACCTCGGAGGTGTGCGGTTTCTTAGTCCAGATTGTATTGTATTTTGCGCATTTATACCTCTTTTGTCTTGTTGAACTTTCTACTCGTTTTATTCATCGTAACACGAGTACGCAAAAGTATAAATAATTTGTAGGCGCATAGTTGTCGCACATTAAGTAAATTGATTTATTGCAATTATTGAAAACATTAAAACGGGTATTGGCGCGGGAAATGAAACTGGGACTTAGAGGCGATTTAATTTAAACTACAATTTACGATCGGCTATAAATAATTCTGTCGAAGTAACTCAGCGCTATTGTCGCCATTTTTTTAAAACCATTAAAAATCCTATCAATGGCATCGATTCTTTCAAAATCACTCGCGTTACACTTTACCCCCAAAAACATTATGTATTGCTCTCTTTCTAGCGCGTTGTAGGACTCATTAAAATCTGAAATAGAATTAGTGAAACGTGTTAGCTAACTAAAAAATATTAACATGCGTAACAAATTTCAATAAGCAAATAAATTGGTATTCGATAAATGGTTAATGTTAAAAGAGTAATGCTGATTTATATGAATATTCACGCACCTTAATGTGTGGTGTTCGATATTTATTGAAATATGCATTAATTTAATATATTTTATTGAAACTGCGTCCCTAATGGCCGTTAGCGCTTGTTTATTTTAATAGAAATATTTGTTTAGGTATTATAATAACTTCACCTACGGGTTATGTAAAATATAAATAGCTTTCAGGCTATAATTTATATTTACAATATAATATAAATATAAACAGTTAATATTAAATTAACTTATAAAAATATATAACCTAAGTCAGTGTGTTAGAGTGTGATACTTCAGTAGACACGTAGGTAATTAATTAACCAGGTCGGCTCTAAAACCTAAGTAAGCATTTTTGGTATCAGTTATATTTATATAGTACCTAAAATAAACAATAGTACTAGTAAGAACTGTTTCTTATTGTTAAATTGTTCCTCTTAAAATATTCTTACAAGAATCTTGTTACACAAGAAACTTGCAAGCATTCAACAAAATGTACATATAGTAGGTATAACCTATTTCCTGAAGACTTCATACCATTCTTCATCCCAACTGCAATGTTTCACAATGTTTATTTGCCGGTGACAACCGTAAATATGAATCCTATGACACAAGACATAAAGATCATTCAACTGCAATACAAGTTTGTCACGTATTCGCCTTAGATGTAGGCACGTATTTAGGATTGAATTCTGTAGGGGTTGAATTTTTGGGCTAGACGGCTAGTTCAAGCTATATTTAAAATTAGCTGGACTATTGAAATCGAATCGATGAAAGGTAAAGACGCGCGGTAGAGCATCAGATTTGGATAATTCTTATGAAAATAAATATAGATTTCAGATAAAATTTGATTATAATGTATTATTTTTTCATCATCTGGCTCCAAAGAAAGCATCGCTTGTGATAACACAAGCGATGTGTATGTATGCGGATTCATCCTTATGGATGAATCGGCATACATACACATAATATGTACATATTCATACACCAGACCCAGAAAATAATACCTGCGTACAAGCATTTGATCCTGGGCAGGAATGGAATCCGCAACAACCTGCGTCGCAAGTGGAACTTCTCCAGCTGCACCATCGAGATCGTTATTATATTGATGGTGGATTTCATTGATTCAATATATCATAGCATAGCATAGATCGTAGCAAGTGGCATAGTACTTATACGAGTATCAAAGGTAGATTGCAATATATTTTTTGATGGTGAATAGACCTTTGTTTGAATACAATCTCACCCGATGGTAAGTGACGATTACGTTAACGATGACGTTTTTATCGTTTCAGTCGCAAGTGTTTTGAGTTGGCCCTATCCCCCTGCCTCAGTACGCCGCTGTTGGATGCGCCCGTGCACCTTGTCATGACTAAAAGCGATTCGTCGCTAAACAAACAAGCTTTTTAAATGCTACCTAACTTGTCTTTTTTATATGGCGATTTGAATATTTCCATCGTTTTCAGTGAGGTTCGTGACACGACTCGGCACGGGGATCACGTGAGAGATATTTATAAAAGAACCAGTGTATCGGCAATATAGCGTTATTTCCAATTTAATGATTGCTAATACCTACAGAATCGAGGCCGCCGCACGTCAGCGGGCCTTTATTATCGGCAGCCAAACGACTAGGGGTTGCCTTTATCAAAGCCATTATTCTAGTCTAACTTATTTACCTATCAACTGCTGATTAGGGACTTTCAAGGGAATAAGCACATAATAACTATATAGTAGTAGTTATAGTAGCTACGAGGCTTGCCACATTGCACTTATTGAAAGCTATGTATTACCTATGTATTATAATGTAACGTAACTACTTTGCTCATCGTTTCACTCTTACTAGTAGCAAAAGTTAAAAGTATAAGAATCAAAATAAAAGTATGTTTAAAATAAATAAAGATATAAATAAATGTTAGTACCGTTTCACTATTTCACTTCATTTATTTCCACCGTAGGTATTTCTTCTAATATACACTGGATGTCGTTAATTTCTAATATATGACTCCTATCCTATTACATTATTACACAATTTATAATCAAAACAGGAAAAAGGAAGCACCATACGGGATTGTATATAGAAAAAAAAAAGACAGACAGTCAAATATTGAGTACACTAAAATTTAATTTTATAAGTGTTGGCTGTAAAAGGGCTGGATATATTTATAAAATTACAATAATTAATAAAATTATGTCAGAAATTTAACAAATTAAATATATTACATGTCAAGAAATGTCATGAAAGCTGCTGTATAGAGGCATTGTCAAATTAAAACTAAAATAAAGCTAGGTACAATCTCTATCCTGTCGCCTCAACCCCAAAGTGCGTCGTAGCCTCCAACACAATAGATCGCCACCGGCTTCTATCCTGGGCCGCCTCCGTCTAGTCCAGTGCGAAGATTTGAAGTGAGCGGAGGTCCTTTTCCAATTCGTCCTTCCACCGCTAGGTCGCCTGACTGGTCCTCGGCCAACCGGCGCTCCAAGGAAAGCCTGGAAGGTTCGGAAGAACCGGGAGATCACCGAATTAGTGGCCGAGCCCAACATCGTTGGCAAAACAAATTCACACAGGCTGCGCTGGCTCGACCTTTTTTCAGCTTCATTTTATATAATAGAAATTTTTTGCAGTTAGCAGAAAATAAAAATGCCAAATCATCTGAATATCGTGCAAAATCCACATAATATAAGAAAAATAAACATTAAAAAAATACAATAAAGCGCCACCCCTCAACCATAAACAACGTGCCACTGAAATGTTTAACCACAAACTTCAAATAGAGCCATGCCATAAAAATAGTCTTTGCAAAAAACGTTTGAAAAACTTCATCAACAAACTCGCGAAAAAACTCCCTGCGACATGCAAATGCCACCGCGGGATCCGCTCATTACCCCACCATAAAACCATTACAACACTCATTACTGGCACAATTAAAAAAAAACTTCGTCAACACCCAGCAAGTGTGACGAAAACCCCTTACGGTGCGCCCACATAGTTTATATTCATTACAGAAAAAACTTAAAAACCGAGGGCACCACCGTCTTATGCAAAAAACTCCTTACGTATTCACCCCTCGCGAATTTCTACTTTAATGAATGCTCCTCGTTTTTTTCTCCGACACTCGACGCAGTTGTTTTGACGGATCGCAATCTAGCCACTAATTGCTTTTTCCTCCGCGGGGTGAGACGCGAAATTACTTTTTATTAATTGAATTATATTAATGATACTTTCTCGCGGCGATCAATCTTTAATGACGTTTTTATTCCTGACCGAGAGTGACGCGAGCTTTTCCATTTTTTCATCTTTTTACTCGAAGATCGATGTTAATTATGTATCTAATGGCTCCCGTGATACACTTCCATTAATAACACGGCGGACAATGTCGACGTCGTCCTACTCGACAAGATTTAATAACTACGCATTCTGAGATTAATAGTACATCTGTGGCCGGTGTCGTTATAAAAATGTGTCTATATGCACCCCACAATCCATATCATTTTTCTGCAGCTTTCTGCAAAATTACCCCACATTTTCGTAATTACTAATCTGAATGGCGTTTATTATAATAAAAACGGACGGGCGAAACAAAAATGCATCATTATAATGCAATACTTCATCTGTGCTAAATTAATCCGAAAATCGCGACAGCTGCCTCGGTGCCTCGCGCGAGATGTCAAAAAGTTTATCTATCGCGCTTTGCTAAATAAACTTTGATTCATAATCCAAAAGTGGCATTGTTCTCTACGCCTATTATTACCGCTTTTTTATGTTACCATTTTTATTATCCTAACTATTTTTTTCGCAATGGATCGCGCGTTATAATTTCTTTTGTTCCGCGTACTAACATTGTTTCTTTTTTCTGTTACTTTTTTGTCACGGTGTTACCCCGTGATTTATTCCCCCTTTCGGGTAAAACAACACCCGTGCGAGTTACGATTAGTCGTACGTAATATCTAATTACTATGTGCGAGCACGTACAGACGTAACTCGTATGATTCCTCCCACTGATGTGGTTTATGGAATTGGATCCTCATATTTCGGCAGTCTCCCGGTGCCCATAGTTTTTGTCCGTGTCTGAACCGGCAACACTCCAAGGTGTAATCTGATATCTTTATCACTTTAGCATTACGGAGTAAGCTCGGAGTGAATAGAGAAAAAAGTCGCAGCCTACGCAAATACAAGGTGCCTACTTTAATAAATAATGCATCTTTTCCCCGGGGAGCCGGGATGGTAGCTAATGTTGGTAATACCGAATTCAATCATTTCAAACAAAGAACTTTTCTCGCGTAGCTAAATGGCGCTTTTTTAATCGGATATTATAATTAATGTACCTTTTGTCGCGTGCTGACGTGCCCTCGCGCGAACAATAGGATTTCTAATAGAAAGAGATATAAATATTTTTTCTTAGAAACAGAAGGCTACCTGGCGATAAAGCGCAGACGACGGCCCGAGCCAAATTAAATTAGAATAATAAAATCAAAGAGCCTCTTTGTTTCCGATCCCCGTGAAATGAAAGCGACGGCGATATTTATATTCCATGGTTATTAATGGCTGGTCCTTTCCGTAGGTTCGAGATCAAAATAAGTTATGAAAAAAAAAAATAAGTTTGTCGTCGGCCGCGTGAGAGTGAAACGCAACAATGGTACCCCCGTGACCCTCTGGAGCGAGCATCGCGAACTTGAATCGGCGTAAATTTTTTATCAAGCGACCGGGCTTAACCCCTACGCGCCCGGAACCCTTCCCTAACCCATACAGAAAAAAGCACTAATAGTTAAAATGTACGCGTGTGTGTTTTCTCTGTGGGTATAAGGAGTAAGCAATAAAAAAGTGCATTATATCACGCTGCCCTCCCTTCATTAAGTGTCGCGGAGGGTCGCCAGTGTGTAGCTGTTTTTTAGGATCTTTGCAGAATTATTGTGGTTCTTTGAACTAACAGACCAGATCTCAAGATCCTTCTGAATGTAGACCTACTAAAACTTTTTTATTTATATCAAGCTTGGGGCTAGATGATGCTATGTAGATTATCCAGCATTGTTTATTTATTTATTTTATTGGACCCTAAGATTCAGGCGGACTTTTTTTTTTTTTAATTATTTTTTCCATTTCTCCATTCCGCTGTTGCAGAAGATAGAAAGTTTATTGCACACTTAAATCGAAGGTAGAAAAACAACTTAAAACTAAGTTACAAGTTATTAAACCAATACAAGTTTTGTTTATCCGATAAATTTTTATTTATTAGATAATATCAGATTATCTGGAGGATAAAAAAGCATGGGACGACTTTTGCTCCAACTCGAAAACTAACAACCTAACAAGGTAAAGGTTTCTTCTTCGCTTCTTTACTTTACCTTAAAAAGATTGAAGTGAACAAAAAATCAAAGTGATCACTTTATTTCCCTGTTTTACTCATGTAATTTTAATTTTGTTACGTGTCCAAGAGTCCTAGAAGGTCTAAAGGAAATAAAGCACTTTGATATTTGATATTTGTTTACTTTTGGGCTAGTTCTAAAAATCCCTGTTTGATTTATTTTATTGAAACACTAGGCTAAGATTCAAAAAGTATTTGGACCTAATAAAAAGGTTCACAGAAACTTATCAAAAGCCTCTTAATATCTGAATTCAGCAAACTGTTCCCCATCTAAAAACCCATAAAGAAAAACAAGTAGCCCAACAACGCCATACCGTATCGAATCCTTCCCAAAATTAACACGAACAAAACATTATGTTTTATCGATTTTTAGGGTTCCCTGGGCAAAACCACACCAAAAACACACTAGCAAACCAACAACTTAGTTAACAAACTAGTAGTTTGTATCTTAGCTACAAATAAAGTAATTTTCTAATTCTTAAAAAAGTCATATGGCCATGGTGTTCTAAGTCAATATTCTTATCTATTCTTATCTAAAAAAGTTGTGTTAGAGAGCTCTTGAGCTCAAGCGATAAGACCGCCAATTGTTACTTAGTTTTTCAGTTGTTTTACTGTTAAGTATTTGATTTAAGTGTTCAATAAAGTATTTTCTATCTATTGTATCTATGCGTAACATTTATTATAGCAAATCTAAAATATATTACTGTAAAGTTGTAAAAGTCAAGATTAAATGTACAGAACCCTCTCAGTATTCAACGTTACTTGATTTTTCTCATTTAGAATAGAACCGTCCCGACAGACTGATAAATAAAGCTTTGTCCAAGGTATTGATTCATATCCTCTTTTTTGGAAGCCATAAAAATAACGACTGTCTCCCAATTGTTGTGATCGTAAATCGATAAACTTTCTATAGAGCTTGATTAATTTAGTTAGCGCAATTATATTTTGCGCACACTGTAGCGTGTAAAATTAGACACCATTGAAATAAAATATGATACCGAAGGAGTTGGACTGTCTACCTTCAGACGTAATGAAAATAAGTGATTTACAGCTACTAAAATTAGTAACCTAAACAAAGGCTTTCAAAATGCACCATAATTTTACATACAAGATAATACGGCGTGTTTTAAAAAACTATAAACCGACTTCAAATTCCCTTACTTTTATCCACAGGGACTCCCTGTGGATAAAAAGTTTATAGGACCCGAAGGGGTTCGGGTTCATTTTCTATACATAGAGAAAGAATTTTCAAAATCGGTTCATAACTGGCGGAGATATCGCGTAACATACATAAAAAAACATACAGACGAAATGAGAACCTTTTGAAGTCAGTTAAAAATTAGCGATTATTTCTGCTTAATTTAAAGTAAAAAATAACTATTTAAAATAACAATACAGGGTTCGTCCTTTTTCGCCACAAACGGTAAACCAACTCCTATAAACTGCGAACGATAAACATAATATTAAATTGAAGAAAACAAATAGACATTAAGTCCGAGGCCAGACCGTATCGCAATTTCGTGCCATAAAAATAATCAAATATATTCGTTCCATCTCATTTGGCGTCGTCTTAAACGATTTCTCTCGTCCGTCCTTTATTACCGAAAACATAACTTCTCATTTTGTTTTTTATCCCCTACTCATGCCACCCTGATAGGGTATAAACCTACACGGGGGTTGTATGCCTGTTTCTTATGTATTTTCCGCTATTTGCCCCATAAGTCTTCCTTCTTAATTCCACGTATAAATTATCATGAGTGCTTTCTTTCTGGGAAATTAAAAAGCTTTTTTCGTCCAGTATTTTTCTCATATTCATTGGTAGAAAAACTAAATAGAATTAAAGGATCCTATGGGAAAGCATTGGGAATGTATCGTTTCATAAAAAATTGCTATTATAACAATAGGTACCTATCGATAGCGCGTTTAACATGAAAACGTGTTTTTTACTGTAATTAAATAATATTCTGAACAATTCACACAGCATTATCTAGCCCCCCGCTAAGCAGAGCTTGTGTTATGGGTACTAGATAACTCATATACAAAATAGAATATAATACATAAATAGATATTTTTTTATTATACATAGAAAACGACCCGAACACTCTGAACAAATATTTGCAGATCGTACAAACATTTGTCTCGAGCCGGGCATCGAACCCGCAACCTCTTGCGTCGCAGGCAGACCTTCGCCCACCGCGCCACAGAGATCGTCAAAAACTGTGCCTTCTCATAAATAAATAATGCTGGATAGTGGACATTTACACAGCATTATCTAGACCTAACAAGAGCTAAGCTCTAAGCAGAGCTTGGGTTGGGTACTAGATAACCGATATACATAAGTACAATACATTATAAACAGATATTTTTGCTATTCATAGAAAATACCCAGTAACCCCGCAACAAATATCTGTAGATCGTATTAATATTTGTCCCGAGACGGGAAGCGAACCCGCAACCTCCTGCGTCGCAGGTGGACCTTCCGGCCCGCTATACACAGACTATTAACATAAACATTTATTTATTTCTTAAAGATTTAACTATGTTAGTTAGTACAATATAATTTTACGGTAGGTAGGTGTATGAAACTAAAATATAAGTGAAGAAAATAAAAAGATCTTAAGTTTTGAGAGATATTGTCAATAAAGTCCAGAAGAAAACGGTGCAACAGTCATAAAAGTAAAAACACTCTCTTATTCGTAACCTAAACTCATTCAAAACACAACAAAGCATATTTTCCCCACAATAAAGATAACACTCATAAAAACATAAAAATACCGCATTGTTTCATTTGCGCGAAAAAGCTCCCTGTGTTTTTTATCAGTGGGAGCTCACATATTGCAGGGGGACGGGATTTCCCGTAATGCGGTTAATTTCCTTTTTTTTCCTTTTTATTTATAGTAATCCCTTTATAAGGTGATTACGGAAATGTGTTTCGTGGACGTAAAGAACGCAGCAGGAGATGTTATTCAGGGTTTTTAAGCGCAAAACGTATGAAAGTTTAGAGCTTAATACTTTCTCTTTGCTGAAATATTTAGGTGATTTTTATGTGTGTCTGCCTGTATTGTTATTTTTATGTTTTTTTTTATATATATATTCCTAGTCTCCGATCAAGGAATTAGTATCTTGTTGTTAAGGTAATAAAATTGGCATAAACATAAAATTAACGTTT
The DNA here is from genome assembly GCA_947859395.1 of Eupithecia insigniata. Taxonomy (NCBI): domain Eukaryota; kingdom Metazoa; phylum Arthropoda; class Insecta; order Lepidoptera; family Geometridae; genus Eupithecia; species Eupithecia insigniata. The sequence goes on from OX402002.1 coordinate 9,560,594, forward strand.
GTGTAAATCACATTTATATACTTAGCTTGGGCTAGATGATGCTGTGTAAATTGTCCAGCGTTATTTATCTAATTATATACTTTTTTTACTGATTATGGTAACAAAAATATATAACATTATTCTTAAAACTCACAACGCACTTATTCATAACAGAAAACTCCAGAACAAATAGTAGGTTATGCAACATATTTTATTGAATTATACAAATGAATCCTAATGCCAGGAAGCTAGTCAAATGACGCACTTTAAGTTGTCCTTGGTCCAGAGAACTTAATATTAATGTAGCTAGTTGGCATAAAAAACCAGAGTATTCAAAGACATTAGGAATTTTCCAGACGCTACTCATACAACCGTTTCAAGATTTACAAAAGTTACGGAATATTTCCATTGATTTTACTTATAAAACAGTTTGGTAGATTTGTTTCCTTATTTGCTGTGACAGGATTTATAAAATAAAACTAGCTGCAGCCCGTGCGTTCGCCCGCATTTTATCGGGATAAAAAATAGCCCATGTTATTCTAGGTCCCAATCTATACCCATACCAAATTTCAGCGTAATCGGTTTAGTAGTTTTTGCGTGGAAGAGTAACCAATATCCATACATCCATCCATACAAACTTTGACATTTATAATATTAGTAGGATAAATATCTAATAAAGTAAGTATATTATAACGATAATGTATACAATAAGTCAAAGGTTTGGGAAGATATAGGTACAAAGTCCTCATAGGAAAGCAAGTCACCTCCTGCCCTCGACAAGGGGCTAGATTGTCTAAGCCCCCTGCGATATCAATACATATTATAAAACAAAGCTCTCAGCCGCGTCTGTCTGTCTGTTCGCAATAAACTCAAAAAAAAGTGAACGGATTTTTCTGCAGCTTTTACCAATATATACCTAGAGTGATTCATGAGAAAGGTTTAGGTATATAATTTAGAATACAATAGACAATAATTATTGTGTGTCTCACAATTTGTCAAAGTTTTGTGTAAATTGGTTGAAATATAACGATAATTGTTGGTAGTGTCGGAAAAAGTCAAGTTTTCATCGAAAACGCTGTATAATCCCTTTGAGATATAACAAAACAATGCATGGTGTTATATATTCTTCTTAGTCCACGCGGGCGTAGCGGCGGGCTGGTCAGCTAGTGCAATAAAAACTAGCCACAAACAAAACAAAAGAAATCATAGAATCAGAATCAATAACTTTATTTATTTAGTCTTACAAAATAAGCACTTAAACAAGTCAAATATATATCGAACGTTCATTTGTTTTTGGTTTGTCTACTAAAACGGCCAGTATTTATTTTCACTTCCTCCCCTTTCGCCACTTGTATACTTTCACTCCAGTAGAATAAACGTGTAGCACTCATAGGCCGCACCGCACGCGCATGCCTCCGCCTATATACATATACATACATATGCTATGACCTTAATAATTTAATTTTAAGTGGTTAATCAGTAGTACCTAAGTATTGAGGCTTTTGATCTCAACTTTAAAATAGCCTATATTACTTTTTTGTTTTTCACTAGCTCTCGGGTCACGCGTGGCTTCGACTAGACGCTCAGATAATTATTTTTTAACCCGGAGAGCCTCTCGTTTCCAAAAGTAGCAAAAGTTCTGTCAAGAAGAAAAAGTTGTGTTCTTTGCATATTTGCGCCTCAAAACATCCAACATTTATATATTTTATCGGCTAAAAATCCACATTATCATACCAGAAATACGCATTTCATATTTTCTAGTTACCTACATAGGTTAATGAGATTCTCTAATACTTTATTGAACGAATTCTAATGCAATCACAACAAAGTGTCCAAGTAGTCGATTATCATAAACATTGTCTATTTTTTACGGAAAACGTGTTGTCATACACGTGATACGTGAGATCATGTTGAAATTATCTAAATTCCAAGGTCTTTTGCACTTTCTAGTGTATCTTAATCCAGTCTATAATATTCTTAATGCACATGCTCGATTAAAACTACCGCCTCTTCTTTTTATAAAAAAGGAATTTTCAGAAATCCTTTGGGCAGTTTATGTTGCCTATCATAAGCTTAATATCTAAAGTAAAAAAAGATAAAGTAAAAAGATTTTTAATTGCCAGAACAGATGAGTAATGTACAGCAAATTAACCTTAAAAAGAAAAACTGACAAAATCGGACTCCACTCAGCATGTGCTATGGTAGAGCAGATCATACCATAGCGCTGGTCTTCCGTGGATATCTCTGTAATAGTTTTATTTTTTTGCAGAGAAGCGAAGTTGCTCAACATTCAATTTTTGTTAGAAGTGTCTTAAAGCCTATGTTAGGTTTAGTACCAGAGACAAAGTTCTCACTGCTTCAATATAGGGTCATAATAGGGATACACATTGTTGATAACTACAGGTACGAGAGGCTGTACAATTTCTAGAATCCAGGAATTTTTTTAATGTGAAACAAACAATGCATTGTTTGGTTTTGATGGGTACCATTGCAATGGTACCAAATCTAATCATTTTACAAAATGAGGGTAGTTATGCATGAAATTTTACTCAAACTTTTTTGTTAGTAGAAAACCATAAGGTACCTAACAGCAATAACTGATAACAACCGAAACAAAAATAGATAAACACGCAAATTAAAGCTCATAACGGACGAGACAAATAAAAGCTGTCAGAATCAAAACTTTTCTACCTTCTGCGACTTGCTTTGAAAACATCGTCAAATATTTTCCAGTTGTATTTCTTTAAAAGGGAGGGCCTTTGCCCTGCATTGGGATAATACAGACTGAAAATAAATACCTAAATACATTTTCTTTCGCGTTGTAACTCCTTTGTTTACACAAAATTATTTAAGATTTTTTTACTATGGGGGCATGTCGATGAATTAGGTCGATGAATTAGGCCCACTCAATGCCACTTGTATAAATAGTAAATTTTTAAAAGCTGGCACGTTGCTCTTTTCCTTTTCGTATACTGGAGGCCTGGATTTGTGACGTCAGCGTGCACAATGCCGCATGAAAAAACAAAAAACGTTTACACCACCGTTCAAAAATTATCTAATACATCTACCTCCCAGCAGGCATCTAAAAATAAACTTTCTATCAAACACGTAAGAAAATTGTGAATCCAAAGTCTCCCCTAAGAAATTTCAAAGTACCTCATTACGGTTCCTCCCTCCCTTTGCATATAATTGCATCTTTTTGTCTGAAAAATGCTCGCCTCAGGCTCTGATTTACGCATACAAGGTGTGCAACAATAATGCTGCCTCAGATAAATATTAAGCAATCAAAAAAATATTCTAACACCTCGGGATAAGACATATTTTTCTTGGTCTTAAGTGTCGTGTTTTCGGAAAATGTTGAGCAAAGAAAACGCTTGGGGAATCCACCCTCGGTTTTTTAGGGGCACTTTTTCCTTAATTAATGCAGAGTTTTTGGTCTCATCTGACTTCTTTGATGGTACGCTTTATGGTGGCAGTAAAAATTGTAATTTCAATTAGGTTTTTCTTATCTAAATTCTTCATACCACTTACGATTCGTGTTATATCTAGTTACTATTTATAAAAAAGTGGTGCATTTGGCAGCGACATTGGAGGTATTCAGTATGATCTATATAAGAAGGTAGGTACAATAAGATGGGAGCTTTGAACCCTACCTATAAGATTATGCTGTAGGATAAAAAGGTTATCGAAATGAAATGTACAAAAATTTTTTAGAGAGCATAAATTCAATTTCTGATTCCAATTACCAGCCTAGCTTAGATACAGTCGAATTCTCAGAATCGCGAAAGTATTACACGGTGAGATGGCTTTCCACGGTATCGTTATTAAAAATATATCCACCCTCCGAAAAGAAAGTTGACTCATAATAAAGGCCGGTATAATTTTTCCTTTTAAAACTTTTTGATTAGATAAAATAATGGGGTGGGTAAGGAGGGAGCCCGAGGCTTCGATATCGGCTATTCTAATTGTTGTTTTCTCTGACGATGTTTACATTTCTTTGTGATTTAAAAAATCTGCTGCTTGTTCTGGTATCTGAAATATTCGCTGGATATTTTCGAAGTGAATAGATCGCCCTAATTAATCCCGTTTGAACTTTTGACCCCCTTTTGACCCCCTGCACCTACGCTCGCTGAACATGAAAGGTGTATCGATTCAAAATGAAAACATTGACGTTTGAGAGTGACATGTCGGTAAAAAGCGGGTGATTTGTGTCGATTGCATCACTTGCTATTGATTGCTATTCACATGGACTTTTTATTTGGGGATTAGCTGTGTTTGTTGTAAGGCTTCTTAATTTTGCTTAGTTAACAAAATTGTCCCAGGATTCAATATTCCTGTTCTAAATTTTAAGGTAAAGAAAATCAAAGGCAATCTCTTGTGCAGTTTCGTACGAGTAATCAAAACTTCTGAAAAATTAAAGACTCATCGTAGGTTCAAGAAATGACAAACTTATGAAAAACTTTTAAAACTCATGTCTAACTGTGACAATAACAGGAAACACGCTATACAAAAAAATAAATGCAAGAATTCTACCCAAAAACCTCAAAATAATAACTCCCTAAAATATAAAATGTCACAGTCGATAATGGTCTTAGGGTTGTCCCCTGCTTTTTTTCATTTTAAACCATTTGACAAGCCGTGTGTCGAACGCAGCACTGCCCTTTACAATGCGAGTTTTCAATAAGATTGGTTACACTACAGTAAGCAACGCAATCAATCAAAATTGCATCGATCGGTGATACACTGGGCATAGTGGTGTTTCTTCGTACAATTGCAGAACTTATTAGGATTTAGCCGGACCTTAATTGTAAAATTTGATAATATACGTAGTTCAAACAAACATTAATCTGATTTGGCATGTTCGTGAAAATCTTATATTTTTCTAACTAATAAACTCGCTTCCTAACAAAACCGTGATTGTAACCTATGTATGTACATATGTACCTCTTGATAGCATACCTTTATTTTGAAGAAGTTTTTCAGAACCATAGTATCAAAACAAACGCTTTTTTCATCTCATCAACATTTTGAAATTTATGGTGTTTTCCTGTAATCAGCACTATTTAAAATACCAACCAACTTATCTTCAGAAATTCAGTTTTTCATCCGACCTTTTACGTTATCCGGCTATACATTTGTACGTCCCTAGTATAAACTAAGCACGCTCACTGCCCGCGATCATTTGCGGACGAAATTATTGCACTTATCGACTGCTTGATTCAATTTGAAACTGTATTGAAATTGAAGCCGCAGAAAACTCACATCAGTTAAATTGTATCTATTGTTGTGATACATTCAGCCATACTACGTATATAAGCTACAAACTTTATTTCAGCCTTTACCAAACAACGAATTTGTTGTAATAAACTGATTATTGTAAATGAAATGACTAAAGATTTAAATTGTAATTTTTAAAACAATCGAAAATATGATTTGTTTGATCTGCTTTTATTTTGGCACTCACTCATCAAATTAAATATTTATAATAAAAATATGCTGTTTTCTTTAGCATTTGCTAACGAATTACGAAGATATTATGTTTCTGTAATTTTTGCCCAATCAAACAAATGTCACCTATCACTTTAACCTAAAATAACAAATAATAAAAACACTGATTGAAGTTTCACATTATGCGAATGCTAGCTAAAATAATTATATAGTTACAAAGGTACTTTGTTTATAATTGGAATCGGTAATTTTATCAATCAATACAATACAAATACAAAATATTTATTTCTTTAACATAATTTACAGTAATTTAACAGTGTTTGAGATTCCCTTTTAAGTAAAATAAATACCTGTGTTAGGGAATCTCGCTCTTCCATGACAATTGAAATATGAAAGTAGATTTATCAAATCAAAAATTTATCGAACTCGTTCTAATGAAAGCGTTTCAACAGTGAATAATAAATAAATTAAAATAAAAAAGTAAACAGCTCATGCTCACTGTAAACAAAACAGAGGTTAAACGGCCCGTGAAATAACAACAAAAACTCGACAATTACACACCAGATATATCTCACGATAGTTTTAATGACAGCCATCACTTTCTTCAGAACATCGGACGAAAAGGAAAGCTACGTCACTGCGATAGAAAATATTGACACGATATGGGAATAAAATTACGAAACACGTTAACCGTCTACAAAGCTCAGATTTCTTTCCAATTAAAAAAACTGCTTGGTAGGGTAATTTTTACAGTATTTTAACAGCAACTATTCTTTTCGTTCGCGAAAAATAATTGTTTAACAACCAAAAAAAAATAAGTATTTAATTATTTTTCTGTTTCTCATTTCCATGATCACGGGCCATATAGTGACCCGGTCCTTTGGGAGGCATGCGTGGAGCCGAAGCCAACAGCACAGAGGCCCTTTATGAGAATTAATCTAAAGGCGAGAGCTACACATAGCGGATATCATCCTTGGTTGCACAATATGATACACCCGAAGATGATATCCGCCAGGTGTAGAGACTATTGCAAAGGAAAATGAAAATAACAAAAAAGCCATGATATTGTGGTGAATTATAATAATTATTTTTATTATTAACATTTCTAATGCTGTGACTACTGTCACGTCACGTATTGCTACCCGAACATACATACATTAAAAATCCTTCGCCATTTGATAAATAAGAACTAGGTTTATTAGTATTTTCGTAAACCCCCCTCTTGATGGGAGAGGCTTATGTCCATCGGACGTTTTAAGGGGCGATATTATAATATGATCTTGGACTCTAGATACAATTCTGCGATTGTCTTTTCATACAATTATTCAAGCTGATGACGTCACAAATCCAGGCCTCCAGTATACAAAAACAAAAGGTAATCGCGCTATCTTTTGAAATTTATCTATATTAAACCAGCTGCGATCATTGCAGCTACAATCTAACAAACTTCCTTGTAAGTTGAAGTTTGTAATTGTCGTTAAATGGTCCGTGACGCCTCTGTTGTTTTAATTAATATCGTGTTAGCCGTTAATAATTGCTGGTATTATAGTCAGGTGTGAAAAGCAATTATTTAAGCGTCAATTTAAGAAATTGTTCTTTTACTTTCCTACTTTGTACTTGGTATTGTCTTTGTGGCAACTCCAGTTGGTAAAAAGTTCTCACGGTTGTCGAGAACGTCATACCATACCAGATACCAGTCCAGATTTGTCGAATATTTTATTTTGTTATATTTATCCCTGTGGGTTAACAATCGATTTTTTTAGATTTTCTATCAATTATTTTCTTACTGCTTAAATTGAAAATACTGGTCTTAATTTGTTTCTGTCCATTAATCATCATTTTCTTTTGTTTATAAAGAAAAGTTCAATGAGACGTTGGGAATTAGCACGTCTCACGTGAGACGTTGGGAATATCTCACAAAATTGGGTGTGGAAAAATGACAAACATACCTATCTAGTTATGAATGCACCGTTTGTTTTAGGGTTTCGGGATTTTTGAAGACAGAAGCTTCTAAATCAACGTAGAAATAAATTATGGCTTTCATACCTTCATCAAGACGCCCCGAATCGAAATAAAGATAAATAAAATTTACATTTCCTTGTAAAAAAGTGTAAAAGAAACATAGGGCTGGGCTCATTAATACTAATATAATTGTAAAGCTGTAATTTACTCGATTGAAACAACGAATTAGAAGATAACTAATGTATGAGGATTGTATGAACGCCCACTTTGTGTGTTCGAAACATTCTTCATTTGAATTGATGTTTTATTTGAATTTTTTTCTTTTTTCTTTTCGGAGTTCCGATGTAATTATACAGTTCTGTATGTCAAACAGTTGCTTAAATATGCACCGTTTAATCACGATAGGGCTAGCCGGAGTAAAGAGTTCTTTTACACTGACGCTTTTTGTGAACAAAAAGTATGGGATTCAGGTCAAACATTTAATTCTGCTTTTTATACTTCCTGTCAAATCTGAACATAATTTCAAATGCAACGTGTTTACCAGAAAATTTATTTTGCAATTATGTATGTACCTACGTAGGTACTTAAACACAACTTTCACTTAACGTTAGCTAATGTAATTAAATTCTTTATTATATCAAAGAAAATTACAGCTAAGTATATACAAATAAGAACTAGTATTTACAATAAAAACTAAGGAGCTAAATACAGACTGTTGCAAACAATCCAGAGGTCTATAAATAGTCAAGCATCCAAATAATTATCCATAGCTATGCTTGCCCAGCGAAGATTAACCAGTAGGTTAATCTTCACACAATAAGGCAGTAGCCTTATTATGTGAAAACGCCAAAGCAATGTCAATTTCCTTCATTTCCCCTTTTCACTTTTCATTTTCAAATCAAAAAGCTAAAGTGAAAGGAAAACCTGACCTACACTAACTTTCCCATGAGTTTTCCAACCCTTCTGTTGTTAATTGTTCCACCCTAACGAGTCATCGGTTAACCCTGCAAATACTGCCATGCAAATTAACCCTTTCGCTGCCTGTTTGCGTAGTTTAGCCCGCTTTATTGAATTAGAGGCTTGGCGCTAGGGGTGTGGCTGTGAGTTATCGATAGTATAGTTTTTCAAGAAACAAATGACCTCACTTTGGTCTAACATTGTTGGGTAATAAGTATGCAAACCAATCAGGTAGTTAATTTTAGAAAATAATTATTAAATGGAAACTTTAAATAACGTTATAGAACTTGCACTTTTGGGTTTTATTCTTTCCTAAATCTAATCAACCCAATTAATAAAAATAGAAATACTATTTATTCATAAACTCGATTTACGTATCTTAAATACATTTCTGCGAATATAACTTGTTGTGTGTTCAAGTAAATTTTAAACTTATACGAATTACACAAAAGTCAATACAAAAATTGTAATTCAAATAAATATTATAAAGACACCCTAGATAAATTAATTACCGACCCATCTCGACAACTGTCAACGATACCATCCCATCACTATGATTTACCAAGAAAGGGTTGTTGATACTTTGTAAGAAGATTCCAACATAATTAATAACAGCCCTAGGGGCTTTCATTAGCTGAGGTTTGTTTAAAGCCTTTCTAAAGGCTTCAGGGGTCAGGTCGGGGTGTTAACAAGCTGGTTAATAATGACTTCACAGATTAACTGTGTAATGGGTTAAATGAGTAACAGACTGAGGAAATATTTTATGATAGTTAAACGTTTGGACAAGGAGAAGTTGTTCTCTTCTTTCTTTGAGGACATATTTGGTAAATTTTATCATCTGAACACACTATTTTAAACAGTTTATTCCCAAGATCTCACGTGAGACGTTCCTATTTTCAACGTCTCACGAAAGTATTCCCAACGTCTCACGTGAGACGTCCCTATTCTCAACTTCTCAGGAAAAGTATTCCCAACCTCTTACATGAGACGGCCCTATTCCCAACGTCTTATGAAAAGTATTCCCAATATCTCACTTCAGACGTTATAAAGACTCGTCGTCGTGCCATTTTTATCACCGGCTGATAGCGTACATAGTTTTCAGAACCATTTACCTACTCAAATTAATTGACATAATTTTTATGAGAGCAAAACATATGTAGATCAAGGCGTTCGCCGCCCAGTTGCATTAAAATAGTTGTTTAAATCCAGGCTAATTTAATTATTTTTTTATACAACTCTAGACGTACATGTATGTTCTTATTCTAAAGATTTCGATTAAAATCATCCATCTATGTATCCATGTTTTTCATAATATGAATAAAACATAAACACGGATCCATCTACTCAAAACAGGATTGCATTTTTAATGTACCCTCTTTTTTATCTCCTCATCTTTCCCCAAAAAGTAATCCATTTTTAAAATGTTAATAAATTAAACCCAAACAACTCGAACATCAAACGAGGGGGCTTTAGGGAAACCTCAGGATTTCAAACTCTCAAGTTTTCCCTGGTTTCCCTGTTTAATGAGAGTCCGCCCGCCCAACTGTGTTAATTGCTTAATCGCGTCGTCGAGGGCGGCATTAATTGGCCGGACCACTTAAGCCGGAATTTCCCGGCAACTTCCGACAAGTTAAAGTCCATAATTACAAGGCGAGATGTTTAATTACGGGTCGCCGGACACTGGGAATTAATTTTAAGCTGTTGTTTGTTTAGAAGAGGGTTCGTGTTGCTCTGAGACCTTTGAGGCTTTGAAGGTGATTTCTTGGTTGGGCGGTTTTGGTAATTTTAACACCTTTGATTTTAATGGTGATAATTATGCTGACCATTTAGAAATTAAATTAATTCGAATGAGTGGCTATAGAATTTATGATATTTCCATCATGAGGGTTAACAATTTGACTCATAGGTTTATGTACCGGCATTAGTTTGGAAAGACGTAATGTCTTTCCAAACGAATGACGGTACATAATGTCTTTGTGGATGCGACAGACACGTAATAGCGCCGGATCTTGTTAATTCACTTCATAGCTACCCAAGGTTGTCTGGTAGAGATCGCTCGTGTGCGATAAGACCACCAATTCTCACATTTTTGTACGTAATGGTTTCTATTGTTTGTTAATTGTTTTGTAAAGTGTACAATAAAGCATGTTCTATCTAAGACATTTTTAGGCCATGTGATTTGTACAAAACTAGAGGGAAGAAAAATATTTTCGTACCTCATTTTCTTGGAACATTAATTGTGCCAAGCCCATGATTGATTTTCTATTAATTATTATTAACAAGATTCTTATCAATGAAACTTTTTAAATTACTGTTGTAAACTGGTAAGATCATGATCAAACAGTAAACATAGGTAATTTTACAGAATCTCAGTGAAAATGTATTCCATCAGTTTTAATGCAAGTCTGCAATCAAAATCCGCGGAGAAATTGCAGTCAATGGGAAAGCAAAGAAATCGAAACGTTAATCACGACCGCTCGCTCCGTCTAATTGGATATCAATCAAGGAGAATTACTCCAGGAAAACAGAATTAAAAGAACTCGGAAACCCGAGGCTAACAAGTCTCGATTACAAATTAAACAGGCTGAGTGTCAGCGGCCGAGGATGCTGACTCAAGATGAAAAAGAATCTAATTACAACGAGACTTTCCGTAGCCGCTCTTTAATTGAGAACTTTGCATCCCCCCCTCGCCCTTCCGGCTCCATCCTGTTTGCATTCCCCCTAATCGCGGCGTCGATTACATTTTTTAATTCCGTTCGAGCTTTTAATTTTCTTCGCGCGCGTCTTTTCTTTAGCACCGTTTTTTCCTCGACCGGTTTCTCACTGCTATTATACGGCCCCGTAATGAGATTTTCTTTCATTATGTTTAATCTCCCGATTAATTCAAATGTTGATCTCTTTTTGTAGCTTTTTATAGGCGGAACGTTGCCGTGGCGAAACGTAGGCGTCATCGACATCGGATTTCGGGCGCGACATTTGAAAATAATTAAGGGACGTGATCGACCGTCGCAGCGGGTGACGGAGTCCGAGAGATCGGCTGGTCCGATTAGATCGTCAATAATTTAATTCGCAACAAATTCAAAACTCCGTCCCGCCCGGATAGGCTAGTGGACGTGTCCGGAACGCCAATGGCTAGTCCAGAAGTCGGCAAATTGAAAACACCTCGGGCGCGGCTGTAAACACGTCACGTGATTTAGGTTTTAATCAAGTAGGGACGCGCCGCCCAGCCGTAATTGTGACAAATCCTCTGTTTGTCCGAAAGAACTTTTAACTCTCCGGCGGAACGGCTCCGTAACTGCTCTTCGCACGTGCCCCTGAGAGGGAGTCGTTTTTTGTCGACACATGTGCCTCCCCCACTTTCTTGATTAATTTTTAATATTTTTCCTTCCAGTTCACGTACGCAATTTTCACTTTCCCGCTTAGCTTGCGCTATTTCAATATGTGATCTAATAATGTCGTCGTAGCACGTAACTTTCGGACTTATTTAAATTCGCTGGTATATTTGGGGCACTCGTGGATTTCATTGCAGCAGTTTGCATTTACGTTCAAAGCGTTTCCTTACTGACTTGATAGGTAGGTGTAAGTATGATAATGCTTTAGTTCTAGTTACGGCTAATACGCCAGTTAGCATTAAACGTTTCGCCCGCGCTACTCCTACGTACTCATTAGCGAATTAGCTGAGTAACAATTGTCGCACTTAAGGCAGTAATAAAGGCAATGGGCATTTAACTGGACGACATTTGTGATTTCTCAGAGACTATATTAACTAGGATACCTAGACAATACACATGATATTACTGTTTGTAAATTTATCCGAAAAAACCGTACGTAGACATTTAACTTCGTCGTTGCCATCTGTGTCATAAGTTTTATAATGAAAATTTTCTGGTATGCACCAGATTTATTTTATTAGGCAAAATCTAAAAACAACTGAAGATTTATGACCATTTTCTTTGACACCCATTGACACCAAAACACCAAAGTCGTATAAATTACAATCACTGCCGCCTTTTCGGAGTCGGGCGGAATTTGCTCTATGGATTGCACTTATATTGTTCTAGCTGACCTATGAACTCAGGTACCCAGACACATCCCAATAGGTAGAGTAGTGCCACTACCAGTAATCTCTCGCAATTATCGCGTGGCGCATATCCCGATTAGCGGCCAGACGGCAATTAGGTCGGCGGACACTCGCGTTAACCTGCAATGAGGATACGCCTAAACACCGCTCATTGTGCCAAACTATGCTCTTATACTTACCGCTAGATCTTTTTATTTCGAAGGTAATTTGAAAACGTGATTTTTTTATTGTGAATTGGCCTTCTTGGGCACAGTGTTACCTGATAGTAAGTGACCATGTAGCCAACGATGAATATAAGCAAAAATCGGGGTTTTCAAACCCAATATGAGTAAGAGATTCTAATGAGTTATTGCTGCTGAAAAAAGTCAAAAGCAACTGCAAGACAAAGTAATGAGTTGGAATCACCTTGTGTCTGCTACAAAATTCGGATAAATTAATTCTTCCATCAAATTTTTATTAAAAATGGACCTAGCTAGAACAACCAAGAAATAATGAATGTAACATTTCAAAACAGATGTGAAAACCCACACGTTGCAAAAGCCAAACATAGTGCACCGTTTTGATAAAAGGGTATTGAAGGCTTATGATACTTATGTTAATGGAAAATTGAGAAAATATTCCATGAATGGTCAGCCGACTCTCCCCTATTTATAAATCACATCCTCACTCTTTGTGAGTCCACCTTCCAACTCACCCCACGAGTTCAAAGAAGCTATGTCCAAATTATAAATTCGCATTAGATCGGACGCGCACGGTTCGTTTACCATTTCATTTCGGTTCAATATCGCCACTCTACTTTGTTCCACACACACCCTGCACCCCGCTTCACCCCTCGCCTTAAGACGCCGGGAAATATCTGCGTTTTAAGCTATATTTCTTTCATCCCTCATTTTTGCAGTTCGTAGCAATCTGAAATCCAACACGTCTCCCACAGGGTGTCCCCCCGCGGGTGGCGACCCCCATTCTTGTACCCGGATAAAAAAACGATATCTATTTATAAAAAGTACGCACGCATACGTGTGTGGACATGATTAACGCATGTGTGAGTGTGCGAGCGCGGCTGTGTGCGTGCCCGCTCATTTGCAAACCGTCTCCAGAGATAACGTCCTCCACTCGGTTATCCCGTTCTTATTGCCTCCTTCTTTTCTTGATTGCTTTGTGTGGAAAACTTTCCAGTTTCGCTGATGGAAATTGATTTTGTTTCTGAAATAGGAGCGAGGCTAAATCCGTTTTCTGGTATAGTATGGAAAGCAAAAGGTGATTTAAATTCAGTTCACATTTCATTTAATAATTAAAAAAAGCAATCTCGGGAGAGAGCCTTGAGGAGAACTATTCTAAATAAGTAATGGTGTTGGCTGAACGGTGGCTCGACTCTGGCTCGGCGCGGCGCTCACGTATGAACGTAATTATAAAAATTGAAGGCAACTCGAGACCCACTCGGCCCCTCTCCCGACGTCGTGCATTTTTTCGTACATATTAAACCCTCCACCCCGCGCACCCGCTACCCGCGACTCCTCTTTTTAATCGATTTTCCCGACACAAGGGGTGAGTCCTCTGGGGTGAATGTAATTTTTTATGCGTTTTTTCCGAAGGAGACCGTCGCCGGAGGTGCCATTACGGCACGGCTTGTTGAGAATATTTTAATTATAAAGCATTAGCGCGTTTTATGATAGCACTCCAGATGGAATTTATAAACGATCGAGAGCTGAAGTAATTAAATATTTGAATGCGGTGAGATTTCCTCGGGGAGGGAGGATAATGGAAGTTTCAGGCTACTCGGGCGTTAATATGATGGATATAAAATTCGATGGAATTATTGCTTAATGGCCGTTACAATTGCTTTGGGAGGTTGGTGTTTTCTGAGATCTTCAGATTTCTTATAAAATTGATGATTCAGCAGTATTTGAATGAAGAATGGCGACTTGGTTTGATACATACACATACCTCACCATTTTTAAAAGATAAAAGATAAAGATATTTATCGTCAAAACTGTGTACAAAAGATCTTAAGCAATAAGTTGGAAACAACAGTTTGTCCGTCAATTACGGAAATACAATATTTAACTTAAATAACTAGGAAATTTATTGATTATTACCATACTTAAACTAAAATTCACACTATTGCCGCATTTTCTTTTACAGAATTTTCATTACTTTGATCTGGCATCAACGATGAGGAGGTACTACTATAATAAATAAATAAATACATAATAAATAATGCTGGAAAATCCACATAGCATCATCTACTTAAATCTTTGCATCTAGCCCCAACCTAAACATAGCTTTGTGTTATGGGTATTAAATGATTGATATTATATCTAGCACAATAGGTACATACATTACATAGATAATTTTGGTTTTATCAATGGTCGCTAAGCTGTTTAAAATGAGTTTGAGTAACACCGACATAACTTATTTCACTTATTGCGTACTCAGCAAAGACATGTGTCTTAATAAAATCTATATGTACATCCATTTTTTACCAGCGAAGTTTTCAGGCTTTCAACAATGGCAGTCTGATTGATGACGTCCCATCGCCCTACAGATTATCGCTTTAGATTGCGGGACACATTGTTTGTTCTACTAAAATAATGTTTTTCAATCGCCCCTATGAAAGGACGATCTATCTCGAGATGCTTTTGCGGAGTTAAAAATGGCGAAGATGGTTTAGGATCAGTTACAATTTATCTTACCTACACCGATATGTTATTGATTTTAGTTTTAGCATCTTTTATTAAAGACGATGATGGTCAAATTATTGATGATGATGGACAAGAAAAGCCGTGGGGTCGCGGCGTACGAATATCGACCCCTCCAACTCAACCCGTGGATGTCGTAAAATCCGACTAAGGGAACCTACCAGAGGAAGGGCAGCAGCTTCCTTCTGAGTATTTTTAAACACCAACACTGCGATCACCAATCCGCCTGCCAAGCGTGGTGATTATGGCAAATCCCCCCTACATGGGAGACCATCCACTCGATGGACCGACGACATCGTAGCGGTCGCAGGGAATCGATGGATGGAGGCGGCTCAGGACCGCTATTTGCGGCGTCGTACGGGGGAGACCTATGTCCAGCAGTGGACGTGTATGGGCTGATGATGATGATGGACAAGAATTTATGATGATATTATGAGATATGTGGTTCCGTGGCTTGGAATCAGGCACGAATTCGCGCGAATATCAAATAATTTTGCGGTTTTTCTAGGTTCTACGAGGTAAAATATTCGTATTAACAGAAAAGTAGTTTCCCTCCAATCGTAAACTGTTTTTTATGAAGCCATGTTGCAAAAAACATCGATGTAATGACATCAAAATTTGGTAATGTTTTGTTTTCATTAATAAATCTCTAATATTATCAAACGCTCCAAAATACCATTACATTTAAGTTTGTTGCAACAGGTTTTTTCGTAGAAGTTTAATTTGCGGAATACTACTTCTCAGATAGTTTTATTCCTCAATATAAAACATTAAAAACCGCAAAGATATTTGAATGTCGCGAATTCTTGTCTGATTCTGAGCCTTCGACACGGAAACAATTTCTATCGAATTACAATAGCCCTGCATATGCCTCGTGGTATGCCACGAGGCATATGCAGGGCTATTGGAATATAGCTCATCATAAATTCTGGTCTACAAAACACTTCTTCAAATAATTGAATCATCATCATCTGCAATAAAAGATGCTGAAACTCGTGTCTGGTTCCGAGTCTTCGATACGGAAACATGATTTCGATCAAATAGAATAGCCCTGCCCTTGGAGTTAGAGACTAGAATTGACGCCAATTTCCACGACTAACCTGAAATGTTCTTCAGATTCAGGAATGTCCCATCGATAAATATCTACTCTATATTTAATAAGTAGATAAATAAATTATCAACGTCTATGCGAAAGAGAAATTCTGACAGGAGATTTGATTATTTATTAGTTAATTAGCGTGCTTAGTTAATTAATGTGCAAACAACCGGCTGTTAAAGCTCCTCAAGAAAGGCAGCTCATTTTCTTTTTCTCTTTCCAATGATTAAAAACCTGTGTGCTATCCTAACCCTGTCATGTAAAAACACGCGACTAGAATGTACTAATTCGATTACTGCGGTAAGTAAATGAACAAAGCCGATTCAACTGCTTACAACTGAAAGTAAGTAGGTGACAAGGGAAAACGGCTGACACCTAGGGTTTCTTGTACCACTTGCTGTAAGACGGAGTATGCTGTTACTAGCGGACAAAGCAAGGTCAAAGATAATTATGATGTTTTGAAAACGAACTTTCAATTAGCATCAGGGTTGGCAATGTTTAAAACACTGAAAAAAGAAACAAACCTGTTTAAAACATGTTTTAAAACATATTGTTTTAAACACGTTTAAAATATACATAAAAAAAACCTATAGCTACTTGCACTTATTCATTAATTTCATACAGTTTTTTTTGCCAATTTTGCATTACGTTTTGAGATTGTGGCGCCTCTGTGGGCTGGCAACACTCACTCAACATTGTTTTCGGT
This sequence comes from Eupithecia insigniata, assembly GCA_947859395.1. Lineage (NCBI taxonomy): Eukaryota > Metazoa > Arthropoda > Insecta > Lepidoptera > Geometridae > Eupithecia > Eupithecia insigniata. The sequence continues at coordinate 9,577,522 of OX402002.1, forward strand.
TCTTACGGAGCGGAGATTACCCCTCGGTAGTCATCGGTAATTCGAGTGAAAGGTTTACCTCATAGATACAATTGATACCGCTGACAAAATCCACACTAGTGAATATCTACTAACACTGGCAGTAGATAGCATTAAAAAATGTCCAGAGTTTTGGTTGCCAAGTGCGCAGTTTTTTCACAGACAACGCCGCTAATATGGCAGAAATGAGAAGAGAATTAATGCAATTGGAAGATGATGAGATTGGTGATGTCATCACATACGGTTGTTCTGCTCATTTATTGAATTAAATAGCCAAGGACATAGAAAAACTGGAAATAAAGAGTACGGTGAAAAAAAACATAAAGTAATTCAAATACCATCATTTTCCTGGAGCGAAATACAAGGAAGCTGGCGGAAAGGCACTTAAACTGCCTCAAGAAGTACGCTGGAATACATTAGCTGACTGTCTTGAGTCATATGTCAAAAATTGGCATTGCCTAGCCAAGGTATGCAGTGAGGGCTTTAATAGATTTATCAATCGTGAGGCATGTTCAAGATGTTGAGCTAAAAGAAAATGTTGAGGAATATCTCAAAAAACTCAAAAAAGTTTCAATGGCTCTTGATACTGTTCAGAGGGAAACATGTATTCTAAGCGACTGCACTCACATTTGGAAAGATCTTCTATCATCGGACTGGTCGTCGCCAGATGAAGCTAACAAGCTCAAAGCAAGATTTAACGCTCCTATGGCTCCTGCACATTTTGCTGCTTATGTATTAGACCCCAAATATAAAGGTGAAGGACTATCCGAAGAAGAAGACACAATGGGTATGGAATTCATAGACGAGAGCAAACCACAGGCCATGAAAGATGTCCTCACGTACCGAGCGATGACTTTTCCATTTAAGGACTATATGTTCAAGGAATACCTATTAAAAAAAACACATGCGTCCGTGTGGTGGAAATCTTTAGGGAGTAAGTTAGATTCCGGAACCAGAGATCTAACGAATCAATTGTTTACGGCCACTGCGTCTTCCGCCGGAATAGAACGACTATTTTCGACTTTTGGATTAGTGCATTCAAAAATACGCAACCGACTTGGCACACAGAAGGCAGCAAAATTAGTCACGATCATGAGAGCGCTCAATCCGAAAGAACAATCAACTGTGGACGACTTAGATGTAGCTGACGAAGAATAAGTAGAGTAGGATAAGAAAGGTGAAATGAAACATGTTGATTTTCCTAAACTAAAGATTAGTAGTTAAAAATTACTTAAATACCTACCTCTGATTTATTTTATTAGATAATATATTTGTTGGTGTTTTCCTATAAAAATCTCTTTTATTGTTTTCTTTTGTAAGTAGATAAGTACTTAACATTTTTTTATGACAAGAAGTGTTTTAAACTACATATGTTTAAAACATGATTAAAACATTTCAATTAAAACATTCTTAAAAAAAGATTAAAACATGTTTTTTTTCGTGGAAAAAAAACACGATGTTTTGTTCTTATCAAAAAAAACATGTTTTTTTCCTTCTCTGATTAGCATGCATGTTTTTAATTGTCGATAGACCTCCGTTTGACTTCAAAACTCACCTGATCGAAAGAGACGATGTGGCCGACGGTGTATCACGATTGAAAAGTGTTCAAAATGACCAAAAAAAATCCCTATGCGGTTTATAGCATTAATCGATCAACGAATGCATTTTAAATGCAAACTGTTATGATAGGTCTTGATAAGAGCTATATTTTTGTGCTAGTCACAAGTCACACTTTTGAGTCTTTTGGGAAAATAAAATATGAAAAAAAATATTACTCGGTTTCCAGAGGTCATTTTTCAAAATTAAAAACTGTGAATGATGTAGCTAAAGACCCTTTATCAGTGCATATTTAATTGAAAAAAATATCATGGATAGTTACGTTTACAGAATTTATTTAAAAAAATCTCAGTCAAAGTCACCCAAAGTTCATTAATTTTTATAACAAAAAGTATTTGACATAGACACGTGGGTGTTCTACTTTTGCATTTAAAATGCATTTGTTGATCGATTAATGGTATAAGCCGCATAGGGAATTTTTTTGGTCATTTTGAACACTGCGCGTTGTCTAGAAGACTATACCTATTTACTCTTGTCGTGAAGAGACCCAGATATGGTCCAGGAATTTATTTTGGTGGCCGTTAAATTGAACGTCGTGGCTTCCATTTAAAAATGTCTATATTAAGGGGATACCCCGACCCAATCCAAGCCGCCACCTATTTTATCGTATTATTACGATATACAAAGGAAGAAAGAGATGCGAAAACCGAGTTTATTGGCCAAAAAGTGCAACTTGGCATCTCTTCTTAAACTATACAAAATAAAGCTATTACAGAGGCATTAAAAAAGCTTATGATAGGTATCACAAACTACCCGAGGGATTTTTGAAAATTCCTTTGTTTAACGTAATAATACGATAAAATAGGTGGCGACGCTAGTTTGGGTCTGGGAACCGCCTTAAATTTATTATTGGATTCTTTATAATAACGTATTCACAGTTGGGCGGGCAGCAGCGCCCCCTGCAGAACAATTTTAGCACCGAATTGCGATCCCCAGCCCGCATGATCAACGTGGGGATTATTGGCAATACGGTAGATTTAAAATGGCATTCTGGTCGATTTAAATTGCCTATGTTTGGCATTTTTTATGAAAGTTACGCCCTACGATGGTTTTCAATGAAAACTGTCAATATCCATATGGACACTAGTTAATTTATAAATACAATATTTATCGTGTTATTTACCAATTTTTCCCGACGTTTCAACAGGTTTACATACTGTCGTGGTCACGGGTGACCGTTAAATTGTAATTATAAATTCGCGTAAGTTTAAAAATATTAATTTTCACACCCGTTGTTTACCTTTTTTGAACGGGCTTATTAGGCGCCTACGTTCTAGAATTGGCTCTAAACTTATAACAAAAATATAATCAAAATACAAAAAAAATAAACACATTTTAAAAGAAAGGTGATGCAAATGAACTGAAACGATGAATCTGTATAGCATAATCTTATCATCAATCGTGAAATTCCTGTGAAATAATTTCTATGCTGAGGAATGATTCACCCTACAGAGTTCAATGCCATATCTAAGAATCCTCGGGGTATCCACATTTGCAAGATCCCAAGTTCAACCAGCCGTTAGTCTAATTGCACAAGCTGACGTTGATGGGACACCCGGACAGACGTCTGTCCCGTCTTGTCCTACGCTTTCAGAATACTCCGATAATGTTCCGCTTTATGGGAACAGATTGATTCGATAGAACATGGAAGTTGATTCAAAAGTCGAGACGATTGATAAGGCTTGCATAGTTTACCTGTAAAATATTCAAGAGCAGAATTATATACCTATCTACAATAAATAGTACGTAAAGTTATGGGACTTAGAAATTTCTGGTGCATTAAATAATATATTTTTATTTAATAGATTATTTTGAGTAACGTGCGAAAGTTTCATGATAAGTAGATACACCAGAACATAAGGTTTTTTACCTATGTTCTTATTTTATAAAAAAAAAAAATATCTTTGTATATCCTATGTTCTTGTCTCAGATTGTCAATTTTCTCTCAGCCCCAGGTCTGTTTCCCAGCCATCTTCTTTAATTACCATCAATCAGACGCCAGACCTGTATCAACCATCAGGGAAGTCCCAATACGGACTAGCGGTAATTGATGTGGCTAATACACGTCCAGAACTGTCCTACAATCGACATGACAACCATAGCCAGGCCCGCATCAACAGAAATCGCCTGTATCCTTTATTTATGACGGTCCACCTACGACGCAAGAGGTTGCAGGTTTGATTTCCGCGTTTGGGCAAATGTTTGTACGGTTGTCTGGTAGAAATCTTGAGCTCTTGAGCAATAAGACCGTCACTTGACGCTTAGTTTTTAAGTTGTTTTGTTGTATTGTTTCTATCGATTTAAATGTCAAATAAATAATTTTTGATCTATTTATATTTGTTCCGGGTGTTCTGGATATTGTCTGCGTATAGTAAAAATATGTATATATTTAATTTACTGCATTATGTTGGCATTATGTATATCAGTCATCTAGTACCCATAACACAAGCTCTGCTTAGCTTGCTGTGTGGATTGTCCAGAATTATTTATTTATTTTAGTTTTTCAATTTTGTTTTGGAATCTGTTATCTAACATTTTGAATTCTAAAGTAAGCAAGATATCTAATACCAAGAACGATCTAAATATATATCAAGTAATGATTATTGGCTCAATATAAAATGTTTTATTCACTTAATTGGAAAATTATAATAGTGATTGTGCCCTTGTCCCTTCAAGAATCAAGCGACATAGATAATTGCCTACTCAAAACAAGTCTATACTTTCAAGTTATTCATTGTCCGCTAAATGAAATAATAACAAACTACATATCATGCGTCCAATTAATTTCAATCACGTTTATTAGAAATGACGGAAATGTCTCTATTAGGAGATAATGTTAGACAAAGGAAAACATACATCGTGACTTTTGATATTTGTCGTGGTTTTTCATAATAATGTAAAAAACTACTGATTTTCTTGAAAGATTAGAAATAGGAAGCTCAAGTACATAATGGTAGCCAAATGAAGCCCATGGTAGCCACATAAGATGCACTACCAGAGTCGACAAGAAGAGTACTATCCTTGCCAGTTTTTAAAAGTCGTGTCAAGGAGTTTTTCCTTTCAGAAATGTGAATATTGGTACTTTACTTAGACTATTTATTTATTTATGTCTCGTTATTTTAGTAGATTTTTATTTGAATTGATGATATTTATTTATCTATTATTATTAGGTATTTATATATGTATGTATTTATGTATGTCATGTTACTATTTATCTTAAATCATCTTTGGTACACCCGCTGCCTTTCTTAAATTCACAATCCTTTCCATCCAAAGGTTGCCTGGAAGAGATCCCTTCTAAGCGATATGGCCGCCTATTGTATTTTTCCTATGGAACAACTCTTTATAATATTGTTTTTCTGGTGTACAATAAAGTATGTATTGTATTGAATAAGACCTAATTTTAAAAGTAGAATTCGTTTCAGCGTTTAATGTTGAATAAATGTAAAAGTGGAGGATTTGCTTGAATTTTTTAGCTGAGTATTCTAGAATTTTATTTATAAGAATATTATTATTTTATGTAAAATTAAGATTAATTTCTTTTTTATTTATTTAAGGACGTGGAACATTGCCTCGATATCGTTATGGTATAGGATGAGTCTCATCTGCGATTCTGTATTTGGATGGCTACATATTGCGACTCGGCTCGATAATAGCATCCCTAATGAGATGTAAATGAGCGAAGAAACAGCCGACTCAGGCCACCTTATAATAACGCGTAACGACCTACAAGTCCGGATTAAGAAGCCCTTTGACTTAAACCTGGACATTGGAAGAAATGGACAACCCACGCTCAAACTGACCATAGCAAAACCAACCTTAGCTATCTGAAGTAAAGTTGGATATTGGTTACCGTTTCTGAATAGTTAGGTGCGATGTGTGCGCGTTTGCAGCACAATAGTGTTGCTATTTTGATACTAATTGGCAGAAAGGGTAGCGAATTAACGTCATGGCCATGGCGTGAAGTGGCTTTGTGACACCGTCTTAGTAATAGACAGATATTTGAATATAACCTATTAAATATTGGAAATCACGACAAGGGGTGCAACAGCGCCTTATGCGGAAAGATTGTATGAGAAATTCCAAGAAAACTAGAGCTGATTCAAAAACTTTGAGTTTTTACTCAAAGTTTTTGAATCACCAGTTTTTGTTCGAGCAAAAGCTCGAACTGTCAATTTGACAACAACATCCTGGGAGCATTACTCCAAATAACTTTTCAACGAAATACGTGATTCGTATAGAATAAGCATGCATAAAATGCTTGAGATCTAAATAGCGTAGGAGATATAATGCAAAGTAAGTAAATATACGTAACGCCGAAGGCCTAGGTCCTCATTACGGAGCACACGATCGGCCAATCAAGTCGATTGTTACATTGAAAGCTAAAGCTACGTTCCGTTTCGCACGATATCCTATCCGAGCGAGCGAATAAATTAACTGCGATCAAAATATATGGATGCTATATGCACTTCTGAATAATATATTGCGAGTTCTGAATAATATATTGCAAGCTAAAGATACCACAGAAGTACAATCATTAAAAAAATCCGCCAACCTAAATTTCTCTACCAGCTCTACTAAAATCTTATGTATCCTTGCATGTATCTCCATAAAATCCACTAAGCATATCAAAACTCTGATCTCAACCAGTGAACATCATACAAAATATTCAAAGAACGTCCATTTGTTTGTTAAAATGAAAGAAAGATCTACAACTCTCTGTCAATCAAGATCATTATTCACGAGTCCACAAAGCAATGTGACCATACTCGCTCGCAGATTTAAAACGACCCGAGCTATGTATTATGCATCTTTGAATATAGCCTCCGTGAATATAGCGGGCATAAAGCAGCGTCCGAATCAATTACAGATGCGGACCAGCTCGTTAGAAACGCATCACGCATGTACAATCGCCCCGCAGTCAGGTAAACAGCGGTTATCTGGTGCTAACCTATTGTAAACAATGGTATGCCCAATTTGGGGTCCGAACACATCGAGATCACTGAGATTTCACCAGAATACATCCATAAATATATCGATGTTAAGAAACTAGCATTTTAGTCTTTGTCTTTTATTCGTAACGTGTAAATTGTTGTCGAAAGGTCAGTTCACGGCTGCGGCTGACCCTCAGCCACGTAAGTGGATTAACCCCTTTTCGACGTTCAAGTGCCGTACGAGCCCGCAACACTCTACATTTGACGTTCTGTCTTTGCAAACGGAAACAAAATCTTGATAGGTTTATCAAATTTTTTATTGGAATGGCATTTGGTTTGTGATTGGCAGTTGCAAGATATGTTTTTCAAGTATTCTAATCCCGAAGTCACTTTTAATATTACTTAGAGTCAGATATTCAATGCTATATTCTATTGTTACAGGACCCTGCCCTAGTCCACTCCAGCCGCAACCGCAAGGCTTGATAGTTGAGACCGGAAATGGAGCCAGTGTACTTCAGTTGCCAGCGAGCACCCTGGAGCAGATCCGGCACATTGCAGCGGACCCGGGCGCGTCGACCCTGCGCCTGCCGCCGCCAGCCGTCGAAGCCCCCGCGGGCGCGCGAGAGCTAGACTTCGATCTTTGCTACGTTTGCAAACACTGCAAGGTTGCGTTCCCATCGCCCACGCCCTTGCAGACGCACCAGGCTCGCTCTTGCTACGCGGGTCGCGAGGCGTCGCGTGGACTCATCCGCGTCGTCCAGCCCGCGCTCGAGTGTCGCACGTGTCCCGGGGAGCGATTCCGCACGGTGGTGGAGTTCCGGCGTCACACGGAGACTGACGCGCACCGGCGGAATGGAGCGCCACCGCTCCCACCGCCGCAGCCTGAGCCACTCACGCATGAGATGGAGGACGTCGTGAACCAGATCACGCTACTGGCGGCGCGCGCTGCCCAGGAATCCAGCTCTCCCAAGGACTCCAACGCCAACTTCTGCGCGCCCGGAACTCGCTTCCAGCCGCCAGGCGAGCTACCTCTGGCCAGCGCCGGCCACTAATCCTACTCTACGAAATGTATAGTTACTATCTATTGGAGCCCCTCGCTCTCTCCGTTGTCCGACAACGCAGCAGTTCACTATTAGCTCTTAACGCTTCTTTTCGTTGATGAATGTCGCCGCAATGGCACTTTCCTAGTTATATATTTAAAGCTTGTAGTCGTTTAAGTATAGGTTAGTCGGGAGCCGACCGTCTGTGTCAGTGTTAGGCGAGACGGTGTACGGCGGGCCGCTGGCCCCGCCGAGTGTTCCTAGGTCGGCCCCGCGCCGCGCCCGCGCACTGGGAGGCGGCCTCGGCGCGCGCCGGCGTCACCACCGCTCGCGCCCGCACGCGCATATCATACGTTAGACAGGTTTTATTATAATACGTTTATCGTTGCGGAGCGCGTGAGGTGGCCGCGCCGGTGCCTCTTCACTCCTTACCATCAACTCCCAGGAAAGCAAGTTCCTATCTTTATGGCATATAATATTATCGATATTGATAATTACGATTTAATTATTGTTTAAAGCTATGTAATACATACATATAATCGTTCTAATTTTAGGCATAGATACGTTCTCGTAAGAAGTTCCTGATGCATCGTAAATGTATGAAGATATATATAGTGATACGTATATGATTTTTTTAAAACATGAAGCGAAGTTAGTACGTATATTAGCAGTAGTGCGGACGTCCTTTCTCGCGGATCCCATTAGATCAGGAACGGCATCGGCCACGCCTTCTATCGGATCGGAGGCCTCTCGTGACAGCCACGTAGGAAGTAGACTTGACGTTCAAGTACGTACGCAGGCAGTGCGTCTTTCGACGAAAGACAGCGGTACTCGAGTATCGACAGCACCGAGCGGACTCAGGTCTGGTGCAGGTGCGAGCTCCGGGCTACCCGGGTACCCGGGCCTCGCTCAGCCGCCCGTGGAGACGCGACGTCAACCGCGTAGGCTTATTGGTAACGGTTAATTATAATTATTATTATCGTAGCAAACTTTCCAAAACGAACGAACTCGAAACTCGGGCTGAGCGCTAGCGCACAGCCTACCTCGCAAACAAGTGAGTTTATTTTGGAACTAAGTGTGATTCTTGAATTTTTATTAATATTGTAATGATTATTAGTAGTTGCGTAAGTGAGTCCGAACTCAAGGCGTGGACAGACAAGCGTTCCGGCAACACGCGACGCTACGTTCCCCGTGGACGCAGCGGCGCGCTAGCGGTCGCATGTGTGCTCATTGCCTTGCCGTGTGAGTGGAGTCCCTAATATTTTCGGCACAGATAACGTTATTAAAGTATTTTAAATATTATACATTTTATCTAGCGGAGTGTATTACAATATTTTATCGAGTGAACCTACTACAAAATTGAGTTTTGTTTTTTTCTAAAGTGCAATGTTTTATTCCACCGGTAGCCGGTCCTTGTTATATCTATAAAATGTGTGCAATGCCGATGTTTGTGGCGTTGCGTCTCTCTCGTATCGCTTTACAACTCCCCGAGGTGTCTGGGGTCACTAATTCACGAGCGACACCGTCTGCCTTTAAAATTATTATATTTGAAATTGAAATCATATCACAGCATGCGGAAATGTATTTTACTTGCTCGAACTGAAAACTTCAGTTCAAAGTTCACTTTATATATATTTTTAAATGGTCGTTCGTCTCAGCTCAAGCGCTATAACTATAATCGTTTTTAAAATAGTTATAATTTTTTTCTTATATCTCAATAGTTTGTTTCTGTAAAGATTGGTTTGACAAGTGATTATGTAAACGAGAGAGACGCAAATTCCCGAACTATGTTAGTACGCGAAGGCGCGCGTTTACAACACTTTTGTTTTATTAGTATTTAATATAGAAAAAGCACGTATATTTATTTTGTTGAATGTTGCGTTCCAACTCCACCGCGTGGCGAGCGGACGTCAAGCAGTCCGTCGGTTGCCGTGTTTATTTGTATCGGTTGATTATCGGATAAGAAAATTTGAGTTAGATAGAGTAGAGATGTCGATAGCGATGTTGTGTCTCCGCGGACGTCAGCCCGCGGAATGAATCATGGTTCCTATGTATATTTCAATATTATCGCATCTAGAGTTTCACTATACTTTCCGAATACAAATTTTAATATTTAAGATTTATTCGGACTAGTCTGTTGTGTCCGCTACAAGAGGTGCCGCCACGGACGTGTTGTTTGTTTATTTTTACTGAGTCTCATTGTACTTGTACCCTTTGTAAGCTATTTTGTTGAAAACACTGCATAGTTGCATTCTAGGTGTTGGTTGCGAGTATTTAGTTTATCATCGTAAAGGTAGCTCGTCTATCATAGTTCCTATACTATTTGTAATACTATTAAATTATTTTTAAATTTTCCTAGTGAAATATACCGTTCCTACTATTTTAATCTATAACAAAATGTTATTGTGAACATGAAAATCCTAAATTCACTTTTCATTATTTGGCACCATTGAAATACTATGTAAAGAACTATCCAATTTCATATTGTTAATTTGAATATTAGGTGCAATCAAAATTAATAATTTGTCAAATAATCATATAAGACTCTCTAGCAGAATTTGTTGTACCTAATCCTGTACATATTAAGCGTGCAACCCATCTTACTTGTTGCAAATTGAAATACAACACTTGCAAACTTCTATCATCCTAAAGCAGGCTTTAAAATTCATGTCCGGGTTTTTTCCTAATATGTACAGCAAGTTTTATTTGATTGTCAATTTTATAGCATTTGGTAGTACCTAAATTAGTTCATGGCATTCGTAGCGCCCTCTACGCGCTACGAAGCTACGACGCATGCCACCGTAGCCACGACAGATTACGAATACATTGTCAAGTGTAAATGGTAAAAATAAACTCAAAGTTAGTTTATCAGATACTGGAGTTTTATTTTATCCTCTATAATTATTTTTAAGTGCCTATATCAGAGATCGCCATATCGTGCGCCTAGCAGGTCGCAGTAAGGTTTAGAAAACTGAAAGAGGTCGCCTTGTCGTGCAGTGGGGAAAATAATAGCCAGGATACGACAGGCATACACATAGACAGGCATACACATAGACAGGCATACACATAGACAGGATAGGACAGGCATAGCTTCACCACCCCTCAAAAATAGAGCAAAATATAAAATAGAGCAAAGTCTCTTAATGGTCCTATAGAGACATGGGTTCGATTCCTACCCAACGATATATTCTCTTTTATAAAATTAGGGATCTTTTGAAAGGGGTTACAGTCTTCCTGTACAGAACAAAAGGTCAATTAAAAAAAATTGTACCAGTCTGTAATTTAGTGACGTGAAAAACTCACCAAAGTTAGCTAAATTTTGCGATGCGATCTATGATCAACTTAGAAAAAATGACCTACAATTTTTTCTGAGTTCACCATAGTGCCTATTTTTAAAGCTTATAGTTAATCAGACTTTCACATGAACAAGCACCATATTTGGTAGTTATAATATAAATAATAAATACTTTATTATGACACAATTAGGTAAATGTCACAGTATATTTGTATATCCTTAAAGTCCTGGACTAGCCTAAGACGTAGGAAGGATCCAGGGCTTTTCCTAAAGGTTAAAACTTTTTCCTTAAATAAAAAATAAATAAACTAGAACGACATTAAACGTTACATATACCTACAAGAACACCCATACATCCGACTTCTGATGATAAAACCGAAATACAAATGTTATCAGACTAGAGATAGATCTAGACTATAGATCACGCAGGCGAAGCCAACGGCTAGAGTATAAACAAAAATAAATTAAACTGTTCGCTCTTGTTAAAGCTGACAGAATGTTCTACGAAATTTTCTAGTTGACTGTAACAATTTGAACTAATTTCATACAGAAAACGGGTATCGTTTACAGTATTAACGAATAAATCTGATAGCCGTTTACAGTGGGACAGATCTTTGGACATAGATTACAGTATAACCACTAAACTCCGTTTCAGATTAATTCGGCCTTATGTTTCGAAAGCGGTCAAAATCGGTTGTATCAACCGATTTTCACCTCTACAAATCTGAGCTTTCTGAATACTCCTACTAATCGGCATGATGAATATAGGCAACTCTAAATGCTAGAAAGATCAAGAGGATAACAAGAGAGGCCTTTTCCCAGCAGTACATCTGAGCAATAATGATGCTGATGCTAAGCTAATGTCATAATGTTGGTATCTAGAAACCTACTCATATAAAGGTACACAGACAACTGGAGCACAATGGTGCCAATCACTGGAGGCCAATTCTGCGTATCACTCGATATTTTATCTACTGACACGCAGTTTTACGCGATAAAATATGATGTGATAAATATCGACTACCAAATACCGCATTCACGGGCACGAGAGTATCGAGCAACTTATCGAAGAAAAGCCCTCGTAGATATCAAATTATGACACGTTTCGTACAGATTTCGAATACGCTTGTTTGCTACAAAGCGATCACTCGATATTTTACAGTTCATGCCATATCGAGTAGATATTGCTGGAGTTGCCCTCCAAAAACTCACATAAAACTTTGTATCAAAAACTCATCAGACGCTACATATTGAAATGTAAATACCAATGAACTGTAATATCCACAGATGCGCAATAACATGGTTAGTAGCGCTCTGCAAACATTTACATAAACGTACACAGGAATCTCTACACTTAGTGCCAGCAAGATGAGTAACCAGGTCTATTGAATCGTGAAACAACATCAAAAGGACTCACAAACTGTGTTCGTAAGGCACGTTCTCTAATCAAGCAGTGTTTGAACAGAAAAGTAAAAAACAACCCTTCAAGGAACTGTCACATGGCCGGATGCAAAGGGGATCTCACTAAGTTATTGATTATATCGGAATAAGTCGGGGGTGCTTCTCCACACACCCTTTCCCCCGTGGGGGTAGGATATATCGGGCGCATTATTTTACATATATGAGACACTGTTGCAGCGGTACCTAATTTTCGGAGTGTGAATTGATGATAGACAATGGAGGATTTATTTAGCATTTTTATGCTTGGTTTTGTTACGAAAATCTGATACTTTCATAAACTATTGGTAATTAATGGATTTGTAAGAAATGTTAATAATATCCCAAACATTTACAAATTTATAAATTTTATGTAAAAAAAAATTGGCATATCATTAAAATTTCTTAGAAATTACCCCACTTGGCTTACGCACTATAATATCAGAAACCTTAGAGATGGTTTTGTTTTTTTGACTGAGAATTACCATCCTATCATCTGAAATTATTACAATGTCAAACTTATTAGTAGAGTAGAGGGTAGTTCCAACAATTGAAGGTTTTTTTATCAGATATCGAGTCTCTGAAAAGACAACTACAATCAAATAATAAAAAATAAATTAGAACTAGTATTTACAATTTGAAACAATTGAGCTAGCTGCAATCTTTTGAACAATCTACAGGTAGGAATAAAAGACAATTTCTTCAGAAAAGGGTGGTATTGGAAAGCAAGCTAACAACGACAGCACAGACAAGTCTAATCCTATCTCTAATGAGGGAAATATCGAGAATCCGTATCTCACCGAGACATATGAGGAGGCGGCACGTGTCTCATCTCAACCCTTACGCATTTACGCCAAATCCTAACACGCGATTTAAAAAAGAAAACTAACGGCCTTAAGAAGGGGGTAGGGGACGATTGAGATGGAAATGTCGATTGTCCCGATCGACGAACCCACCGATAACTCCGTTTATAACGATGGGGAGGGAATTTTAATGTACCACCATTTTGGCGCAATGCTCAAATTTTACGAGCAAGAAGTCATTATGAGTGAAATTATTGGCGCTCTGATTGCTTTAGCTGTGATAAAAATTCTTGAGTCGGCAATAAGGTGGAACTAATTCCGAGTTAGATTGTAATGGCGCCTACCTAATGGAATTAGGTTCATACTTTGTAGAGCTAGGGTGCGCACGGCCGCGGCTTTACGGTGTCGCTGACGACCATCAACTGACTTAGCATTTAGGCGATGGAATTTATAAACTAAACAAAGAAGCGTTTTCGTACGACAAACTTAAAAGAGAGCACTTTTTGATTTGCCATTTTAATTTGACCTAAATTAAAATGGCATACTGTGCGTCCCACTCGATGGACCGACGACATCGTAGCGGTCGCAGGGAGTCGTTGGATGGAGGCGGCTCAGGACCGCTATTCGTGGCGTCGTTTGGGGGAGGCCTATGTTCAGCAGTGGACGTGTACGGGCTGATGATGATGATGACTGTGCGTATTTGGACATGACATCGCATTGACATCTTAGATCCTCTACGAGAAAGACATATGTATCTAAAGTTCTAGGGTAAATAAGGTTTTTTTCTTTTTAGAAAAATGCCTCATTGATTTTGCAAAAGGTTATATGGAACGAATGTAATGCGAAAGCATCTATGATATGTGAAATACACAAAAGACGAAGGAATGTTCATCTCAAGCAACGTAATCTTTCTCATTACATTAAGAAACAAGACACGGAGTACAAATTATCTATTGTTTTAAATAATTGAAACGATTCTCTACTGTTTTATGTTCTACGTTTGAAATAGAGTTGCGATACCTAACCAATTTATTGAGTTGGCCAACTTGTAATTATTTGAAATCGAATGTCTGGAGACTTTTAAACAAACCTATTATTAATAAATTATTAGGTTTAAAGGGCAAAAGAAAGAATACCTACGTTACTACACAATTCCAATGATATCAATAAAGTAATCTTTTTTAAACAAGTAACATTGCAACTATGTTCATAGTAGGTATATATAGATTGTGGTACTTTAGAATACTAGAGAAATTTCAATTATTCTTACAGAAAGTATTTTACTTCAAATTACCAACTAGAGGGTAGTCGGAGATAGTCAGATTCTTCTTACCTTTAGCAATGTCAGTAGCAATCCACGCTTCAAGCACAACGCCTGAGAAATCGCAAAGTCGATTATACGGCATCGCACTAACTTAAAAGAGCATTAAGCTTCCACGTTACACTTGATAATACAATAAAGAAGCCGAGACTCAAGATATATTACTATTCAACTTACTTAAAACTCAAAGTCCATCAAAAGTTTCGAACAAAGCTTAGAAGTTAAAAGAAAATATCCAAGTCAGGTGGAGTCTCGCTCGGATGGAGAAAGTTTCCGAGCGCCAGGTGATTAATGAGCGCTACTGTTTATTCCTCGCATCTTCAATGAGGATTAGGTTCTGGCTACTGTGGCCTCCTTGAAGCGCCTTCTGAGGTGTGTGAGCGGAATATTGTACAGGCTGCCGTCGAGACCTATAAATAAAAGAGGCGTGAAGCAATGAGGGTTTATTGTCAATAAGAAAAATGAGCCCTTATATGTTCTTCATGTAATGTATCTTTTGAGACCATACGACTTCGAGGCTCTACTTAGTATTTAAAGAACATACCTACACTAGGTACCTAACTAGAGCCTCAAAGTCGTCTTTCCTTATTCAGATTCAATAACATTATTTCTCTATGCTTACAAAATAAGCACTTAGACAAGTCACATTTTATACCATAAACAGCTATAAATATAATTATTAATATCAAATAACAAATAAAGTGTAATTCATTTTCTTTTCACTTAAATTTTTTGCCCACTGGTAAAAGAAGTGAAAAAGAAGAAGAAGAAGACTTCAAATAAAATATAACTATGTATTATATGCAGAAAACTCAGGATTCTTCAGTCTTAAGAGACCCGTCGTGTCTTATTTACTCCTTTAATTTCCTGGCAGATGATCTCAATAGAAGTCTCCGCTCCTTCGATATTTTTCTTCTATCTATATATCATATCTATTATTCTATCTATATCTATTCTATCTTCTATCTATGTATAATTCTATCTATGTGTGCATAACACCTCCTTCTTTGAAAATTCCTTCTCTGTAGAGGCAGTGCGGTTGTATAACTTAGCGTTATCAATAAATATGTTGTATTGTATTGTGGAATGACTTGCCTCTGGACATTAGAAAGGCAGATGACACGAGATGCTTTAAAGCAAATGGTGTAAAAGCATTTTATTTAAAAAAAGATAACAGATTAGTTATTATCGAAACTGTGTGTGTGTTTAAGATCTTAGATCTAGAGATCTTAAACAATAAGGTAGAGACAACAGTTTGTCCGCTAATTACGAACGTACAATATTTATCTTAAATAACTAGGTTTTCAGCGCATAAGCATTGCCATACAGCGAGGCAATGCAGCCAGCGTCTTAGGAACGCTTCTGACTGGTATTGATATGGACCAGTTGAGCTATCTGTAGATTTTTTGCGGCAGTTGGCACAATTGTTTCAATTACAATACTAGTTTAATTTGTTTATATTATTTGATTGTTATTTTTTTGTCAATAAAGTTATAGGTTTATTGAATATTAATAATTCTTTGATTTCATAAAAACATTTCTCTATGAGCCACCTACGGAGTTATGGCAATTCTCTTATATCTCTAGGTGTTTTACTAAACATTTTTATAGTCATAAGAGGTTATACCAATAGTTTTCTTCTTTTCTCACAGTTCAGTATGTTTCTTAGAAATTTTAACAAGATTAAAAAAAAACGACTACGACGGGACTTGAACCCGCAACCCTCCCTCAGTACGGGATGCACTACCACTAAAGTTTGTTTCTTGTTTGTATGAATTATATTTGTAAAACGAATGTTAGCACGCCAACCCTCTTTTTGGTTGGCAGGTAGAAAATACCTACGTACTTTAGTGCAATAAAGTTTAAGATAAATAATAAATTAAATAAAAAATATTCTGCTACAAAATTTAATTACTTTCTGTTCTCTTATCTACTATGTTGTATGTATAATATCTGTAATAATAATGTATATAACTCTGTAATAAAATAAGTGTAATATAGTCGCTAGACTTTACACTATCAGCAATTTCTTTTAAAACAACAACAACAAGAAATCTCATAAGACAAGACACCGAAGCGCAAACATATCGAAGATCGAACAAAACGGTACAAAGTCAACGTAACGAAGGGTTGAAGATAAATACGTGGTAGGGGTCGAAATAAACATGGGGTGTGCAATTTGTACAATACAAATGCATGGGCGCTGGGCAGGGGTGACCAACGTGTTGACCTTCGAATTGTAAATGAGAGTAATCCTGTTGCAAGTGAACGGGGTGTTTTGATACGAGTGCAAATGACCATGTAGGAATGTATGATCATAATAGTTTTTTTTTTTTTTTTTTTATTTTATTAATATAACGTACTTTCAAAAGCAAAGGCAAATGGATAATGATATTTTTACTAGGATTGTTGGTATTGCATGATTGTTGATTTAATCGCTTATTCGCAGTTGTTTTGTGCAGTGGTTCTGTACAGGACAACTGGAACGACTTTTGTTCCAGTTGTTCTGTGCACAAGACTGTTGGGACAAGAGTTGTCCCAGTTGTTATGTGCACCAAAAATATAATATGAATAATTGTAAAAATGTCAGCCAATGAAATTCAGCGAATGTCAAAATGACGGCCAATGTCATAAATTGGAGTCACAAAGTCGGACCAAAGTCGGCGACCCAGTCCGGTGGCGGACGGGTTGATGGGACATTTTAGGGCACCAAATTAATATTGTAAGCTGACAATGCTTCTTTACCTTTTGAGCCCCACCAAAGTCGTCACTTTGGTGTGTAGACACCTTAAGACATCTATTGGAGCTTATTTATAAAGAAAACTATGACCTCGACTCTACAATAGTACGTAGTATCCTTAAGTTTGTCTGGAAGAGATTGCTGCTAGGCGATAAGGCCGCCTATTGTAAGTGCATATTTTTTGTAATGTCTCTTTTTAATATATTCTTGTTAGTGTACAATAAAGTATTTTGTACCTATTGTTTTGTATAGTAAAGTGTCTAATAAGTTAGCTTCAATAGAAGGTATGAGGTATGAGGCAAATGAAGGTATGCTTTCCAAGGTTGTGTGGTAGAGATCGCTAGTGAGCGATAAGACCGCCAATTATCACATTTCTTTTTTTGTATCAAATTGTTTGTAAACTGTTTTGTTAAGTGTGCAATAAAGTATTTTCTATCTCTATCTATCTATCTATGAGGAAAGGTCATAAGTAGATATACTCTAGAGGGTGTGAAACATAGTAAGCCCCTAAGACGTTAACTGCATAATTTAAACAGTCATTTGCAGTGAACGCTGCCAAATGTCAAGACTTCTTTACATCCATGCGATACTGTGAACTGATTGAATTGAAAATGAGAAAGTCTATGGATGCTGTTTTCACATTTCAGTAAGTAAATCTTAGTAAATTTTACAAAAAAAAATTAACTCTCCTTTTTACTCGACTGATTTTACTACCTGTTGCTCAGAATGACTCATCGAGCATACAAAAACGTACCATAATTTTTATTTTTTGTTTTTAATAAAATATTTAAGAACACTGCCAGAATCATCTTTTCCGGTCTGTCGAGGGTAAAAAGTTACACTACACTGACCATAAAAAGGCCCACAGACCTTTAAAAACATTTGAAGAATTTGAAATCGTAAAGTATAAAGAGCTTCACACAGATTTATAACCATAATTCCTAAAAGAAAACGCCGTGGTGTTATCGAGGTTGTATTGACACTTTAATGCTATTGTTTGATTTAGAGGCGCTCATTACGACCGCTCGTGCGAACCCTGAGTCCAAAGTATTCATCATTTTGTAAGGTTTCTTGGATCCAAAATGGTAAAGGCATGTGGAAGCCCTGGTGTTGAATACGGAATGGGATGTGGTCTTGTCCAGTTTAGGTTATTTCGGTTCAACAGCAGCAGTACCTTCCTAAAAATTAGAAATCTAAACAAAAAGATCTGAATAAAATTGCTTGGCTATAAATTAATGGAAAAAGTAAAATGCAAAACAACTTGACAATTGTACGGTTGTTGATACGAATTGCATTGTCATGTGGTTATTTTGATAAGACGGCGCTGTATCCATTCCTAGAGATCCACAATTTTCGATAGTGAGCTAAACGGTTCGTGATTTGTCCGGACTAACCCTTCTGCGATGCGGAGATATGGCCCGCTCCGGCGCGTCCTATCCACCGTAATAACAACAGAGAATTTTACGCTCCAGGACAATGCGATATAAAATTATCTGTTAGATCCAATAATCGCATGGAACAGCCGGGACTTAATGCCGGCCAATCATTAGCTACGAGGGATAACGGAGCCGACGGCCAGCAGAACCATTAACGTCGGTAGAGGCTTCACTCCACGATACCCCATGACCAAACGTCAATGCAACCACAAGTTTTACGCGCACATTCGCGACGACGCATCCCCGAGGCGTCAGACGTCAGAACAAAGGTATGACTTTATCGTAACTCCACAGGTTAGAGACAGTTTTATATCCTTTCGAGGAATTCGAAACATTGTAATGAATGGCCTGCGAACTGGCTCGCTCCAATTACAGTTTAATTACCGAAGATTCCCACAGATTTCGCCAGAGTATTTTGCCCAGACACGTAGAGGTTAATGACTAGTATGGAGGTGCGATTAAGCGCGAGCACTTATAAATACCGGTAATTATTTTATCGGGATCGGCTAAAGAGGACGCGAGTGGATGCGGTGCACTATCATTAGCGTGCGGAAAGCGATCAGTTATTTACGCGGCCGGCCGTGTTGGTTTACAGCGGGCAACCCCCGAAGGAGATGCATTCCGCCATTCCACCGGCTCACGAACTCACGACTCACAACAATAATTACCCGTGGGTGTACGCCATTATACTTCGCCAGCGATTATTATCAATCGCTGTACTAGCGAACGGTCACCGCTTAGAACCCGATGTAATGGAACCAAATTATCGTAATGTTATAACAAGAGATGCAAAGCAGATTATTCGATAATTATACGGAGTAAATCAAAATCTCGCAAGTGCAGGGTTTTTGTCTTTGTCTGTTGTGTTTCTTGTGGTATGTTTGTCTTTGTCGGGTGCGCCGGCGGCGGTCCCGAGGTTGTCGCTGCGCGCGCGGCTCGTGGTCGCGCGGGTCAGTATTGTTCGCCGCCGCCAGGGGCGATCCATTCCTCACCCGGCCTCCACCAGGATGTTGCTAATTTTCTATCATTGCGACCACGTCTAAGTTTATAGACCTTTGGATTTTGAAATTGAGGTGTCAGTGAACCGTATTTATTGCCGATGCAAAGTAATTTTCAGCGATCCCTTCACAAAATCCCTAATCATAGCCGGGGGGAGCAGACATAATATGCCATTATAGTCTTCTTGCTCAAGATTGTTTCCGTATAAGGAACCTACTTGTCACATTATCGTGGGACATTTTCCAATAAAATGATTTCATACCGTTTGCAATGCTCACGACGACGACGCCTATTCGTTCTCTTGAATATGAGTCTTAATTTTGAACTTAAAATTAAACTTAAACTTAAGTCCAAAACCTTCAAAATAGGGTATATTTTAAAGGTTTGAAGACGTCCTATTCTTAAGCCATTATCATCTCATATCCATTTAACTTTAACCCAGGATACTGTACCAACGTGTAATCTTCCGTGGAAGCTTCCCCAGGGCCGTATGCCGTAGTTGAACATAGATGCGGCCGACGCCTTCAGGACTTTGTAAATTGTCCGTCGAGATTCACGCTCCCCTCATTACTTCAGCCAATCGCAATTAACTTCTCTAATGCTGATACTCGTAAGAAATTTGAGTTTTTTGTATTAAATATACCGGCGCTTAAATCCACTTTCGTGCTTAGATTTGTTAACGTATTATAGATTTTTTCCAAATTCTAAAGTTTTTAAACTGAGAGTCTAGTCTTGTAAAATATTATACTCATTTCATCAGGAGAGATATCATTAGGAATGCTTTTTTGAAGGCGCCACCATCAACGACCATCCCAAAAACATTTCACTATCGGTACATAATTGAGGTTAGTCTGCTTTTAGTAAATGGTCAGTTTTCTCTCGAACGTTGTTTTGTTTGTGTGGAGACAAATTGATGTGTATTTACTTCAAAACTGCTCTTCATGGTGACGCAGGCGATTTATTTCTTGTGAAGTTTTAGATTTTACAATTGTCATACTATTATAACAACAGTTTGTAGGGATATGGGCCACTTATAGGAAAAATCTCTGCACGACTCTTCGTGACACGATAGACGAAAACCAATCATAGCTTATTCTGTTAAAAAAACGCAACATTTAGCGCTTGGCTCATGTAATAAGTTAATTGACGGTTTGCAAGTGATCGATCTATGAATTGCACGGGGTATGCGCCTGCGCACAACGTGGTGGTGCGCCTCGGGCGACGCACCGTCTCACCTGCAGTATGCTAGGGCTTGCGATGATGCTATGACAATCGGGATGATGATTTTTATCGCACTAAATGCTGGTTGTTTGTATGTTAACTAGGTAATCAATTGTCAAGAGTGGAACTTGATGTCGAATCTAATCCATTGGTGGATCAGAGTGAAAAATGGAATTTAATCCATTAATGGATTATCTCAATAGATCAGAGTGGAATAGGACAGGACAAATATCTTATCAATTAGTATTTATTATTAGTTCAATAATTAACTTGAACTATATCAGTAAGCGTGCGTGACCCGAGAGCTGGTATCTGGCGCAGCGCATCAGCATTGCCATACAGCAGCAGGACAATGCAGCCAGCGTTTTGGGGGCACTTCCGACTGGTATGGGGATATGGATCAGATGAACTTCCTGTGGATTGTTTGTAACACTCTGCAGTTAGCTCAATTGTTCCAATTATAAATTCTAGTTCAATTTGTTTTCTGTGATTTGATTGTAATATTCCTTGTTAAAAAAGTATGTATAATAAATAAAATAATAAATAAATAATGTCGGACAGTGCACACAACATCATCTAGCCCCAAGCTAAGCAGAGCTTGTGTTAGTATTTTATTTAACTTATTCGTTACGTTAGGTAATTTATAGAAATAATTAGCTTAAAAATAATCGCCTATAAATGGGATAGAGATCATAAGACATTATAAAACTTTATTATCACTTACGCACTAACGCACTTTTACTAAAACATTGACCCCAATTAGATGGTGACTGTTCATTTATATCAGCAAATAAATTTTTCCTGTAGAAACAAATAGACATATCCAAAGTAACAAACGCTCTTCCGGGGCGGAAAATAATTAAGAAGTTTTCTGCATCTCAGGCAGTGCTTTGACTACTTAAGAAGGCTACGAACCTCTCCCAAACGGAAACGGATTTTCCCATGCCGATTTGTTGTTGTTTCACGTAGAATGAAATGGGGCGCGCTATATGGGAGAAAGCGCGTCTAACCACCTAATACGAAGCCGTCATGTGGCTGTGTGCTTGATGTTGGCACCATTTTTTGATATTTTTTCGTACTTTCCGATTAATTTTGTGTTAACGATTGATTTCAAAAATATTTTTGATTATTTATAATGTTGAATATATTTAGAATGTTTGCAGCGCGACAGATTTTTGAATAAAGGTGTCTATCATGCATATAAAATCGCTTGAAGATGACTCGATTTGGTGGTCAAAATTAGTTTCGCTCTTATTTAAATATCATTATGTTTTTCTTCTTCGTATTCAAAAACGAAACTGCTGCAAACATAGTTCCTACACAAGAGAACGGCGTCGCTGATGCGCAGGCTGCGCGGCAGCGCCAATAGCTCCCAGCCTTCCTGCAGGTCATTGCAGGAAGGCTGGACACAGCCTCTCCCTTTATGCACCACTGGACGAAAGTTTATGTTGATTTATAATGTGTTAAGTATCTTGTAATGTTTTCATTGTGTGTTTTTCTGTGTGTTTAAAATTGTGTATTGATATGGACTGTGTATGTAATATTGTACCTACTATGTCTGAAATAAATGATTGATTGATTGATTGACCATCCCATTACGTATGGAAAATTTCAATAAGATCAGGGACATAGTTTCCAAATGAAGCGGAAATTACGTTTGTATGTGGAATAGGGATTCATTCCGTTCTTAAGATCGTAAAAAAGAGTACGGACTTGAGACCGACAAATTAGTCTAAGAAAGAACTTCATTCTACTTCTTAGTGAAAATGTTGAGTACATTTCATCAGCGAGGCAGCCCTGCTCTTGCCGCATAACAAAGCAAAAATTGCGGAGATAATGAAGCATAATGCAAAGCGTGATATAAACCTCGCCCGCCTCGGGCTGGATTAACTTGTTAGAACCTGGAGTAACCTGGAATGCTCATCAACACCATGAGAGATTAAAAGTTACCTGTTGACAGGCGGGAGAGAACACAATGCAGCCTTCAAGCCTTCAGAGAACAAAATACATGTTGTATAGCTGATTCTGACAACTCTTGTTTTTTTTTTTTTTTAATCATTTATATAGTGATGAAATGTTATATATGGATATTAGTAACTTTACATACTTATGGGACTAATTATCTAGCTCCAAGCGTACATACATACATACGTAGATAAAAGTGAAAATTTTTAAGAATCGTTTTTCGCAGGGTTTTAGATGTCTCAATGCTACAGTCGCAAGATGACCGAATGTTTTCTTTATTCGCAATTTTATCGATAGGGTTAAACAATAACACCTCCCTGATTTAAAAAACTTCTTTTGATGAATGTATGTAGGTGCCCTATCCTATCCTATTACAATTTTTAATAGCAGGATAGCGCTATTATATTGATATTAATTGTAATTTACAATTAATATCAAAGTTTGTGAGTATGGATGTTTGTGACCTGATTGGGCTGAAATTTGGTATGGGTATAGTATGGGACCTGGAATAACACTTTTTATTATCTTGATAAAACGCGGGCGAAGTTGCGGGCAGCAGCTAGTATAAACATAAAACCAAGGTCACCCAGAGTGGATCAAATTACAACTGTCTAACTCTAACCCATCGAGGAATTCATAAATATCTCTAACATGTTTAACCCCAAATCACAGTAAATTATTATTGGAAGTTTACATTATTAAAATAATGAAAATGATCGCCTTCGGCTGCCCGTGCGTGCTGCTTGCGAACATAAAAACCACTTGAGGCGATTAAAAATAAACAATAATTGGGCCGGCCATTCACGCATGTAGACTCATTAAAACAATTAAATCTTGATTGAACAGAAATTATAGCTGTCGATTCTTTAAACATAATACGATGTTGCCTTCCCTGGAATCTGCTCCGAAAGAGATTATCGTTGATTTTAATAAGAAACAATTATTATGTATGTATCTACATCCCACGGTCAAGTAGTTAATTTTAGACCCGTAAGTCAATTATCAAAAATTACCAGTGGCGTTTTTTGGGGATAATTTGGGATTTTTTGTCTACTCTCAGACATAAATTATATATGATGTGTCTTTTATTTTTCGTGACATACCTATATAACGACTTGTCTAATGATAGTTTGTAGATTGTAGCGTTTCATAACGAAAGTTCCACAACTCCTTTTCTGATCAAAAACCTCTCCCAATTCTGTCTTTAGAACAGTTGATCATCTTGTTATTCAGCATTCTGAAAGCTCATAACCTACTTCCTCCTACTAATATTATAAATGCCAAAGTTTGTATGGATGGAAATATGGATATTTTTTCACGCAAAAACTACTGAACCGATTAGGCTGAAATTTGATATGGGTATAGTTTGGGACCTAGAATAACATATAGGAAGTATTTTAATCCCGATAAATCGCGCGCGAAGGCGCGGGCAGCAGCTAGTCTAAAATAATACATTACGTATAATTAAGAATAAGAATAAGAAAATATTATCTTCGTCTAAGGTCTTAAAATCTTAATTTGCTAACACAAGTTCATCAATTTTGGACATTACTACAATATTTTAACAATTCAATAGTAGAAATTGTCCAGGTCGACACGATTTACACATCTTTTAATACAATATCATCATCATCATCAGCCCATACACGTCCACTGCTGGACATAAGCCTCCCCCGTACGACGCCACAAATAGCGGTCCTAAGCCGCCTCCATCCATCGACTCCCTGCGACCGCTACGATGTCGTCGGTCCATCGAGTGGATGGTCTCCCATGTAGAGGGGGATTTGCCATAATCACCACGCTTAGCAGGCGGGTTGGTGATCGCAGTGTTGGTGTTTAAAAAATACTCAGAAGGAAGCTGCTGCCCTTCCTCTGGTAGGTTCCCTTAGTTGGCTCTTACGACATCCACGGGTTGAGTTGGAGGGGTCGATATTCGTACGCCGCGGCCCCACGGCCAATATGTCAGACAGAATACAATATCACAATAAGTTAAAATTCTCAAATAATATCCAAAAGTCAACTTTTAGACATACGGGGCATATAAATACTGAGAGGTCACCTGGTGACTCTTATCCATATTGGTGACGTCACCAATTCAAATAAATAGTATTCTAAAGGGTGTTTAAAACACAACACACTTGGTATTTTATTATTCAAAGCAAACAATTTCTATTGTGAAACCCTGAACAAATATTTGCAGATCGTACAAACATTTTTCCCGAGGCGGGAATCGAACACGCAACCATCTGCGTTGCAGGCGGACCTTCGCAAGCCGCGCCACAGAGGTCGTAGTTTAAAACAAACATGTAAAAAAAAACAATAATGTATTAAGGTCAATATACGAAATCTGGCTGTAACGTTTCAAATATCGCTACGAGTACCTACTAAACTTAGGTGGTGGCGCCAGAAGGGAACCGTAGCATTAGCTATGGAAATGAGCTAATATAATTATAATTAATCTACAAAATTGGATCCTCATGTTCATCATCCTTATAAGATAATGCAGCCAGGATAAAACAACGCTCATAAAAGTTATATTTTGCGTTAGGGATGAGATGTTTTTAAAAAATTAGGGATAAATGACCTTAAAACCAACCTAATTAGAGTTCTTGTCTCGTGATTTTTTGTGGTGATAAATGGATCACTGTTGAAGTCTTTCTAGGCATCCATTGAAATCAGTAGGTCTTCAAAAACCAGGTTTATTTTCGTTAGTTCGCCAAATAATATAAAAAAAGGTTACTTAATCTGAATAAGAAGCGTCTGGGGCCTGAACATCATTACGATCCCCATACATATTTACGTCTTATGATATTTTTAATTCAATTTTCCCCACGAAAGTTCGGAACCTACTCCGTTGAGTGTTGAAAGCTATCCAATTTGCGTAATACTGCCAAAATATCTCATTTCTACGCTCACTGCTGACCTTTGACCTTAAAATGATCTAACTACAAATATGAACAACTGAAAACTCAGCTCTACCAACCAGCGATAGAGTCAAAACTTCCCTAGCATGAAGTTGAAGCAAGATGTTTAGGCTTCGGAATAAAATGGAGTTTTGGCAATTCCATAATGCGAAAGTGGTCTGTTCAAGCTTTTGACTCTATGAAAAAAATACGAATGTCGGAAAACGATAGAGAAAAAAACATTTATATTTTCATAGAGTCGTTATTTATGGTTCGATGGACGTGTAAAAGCGATATTTAGAGCGGCCGGCACTCTGCCGATTAGTACGTAAAACCTGTGTGCAGCCGGCCTTACGGTTTCTGCTTCAAACCCTTTCAGCTTTGGGCAATCAGAATTATTTCACGAGAGCTCAACGCAAGCTGGGCTTCATTGCTGTTTGTGGTCTTGTGCTGCGGTTTTGTAATGCAGAGCTCGTGCATTTTGGTATCTTCCTGTTCGTAGCGGATATTTACAGGTAGGTGTTTAAAAAACAGCCCTATTATCTAATTGAATATGCCTTTTAGTTTACTTAATTAAATTAATTTACGTACAGAGATTAACAACCACATCTGATATTGTATTCAAAATCAAACTGGGGGTTCAACAATCAAAATGAGCATGTCTTTGCCTCAGAAAGCACGTTAAGCCGTTGGTTCTCCGCCTGACCTCTCTCCGTTCATGTCGGTCTGCCGCCCCATTGGATTATGAGGGTGAACGAATAAAGAGTGCACCTGTTTTTGCACACACACTTGTGCACTACCTATAATATATCCTGCGCACCTGGCTAGTCTCCGTCGAGACCGGCCACCGTGGTAAAAATTCGGCTACGAGGAAATCAAAATCAAACTGAACTCTATAAACCATTTTGAGATACTAAACATATCCTATAAATGGCAGCTTTCTAAGCACATCACATAAACGGGTTAATTGGAACGTAGCTATAAATAATGGCAACACTAACTGACCGCACCCCTGGTTACTTAGTTACCGGAGGTTATTCCACGCACGCACCTCTCTAATAAAGCGAGAGTTACCTATGAAGTACACAAAACAATAAGCTCTGTTGATAAATCAAATTATGATCAATGGGAAGAGAAATAAGACCGAATTTATGGTTTGCTGGATTTTGGACTAGTCAATGACTTGATTGAAAAACCAATTTATCAAGCTTCACGCATCTCTGACATATTATACGTAATATGTCAGAAATGCGTATGTAGGTTCTGACCGCAGCTTCGCACGTAGGTACTATTCTTGGATCAGCTTTTCTTTTGTTCAGCTCCGGGATACCATGTATCTCCTTGCCAAATTTTAAAGGAATATAGACGTTAAAAGGTAATGCGCAGACAGAGACATTTTGGTCTGGAAGTATGGATTTATCTGCTTCGAGCTATAAACGGAGTCAAATGCTTATGATTTTTTTATGCGAGTTAAGAATAATAAATAATGTTGGACAAACCACGCAGCATCATCTAGCTCCAAGCTAAGCAGAGCTTGTGTTATGAGTGCATTATGAAATTTACTTATTACAATACATACAACGATAGATCTTTTTTATTATACATAGAAAATACCTATTACACCCGGAACAAATATTCGCCGATCGTACAAACATGTGTCCCAAGGCGGGAATCGAACCCACAACTTCTTGCATCGCAGGCGCGGACCTTCGCCCGCTGCGCCACATTGGTCGTAAATTTTCTGATCCTTTCTAAAGTTCTGTTAACAAAACTTCTAAATTGAGTCATAGTCTCGACGTCCTTCGTAGAAAAGTAAGTGGTAATATTCTAAGTGCCTAAGTAACATTACTATTCTAAGTTTTCATTGACTCGCTCATCAATTTTCACAGCCATTAATCGCCTAACTACTTCAACGAGCCAAGTTTATCGTTACTAGTCCTCCTTTTCCAGATAGCATCAGACATACAGTCTTGCTAAGCTGAAAGACACTTCTAACAATTACCCCCAGTCGTAAGCCCACGTCGTTACACCACCATATGTCCACGGGTTAATTCCAGGGCTTCTTCAGAGAAAGATGACCCCTTTATTACTTATTAAGGAGCTTCTGCCCCTGTACCACGTTATTTATGTCGTCTAATAATAATTTGTATTAAATCACGGTCGCTCCCTGCAGGACAAACAGGATTTGTTGGCTTTTGTTGTCGACGCTTTCTTGCTGAGTTTTCCGCGCAAAATGAGGAGATATTGTTTGTTTGTTCTCTTATGGAAAAAATATGGTTCTAATCGAATCTGACTTTGTTTTGGCTTTGTGGGAGCTTGAGGAAGTTTTTGTTATTAGGTATGATTAAACAACTGTAAACAGCTTTGGGTTCGATAGGTAGTTAAGAAATTCAGTTACAACTTTAAAACTTATAAAATATCCTTCTGACTTGACGTCTCCTTTTTTCATACAATTTGGTACGGCACCTCTGTCATCCGGAAGTGGAACTACACAAATCCCTTAAATAAATTAGACGTCACTATCATATCTCGATTATAACGTCAAATAGACTTGTCTGGCCTTATTTTTAATTAGGTACCGAAGTAAAAAATAAAAATAAAATTATAAAATATTTTTTATTTCAAATCAAGCACTTCAAGGTCTTATGATATTTAACTAAATACTAAAGACAATTTTTGCTTGGCTTCGACTTAAGGGTTGTAGCACCTACACTAAGTGGTTAGACTTGTGTCTTAGGTACTACATTCCTTCCAGGGTACTAATAAGATCAGCCACAAATTAAAGGTACAAATTAAATTATAAAATCGACAAATAAATACAACTAATTAATTACATTGTTTACGTAAAATAAAATAAAAATAGGTACAGATTAGCCAAAATTGTAAAACTACATAAAAACAAAGTTATTGAACTATTTATTTAATTTACACTACTATAACAATAATTAAGGTAATTAGGGCAAATAAAAAGCAAAGTAGGTATCATCTATTAAAAGTACCTACTTATGTAGAAGTGGTGTTATGGGGAGGCACGAGATAGGTACCAGATTATTTACCTAAATATCTTAAGAGTATATTCTTGAAGGTGTTCTTAGTATCCATAGGTAACGAGGTAAATAAATAGCTTCGTGATTAGAGATTGCAATCCGGTTTATTCGAAATAACCGGATAATTTGTAAAAAAAAACCGGTTATAAGCATCGAAATCCGGTTAATTCGAATAGTTATATGTAGTAATTGATAATATTTTTAATCAAAAATTAATTACTTTGAGATCGTAAATACAATACCCACAATACAATATCATGATTTCAACTTTAATTTTAGACATAATAAATTACAAAGTTCATATTTACACATAAAATAAAAATACAAAATAAGTATATGACACTGGTAAAGAGTGCACAACAAGCACTCTTGTCCAGTGACAAGAAGAGGCAGTCGGTGTTCAGCCTCTTTGCGATAAGCTGCAGGTAGATGTTGTATTGTCGCACAGCTGGCGCATCAGGGACGACATTCTGTTGCGGATGCACGCGTACGTAATGTACGCGTGCATCCGCAAATATTCCCGACGCGCTACAGAAGCGCGGCAGCCACATCACCAACCTGAACCCATTGTTATACTGGACACGCAGGGTATTTCAGCATCGCTGTGTGTAACTGACCCATAGACTGCACGAATAAAATGACTGGCAGTACAATCTAAACAGACTCATTTTTACGGCCGTATGATGTAGTCATGCAAATCTACGGGCTAGCATATTTGCTCTGACTAATAATGCTCTACGTCACAAAATCAAACGCTTGAGATAAATCTAAGAAGCAGGCGTAGACTGGTGTGCTTCTGCTCGAGTAGTACTGGACGGTGTAATGCTGATTCAGTGGACAACCCAGATCTAAAACTGAACTGAGCGTCGTGCAAGGTAACATTGACTGAGGTTTTCATTAAGCAGCCAGCACCTTCGCGATCACCGTTGCTAACAACAAATATGCTTTAATCATATTTTTAAGGCACCTAAAACCTTGAGCTTGTTTGTTTGTGTAATTCTAAAATAATTTTCAGGTCTTAAACCTGCTTACTAGGTTTCTTTTTAGGTCTAACAAAGAAGTCAAGTCTTTTTAGGTCATCACTGTTCTGTTGTTTTTTTTGTCGTTCTATTTTTGTTATATTTAAATCACACGCTATCTAGAGTTTTTGTTTGTTAAGGTTTCATTGTAATCCTAATAGACACAACTGGCAGATGGATAGTTAGTTGTGTAAAGTGTCAGTATTCTTGTATGTATTTTAAAATATTTTTATTACTTATATTCTTTACATATTTTCTGGTTCTGGTGTTGACGACATTCTGTAGTCTTTTTTTATCTCATATTAAATCTCTTCTTTCTTCTCTGTCCAAAGAATATTTATGTCCTTCACATTAAAGATCATAAAAACATTCTTACCTAGTTTGTTACCGAATCGTGGCCAAATCCCTGTCTTTCTTCTTCTTATGATCTTCTAGGTTTCAAACTTATCAGAAACAATCGTGTTGAAACATGTGTTGGGGGGTCGCCTAACATCTCCCGAGCACATATAATCCATATAACACAAAATAAGTGAAACAACATCACACTTATATTATAGACTAGCTCTGGCTCTCCAAATAAGTAGCTCACAGCTTCGCCACAGTTTTTCCGGAATAAAAAGTAGCCCTCCCGACAAATCTTATATCATTAGCATAGGAGAGTATAACTAATCACCTACGCAAAATGACCATCCGGTCTGCTCTGTAGTTTTGGCGTGAAGAAGTAATATCCAAACTTTTACTTTTATAATATGAGTGCGATGAGAAAGTTTGTAAAAGGATAGATAAATGGATGTTCGTTACCTTATCACGCGAAAAACACTGATTGCAAAATTTGGTATAAATATAGTTCTAGATCTGTAATTACATAAAGCCTGCTTTTAATCCCAGGAAATTTCTTGCTAAAGCGCAGGCAGAAGTAAGTAAGTAAATCATTTATTTGTCACATAAATACTTAGTTTACTAAAAAGCTAGTTAAAAATAACACCAATAGAACGATATTTTTTAAAATTATTCGAATTAACCGAATTATCCGGATTAACCGGGTTCAAAAATGATTAAAGCTTAATTAACCAGTTAAGAAAATTATCCGGATTTTGCAATCCCTATTCGTGATATAATCAGTGGTCAACAAACAGTTAAATTCAAAACAACAAGTTGTAAATCTCATTCCTTATCTGTTCTCAATTCACATACATTACAGCTTCAAGATACTCGAGGCGACAACATTTGCATTTCAGCGTGCTGATCATGAGCGGTAGCGCACACAACACTATAATAATGTGGGAAATTTGTAATGTGCTCTACTAGGTACATTTTTAGTTTAAGTTTAATATTCATTTATTCTCAAAAAGACAAATTATATAATGTCACTTACATGAGAACAGGGTTCTTAGTTATAGGTTGTAGTCGTTCAATAGCTGACTCATTTAATGTGTTCATTTCATAAGAAGTGAATTATCATTTTTATTTATTTCATAGTTTTAACTCTACCCAATTATAATCAAAAGGAACCTGAAGATAAAACTGAGGATACTCTTGTAACCTGCATCCGATTCTCAGTAGTAACTATAGGAACACATCAGTCATCCGGTAACCAAGATCGCTTGAATGCGATGTTGTTGTAAACACAGGCTGAATGAAACTAACTGAAAATTAAAATACAGACTTAGAAATGGAAGGAGATCGTCAGAAGTTATCTGCCCATCGTTAGATGGTTAGACGCATGGTATAAGAAAACAAGGTATGCTCTGCCGGTATGCCGAGACACGATGGTCACGTGGGTGTCACCAGGCTAAGTCATCGACGCCGTCGGCGAATGAGAAGACGACTCTGTTTCGTGGTGTTTACCAGTAGCGTACAACGTAACTCCCCCAGCTCCGTATGAATCTGATAAAACTATGTGGTTTTGTATTTACCCATTATTTATCACATGGACTTGTATTTAACTAACGCTTTTTTGACTGATTTAACAAACATAATTGACGATTGTAATATTTTATTGATTTTTCAATTGATCCTTATCACATTTGTTTCCCAACTTCTACATTTTGTTGAAATACAGTGGCAACTGGACAGTGACGTCACCTCCCGGAAGAGCAGACCTGTTTACTTGGATCATGGTTAGACGTAGTAGTGGGAGGAGGGCTGCAACTCACTAAGAAGCTGGCTATTAAGCAAACAGGGGCCTAGGGGCCTAGCTTGTCAGTGATAAATTTAAAGGTGATGACCGATGTAGCCTGGCGGCTGCGGGCGAAGGTCTGCGACGCAGTAGATTGCTGGTTTGATTCCCACCTTTGGACAAATGTTTGTACGATCTGCAAATATTTGTCGGTGCTCTGGGTATTTTCTATGTAACCTATAAAATATATATATATATCTATGTAATTATATTTTATTAAGTATATCAGTCATTTGTATACCTTACTGTTCTATTATTGTGCGCTGCCTGCTACTGATTGTTGGAACCGACGGAAGATCAGCACTGCGTGTATTTGGTCAACCAGTACTCGTAGTATTTATGCTGAGCCGGTTCCTAATTTATAGCTACAACCCTTAACTTTTTTTTTATAGCTACAACTTACCAACTGTAGTAGTTTTAAGATCTTGTTTAACTGTGCGATTGTTTGTAGTTAAAAATAAATTTATTTTCTTTTTCTTCTTCTAGTACTAACTCTGTTCAGCTTGGGGCTCGATGATGCTGTGTGGATTGTCCAGCATTATTTATTATTCTTTACTTATTTATGTATAGGCACCACCTTACCGGACCCAAAGGCTTCAACAACAAGTAATTATAAGTGGGCGCTGTAATTACTCGAGTGCACTCGATGACACGCGTGAAGAATGTTTTGCAATTTGTTCACGTTACTGACGGGATAATGTAGCGTAGGAACGGAACACTCGTGTTTTCTTATAGATGTTTGAAGTGGGTGTCTTTTAATATAGGTAGATATGGTTATCGTCAAAATTCCACAATAATATCAGCCCACACACGTCCACTGCTGAACATAGGACTTCCCCATACGCCACTACAAATAGCGGTCTTGATTGTGAACCCGCGACTCCCTATGAACGCTATAATGTCGTTGGTCAATATCACTACATATTATAAAACAAAGTCCTCCGCTGAGTCTATCTGATCGCGATAAACTCAAAACTACTGAATGGATTGTTATGCAGTTTTCACCAATCGATAAAGTGATTCACAAGGAAGGTTCAAGTCGGTATATGATTTGTCAAGGTTTTATGTAAATTGGTTGAAATATAACGACAAATTTTTGGATGTGTCGGAAAAAGTCAAGCCGCCTGGGAGTTTTTATTGAAAACGCTGCCTAATTAATCCCTTTTAGATATGCTCTACTGCCCGAAAGCCCGTGCGAAGCCGGGGCGGGTTGCTAGTGTTTATATAAACTAGGCATTTTCATGAACGTTGCTTCTTATTTCGACTAAAATTAACAACAAGAGCCTCTTGTTGTCGAAAGTTAGGTATATAGTCTCTGATAAGTTAGGTAGATATCGTATTTTGACTAACACTAAATCCGAGGCTAGATAAACACAAACCCTAACTTTCCACAACAATAGCCTTAGGTCTTGTTGAAAGTTGGGGTTTACAACTAACTGCTAGGTGAATAAGAAGCACGTCACCGACCTAAATAAATTCTTAACGTAGGTGCTCGTAATTAATTCAATTCCCCCACTATTTAGAATCAAACCTTTCACATTATGTACAAGTAAAAAGACGAACTAGAAGCTCCGATTCAGATTACCAAGAGTCATTACCGATCTCATCGAATCTCTACGTAAATGAAAACTCGCCTCATCACGTATCAAATTGAAATCCTTCGTTCCCTCGGCCGCAGACGTACTTTTTCCCTTTGTTTTATTGTATTGGCCGTGCCTCGATTATTCGAATTATGTTTAATTCATTTCCATCTCGATGGTAATGTTCTAGGCAAGCAATGTTACGGAGCACTAAGAACAATCGACCAATCTCGTGATTACTGATTGCTTATTGCTCAATTATGTATTTCGGACACTAGATACAAAGAAAATGAATGAGAATGAGAATGTTTTATTTGTAACTTAATCAACAAAAACAAAGAAGTAACAATTTTTTTTAAATCAAAGAATATACTATAGTTTTTTTACCTTGAGTCACAAATCGGTCTCTGTCTCAGCATGAGTTAGTTGTAAACACGTCATAACCAACGCTGGTCTTCCGACAGAGCCGTTTGGTGACGTCACGGAAGATAACACATAAGAAATGAAGAACATAATATATATTTTGCCAATGGGTGATCCTAGATCCAATGATCCAAGAGTATTTAAATAAACTCTATGGGGTTGTCAATAAACATCAAGAAGGTGTGTACCTACCAGGGTAGGAAAAAAAACAGTTTTTTTTAAATTTTATAAAACAAACAGTTCAAATTGTTTTAAACAAGTGTTTGTTTTGTTTTTTTTGTTTTTTTTTTTGTCCTTTTAAATTAATTCGACCTATAATGTTTCATTTCCAGACTAGATCTTTTGACTTTTCAAATTTTCTATAGTAAAATAAATATTGACAAAAAACGATCAATGGATAAACATTTATTTTATGTTGCGTATCTCTAATCACTACTAAACGATTTACATTCACCCTGAATGTTTCCTAGCAGGACTATACCGGCGGGGAAATACCTATAAACTATAAATTCTATTCTATGAATAGGGGCACCCCCAATATTTATTAATTAGTGATGGGCCGAATGTGGTTTGAACCGAATACGAATTTCGGCCGAACATTCGGTAAAAATCAAAAATGCCGAAGTTCGGTTTTTATTCCGCACTTATATGGTAACAACTAACAAACAACAATAAAATATACCTATAAGTAATTAATATATTGAATTTTCAAAAAAATTATTTGATTCAAATCATAAGACTTCCTAATTTAATAAGAACTTATTGAATTTGATTTTTTAATTCTAAAACTTAAGATTGAAATGTCGAAAAAGGAAACTGATAATGACAGTTAGTTACTTGATTAATAAATAAATTACCATGATTTTAAATTATGTAAAAGGCTTATTTATTTAATCAGGTATGAGTGAGTATGACAGATTTGATTTTTTTTATGTTTTATTAATCTTAAAATCAAAATTGTGCAACTATTTCACTCTTTTCTTATACCGAATGTTCGGCATTTCAACCGAATTTCGGAAGAATGCCGAAGTTAGGCCCATCCCTAATATTTATATTTAAATGAGGGGAATAAAATAACCACTATTCCATTCGACAGCCATCCATTAGGGACTTTCCTAACGGGACTTTACCGGCGGGGAATTACTTAATATGAATTCTATAAATACGAGTGCCTTTCTTTCTCACATTTCATTTCATTATTAATTCTGCGACTGATAACACCTCATAAAAATGTCAACTCCAGGACGCAAAAAGCATGCAATTTGGGAACAATTCACATCGATCCCCCAAGAAAATACCACACTGAAGACCAATAGGGTGCGTTGCAGAAAATGTAAGAAAGAACTAGTTGGACTTGTGAAAAGAATGGAGGCACACTTCCAGCAATGTAGCACCACCACCGGTTCTAACACTGACGCAAATCTTGACGCGGACAGGGACGTGGAGGAAGAGTTGTTGAGTGATGCTGGTTCTTCCCGATCTTCAGATAATTCTTCTGCTACACCCACATCTTCTGTTACTACTCTTCAATCTAAAAATGCCAGTACCAGCAGCAGCGCGTGCGTGAACATTTCAATGAAAAGATTTATTATTGCTACAAGTCAAGAAGATAAGAAGAAAATTGATTTACAATTATCTCGTTATATGTTTGCTACTAACACGCCTTTTAACCACGTAGAACACCCAGAGTTACTGAAATTAATGGAAATTTTACGCCCAGGATATAAACCTCCAAACCGCAAACAAATTGCTAGCAAGCTACTCGACGAAGTCTACAACTCGACTCAAGAAGCCGTAAAAAATGAATTGAAAAACAAAGTTGTTAATCTGGCAATTGATGGGTGGAGTAATGTCAGGCAGGACTCGATAGTTTGTGTCTGTGTTACCGATGTGTTGACAGACTCATCTCATTTAATTGATACAATAGACACAGGAGCCGAAAGCCATACAGCTGACTACTTGGTTAAAGTTACTACTGCGGCAATAAAACAATGTGAAACTTACAAATGTACGGTGCGAAGTGTAGTGACAGACAACGCAGCAAATATGAGCCGTATGAGACGAGATTTAGCCCAACAGGAAGAACTAGCTTCTCACGAGGATATACTTACATACGGCTGTTCATCACACATATTAAACCTTCTAGCAAAGGATTTGAATGCAGAAGATATTACTGATAAAGTTAAGTCGATAATGCGGTACTTCAAATACACTCACTTTGCATCTGCCAAATATAAAGAAGCTGGTGGAAAAGCAATTGTTATACCACAACAGGTACGGTGGAACACAATGGCTGACTGCTTAAAAGTGTTATTAGAAAATTGGCATATAATGTCAGATATATGCTTAAATCATTCAACTGCTATAGATCTGTCAATTTCATTGAAAGTAAATGACATGGCGCTGAAGCAACAAGTCCAGGCTCTCTACAAAAAACTGGAAAACATCGCAGTTACACTTGACATCTCCCAAAAGACATCCTGCTGTATTGGCGAAGTGACTGAAGCATGGATAGAGCTTAAAAATATGTTTGAGGGAGAGAATGTACGACTGCGTGAGACCGAGTATTCATTGGATGATTTAAGGAAGTTCAAAGCTCGTTATGAAATGGCAATGTCTCCAGCTCATTTTGCAGCAAACTTACTACATCCTAAGTACAGGGGTGAAAAACTCACGAGTGAAGATATTTCTGAGGCTTTATTATTTATAGAAGCTTATCACAAAGAGGCGATGCCCTATGTTGTTAAATACAGGGCAATGACAGATCCCTTTCATAACTTTCTATTTGAAGATCATGTAGTAAATCAGGTCGGACCTCTCGAATGGTGGCAGTCATTAAAAAAACAAATTAATGGTCAAACAATGAACTTAGTGGCTCAGCTTCACACTGCTGTAGCTTCAAGTGCTGGAATTGAAAGACTGTTTTCAACATTTGGATTTATTCATTCTGACGTACGAAATAAACTGGGTACAGAGAAAGCTGCAAAACTTGTTACAGTTTTTAAATACCTTAATAAGGAAAAGAAAAAATAATTGTTATCTTGATCTTGTCATATTGTCTTACTCTCCTGACTGACAAACAATTTTGATTTTATAATGTTTATTAAATATAGGTAATTTTGTTTGTTATAATTTTGTTTTTGATTGATTTTAAATTGAAATTTTTAATATTCTATACTATCTAATGCATGTTTCAAAAATACGTGTTATCTTATCCCATTACCCATATAAATCCTGGTACTTGGTAGGTACTTAGATCTTTGTTTGACTGAATAAATAACTTATCAAAAAAATATTACTTTCATTTTATATCATTCATTCGCAATGAAAAGTAGTTTTAAAGCTTGTTTTTTTCTCATCGTTTTATACAATGTTTAAAACTTGTTTTAATCTGTGTTTTTAAACGTGTGATAAAAAACACGGTTTAAAATCAAACTGTTTTAAACATTGTTTTAAACATGTGTTTTAAAACCATTTGTTTTAATCATGCCAACCCTGGTACCTACAGTATAAAAACTAATAAATAATTCGAAACGTGGAAGAGCGAAGCCACCTAATAGGTACAAGTATTTCCAAAATACTTAAAAGGTGTCTTCTATTATAATTAAGACGTGTATCTTTATTACTGAATGAAACAATTTATTTTTATTTTTTATTTCACATATATTATTATGATTAGAGTCTTCTAACGATGAGATTCTGTACTAAGTTATTTTTAATTTGATGTAGCCACAAACAGGTATCTGCGTCGGATACCTTGATCCATGGATGTAGGCTATATACAATGACCGAGTTTACTTGCAACGACTCCAGCAAACTTATAAAACCTTCACCAACACCTTGGCTGCTACTCAGGAAGCCTCACCTAAGATACAAGTTAATCGAGTTTTAAGTCTTAGCTGCTGGACACAAAAGTATTAAGAAAGCAGGCCATTAAAGGCAATAATGCGGTTACGCAAGACAGATGCCTGGCAGAGGATTATTAGAAACGTGATACTGACTGTTACGAATAGGCTATTATTGTTTAATCTGATCCAGTACACCGAAATCAATTCGTGATATTGCGGTGGGACGTGCCTCGGACACCTTCCGGTGTGAAAAATCATTTTTGATAACTCAATGCCCATCAGTAACGCTATAATTGTAACTTTAGCGGTTTTATTCCGACTAAAAGATAATTTCTCGGTCTTTTCCCACCCTTTGTTACGGATAAACCGATTTCCGGCGAGCTACGTGAAAATTTAAACCAACTTAATCCCCTATCGAGCTTTTAATGACATTTTCTTGGTACCTATGTGAAGAAGCAAAACAACCTTGGTCACCCGATACCCGAGATGGTTACCCGCAAATCATAGAAAGATTTGCCGCATTGGCAAAAATAAACGTTGGATTACATTATAGAATCAATATGAAATTGCATTTCCTAATGTCAATTGTTAGTTACGAAGTGCAATAAAGTTCCAATAATCATGATATAATTCTTGGGAGATGTGCTCGGCTGGACGTAGTTCGTCTCTGTCTCTGCTGGTGTTATTTGGTATGTTTGTCTCTGTCGTGGCCGGAGGATCGCAGAAGGTATGATGAACTCGGTAATGATCCAATCAGAATTGAAGTGCATCAAGTCTTGGCTGTGAGAATGCGGTTGGGGGTGCAAAAACTACGGGCACGTATTTAAATTAAGCTGACCGCTTGAGCTTTGTTACGAGACGGCTCATTCGTAATTTATTGCTAAAAATTCAACGAGTTGATTTATGTCATTACCGTTCACATCGAGAATTCAAAGATTTCTTCAGAATTTTCAGCATAGACTCAAGCAGATCTTGTGTAGTCCCGAAACTCTGAATAAATACATTGTATTTATAACGGAAAAACTAAAAAATGGCTTTTTATTTTTTTCCGTTATAAGGATTAAATAATATGCTCATCCCACGCAATTATTTATTTTTAATGAAAGAGTGAAATATTTCATACATAGACTCTGCTACTTTTAAGAATAATGTGAATCCATCACCTCAAAAATATCGGGACTAACAAAATCTTCGATATTTATCGAGCTAACAGATTACGTGTGTATGAAAAATTGTGTTCTTCAATTAAGTAAAAAAAAAATGTGTGGACGAAGTATAGGTATTTTATATAATGCAACATGGTTAATATTAATCCAATAAAATTACACGCGTCATAATAGTCTTACTTATTTCCGACACTGCACCAATATGTACTAAGTATGCGCTTTTAGGTATATATTTTCGGAATTAAAAAATAAGTAATGGTCTCAAAATACTGGCTGTTACGTTTCTCCGATGGCTTGTAATTATTTTAAATGTCCCGCATGCGCCTGCTCAAGACGCGGCGGTGGTGCCTTCGGGCAATCCGCGCGATTGAGAATCCATATTGATCCCACAAAAAAAACTTGGACTTATTTATTTTTACTTAATTCGGCTCATTGAAATCTTTGCTGTCGGTGTGGACGCTGCGGAAATTGAGGGTTTGAAAATAAACGCGCCGGTGTTGATTGATTTTAAAAACCAAGAAGTACCTACTTCAAAACGAACGGTAAAATTTCCAAACCTTATGTTCGGAAAGTATGTCCATAATGACATATACGGACAAAATGGCATAGTACACTTTCGTTAAAATCGGCTGGCTTTAGTGGAGGATCGACAGCTGGTAACCTAGCCGTCTCCCAACAACTTGTCAAAACTGTAGAGCCCACCGCTTTTTTATTTTTCCAGTCGCAAACAAAATATTTACCTAAACTTGAACATAATCTAGCATCCCGTTGACCTAGAATCATGAAATCTTGCAAGAAACAATCTTATAATTACGGAACCCTTGGTGCGTGAGTTTAACTCGCACTTGTCGTTTTTTTAACAAAGTTAGTAACTTTGTTAAAAAAATATTAATCAAAGAAAATTACATTCAAATAACAAAACAGTTTTGTTATTAGTTTTTACTTTCCTGAAGCTTTTTTATTGAGTAAATAGTTTAGCCACCCATAAAATATTAAAAAGAAATATATATATAAAATAAAAATGTATTATTGTTTCAATGTTTGTAATTTTAATTGTCTTTTTTAATAATACTCGTAGCTCTACGACTTTTAACTGATTCTTTACATTTACTTTGTTTTATTTTAATGAGATTTTTGTCATATGGGTATAAATGTTATGTTTTAATTAACTAAATTGATCACAAAAAAAAACAACTTGCAGCAATTGAAATTTTCACAGATACTTTTACGGTTCATAACATACAGCCCGCTGACTGACGGAAAGACGGACGGACAGACACCGGAGGCATAGTAATAGGGTCCCGATTTTCACCCATTGGGTACGGAACCCTAAAAATTAAGCATTTTATTCAAAGATTAGTCTAGCGAGGAACTGTTATATGGGGTTCCATGGGTAATAAAGAAGTAGGTACCAAAGTGTAAATTGAGAACTACTACAAAATGAAGCTATATTTACTAACGGCGTTATCGCCGTTAGCCAAAATATATATCTTCTTTAATTGTAACGATATCGTTATGTCAACGTTGGAGTATTATCGCTCCGCAGTATATTAAATAAGTACCTACTGAGATAACAGATAACGTCCTTACAATAATATGTACATTATCAACCTACCTACGTACCTACTAGGTAGGTACAATGTACCTACGTTTGCCACTTATCGCTCACTTCAAGGTAGTCAGCAATCATTGGTTAGTCTTAGTACTGAAGTCACGTTTAGTCAACAAGTTTCATCTTTAGTGAAGTGTATAAACTCATCAAAATGGCTAAATGGCCTTTGAAGACAAATATTCCTGAAGTTAGAGAAAATGTAAGTTTTTTTTTTAATTTGCTCATTTTTCAGTACTTATAAAAGAACGAACATCGATAGGTACGCAGGTTAGGTACCCAAACAATGGTGAAGTTGCTGCAGTTAAGATTTTAAAGATATTGTTATGCTCCGTCCACGTGGTTGGCCGAGTTATCTATAAGTACTAGGTCAATTGTTTAGTTGATTTGTAAGAGAGTCAAAACTCGCCGACTCGACCAATAGTTGGCTTCGCTCTATAGAAGGTCAATGAATAAAAAATACTTTAACTGAATGTATTACCTATGTATGTTCTACGTTAAATAGTTCAAAGGTAAACTAGGTAATCCTTTTAAATACTGTACCAGCCTAGAGACCTGAGGTAGATA
The DNA here is from genome assembly GCA_947859395.1 of Eupithecia insigniata. Classification (NCBI taxonomy): domain Eukaryota; kingdom Metazoa; phylum Arthropoda; class Insecta; order Lepidoptera; family Geometridae; genus Eupithecia; species Eupithecia insigniata. The sequence continues at coordinate 9,618,689 of OX402002.1, forward strand.
GGCACCAACCAAGGCAGGTACCTAGGTACGTACTATTTTTTTATTTCAGTTTTATGGAAGGTAAGTAAAACTAAGCAATTAAATCGGTCACCTAACGGCATTTATTATCGTTTTTTGGTGTGATCGAGCGCAGCGCAGCGGTGACTCGAAAGTTTGACAGTGAATGTTCGGTCACGGCCAAGGCCAAACCGGGATCAAATATCTTATTTATTGCATTTTGCCTTAAATTAAAAGCCTTTCGCTTATAAACTACGTAAGGATTTCCGAGTACCTACCGACCGTATCGATATAAATGTTCAGTAGACAGACCAGTGCGAAAGAAACACTCTACGTTGAAGAGAGCAAAATGGTTAACCTTGTGTTACGCGAGATTGTTGCAAAAGTTTCAGTGGAATCAAAAAAAGAAACGGTAAGTCTTTAAAATCTTGTCCCCTACAACAATAAATCTACTGCCCACCACTTACAAATAAACCAATACGTTTATGTTGTCCCATGTTTTGAGCGAGACCCGTGACTCTACATTTTTGAAATTTGCCGCGTTGTTTTCAAAGAACATGGGTACACATATTAATTTGGTAAGAAGACATGGAAAATTATTTTAATAAATTTTATTTGCTATTCAAACATTAGTTTGTATTTTAATCTATAATCATGTGGCTTTTTTATCTCACAATGTGATAAATTCACAAACATAAAACTTGCATAAAGTGTTGTCGATCTCAATCTAAACTGACTTCGTAAACGTAAATGTGGCCACGCCATCTGTCGGAAATGACGTTAACAACGTTGACATTGACATTTTTTTCGCATCAAAATCAAAACAAACCAAAGTTAAACTATTATTTTGCGTTTTTTGCGAAATATTAGTGTTTTTATTGTAGAATTCATCGTAAATCAAGCTTTCCTATTGAAATGGTTATGAAATTCATTTACCAGATTTCTAATATTGATTGAAATTAATGGTACAAAGTGAGGTTATACGCCCGTAATTCACAACCAATTTCCCGTGAAATACGTATGTTTTGCAAGTTTAATTATGATTTTTACCCTAAATGATGTATAAAGTGCTAATGGTATTTGCTTCTCATCGAATAAGCCAAGCTGTATCTGCAATAAATCTAAATAAATGTCAACAAGTTGACTTTGTTTCTTACACAAAGGAAAGCTACCTGCTCTGCCAAAAACATGAAAATGGTTTAAACACCAAGCTCCAAAGAATATCAACTAACGGTCTAAAAGAAAGCTTTAAAATGGCAAGTGGATCAAGCACTTTCTTCCGTCCAAGGAGTGCTATGGCTCGAGCACTGTATGAGAAGCAAAACAATGATTTGTATCTTCAGGAATATGATAAAGATGAGGTGAGTCTATCTATATCAGTTTTAGAAACAAAGGTAGTAAAGTAGATATGTAGTTCCAATTTAGCTGTTGAAGCTTTGTTAAACTTGTAGCTTGTCGAACAGATAACTTTCCTGCAGTTTCGCACTGCAACACAAAGCTTACAGATTATTCCAGATCTGTAAGCCTAAACTAAAATAGAACTCAAATTAATCATCATTTCAGCTTAATCCTTTGAGTTGTATAAAATACTGCACTTGGCATGAAGGAGTGACACAAATATAAAAAAAAAACAGGTAATATTACTGTCATTAAAACACAATATCCATTCATTTAGTGCTATATTATAATTAATACAAATATAGTGTTCTAGAATATTCCACCAGGTATGGTTAGGGAGACATTTCTATCTATTAGTTGTATGGATGTAAAGTAATTATTTCAATTATTTAAAGTACATACATGATATCATGATAGCTGGCTATAATCAGTAGCAGGTACAAATCTCATGTAATTAGACTTCTGCTAAAGAACTTCATATAATTTACCTACCAACTACATACAATAAACTTAGTATATTGGCAAACCAAAGCCGCTTCCCTCTGTCTGAACGTGATAAACTCAAAAGCCACCAAACTGATTTGCCTATGATTTTGACCAATAGATGAAGTGATTTATGAGAAAGGTTTAATGTGTGTAATACATAGTAGTTTTGTATAATTTTATGAAATAAACGATGATTATTCAAGATATCAGATAAAATCATTGCTGCTGGAAGCTTAACTGGCATGTGCTGTATACATAAGTCAATAGTTTTAGAAAATGAATTATTCAGCACAGATCTATTTAACTGCTGTACTACCCCTGTGAAGCCAGGCCGGTTGCTAGTTAAATCATAAATCCGGCCAGCATCAAAATCAAATAATCTTATGTTTTGTTTGACAAATTTGTCCAGCAGTAGACAAATATAGGCTGATTATGAAGAATAGCAGAATTAGCAGGCTGAAGTGGTGATGGGCAGGCCATATAGCTCGTAGAACCGATAACCGTTGGGGAGTAAAGGTTTCGAGTGTCGTTGGATGGAGGCGACTCAGGATCGCTATTCGTGGCGTCGTTTGGGGGAGGCCTATGTTCAACAGTGGACCTATACGGGGATGAAGAATACCGGTTTTGTGTAGTAGTATGTAGGAGTATAATCAACATCAAATCTGGATCATGAATTTGTTCCTGACTGTACAAAATTCCTACAAATAAAATAAACATGAGTGAAAGTAGGCATATGTCCAGCCCCGCTAGCACGGGCTTTTCATTTCTATACTAGAGAAAACAGTTTCTTGTCTTCATAATCTTTCTCTTGCCCGAATATGCCGTTTCGAGAAACAAACCCTAGAAAACAGTTTCTTCGTAGAGAAGCGCTTTCTATAGCAATGGGAACCAAACCACAGAAAAAATATAAATGCTGCAAAAAGTTCGTTCTTTGCGTTTCATTACCAAGAAAATCAACATAAAACCAGCCGTATCGCTAAAAAGAAAACTGAGCCCGTAAAACGAAACGTTTTTTGATTACACCAGAATGTCACTTTATTGTATTTGTCAATGTCAATTACAATGTTTTGAAGGGTAATTTCTTTCGTTCAAAGATGTATTTTTCTTTTTTCTTTTATTGGACGAAAGAAATACCGAATTCTTTTCACAAAATGTTTCGGTGAAATACTGTCTCTGGCAAAAGCGGCAAATGAAGATTATTGAACTCATAGCATATACAATACAGAATAACGGAGATTAATTTGGTTTTGGAGCAAACAAACAAACAAATGATTCTCCGATTTTTTATGTTGCATTTGCTCGTAATGGCTGCGGGGCCATTTAACTAGACACAAAAACCCCAAAAATCAAAGATAATAATATAACTAAACATCCAAATATTGCGAGATGCGAGGGAAGAAAGACCTTGTCTAGGCCTCGGGAGGTGTAGAGTATTTCGGAAAAAATATTTTCTATTCTCAAATGTCAAAAATAGAGTAAATTCATCGGCATATTCGCATCGGTAGACTCATCTCTAGGTAGAATAGAAAACATTTCTACCGCTCATTCTTCCGAACGCCATGTTCTCGAACGAAGAAAACTTTCTACTCTCTACACCTAAATGTCATTTTTACGTCATTTTTTATCTATTCTACCTAGACAAGAAAGCCTGTGCTAGCTAGGCAGGCGTGTACGTGTACGGGCTGATGATGATGATGATGAAAGTAGGCATAGTATAAAGTAATGAACTTTGATCTGATTTGGTACAATGTTTTTTTTTTTTTTCAAAAGTTATTAAAAATACTCGATTTGTAAAAATGAAATATAAACTAGGTGGGTTTTTGATGTAACAAGATTAATAGGTAATTCTGAAAAACCTAGACATTTGGAAGTAAAATTACAAATCACTTATTCATTTAATTTTTATGATGACGTTCACCATTATATTGCGTTGTGTAGTGTATGTATGTGTTCGTTCAGGTAATTACCTAATTTATAAATTACCTACTAAACCTACATAAGAGGTATGTAACCTCTTATGTAGTTTTAGTAGAAGTTTAAATACATACCAAAATATTTCTCGGTAGGATTAGCCTATATTAGTCCACTGCTGGGACAGGCCTTAACACCATAAACCCGTCTTCAGCTTGCCGCATCCAGTATCTGGTATCTATTCATTATGTACGAATTCTATTCATAGTATTCTGAATCGATATCCTTGCTCGTGCTAAACAGAGGGTAGGTAACCTACAGTACCCGCTCGTAGGTACCGCTCTGTACCAAATCAGAGCTCGCACGATAACGACCGAGCATTTGTCGGGTTCGGTTTGATTGCTAGATCCAATTTTCCTACAAGGGACTATTCCAGCAATCTACAGTCTCCCAGTCGAGTCGCCCGGGGTATTTCATAGCACACGCAATCGGGGCCTCACGTGTGCCACGGTAACGAGGATATATTTGCGTATGAAGAACACGAAATACCTCTGAATTGTGGAGGGAATAAGACATTCAACCCTCTCCCCACCCCACCCCACACGACCCTTTTAACTTTCATCTCTGTCGAGTGCTCGGTCCACATACTTTTGTTCTATTTGATCAATGTTATTAAAATGTCGCGAGTTGCCTTCATTACAAACATTTGACTGCGGAATAAGTTACTTTTTGTTTCACGGATGATGGTTGAACTATGGTATGTAACTACTTTTTATTTTTAAATATTGCTGGAAAATGTACACAGCATCGTCTAGCCCCAAGCTAAGCAGAGCTTGTGTTATGGGTACTAGATAACTGATATACTTAATTCAGTTCTACACTTTTCTGGCATTATGTACAATCATTGTATTTTGTATTTCTTGCCCGATCATTAAACGCTGAAATGATTTTTGAAACTTTGCTGATATTCCTATTATGTAAACCCTCAAATACTATCGTCACAAGCATCACGTTGGGATTGAAACTTTCGGAGTAGGTACACTTTGTCTGATTCTACTGGTTACATTTTATACTTGAACTGCTAGTCCTGATTCCTAGACCAATGTCACGATGAATAGACTCCAGGAACGTTTAAACACCTGAATGGTCTTCCCTCCATTGTCGTTCAGCGCACAATCGACCAACGTCCAACCATTCGCAAATGACATTTGATTGCGTCTTCTGCGTACGAGCGTCACACGATCGTAACCATCGTCCGTAATCACTGCTATCCATTCTGTTAAAACCACCCGAGAATAAATTAGTTAAGTAGAAGCTTCCGTTAATCGGCCGCGGTCGGTGCCGGTCGCCCGCTCTAAATGGATTAATTTATACTTGTATAAACGAGGACATTTTCGGTGTCACGCGAGGATGGGGTGATTGTTGTGATTGCTTGCGCTTCCTATGAACGCGTCCTTAATGCTTCAGCCTGGCCTCTGTGACCATTAAAACTACGACTACAGTGAGAAGTGACGCTTGATCATTGGCTCTATAGACGAGAATTATTTTGAGGGGGGCTAAATAATCTTTAACGACTATTTTAACTGCAGAGATTCAGTTAAAAGTTGTTATCTGCAGGGTTGTAAAGCTTTTATAGTGTGTTTATTACGTAGTCTCTGCTGTAGATTAGTTATTCTTTGTTACGAGCAATAAATAGACAATAGAGGCGTGATGTCGTCCACACAGAGAAGAGAACTAAGACACCTGAGTCGCACTGGGCGCATCGCTCACTGCAATCTGTACATTATTTCTCCATTGTTCGCGTAACAAGCTCCCACCCCCCAGCGCGCTACCCCCATCCGCCCCCCTACCCGTTTCCCACACCCCACCCTGAGGCGGTGGGACCTCGCTCGCGCCTTTCTTTTATCATTCCTCTCTTTATTTCCGAATGCAAATAATCCTCCACACGTGTGAGAACCGAAACCATTGTTCTCATGCCTCCTTCCACTTACCCCCCATCGGAGACCTTGGTGACGAATCTTTTCTCTAGTATTTAGTAACAACGTGTGCCTATTGTTTCTAGAAACTGTGTCATCCATCAGAAGTCTTACGAATATATGATCATTATATGAATTGTAACGATCTGTTGTTTGATAGACTAGATGCTGTATCGTAGAGTATTTAAATGATACGACCTTCCTTATGAATATCGAATATCAAAGTGCTTTATTTCCTTTAGACCTTACTCTTGGACACGTCACAAAATTTAAATTAGATAATTAAAACAGGGAAATAAAGTGATCACTTAGATTTTTTGTTCACTTCAATATTTTTAAGGTAAAGTAAAGAAGCGAACAAGAAACCTTTACCTTGTTAGGTTGTTAGTTTTCGAGTTGGAGCAAAAGTCGTCCCATGCTTTTTTATCCTCTAGATAATCTGAAATTTTGTAATAAGCCTTTTTACAAAGGATATGTTTGATAGTTTGTTTGAATTTATTTATTGATAATTTTTGCAACTCACTCGGAGTTTTGTTGTAGAAGCGTATACATTGCCCTTTAAAAGATATACTAATTTTGTGCAGCCTTAGTTTTGGGCAAAGCGAGTTTGTTCTTATTTCTAGTATTTACATTATGTATATGGAATATGGAAGGCTTAATTGATTCAAGAAATTACTACGTTGTTGTCGACAACGCTCAGCTCATCACATTGGAAATGATCAATAAAACAGTGTTAGTCAATAAAAAGAATGCATCACCTGCGGGAAAATCAAATAGGATCTAATATTCGCCAGTGCAGAGTAGGTCAGTGGGTGAAGTGAAGATTGTGAAGCGACAGTTGGAATTATGTTAGCGGAGGACAAACAGCTCGTTAGCCCTCCGCGGAAGGGTGGAGCGCCGCGATTCCCAAGAAAAA